>CM076575.1:1111606953-1112206953 GCA_034641835.2 Pinus albicaulis | reverse complement strand
ATTCTTTGTGGAAATTAAATCACCAATTACAAAACACATGAAGAAAATCAATCGCACATAAACACAGTTGTTTAACGGGAAAGCTTAAAGCTAAAAACCCCAACTATCATATATTATGTATATCAAAGGATCATGTAATAATCTCATACAAAGCTTAGTACATGAAGCTCTCAGTACAATCAATGATCATTACACACTGTCATGCAGAAATTTGCATATCTATGCACCAATTTCTTGCCTCCTGACAGCCTGCCTCCACTGCGCAATCCCTGCCGAAGAAGGCCTCTGAATGAATTCGAATTGGCCTTGCCTTGACTGCGCAATCCTCATTGGTATCTCCATTGTGTGTCAGATGCATTGAATGCATCACTATAGTCACAACAAATAGTCCATCTCACCCTTTCACCTATCTCTCCACTGGGTCTCCACTGGAACTAACATGAAAGTAGTTAACTATTGTATTTTTTTCAGTTGCAAGTGAGTCTCTAGTTATGAATTAATTAAACAATTAATTCACTAAACTCTCACTAGTGTATCTTCAGTTAGAACTAGATACAACAAGCACAACTAAGTTTAACTCACTTAACTGATTTAAACTAAATAACAACTCCCATAACTACTCTTCCAACTCTGTCACAACTTTTCCACTTCGGTTCTAACTGAGTCCTCCATGCATGAGTCACCAACCACCCTAGGAATTGTGTAATTCCTTAAACCCACTGATTTTCCAAATCTGTTCACTGAAATAAAGTGCTCTAAGAGAATAAGTTGATATTTATTGTCAGATTATTATCAAGAGCTAATAATAATCGACATGCATCTATTTTTAGATTAACAATCTATAAATAGACTTCGCCCAATATTCTAAAAATAGAATCTCATCTATTTCTCACATTTGACCAACCACCTACAAATAGCATCCTGCAACTTATAGAATATGCCCACCATGTCTAAAAATAGACATACACCTCAAAATAGCCTGTGGACCCCACTTAGTGAAGGTGCTTAACTTTCACTAAGCTCATCATCTTGTTGAATCTCAACACTCCCTCTCAACAAGATAGGGATTATCCTTCACCCCGATCCTACCTCTATGGTATTCGAATTTTCTCCTGCTGAGCGCCTTCGTTAGAATATCTGCATCCTGATCTTCCATAGGAATGTACTGAAGCAACATGATCTTCCGCTACACACAATCTCTAATATGATGATACCGGATATCTATATGTTTAGATCTATCATGAAACACACGATTAATCGAGAGTTTAATGCAACTCTAATTATCACAATGTATCATTGTAGGATCTAAATGAGAACTGAACAAACCGACCAGGATCTTCCTCATCCAAATAGCCTCACATGCAGCTTGACTTGCTGCCATGTATTCTGCTTCTGTTGAACTAAGTGCCACGGATCTTTGTTTCCTGTTGTACCAAGAAACTGTTGTAGATCCGATACTAAAAACCCCTACTGATGTGCTCTTTCTGTCCGTTGGGCTGCCTACCCAATCTGCATCCGTGAAGCCATGCAAGTTCACCTCATCCATCTGTCTGTACCATAAACCATACTCAGATGTGCCCCTGAGATATCTCAGGACATGCTTGCATGCCTTCTAAAAGAGCTTGGTAGGCTTAACCATCGCTTGACTAAGCTAGTTCACCGCATAGCATGTGTCCGGTCTTGTATTAACTAAATACATGAGCGAACCCACCAACCGTCGATAAACAGTGGCATCCACTACCTCTGCCAATGTAGCATCCTCTTTCCTCCAATTTCCTGGAAGAGGAGTATCCATGGGCTTGCAGTCCTCCATGTGAAACTTACCAAGTATCTCCCGAGCATACTTGCGGTGAGACACAAACAATTCACCTTCTCGCTGCCATATTTCCAATCCAAGGAAATAATGAAGGAGGCCCAAATCCTTCATCTCAAACTCCTTTGCAAGATCTGCCTTGCATGAGTGTATCAACTGATCATCACCCGTTAGTATTAAATCATCAACATAAAGAACAATGATTAAAAGCCTACCCTCCGCCACAATTTGGTACAAGTTTGAATCCGCCTCACTCTTGGTGAAGCCAAGTCCAGTGAAATAGTTGTCGATCCATGTGTACCAAGCACAAGGTGCTTGCTTCAGCCCATACAACGCAATTTTGAGTCTGCACACATGCGACTCATTGTTGAAGATCTCAAATCCTTCAGGTTGCTCAATGTACACTTCTTCCTCAATGATCTCAATAAGGAATGTAGTCTTCACATCCATCTGATGAATGTGCCAGCCCATCTATGCTGAGAGAGCAAGGATGGTCCTTATGGAAGAATACCGTGCAACAGGTGCAAAGGTTTCTTCATAATCAATCCCCTCGATTTGTGAGAAGCCCCGAGCAATAAACCTTGCCTTATACTTCTCGACACCCCCATCAGCAGCTTGATTTACCTTGTAGATCCATCTTGAACCTACCACTGATTTACCAAATAGCCTTGGAACAATCTCCCAAGAATTGTTTCTGACAATGGATTCATACTCCTCCACCATGGCATCTACCCATGTGGGCTCTTGCACTGCTTCTTCAAAAGAAGATGGCTCGGTCATGATACACTTGCTCATGAGAGCCATGTATCCAGTGAATCAGTCAGGTGACTGTCTCTGTCTGTGCTATGATGTAGGGACTCCTACATTCTGTGCCGCATCAAACTTCAATCTCTCAGCTTCTGTGGTACGCTTTCTGCTTGTTCTGATGTTTGGTTCTACATGAGTGGACTCCTCCACTCCATGAATCTCCTCCTGTGTCTTATCCACATGTAGATGCTCATCTTTGGGAATAAGAAGTTCCTCCTCTGCATGCAAGGATAGCTCCTTCTCAAGCGACAACTTCATGGCTTTCACCTCATTGAATTTTATATCCCATCGCACCACAGTCATCCGACTGTTTGGAAAATACACACGACAATTATGGGGTGTTTCTATGTACCTCGCAAATATCCCAACTTCTTCAATCGACTCCAACTTCTTCCTAGCATCCTTTGTCACATGAATGTAAACATATGAACCAAAAATCTTCAAATGAGAAATATCAGGCTTCTTACCAGTAAAAGCTTCTTCAGGTGTACTCATGCCAAGTACTCTATGAGGACAACAGTTTTGCACATAAACCACAGTGTCGCATGCTTCCGCCCACAAGTGCATGGTAGGCCCTGGTCATGCAGCATAGCTCATGCAACACCCACGATCCTTCTGTTCTTCCTCTCCGTGACCCCATTCTGTTGTGGGTTATTAGGCGCTATGATTTCTCTTCAAATTCCTTCTTTTCTATAGAATTCTTTGAATTCGTTCGAGATATATTCACCACCATTATCACTCTACAAAGCCTTCACTTTCTTCCCCGACTCCTTCTCCACCAATGCTTTAAACTCACAGAAATTTGAGAATGTTTCTCTTTTCTTCTGCATGAAGAAGATCCAACATCTACGAGAATATTCATCAACAAATATAACATAATACCTGTGTTTTTTTGTTGAAGCAACCGAGAAAGGTCCACACACGTCTGTGTGAATTCTCTCCAAGATCACCGAAGCACGGTTATCCTTCTCATGAAAGGTGGTCTTCACAAACTTACCCATAGTACATCCCTTGCACTAATCTGAATACACAAGAGTACCCTTGGGAAGTCTCGTAGAAATCTACTGCAAAATCTTCAAGGCGACATGGTGAAGATGGCCCAATCTCCTGTGCCATAATCGCCCTCATCCCGGCTCACCACTTCTTCTTCTTTGCCCATCATTGCAGTGCATCCATCTACCTCCAACTTGTATAGAATCTTAACTCGAATCCCCATCCTCTTGGTTTGACCCGTTTTTTTATGTCGCAGGAAGGATTTTCCCTCGTTGAAAACAACGTCATAACCTCTGTCCTCCAACATAGCGACCGAGACCAAGTTCTTCTTCAGACCTGGAACATGCATAATGTTATCACCCTAGTAATTATAAGGTTGTGGGATGAGGATTTTTGTAGTTAAGAAAACCAGGGGTAACCAAAAACTACTTTGGGAATTCAGGATCTAGCCTTCCTGAGCTCCGGAGAGGGATCTCTCCTAAAGATTTAGCTTTGTTTTGGTAAAGGGTTTTAGGCTAGCTATGAGTGAACAGTGGGACTTGTTTTGTAAGAGTGGTGGGAATAAAAAGTGTTTCAAGGTAACCAGAAGGATCTACCAGAACATTGGGCTATAAAGTCAACTCTCTAGGCAAGCAGAGCTAGGAAATAAGACTTAAAGATGCAAATGTACTAAGGGCAGGGTAGATGACCTTTTAAGGCTTTGAATAGGCTTTGTTGATGGATTGGGTGAAATATAAACAAAAGGGCACTTAAGAATCCTTAAGTTACAAAAACGAGGATTGAAGGAGGGGATCAAACTGGGACCTAGAGAAATTAAGAATTCTATGGTCTGGTTATCAAGCAGAAAACATAAAAATGCCAACTAGTTTAAAACAGGGAGATTATTATCACTATTCATGTTTAAATTCTCCTTAGTTGATCTTTTAAGAATAGAAACACATCAAATGAATGTATGTAAACTTTTAAAGAATAACACTGAAAACAGGAAAAATACAAGACTTATCTTGTCGCCACGAGAATCCTTAGTTATGATGTCTCTAATCTCATTTCCAGTCTGCTGCTTCGCTAATTGACTCAAACCAACTTCAATATATCCATCAAAATGACTATAGTAGTCTTGAGAAATTTTATTCCACCTGAATACTTTGAATAATGAAGTATTTATACACATAAATTGTTTACAAAATATCTTAGAGTTTGAGATAATGTTTTAAGGAAAAATAGGAAACATAACAAAAGAAGAGGGACAGCAGCAAAACAGTTTGCAAGTTGTTCTCTTTTACAAGGAAGTATAGAACCGATTATTCTAATTAAAAAGACTTTTGATGTGCTGTGAGCATTTCTAGCATTAGGTGCATCTTCTCGTGGAAAGTGGTTCTAGAACATTCCTTCCTTTGACTTTCAACTCTGATACTCTTTATCATCTGATTTTCACTGTTTTACTGCTGTAATTAAAAAATAACCAGCAGTAACATTCTTTTTACTGATACTCTTTAACCATCTGATACTCTTTAACCCTAAATTTTTACACTAAGGTAACAATAAAATATGATCTTTTATGTGATGTTCCTACATCTTTTACTTGTCAAATTGACATCAGATCTGTGAATTCTTACCATTGTTGAGCTGTTGGGATCTTTATACTCTTCAGCTTCCTGTAGCTTTCATCAGCCTCTATATATTTAGCAAAGTTTGGCTTTACTGTGAACATATGCTTGATTTCATTCTCAAAAAAGAATAAATTTTCAAAATATTGAAGTAGTACTTTGCCACTTGGAGATCCTTGTGGCAAAGGTTGTTTAGCTTGCTCCTTAGCATGAGCTCTGATTTTCTGGTCATAATCCTTCTGAAGCATTAATTTTTCATTCAATGCATGAATGTCTGGAAGTCCTGCTTCAAGTAGTAAGTCATACTTAGTTTTGAATTTGCGAATTGATATGTTCATATTGTCACACTTCTCTTCCAGATTATTCATGATGTTTCTTTTAGTTAGGACATTTTTTATTTCCAGGATAGCCTTTGTCCTATCTGGAATTTTCAATTCAGCTAGTTCTTCTCTATTTTTACTGTTCAAGAATGATATGAGCTGAACTGCTTGTGGCGGTTTGTTGCCAAGCTCCTTCTTTGTTTTATCAATTTCTGCTAAAGCATCTTGTAGCAGAGCTTTTTGCTCATATATAATTTGGATAGAAGACCACTGTGAATGAATGCCTTCAATGATTTTGGTCCACAAATGATTCTTTAAATAGGCAACCTGTTCAGTAAGATTCACCTGTTGTTGAAGAATTTTCACTTGTTCCTGTAATCTGTCAGCTCTCTATTCATGTCCTTTGGAAGTAATTAAGGCATCTCTTTTAGAAGTTTTCAGATTTTTAATGATGCCTTTCAAACTGAGTATTTCTTTATCTTTTATAGACATATCTTCCATGGCTCTGATTATTGCAGCTTTGTCTTCTATTGTGTTTATCTGTGAGGTTGATGAAGAAGAGGCAGAGATGTCATGAGAAGTGATTGGCACTACAATTTCCAATACTCCTTGCGGTGCCAAGTGCTCTGCCAATGTAGATGGAACAACTGTACTTACAGTTGGGATCACTGTAGGAATGAAAACCTGTTGAGATTTCTTCAGATTTTCATTTTCTTGCATGAAAGCTTCTATTTGGCTTTCCATTTCTTTTATCTGGGCTGTCATTTTTAAAACAAGTTGTTTTAATTCATCATTTTCTGTCTTCTGCTGAAGGATTTCTTTTGCCTGGGGATTTTCACTTTGAGGCAATTTTAGCTATTTTCTGAGGGCAGCTATGTCTTCATTTTTCTGTTTGATTATAACCTTTTCCCCTTCAATGTTTGCTGGGTCAGCTCTTGCTTCAATTACTATATCCTCCAATGTTTTGATTCTTAAGTTGTTGGCATATAATGAAGGTTTATCAATGTTTTCTCAAGCCTGATAGAATTCATAGTCTTATTGACTATTTTATAATACACCATCTCTGTATTTCTCCTGTGGAATTCTATTTGGTCCAATTCATGGACAACATCTGCATCAACTTCAAGGTCTGTCTTTAAATAATCTGCAATTGTTTTTGGATCAGCCACTGTGGGCTTGAGAAATGACATAACCAATTTCTTTGAAGAATAATCAAAAGCTGAAAGGAGCCTATCTCTATTCCCAGGCTTTTCTTTAAGGAACTTGGAATATGCTTCACTTTTGATTTCTTCATTCTTTTCTTTAATTTGTCTGAACCTGATTTGAATGGCTGACTCTGTGTTGTCAGGTTCTTTAGAAGAAGAGGGCATATCAACCTTTGTTTCTTTATCCACCATGACTGTATCTTTCTGTTGTACTCCAAGTTTGACATTTTGAAGTTCTTTAAGAGTTTCAGTGACTATCCTTGTTGCTTCATCATCAGTTTCATGACCATTGTTATCTTCAACATTGATAGCTTTATCCATTTCTTTATCAGTCAATTTACTTTTTTTACTGTAGGGAATTCTGAATCTTTTATCTAAAATAGTTTCAGTCGTGAAACTATCTTCCTTTCTGCTTCTTTTATGAACAATTTCAGTTTCTTTGTTCACTGTAACCACCTGTGTTTGATTCACCTGTTTATCATTTCCATTGTTCCCCTACATGCCTTGTGAGTCATCATCAAATAAAGTATTTGGCTCCCACTCAAGTTTATTGGCATATTTTTCAATTTGAGGCTTGGGATCATGCAAGAAAGCAGACAATTTGCATCTCAATCTGATTTGATTTAAAATACCCTAAGGATCATAATTCCACATAAAGTTGTATGGGAATTTATATTCTTTCAACTTGACATTAATTTCATTTGTTGCTTCCCTGTTGTTCAAAATAAATGGCCCAACTTGATTTTTCAGTTTGAATTGAGTCTTTTTCCTAGAGGCTATGAAATTGACTTCATCTGCATTCAACAGCTGCCTCAAATATTCTAAAGCAAATATCCTTATTGGCACAAATCTAGGCAATTTATATGGGGCCAAGAGTGCACCATATACTCTAATCTCTGTGTAATTCTTGTATAAGTACCAATTCCCTGTTTTACAGCTCTCAGATAGCTGTAAGATCCTCTTTGTTTCTTCATTAATTCTAGGGGTTTGTTCTTTATTCAGTAAATTCATAGCAGGTACTAAAAACAAGTCATTAAAGTCTGCATAGTTGTATTCCCTGTTCCATTTTCTCAGAATTGATGACCAAAACACAACTGAAAGTACATTCCCTTCTGGATCTATCTTCTAAAACTCAATAGGAAACTTGTCTGCTTGATAATACAAAAAGAGATGAAGTAGATATGAGGTATATCTAAAGACTCCTTCTTCTAACAATCTGGACAATTGGTAGTGCATGTTTTCTGCAATGAACTTGGAAAAATTGTACACAATGGATGGAGACTGGCCAGGACTCAAAGTAGACAAAAAACCTAAGATAACAACATCAGTGAATTCATCATTGTTATATCCCAGTATGAATGATAGCATGGAGACAATCTGTCTGGTTTCATTTAGAAAATCAAATGTATCAAATGGAGGATTGAGCTTAGGGATATCAACCTATTTGGGACAAAAAGTCTGCAAGATTTTGAATTTGGAAACAAAATCTAGTTCTAGGTAAAGCTGAGTTAAATCTTCTATTGACAATGAAGCAGCATTGGGGTTAGGGTTCAGTTGCAGCATAGAGTTTATGGATTCTGCATTGATGTAAAATATAACCTCTCTATCTTTATTGACAATACACCTTTGGTCTGGAAGATAATAGGACTGACACAATCTGACAAAATCAGGGGCTGAAAGAGTAAAAGGGACAATGTACTTTAGCAAATTGGAATCCCAGACTGGTATATCTTTATCACTTTTCTCTATAGATTTACCAAAACACCAGTTATAGACATCAAGCAAATTGAACTCTACTGAAGGGTCTAATATTCTGTAATCAAGGTCAACCAGAGGACTATTTTCTTGTGAAGTAACTGGAGGTTGAAATGGCCTGACAACTTCTGAGGAATCAGCAATGAGTGCAAGGGTTGGTTTATCAAGTTTGGAAGATTCAGGCTGAGGGATTTTAGCATAGGCTTTCTTCTGAGGTTTTGGGCCTCGTGATTTGGGGGTTACTTGTTTCTTTGTCATTTTTTAACTAAACAAAGCAAGCTTAGACTGTTTGTTGATTTCTTCTGTTGGAAACAAGGGACTTTTGGAGAATTTCTCTAATAAAATAGGGTTATGAGCAGAGTTTTCAATGGAAAGAGGGTTTTAATGCTCAAAAGAAAGGCTATGATCAATTCCAGCAGTGAAAATGACCAGGGAATGGATAAAACTTGAAAAAATGGAAATGAGGGATTCTGGGAAAAATTTGACAGAGTTTCCCCTGTACTTTGAATGTTTTTTCCAAGCTCTATATGGGTAATTAGGATAATTTCAGGAAATAACATAAAAATTGGTGCTTTTTCCTTTGAAATTGAAGTTTTCGTGGATAATTTTGACGAAAAATACCTTTACAGGTATAATTACGGGCGTTTGAGTTGTAGGTGCTTTGAAAATCTTAAATTTCTGGAAATTTGGTCTACCAGAGGATACTGTGGTTCTTCGTGGTTGAATTGCAGGGAAAATGGCTTATTAACTGGTCACTGGTTCACTGGCAGGCTTGAAAATGGCACTGGAAGGCTTGGTAATGGGCTCACAGAGGTTTTCAGGATTTTAAATGGTGAAAAGTAATGAAAATCAGAATCTGCGAGGTTTCAAAGCTTTCAAGCGCGAAATAGGTGAAAATTAGATAAAAACCATAAGTTTTATGAATAAACCATAGTTTAAACCATAGTTAAATCATATTTAATCATAGTTTGGGCAGGAGTGGTTTCGGAATACCACTAGGTGTTATTCGCGTAGCTCCAGAGCGGTATGTGGTAAATCGTTTTTCGAACGCGATCCAATTATTTGGTGACACGTCTACGCAGGGTGGTTTGGGAAAACCACCCATATCACGCGACTTTTCCAAAACATCGGTCGAGCACTTTGGAAATGCGAAAATAAATTGGCGCCATTGGATTTGGCTTTTAAAAACGAAGGGCCCAGATCATTTGAAAAGTTGCAAGGAAAGGACATCATCGGGTTGCATATGGATCGTCCGATTTGGACCTGATGGAAAATCCAATGATTGTCATGCTACGCGATATGGGAAGGGATGGGAATGTATTAAACCGTTGCATTGATTTTTAATCGTTGGATAAAATGGATAGAGGGGATCGAAGGGTTGACATTAATCCTGATGATAAAAGGGATTTGGTTAAAATTTACATAGAAAATCGACTTTTTCAATGAAAAATGATCGGGAAGGGTTTTAACTGGGATTTAACCGAGGTTAGGACTATTAGTTTAGGGATATGGGGTATATATGGCGGATTTTAACTCAGATTAGGGTTTTAACCTTAGGTTAGGGAGTCGGGCAAAGGGAAAATATACAAGGAGAAAGGGTTATCTTTTTTTTTTGAAGTTTAGTTTAAATGAAACTTCGGGAAATTTTTTCTTAAAACATGTTTTAAAGGTTTTTTCATATATTTTTATTATATGGTTAATTAAACCAAGGTGATTTAACTACCATAGGGGGCCGGAACTATATAAAGATATATTTTAGCCAAAGGGGGTTATAATGTGGGTTTTTATTAAACATGTGGGAATTATAAACTTCGGCTAAAATTATAATAAATGGGTTTTTGGGTTTATTATATAAAAAATGAGTTATATTAATAGGAGAAGGTCATTTCTATAGGGAGTTAATATATAAATTAAAGTTAATATGAAACTGGGATAATGTATACTCAAAATGCACAAACATAATAAGTAAAGTGGAGTTTAAAAGACAATTTGCATTAATCTTATCACTTTAACTTAAGATATAATGTAATTTTGAGGGTTTAATGCTTTCAAATGATGTAGGAAGTTAATCAAATGGGAATAATAATGCCTTTAAGTAAAAAATGGAGTTTTACTTAGGATTATTCAGGGGGTGAATGCATGGATGAAAACTTATCTAATATTAAGGGATTAATATAGACATTTCACACTTTTAACTGATCAGTCATAGAGCCTTGGGTCCAGTCCCAACAAAATTCAAGGAAATGCCTTGAGCCTTTCTGACTGATAGTTTAGAATGTTTCATGACTATGGGAAGGGGAAGTTAGTTATTTGGCAGCCCATGATGAATGATATTTACATTGAGACTTTTCACCTTCTTCTACCTACCCAGCTTACGATGCTAACATTTTTTCTTCCTTTGTAGTAAGGTGCATTTGAGCTAGCAACCTTCACAGCATTTATTCTTTCTAAAAGCAAGTAAACCATCTAATTCTACACTTATTTCATCCATGAATCCAGATTAAACTGTTGGATTCATATTATTTCTCTACCTAACTACTGAATTGTCATGATTAAACTGTATGACAACTCATTATTCTCTATCTACAACAAGTGAAATTTAAACATGACAAGTCAAGATTAAACTGTTTAACTCATCATGGACTATGGCATTTATAGACACACTGCCATAGTCAAAAGGTAAAAGTAGTGGAATTTATACTTGCACACTTTCATGTTTATTCAATTTTCTTTTGGGGTCTTTTATTTTTTCTAAGTCCTTTGATTGTTCTTTTAGGACTTTTTTACCCTCTTTTTGATTTTTTATTTTTTATTTTTTTACAAAATATGTGAATATAACTTGCATAAGGAAAAGTATGTACATATTTACAAGATTATCAACAGTCAAGTCAAAATTATGACCCCTATATTATAGGTTTACAACATCGGCTTCACTTGGGGATGGCCTTTCCTTGTGAAATGCCAAGAACTCTGAGATCAGTAGCCTTATCCATTGACCTTGGTGATCCTGTACATGTCTTTTGTTTTCTGCAATAATCATATTTATGATATCTTATACTGCAAAGGTCAGGGCCTTCTCTTCGAGCTTCAAATTTGTAGATAATATATCCAATCCAATCTACACTCTGACCATGAATATTTACAATGATAAAGTAAATAAATCTAACTGTTAAGTGACTTGTGAGGAATAGTAATGTTTCAACATCCTTCCATTTACTGGTCCTTCTTGAAGCTCGGTTCCATCCAAATTTCTGATGAAAAATGAATTATTACCTCTGTAACCATATATCACATATGGTCCCTGCCATAAAAAGTCGAACTTCCCATGTTTACCTTTATCCTCTCTTCTTGAATCCCATCTTAAAACTTGATCTCATATGAAAAAGTCATCTTCCTTAACTCTTTTATCAAAAATATTTTTGATCTTGTCCTGTAAAACTTGTGACTTTTCATAAACTTCATCTCTATTTTGTTGAAGGTGTATGGTTTCATTGATTCTTCTTTGAATGTCATTAGTTTCCACCTGTAATTCCTGGATAATATTCATGACTGGGACACCCAAGGAAGAAGGGAAAACTGCCTCTGTACCATAAACAATCTGATATGGTGAAGTTCCTATAGACTTTTTTGTAGTAAGTCTATCAGCCCAAAGGGCATAGACCAACTTCTTGTTCCATGTATTTTTATTGTCTTGGAGTAGTTTTTTGATGATGTTGATTAAACTTTTATTTTAGGATTCGGCCAAACCATTTCCTTGGGGATAATATGCTGTGGAATGACCTAAGGTAATATGGTATTTATGGCAGAAAGCAATCATCTTCTTAGATTTGAAAGCAACAGCATTGTCTGTGATAATTTTGTGTGGGCATACAAATCTAGACAAAATATTACTTTCTATGAATGAGATAATAATTGAGTTTGTAGCTTGCCTAGTGGGAATTGCTTCTATCCACTTAGTAAAGTAATCAGTAGCAGTTAGAATCCATTTGTGTTGACCTGAAGATGGAGGATGAATTTCAGCTATGAAGTCTAACCCCCATAGTTGAAATGGTTTTTCAGTGGATATTGGTTTCAGAGGTAATGGTAACAGTTTTCTTTTAACTTCAAAAATTTGGCATTGATGGCAAGAGGTAACAAACTTTGTAACATCTGAAAATAAAGATGGCAGTAAAAACCGGCTCTGAGTATTTTATCAGCTGTGCTCTTCCAGTATAGATGGCCTCCACAGTCACCTGCATGAAATTCCTCAAGGATCTTGTCAGCCTCAGATTTCAATAAACAATTAAGTAAAATCCCAGTACTTTCTCTCCAATAAAGTGCATTATTTAAGATACAAAACCTCATTGATTTTTGCTTGATGAATCTTGCCTTGGTTTTTGTTAGTCCAGGAGGAGCTTGTAAATTTGTTAGTAAAAATATTATATCAGAGTACCATGGTCAATCTTGATAGCCCTCACTGATCAATGGAGTCACCATCTCCTCCTGTTCATCTACTTGTGCAATGAAATTAATATCTAAGGCATTGCAATTTGATTCAACCATCAGTCTAGCTAAACCCTGTCCTTTAATGAGTTTAGTTGGTTTAATTTCCAGATCATGTTCAAGGATTGTGGCTATCCACTTTCCTCTCCTACTGTCTGGTCCATCTTGAGTCAAAATTCCTTTAACTACTGCATTAGGGACATATGCAATTATGTGTGAATGAATTATATACACTCTGAAATCTTTTATAGCTTTAACCAGAGCCAAAGCCTGTTTTTCTATTATATTGTATTTCAGTGGTGCATCTATGAGAGCTTTACTAAAAAATGCAATGGGTTGTTCAAAGCCTTGATTGTTTTTCTGCAGAAGAACTGCAGCTATGGTGTGTTCGGACGCAAATGAAAGGATTATGAAATCTTTTGTGTAATCTGGACTGATAAGGACTGGTGCTTTAGTTAAGGCCTGTTTGATAGATTCAAAAGATTGTTTGGCCTTTATTTTCCATTTAATTGAGGAGTCCTTTTTAAGCATGTTATTAAGATATTTTATAATCTCAGCCAGATTAGATATGAATCTTCTTATAAAATTGATCTTTCCCAAGAATGCTTGGAGTTCTTTAATGTTCCTTGGTGGTTGAATGTTTAGAATTGCTTCAATTCTTGCAGGGTCTATTCTAATGCCTTCTTTTGAAATGATGTGACCTAACAATTTGCCTTCTTCTAGCCCAAAAAGAGTCTTTTTAGGATTAATATATATACCATATTTTCTACATTTGATAAAAACTTGTCTCAGATGATCCAAGTGTTCATCATTTGTTTTCGAAGAAACAATAATATCATACAAATAAATGACTAGAAATTCATGAATCTCCTTGGCGAAGGCAATATCCATGGCCCTTTGAAATGTAGCTCTTGCATTTTTTAACCCAAAAGGCATTTTCACATACATGAAAGTGCCACATGGAGTAGTAAATGCAGTTTTGGTTTGGTCATCTTTGTGAACTAGAATCTGATTGTAACCAAAGAAACCATCTAATAAAGAGATTCTAGAAGAACCTGCTACCCTCTGTAAAATATGGTCCATTTTTTGCAAGGGGTAGTTATCTTTCAAGGATGCTTTATTAAGATTCCTAAAGTCTATGCATAGTCTAATTTCTCTTGTATTTTTTCTGGTTGGCACTAAATTAGATATCCAGTCAGAAAATCTGACTGGTGCAATTATCTGTGCATCAAACATTCTTTTGACTTCTTTTTCGATTAAGGGTAAAAAAACCGGATTAATCCTTCTGAGTTTCTGTTGAAAAGGTTTTTGATTTTCTTTTAAAGGAATTTTATGTTGTATAATGTCTGTGTTGTAAGTTTTTAAGTCTTCATAGCTCCATGCAAAGACATCTTGAAATTATTTTAAAAGTTCAATGTATTTAGCCCTTTCATCTGATGATAAGGATTTGGATAGTTTGATTATTCTTGGTTTTTCATCTATCCCTAAGTTATACTCTTCTACATCAGACTTAACTGGCTCCATTTTTGGTCTTTTGGGCACATCGTTGGAGTCAAATAAATCTTCTAGAGGAGTTAAACCTCTGGGTAAAATATTGTTCTTTAAATCAATCAAATCTATTTCATCTTCAATCAATTCCTCTATGTCTATTTTTTCCATTTCATCAATGTCACTTTGAGTAAAAATAGTAGGCTTTTCAAAATTATGTACATCTAAATTATCTAAATCATCTATTTGACAAAAATTTAAATCTATATCACAAGGTGAATCTATGTTACAGTCGTTATCGATTTGACAATTTTGAAATTCTTGTTCATTATTCAAAAAATGATAAATTTGCTCATCCTCTGAAAAAATTTGCCAATATTTCACATTATTAGGAACAATAGGCCTACGTTTGATCTCAACAGTGTATTTTTGTAATGGTGAAAAAGGAAATTTACAACTGCTGGCAAAAGTTGCTAAGCAATGAGCCTGTATGTTCTGATTTCGAGGGATGATAGCAAAATTACCTTCTAGAAATTCCTCAAGCAATTCCAATACTGTTTCTCTGTATCTTGCAAGTCTGGGATTTTGAACTGAATACTCTGCGTTTATTTGTTTTATAACTAGTTCAGAATCACCCATGACCATTATTCTTTTTCCTCCCTTTTTTCTAATAATTTGCAAACCTAAGATTAAAGCTTCGTATTCAGCCATATTATTGGTGCATTTGAAGTTTAATATAAAGGCATGTCCTTCAGAATGGCTTGTTTCAATGTTTGTAATCCAAACACTAGCTCCAACTCCAAATTTATTAACAAATCCATCAAAATCTAAATGCCACAAAGCTTCATGAACAATATAATCATCCATGATTTTAAGTTTTTTATCAGTAAGTTCAGTTGGATTTTCATTCTGGTCAGAGTTACTGAGAATAAAAGAATCAAGATCAGTGGGAGTAGCATAAATTGGATAATTTGTAGGTCTTTCTGCACTACTGATCATGTACTTCATCAAGGTTTCTTTGTAAAGTTTTTTAGGCTATCCAAATACCGAGATAGTAGCATAACTCATATCCAGTTGTAGAGATCCCTGCAACTTTTCTCCCCATGAGCAAGAAAGAAGCATGCCATACTTTGGCGGGATATCAGCTACTACAACGTCCATGATCATACTCTTACCAGGATATTGGACTATGTTAACACACATATCTTTAATCAAACCTATACATTGGACTTTGGATGAATCAAATGAGAACAGGTCCTTATAGGGTCTAGTTATGTCTAGATTTAGGGTTTCCATTATAGCTCTAGGCATTAAGTTGTGGGAAGCTCCAATATCTAGCATAGTATTGTGTAATATTTGGTCACGTACAGTAAGACTTACATAAAATGGGGGTACCGACCCATCTGAATGCTTTCCATCTACATTGGGACCAAAAATCAACTCAGACCTATCTTCATTCATGTTAATTGTATCTTCATTCTCATTCACATTCAATGCATCGGGAATCATAGATCTATACAAATCATTTTTAGCTAGTTCTACTGAGGGAACAACTATTTTTAACTTGGATATTTCAGACTGCATATTAAATGTTGGCTGAGATCTAATGGCTTGAATCACTTCTTCTTTGGGCACTGTGGTTTGTGATGAATTTTCTTGAGTTTCTACTGTTTTACCTTTGTTCTGCGCTTTTCTCTTGTCTTCAGTTTGAGTTTCTTGGTTTATGCTATCTTTAACTGTTTTTTCAGGAATATTTTGAGGGTTAGCAGAAGTCTTATCAGTTTTAGGATTCTCAACAGAAGGTTTAGGATCTTATATTTTAAAGTCAGTAGGATTCTTTCTTGGCTCAATGACTGTTGTTGAATTGGTGGCTTTGGGAGTATTAGCTTTTGGAACATCCTTAGAAGATTGAGCCACCTCGTTAGTAATATCTACAATCTTTGGGCCTTGCTTCTTTTTAGGATTGGTCGGGTTTGAACTCTGTTTGTTATCTCTAGGAAGAATCTGCAAGAATTTTGATTTAAAAGTATTAGTCTTCTTTTTGTTTTGTTCTTGTTGGTTTGGAGCATTATTCTCTATGACAGGTTCATTGGTTTTCTTTCTCCTAAGGTTGTATTGACTGTGAATTTTATTTATTGCAAAATCATAACCTTGTTTATAATCATAGGATTCTCCAGATTCTACTTTGAACTATTGAAGTTCAAAGAGTTCCTGGTCCTCCTGGGTGAGTAAAATGGTATTGTTTTCATCAATCCCCATAAAAATGTTGATGTCTTCCTCCTCATCAACATTGTTTTGTGAAATTTCTGTAAAGTTTTCTTGGAATGGGGTTCTTATATTCTGATCAGGGGAAGGTTCTTTACCTTTCCCAAGGTTGTTTTTTCTGTAATTGTGATTCTGGATCTGGGATTGATTCTCCCATTGTGGTTTTCTTTCGATTTGAACCAGTCTATCAACTACTTTTTCTAGTGCTTTAGTAATGAAATCAAACTTACCATCTAAGTGAGATGCTTCTTCTTTAATAGTAACCCTTCTTTCGTTTCTCAATCTAGCCTTCTTTGCAAGTATGTT
Source organism: Pinus albicaulis (assembly GCA_034641835.2). Classification (NCBI taxonomy): domain Eukaryota; kingdom Viridiplantae; phylum Streptophyta; class Pinopsida; order Pinales; family Pinaceae; genus Pinus; species Pinus albicaulis. Next base: position 1,112,189,912 of record CM076575.1, on the reverse strand, counting down.
GATTTCTACACCTACAACATTTTGTTGCATTTGTTTGATTTCTACACCTACAGCGTTTTGTTGCATTTGTTCTAAAGTATCTGCATCCCTTTCCCTAAGTTGGTAAGCCATGTCTACGTCAAAGCAATCAGGGAATTTGAGAAGCACAGAATACGGGGTGGGTTTAAGGTCTGCAGGAATGGCATTGTAAACATTGTTATATCTTGTGCAAAAGTCTTGGACAAACTCATTTTGGGCTCTCTTAACAGCATCAAACTCAGATAGTATTTGCATAGGATTTTTCTTTTTCTCCCATTTATTTAGGAAGGCTCTATGGAATGCAGCTAGGTCTGCTATGCTACCAGCTCCTAAACTTTTAAACCAGGTTTTTACTTCTCCAACTAAGCTTTGATAAAATAACCTTATTTGGACATCAGTTTCATCTATCTCATAGACTTCCCAGAAATCATTCATTCTAGTAATATGTTGCTATGCAGTAATCTGTGAAAGATTATCAAACAGTGGAATATCTTTTTGATAGTTCTGGGGCATGTCATGAAGATTCTGAGGTAAGACCAAGGGAGCATGTCGGGCTACCATGGCTTGGATTTTTGCTGAACTGGGAGGTACAGTAGTAGTAGTAGGGATAGTGCTGGTTACTACAATGGATGTACTTGAAGAGCTTGGTAATGGGGATGAAAAAGAAGTAGTATGGCTAATGGTAATTTTAATGGGCTGGGTAAAAAATGGATATACAACTTTGGGTTGCAAGGGCAACTCAAGGATGAATGGATTAGTTGATGAACTTGCAGTGGATTGTGGATATGACGAATATATGATTTTATGGTGCAAAGGCAACTCAGGGCTTATGGGCTCTTGAGGTGAACTGACAGTAGAATCTGTAAATGATGTGGCAACATACATAGTAGAATCTGATGCTGGAAAGACTGTTGTATATAGCTCAGAAACTAGGGGTTTGAATTTAGACAAAAAAAATTCTAACTTAACAGCTTCTTCAATGTCTTTAATTTTCGAGACACTTACCCTTTTTACTGGACTTTTACTTTCAGTTTGATCTGATTTAGTAGGAACAAAAATATTTTTTTGTTTTTCACTCACATAAGAAGTAAAAACTGGATCTAAAACAATTTCTTTTAAATCTGAATCAGATTTTGTTCTAAATAAATATTTTTCAAACTTTAAGTGAAAATCAATGTCTGATAAGCTTACCAATTCTTTGGGTAAAGAATCAGCTCTTCTCAGAGGTATCTCAGTTTCAGAACTATCAATTTGTTTTTTCTTATTTTTTCCTATCTGGTCAGGATTGTCTACTATATCTGGAGGATTAGGATCGGGGTTGGATCTAGTGTAGTAGAATTTCTTGGGAGCCAGAATGTTTATTGGGTAAAATACCCACAACCTTTAAACTTAATCTTAAAGTAGAAAAGATACAGTTAAAGATCTTCCTTCAAGATTAAACTTAAAACTGGAGAGTGGTTAGTTCCCCAGTATGGTCGCCAGTATGTTATCACCCTAGTAATTCTCAGGTTGTGGGATGAGGATTTTTGTAGTTAAGAAAACCAAGGGTAACCAAGAACCGCTTTGGGAATTCAGGATCTAGCCTTCCTAAGCTCCGAAGAGGGATCTCTCCTAAAGATTTAGCTTTGTTTTGGTAAAGGGTTTTAGGCTAGCTATTAGTGAACAGTGGGACTTTTTCTGTAAGAGTGGTGGGAATAAAAATTGTTTCAAGGTAACCAAAAGGACTACCAAAACATTGGGCTATGGAGTCAACTCTCTAGGCAAGCAGAGCTAGGAAATAAGACTTAAAGATGAAAATGTACTAAGGGCAGGGTAGATGACCTTCTAAGGCTTTGAACAGGCTTTGCTGATGGATTGGGTGAAATCTGAACAAAAGGGCACTTAAGAATCCTTAAGTTACAGAAAAGAGGATTGAAGGAGGGGATCAAACTGGGACCTAGAACAATTAAGAATTCTATGGTCCGGTTATCAAGCAGAAAACATAAAAATGCCAACTAGTTTAAAACAAGGAGCTTATTATCACTAATCCTGTTTAATTTCTCCTTAGTTGATCATTTAAGAATAGAAACACATCAAATGAATGTATGTAAACTTTTAAATAATAACACTTAAAACAGGAAAAATACGAGACTTCTCTTGTCACCACGAGAATCCTTAGTTATGATGTCTCTAATCTCGGTTCCAGTCTGCTACTTCGCTAATTGACTCACACCAACTTCAATATATCCAGCAAAATGACTATAGTAGTCTTGAGAAATTTTATTCCACCTGAATACTTCGAATAATGAAGTATTTATACACATAAATTGTTTACAAAATATCTCAGAGTTTGAGATAATGTTTTAAGGAAAAATAGGAAAGATAACAAAAGAAGAGGGGCAACAGCAAAACAGTTTACAAGTTGTTCTCTTTTACAAGGAAATATAGAACTGATTATTCTAATTAAAAAGACTTTTGATGTGCTGTGAGCATTGCTGGCATTAGGTGCATCTTCTCGTGGAAAGTGGTTGTAGAACATTCCTTCCTTTGACTTTCAACTCTGATACTCTTTATCATATGATTTTCATTGTTTTACTGTTGTAATTAAAAAATAATCAACAGTAACATTCTTTTTATTGATACTCTTTAACCATCTGATATTCTTTAACCCTGAATTTTTACCCTAAGGTAACAGTAAAACATGATCTTTTATGTGTTGTTCCTGCATATTTTACTTGTCAAATTCACATCAGATCTGTGAATTCTTTCCATTGTTGAGCTGTTGGGATCTTTATACTCTTTAGCTTCCTGTAGCTTTCATCAGCCTCTATATATTTAGCAAAGTTTGGCTTTGTTGTGAACATATGCTTGATTTCATTCTCCAAAAAGAATAAATTTTCAAAATATTGAAGTAGTAATTTGCCACTTGGAGATCCTTGTGGCAAAGGCTGTTTAGCTTGCTCCTTAGCAGGAGCTCTGATTTTCTGGTCATAATCCTTCTGAGGCATTAATTTGTCATTCAATGCATGAATGTCTAGAAGTCCTGCTTCAAGTAGTAAGTCACACTTAGTTTTGAATTTGCTAACTGATATGTTCATATTGTCACACTTCTCTTCCAGATTATTCATGATGTTTCTTTTAGTTAGGACCTTTTTTATTTCCAGGATAGCCTCTGTCCTATCTGGAATTTTCAATTCAGCTAGTTCTTCTCTATTTTTACTGTTCAAGAATGATATGAGCCGAACTGCTTGTGGTGGTTTGTTGCCAAGCTCCTTCTTTATTTTATCAATTTCTACTAAAGCAGCTTGTAGCAGATCTTTTTTCTCATATATAATTTGGATAGAAGACCACTGTGAATGAATGCCTTCAGTGATTTTGGTCCACAAATGATTCTTTATATAGGCAACTTGTTCAGTAAGATTCACTTGTTGTTGAAGAATTTTCACTTGTTCCTGTAATCTGTCAGCTCTCTGTTCATGTCCTTTGGAAGTAATTAAGGCATCTCTTTTAGAAGTTTCTATATTTTTAATGATGCCTTTCAAAATGAGTATTTCTTTATCTTTTATACACATATCTTCCATGGCTCTGATTATTGCATCTTTGTCCTCTATTGTGTTTATCTGTGAGGTTGATGAAGAAGAGGCAGAGATGTCATGAGAAGTGATTGGAACTGCAGTTGCCAATACTCCTTGTGGTGCCAAGTGCTCTGCCAATGTAGATGGAACAACTGTACTTACATTTGGGATCACTGTAGGAATGAAAACATGTTGAGCTTTCTTCAGATTTTCATTTTCTTGCATGAAAGCTTCTATTTGGCTTTCCATTTCTTTTATTTGGGCTGTCATTTTTAGAACAAGTTGTTTTAATTCATCATTTTCTGTATTCTGCTGAACGATTTATTTTGCCTGGGGATTTTCACTTTGAGGCAATTTTAGCTATTTTCTAAGGGCAACTATGTCTTCATTTTTCTGTTTGATTATAACCTTTGCCCCTTCAATGTTTGTTGGGTCGGCTCCCACTTCAATTACTATATCCTCCAATGCTTTGATTCTTAAGTTGTTGGCATATAATGAGGCTTTATCCAATTTCATTTGATTTTGAAGGTTTATCAATGTTTTCTCAAGCCTGATAGAATTCATAGTCTTATTGACTATTTTATAATACAACATCTTTGTATTGCTCCTGTGGAATTCTATTTGGTCCAATTCATGGGCAGCATCTGCATCAACTTCAATGTCTTTCTTTGAATAATCTGCAATTATTTTTGGATCAGCCACTGTGGGCTTGAGAAATGACATAACCAATTTCTTTGAAGAATAATCAAAAGCTGAAAGAAGCCTATCTCTATTCCCAGGCTTTTCTTTAAGGAACTTGGAATATGCTTCACTTTTGATTTCTTCATTCTTTTCTTTGATTTGTCTGAACCTGATTTGAATGTCTGACTCTATGTTGTCAGGTTCTTTAGAAGAAGAGGGCATATCAACCTTTGTTTGTTTATCCACCATGACTGTGTCTTTCTGTTGTGCTCCAAGTTTGACATTTTGAAGTTCTTTAAGAGTTTCAGTGACTATCCTTGTTGCTTCATCATCAGTTTCATGACCTTTGTTATCTTCAACATCGATAGCTTTATCCCTTTCTTCATCAGTCAATTTACTTTTTTTACTGTAGGGAATTCTAAATATTTTATCTAAAATAGTTTCAGTCGTGAAACTATCTTCCTTTCTACTTCTTTTATGAACAATTTCAGCTTCTTTGTTCACTATAACCACTTGTGTTTGATTCACCTGTTTATCCTTTCCATTGTTCCCCTGCATGCCTTGTGAGTCATCATCAAATAAATTATTTGGCTCCCACTCAAGTTTATTGGCATATTTTTCAATTTTAGGCTTGTGATCATGCAAGAAAGCAGACAATTTGCATCTCAATCTGATTTGATTTAAAATACCCTAAGGATCATAATTCCACATAAAGCTGTATGGGAATTTATATTCTTTCAACTTGACATTAATTTCATTTGTTGCTTCCCTGTTGTTCACAATAAATGGCCCAACTTGATTTTTCAGTTTGAACTGAGTCTTTTTCCTAGAGGCTATGAAATTGACTTCATCTGCATTCAACAGCTGCCTCAAATATTCTAAAGCAAATATCCTTATTTTCACAAATCTAGGCAATTTATATGGAGCCAAGAGTGCACCATATACTCTAATCTTTGTGTAATTATTGTATAAGTACCAATTCCCTATTTTACAGCTCTCGGATAGCTGTGATATCCTCTTTGTTTCTTCATTAATTCTATGGGTTTGTTCTTTATTCAGTAAATTCATAGCAGGTACTAAAAACAAGTCATTAAAGTCTGCATAGTTGTATTCCCTGTTCCATTTTCTTAGAATTGATGACCAAAACACAACTGAAAGTACATTCCCTTATGGATCTATCTTCTAAAACTCAATAGGAAACTTGTCTGCTTGATAATACCAAAAGAGATGAAGTAGATATGAGGTATATCTAAAGACTCCTTCTTCTAACAATCTGGACAATTGGTAGTGCATGTTTTCTGCAATGAACTTGGCAAAATTGTACACAATGGATGGAGATTGGCCAGGACTCAAAGTAGATAGAAAACCTAAGATAACAACATCAGTGAATTCATCATTGTTATATCCCAGTATGAATGATAGCATGGAGACAATCTGTCTGGTTTCATTTAGAAAATCAAATGTATCAAATGGAGGATTGAGCTTAGGGATATCAACCTATTTGGGACAAAAAGTCTGCAAGATTTTGAATTTGGAAACAAAATCTAGTTCTAGGTAAAGCTGAGTTAAATCTTCTATTGACAATGAAGCAGCATTGGGGTTAGGGTTCAGTTGCAGCATAGAGTTTATGGATTCTGCATTGATGTAAAATATAACCTCTCTAGATTTATTGACAATACACCTTTGGTCTGGAAGATAATTGGACTAACACAATTTGACAAAATCAAAGGCTGAATGAGTAAGAGGGACAATGTACTTTGGCAAATTGGAATCCCAAACTGGTATATCTTTATCACTTTTCTCTACAGATTTACCAAAACACTAGTTATAGACATCAAGAAAATTGAACTCTACTGAAGGGTCTAATATTCTGTAATCAAGGTCAACCAGAGGACTATTTTCTTGTGAAGTAACTGGAGGTTGGACATGCTTGACAACTTCTGAGGAATCAGCAGTGAGTGCAGGGGTTGGTTTATCAAGTTTGGAAGATTCAGGCTGAGGGATTTTAGCAGAGGGTTTCTTTTGAGGTTTTGGGCCTCCTGATTTAGGGGTTACTTGTTTCTTTGTCATTTTTTAACTAAACAAAGCAAGCTTAGACTGTTTGCTGATTTCTTCTGTTGGAAACAAGGGACTTATTTCTTCACTTATTTCATCCATGAATCCAGATTAAACTGTTGGATTCATTTTATTTCTCTACCTAACTACTGAATTGTCATGATTAAACTGTATGACAACTCATTATTCTCTATCTACAACAAGTGAAATTGAAACATGACAAGTCAAGATTAAATTGTTTAACTCATCATGGACTATGGCATTTATTGACACTCTGCCATAGTCAAAAGTTAAAAGTAGTGGCATTTATACTTGCACACTTTCATGTTTATTCATTTTTCTTTTGGGGTCTTTTATTTTTTCTAAGTCCTTTGATTGTTCTTTTAGGACTTTTTTACCCTCTTTTTTATTTTTTGATTTTTGATTTTTATTTTTTTACAAATTATGTGAATACAACTTGTATAAGGAAAAGTATGTACAGATTTACAAGATTATCAACAGTCAATTCAAAATTATGACCTGTATACTATAGATTGCTAACACATAACATCTTTCAACATAAATGGTTTACCTGACTCCCTCTCAAAGGTAATGGTTCCAATGTCGATCAAACTATATCTACCATCGTCGCCCATCTCTATATGCATTTGGAGATCCTTCTCCTCCAAGTCACTAAAAAACTCCTTGTCTCTCATCATATGGAAGGAAGCACCACTATCAAGATACCACATCGATCCCATTACGCTTGAAACCAAGCATGCGATCAAAGAGAAATCAAGTTCAAATTGCGAGGCTAAGGCCTCACCTGATGTAGCTCCAACAGCCTTCTTATACTTATTTTTCTGTGGGCGTTTAGTGGCGAGATGCCCATGTTCGTGACAGTGAAAACACTTCACCTTGGACAAATCCAACTTCTTGCCTTTAGCCTCAGATTTTGGATGGGATTTATTCCCCTTCCCTTTCCTTGATTTGGCAGCCAAAGCGCAATTCTCTTCATCATCATTCTTTGATGAATATCCATCCCTGGTATTCCGCCTTATCTCCTCCTGTACAAGATCTGACCAAAGTCGCTCCCAATCCGGCAGTTTCTCGTGTCCATTGACAGAGTCTTCATAGCTGTGCCAACTCTTCGGAAGCCCAAGGAGAGCCAAGCTCACCAAGTCATCATCTGTAAATATAATTCCCACACTCCCCAACTCATCCCTACATTGGACAAACTTCGTGAGATATTTTGGAATACTATCGCCCTTCTCCATTTTGATTTTCTAAGCTTATCTTTCAGCGCCAACTTCCTATGGTCGTTGCTGCTTTGGAAAAGATCTGTCAAAGCCTTCTACATTTAAAATGGAGTGGATTTCCCATGAAGGCTTGACACAATATGGTCTTTCACACCTTCCAATAGAATTCTTCTTGTCTTCGCTACCTTCTTTTGTCATGCGTCAAGTAATGCAGCATCGCTAGAAGTAGTCTTAGGAACATCGCTATCGATGAACTCCTTCAGTCCATTATCTTCAAGCACCGTCTCCATCCTTTCCTTCCAGGATATGTAGTTTGAGCTGCCCTCAAGGGCATACTCCAACCTCAACCCATTGAAAGGCATTTCAATGAATACTCAACTGTCGCACCAAGAAATTTCTATAGCAAATTCAAATTGTCCACCAACACAAAACTCAGCATCGGTTCAAGTTTGCAATCTCCAGTGATTAACACTACTCTAATACCATGTAGAAATTTATTAATACTGATAGTATTACGGGATTCTCCTAATCTAACAAATTAATCTTATGTTAAATACAGAATCCTTCCACTTAATTCTTTGCTGAAATTAAATCACCAATTGCAAAACACATGAAGAAAATCAATCGCTCATAAAGTTGTTTAACGGGAAAGCTTAAAGCTAAAAACCCCAACTATCATATATCATGTATATCAATGGATCATGTAATAATCTCATACAAAGCTTAATACATTAAGCTCTCAGTACAATCAACAATCATTACACACTGTCATGCAGAAATTTGCATATCTATGCACCAATTTCTTGCCTCCTGACAGCCTGCCTCTACTGTGCAATCCCTACTGAAGAAGACCTCTGAATGAATTCGAATTGGCCTTGCCTTGACTGCGCAATCCTCATTGGCATCTCCAATGTGTGTCAGATGCATTGAATGCATCACTATAGTCACAACAGATAGTCCATCTCACCATTTCACCTATCTCTCCACGGGGTCTCCACTGGAACTAACATGCAAGTAGTTAACTGCTGTATTTTTTCAGTTGCAAGTGAGTCTCTAGTTATGAATTAATTAAATAATTAATTCACTAAACTCTCACTCTTGTATCTTCAATTAGAACTAGATACAACTAGCACAACTGAGTTTAACTCACTTAACTGAGTTAAACTAAATAACAACTCCCATAACTACTCTTCCAACTCTGTCACAACTTTTCCACTTCAGTTCTAACTGAGTCCTCCATGCATGATTCACCAACCACCCTAGGAATTTCGTAATTCCTTCAGCCCACTGATTTTCCAAATCTGTTCACTGAAATAAAGTGCTCCAAGAGAATAAGTTGATATTTATTGTCAAATTATTATTAAGAGCTAATAATAATCGACATGCATCTATTTTTAGATTGATGATCTATAAATAGACTTCGCCCAATATTCTAAAAATAGAATCTCATATATTTTTCACATTTGACCAACCATCTACAAATAGCATCCTGCAACTTATAGAATATGTCAACCATGTCTAAAAATAGACATACACCTAAAAATAGCATGCGGGCCCCACTTAGTGAAGGTGCTTAATTTTCACTAAGCTCATCAACACTAATCTAGGACAGTTGTACAACTAAGAAACAATCTCTCTCCAATAATACAATGTTCTCCATTATTTTCAACTTTTTCAATCAAATTTAAAAGTTCACGCATTACATGTTATATAATTTTTCCAAATTTATCGGAGCTCTTTGATTTTGGAGTGTCCAAGTTCGTTGACTCTTAGCATCTCTTCTATTAAAGGGACTCGTGATAATTTGGCCTATAGATCTAAATTACTCTATAGCTTACTTGTATTTTTTTACTTTAAAACTCTAACATTAAAAAAAAATAAAAAATTGGACACCTAATTCGTTAAGGTTATGGTGGACAATTACTACATGTCCAATAACCTTGGAAGTTAAATCCAACAGTTCATATGTTGTATTTATTTGCGTAATATCTTTAATGAAAATTGATTTTATTCCCATTCTTTCTTTCCTTCTATGTGTTCCAACAATGGTATCAAATCACTGCCATGCTGAATAGCTTGAGCCACTAGTTTTGTGGCCTTCTTGGGCATTTCTTCTTTCTCAGAGTTTTGTCTGGAGACCCTCGCAAACCTTTATCAGTTTTTCAAAAACCCTTGTGAATGTGTCAATGCCTCTCTCTGCAGACATGTTGAAGGAATAAATTATGTAGAGGTCATGTATGGATCAGCCTCAATGTGACAGTGATCATTGACATCACAAAGTCTTTGTGCAAGCAGAGATGGAAAAGGTCATTACATGTGAGGTCCAGTAGAGTCTCAAATATGTATCAAAGAAATATGGGTGAAAAAATCAATTGAATGAGGTATGTATTATGTGAATACCAGTGTAGCAGAACGTAATAACTATATCTTCTTCTTTTTCTCATAGTAAACAATGCCCGTGCAAATTAGGAAGTTACTAATATCACATATGTATGAAGAAGATTTAACTGCTTACTAGAACATTGTGAAAGCATTTGAGAAAGAGTCTAATAACCTTTTTAGTAGTGTTTTCCAGTTTCAATTGTAAATTTGAGTAGATTTGACAAACAAATTCTTTGAAATTTGAACAAAGATGTCACATGTCTGCATAAATATTCATCTACCACAATTTGCCGTATCAGATTTAAAATTGAACCACTTATGGAACTTCAATGCTTCCGAAGGATCGTGATTCATTTTGTTCATATGCTTCCTGAACTCAACAATGATGAATCTAATCGTTATGTGCTAAGCTTCTTAGACCACCTTCAAAGAAATATTTGTTGAGAATCGAGGCATGGCTCATGAGGTTTCGAGAGATATTACGAAGATCATATATATTAAGCACATCAATTTTTTTTTTGGTTGGAAATCAGGGACAAAATATTGACCTGGGATAATTTACAAAAAAGGGGTCCAGGTTTATATGTTTTTTGCATCAAAAAAGCATAAATTTTTGAACATATTCTTTTTGGGTTGCTGTCAAGATAAATCCCCTCTGCGGACAGAGGCGATCTCTCTAGCCCTAGAGTGGGTCTAGAAACATGAGATACTTTCTAAAACAAAGCTCTCTTAACTAACATTTACAATGCGACAAGAAAAGAGATAGATGTACCTTTTTCCCAATGTTTTGTTTGAATCCATTGATGATGACCTTGATCCACGATCATTTTAGGCTCGCTCCCTATTACTGATGGCATGTGAATACCTACGGATGATCAAGAGGCAACAACAAACGTAATACAATACATAATAATCGTAAACATTAGATATCCAACATATCGAGCAGTACCAAAATATTTTCATAAATAATTAAACAGATATAAAAAGAAAACACCAGATGTTATTATTGATAAATATAAAAGGAATAACTTACAACCCATGCCTTTATGTTGGAGGTCTCCTTTGGTGAAAATCTAAGTCCTTCACTGAAGCTCTAAATAATTCCTTCTCTCGAACACTTAGGCATTATCACAATGCTAGGATGCAAGGGAACGAGAGTTCAAACTAGCCTGACAATGACCATTCGAGCTAACATTATGGGAATGAGGGATATGAATTTATAGGAAGGGAGAAGAGGTTGGGAGCCCATGAAAGGAGGAGGAAGGAGTACTTTATAAGAGATCACTACTACATTTGGCGGAAATTCCGACACTTGGTTCTGACGCTTTTGACCAAATGTCGGAAATTTCCCCAATTTTTTTCCATCCCGCCTGAAACGGTTGCTATACCGACGTTTATAGAAAGGTGTCGCAATACCGACACTTAGAAAAGTGTCGCCATTGCGACGTTTGGAGGAAGACGTCGCACTGGCGACACTATGGCCCAACGCGTCGCTATTGCGACGACTATAAGTGCGACACAATGTCTAAGTGTCGTAATTGCGACGTTTGGAGGCCTTCGTTGCAATAGCGACGCCTTTTCCGCCGTCGGTATAACGACACTTATATGCGCGCTAAATACAAAAACGAAACTTATATGCACGCTACATAAAAATGATTTTATTGTTTCGTATCCGTCGCAATAGCTATATTAACGTCTGATATCATGCGCGCATCTGCCCTCGGCTCTTGCAGAACAGCATTCGCCCTCAGCTCTTGCAGAACAGGATTTGCCCTCAGCATTCGCCCTCAGCGTTCGCCCTCAGCTCTTGCAGAACAGCATTCACCCTCAGCTCTTGCAAAATGGTAAGTTCTTACTGCAGGCCCTTCCTCCTATAGTAGGGTTGACTCTATTTGGGTTTTTTGGTCAATTCCATTGGATTGTGTTAGGCTGTAGGGTTCTCTCTAGATGTCAAGAATCAAGATTCAATACCCTCTATTATCTTCATCACCCAATACAAGATTTAAATTTTTCCTAAAGAAACGCTTATTAATTTGGCAACAATTATTTCTCCCTGCTTTAAAAACCCTACATTTAAATGAAAACAAGCATTGCATTTCAACTACAAAAATCTATTAGTGTTCAAATGTACATGTGTGCTACATTAACGTCTGATATCACGCGCGCATTCGCCCTCCGCTCTTGCAGAACAACATTCGCCCTCAGAATTCGCCCTAAGCTCTTGCAGAACAACATTCGCCCTGAGCTCTTGCAGAATAACATTCACCCTCAGCTCTTGCAGAACAGCATTCGCCCTCAGCTCTTGCAGAACAGCATTCGCCCTTAGCTCTTGCAAAATGGTAAGTTCTTACTGCAGGCCCTTCCTCCTATAGAGGGTTGACCCTACAGCCTAACCAAATAGCTCCACTTGAGAAAAATTTTCATAATCTTGGGGCTGGATATACTGCAGAGCAATCAATTGTAGTTATCATTCGTGCTCCAATATATTAATATACTTTTTACATTGAACTGAAGAAAGGGAAACAAGAAAATGATAGCCATCATACAATGCTTTGACATAAGAGTTTTATAATCATTTGAGTTATTCAAGTTAAACACAATGTTAAGAATCAAGATTCAATACCCTCTATTATCTTCATCACCCAATACAAGATTTAAATTTTTCCCAAAGAAACACTTATTAAATTGGCAACCATTATTTCTCCCTCCTTTAAAAACCCTACATTTAAATGAAAGAAAGCATTGCATTTCAACTACAAAAATATATTAGTGTTCAAGTGTACATGTGTGCATCACTTGTGTAGGGTATTCCTTTTCCACTTTCACATTATCCAAGAATGTGTGCAGATAGTTCATATTTTTTGTGATTTAGATTATCTTGAAAAAGGAAAGGTAAATTATTTCCCATGGAAAAAGAAGGTTTTCCCTTTTTACTACTGGAAATGGTACAAAAAAGTTCCATTTATACCCGAAACTCCTATGAAACAGGAACCAAATAAAGGCCATGTTTTCAATGGACATCATTTGGCTTTAAAAATGGCCATTGCACCGTGTTATTTCTTATATTACAACACGATAATTTCTTAGGTCATTTCTTGTTTCTTGAGATGAAAAACAACCAAAGAAATCGTGAAGATCCTTTTAAGAAATAAATGACCATTTCTCAATCATATCTCAACTATTTTTTATTTTATTCAATGGTTGCTTACTTTGAGAGAAATTTGACACTTTTATAAGGAATATAACATAAAAACACAAAATGGGAAGGAATTGATGATGTAGATGACCTTTAGTTGTTGTAAATTAAGAATTGATAATACACGATGCATGATCTGTACTACAAACTAGATTCCTTCCTGGAGTTAGGAAACAGAGTATTGAATCAAAGTTGTAGTTTCTAACTTCTTGTGTTGGTTCATCAATCTTGAAATTCAGACATTGCATGTCTTCATTGCTTCATGTTTGAATAATTTGCATCATATCGTACAATAGGAAATTAGGAATTATGATTATTATTACTTTATGGATCCGTTAAGTTACTTTTAAGTTTGCATGGTTTAGTGTGAAATTATTCTAGTCCCCAAACACATATAATCAAGGAATTATAACGTGATTTCAAACATTAAATATCAACAAAATCGTTTAAAGGATATTGAAAGGAAAAAGGTGATGGAAGATAGAAAGTGCCTTACTTAAATTCTCTAAGGATTTTTCAATAGTTGCTCCAAAATCTTCACTTCAAGGCCCTTCAAGATCGTCTCCAACAATGCTATACCATCAACTTCGACAATGTTGCTCCAAAAATGTCCTCAAGGTCTTCACAACAAGTTTACTAGAAGTTGCTCCAACAATATATTCAATAAGGTCTTCATTGTCAACTCGTCTCTTGTTTGGGTGCCTTAATGTGCAATGACATGTTTCCAGGACTGAATTCAATGCAAGGCATATTTCAAACTCTAACTTTGTCATCCGGTGTCTTATTAGAAATTATTTCAGTTTTCATTTTGTGTTTTTAAGTTAGATATTGTTTTCAAGTTTTTACATTTATAATTTTATTGCAATGTGGCAGACTGATGAGAGCAGTGCAGGAACAATCCAGAGACGGGATGATCGCGAAAAGAGGCCAGCGGAAGAACATGTAAAGTGCCAGCATTGCTCTATCTTCAGGTATTTTAGTTATTTACATAATTGAAATAATATTAATTTTGTTCAAATATGTAGACACCTAGCCATGGTACACCTGATGATTCCCTCTTTGAGGAAGAGCTTTCTTCATCCCTATCTCCAGTGTTCTTGTTGCGAAAAAAGGCACGAAATGCAAGGTCGGAATTTAATACTTTGATAGACGCGCCTCAAACACCTGAAACAGAAGAGAAGATAAAACAACTTATGAGCTAGCTAGAAAGATATCAGGTAATAATAAAAAATCAAAAGGATATTTTTTTTGTTCTACATGAGATGAATTGTGATAGTTTGATTTTTAATTTTTACATTGACTAAACTAACAAAAAGTTCTTTTGTATGTAGCGTTTTCTGGCACTTGCTGAACCCGGTGTTGGTGGTAGTGGGACACAAGGGCAAGAGATTTCCCAAAAACCCTCTCATACACCTTCTACTCCTTTAGGTGCCAGCCAAGAAACACACCCTGCCCAAGCAGACACCCAGCCAACCGCTGAACGTGTTGGCAATGATGAGGCTGATATGGCCAACTACATTATTGCGTTTCCTGGAGCTACACGTGTCAGCTCCACAGGGACCATTAATGGCACGTCGTTGGTGAACGATGAAGGTGTCCCTATAAAGCATGTACAACTCCCAGGTAAATTTTAATATTTTAACTATTTCATGTACTTTATCTAAAACATATTTATCACGATTTTTATTTTTAAATTAATGACAATATCTTTCTTTTTTTCTGTGTAGGAAACAATGAGTTCTACAGGTATCTGGAGAGCCATGCGTTGGTAATTTTTGGCCCAACCATACGCACAGGGTGGAATTCCCAAAGTTCCAACCTGAAAAAAGAACTTCTAGATTATCTAGAAACCCTTTTTGGGGTCGGCATATTTGACAGAACAACGGTGGCTCGGGTAGCCGGCAAATATTTGAAATATACCAGGGACACCTATAGGACGAAATTTCAATTTAACCCTAGATATGAGCGTCCTCTCACAGTTCCAGAGAGTGAGTGGAGAGCACTCATCCATGACGGAAAAGAGAAAAGGGCAAAGAAAGAAGGAAAAATGCCAACTGGACCCGCAAGGTAAATTACAACTTTAATTCAATAGCTTTAATTTTCTTTATGTCTAAAATAAAAGTGTGCTACGCCATATCTGACTTCAATCTTTTGATGCTAGGTTGCCTGACACCTCAAAGGCAACCAAAGCTAGGATAGAGAAAAAGGGCCATCACAAGCTCGGCCAGGGTGGCTACTTGAAATTAGCTGCAAGAATTGTAATTAAGTAGCTAAACATCTTATAATTAATTGTATCGCTTTCCAACGTTTTTGTAATCCTATCAAATATGATTAAAAATACACAATCATATGTAATGTAGGGTGATGACTTCGGAACAGAAACTACAGAGGAAGATAAAAATATCGCTTTCCATTTCGACTATCAAGCCGTAGTTGAATGTCGCAGAAGCTTGGGGCAGGTCCCAAGATCCAGAATGCCTGATAAGGTAAAACATTAACCTTTCAATATGTTTGTTTTCGTCCATAAATTTAATGTCTAACAACTTTGTTTAAATCAGGGGAGCAACACTACCGACGACGCAAATAACCCAGTTTTAGAGCCAAATGTAGATGATCCTCACGTGCAACCTGATCATTGTAGTAGGGACCAAGCCGACAATGCTACTATCAGTGAGGGTCGTGACGGTAATTAATTTCCACTTATAATTTTTTCTAATTATACCTTGATGGTTGTCCTTATAAAGTTTTTTGTTTAAATGACAGAGAATGTTTCCCTTGAGGATCTTACCACCAAAGAGGAAGATAGGGCAACAGTCCCAACGGCGACAACTGGTGCACCAGGTAAATAATCTCATTGCAATTTTTTTTATTAATATTACCGAACTAGTTCAATGATATTTAAAAACTGATAATTAAAATTTAATATTATATATTTTTGTAGGCGATCCCCCGTCACTGGATGAGACCAGACATCGTGACTACGCAACTAGGTCAGCGGCGACAACTGGTGCACCAGGTAAATAATCTCATTGCAATTTTTTTTTTATTAATATTACCGAACTAGTTCAATGATATTTAAAAACTGACAATTAAAATTTAATATTATCTGTTTTTGTAGGCGATGCCCCGTCACCGGATGAGACCAGACATCGTGACTACACAACTAGGTCAGCGCTGACAACTGGTGCACCAGGTAAATAATCTTATTGCAATTTTTTTTATTAATATTACCGAACTAGTTCAATGATATTTAAAAACTGACAATTAAAATTTAATATTATCTGTTTTTGTAGGCGATGCCCTATCACTGGATGAGACCAGACATCGTGACTACGTAACTAGGTCAGCGACGACAACTGGTGCACCAGGTAAATAATCTCATTGCAATTTTTTTTATTATTAATATTACCGAACTAGTTCAATGATATTTAAAAACTGACAATTAAAATTTAATATTATATGTTTTTGTAGGCGATGCCCCGTCATTGGATGAGACCAGACATCGTGACTACGCAACTAGGTCAGCAGTGCGGGTCGAAAGGCACGAAACAGGAGCAGAGCATGATGATATTGATGATGTAATTAGGAGCTTTAAAATAGGAAGAAGAAAAAGAAAATTCGATAATGTAAAATATTGTATTATTATAAGACAAACGTTACCAATGACCATACTTGGAACGTTTTTTGCGTTATATAAAAAACTCATTTATCATACTATTTTTATGTCAACCATTAATTGCAATGTTTCCTTGTGTATTTTTTGTTGAATTGTTTTTTTATTAGTTATTGAATATTTTTTTTTATGCTCATGAAAGTAAAAAATGAAATATAGATTGGGTATTGGGGAATTGAGAGTGATGTGAGGGGGGGGGAGGGGCCACAAGAGCTTCCACCTTCACGTGGTTGGCCCTGTTTAGTAGAGAATAATTTATTGGAGCGATTTAATCTTGGAGCAAACCTCCCTTGATCCAGCGTAGCAACAAAAAAGTCACCGTTGACTTAGTTGCTACTCTTTCAGATCGTGGGAGGCTTCTTCCAAGTTCATGCGACTCCAATAAATTGTTCTTGAAACGAAGAGGAGCTTATTCAGGTATGTTTTGACATTTTCAACATATGTTCTAACATTATCATAAGAATGCATCTTAGAGTAAAAAACACTACATCAATTACTTGTATTTATTGTATAGATAATGATGGATTTTAATTGACTTGGCAGTGCAGGTACAAATCCTCTTGCATCATGAGCAATACAACTTGTCAACCAGGGTCATGTCCAGGATATTTTTGCTTGTGCACTTGACCAAGTTCGTAATGTCACATTTTGTAAGTTCCTTTACAGTTCATAATTCAATATTAAGCTTGTTCATGATTATTATCTAGGTTTTTTGTATGTGTTTTTCATCTATTTGATTGTAAGCAACTCTGCATGTTTCCTGTTGTTCACTATGATTTCTCCCATTACCACTCCCAGGATGAATCCGACTTTATTGTTACATAGGTTACTTTATTGTTACTATGATTTCTCCATTTACGATTTCAGAGGTTACATCATGTAAAGTTGTCAATCTCAGGTTGGTGATGAGCTTTAGTTCTCCAGATTTGGGGCTTTTCTGATATTTTCTCCCTCATGTCATTCCTGCATCACCTCGTTGTTCGAGCATGCCAATTTTCTACCACTTGTACCAATTGGCACATGTCAATCTCTGAGTGGTGCCACATTTCACCTATTTTCAGTGAGAGTTTAGGGTTTCTCTAACATAGCTTCAGAAATCCGATTCAGTGCCTGCTTGAATATTGTCACATAATACTCATGGTTTGGATCGATGAGCATGTTTTGAATGGTTGGTTGATTCATAAGAACCACCCATATATTCATCTTGAGATATTTCAGAAGTTTTCTCAGGTTTCCTTTTTCACCGTTTCTAGTGGGTGGGATGGTGTGGGGTGATCCATCAATATTGGTGCTCTTGTAGTAGGGAATTTGTTTTTGGGGATATAAAGGAGCATTTGATGTAGATATCCCATTGGATGCATTCATAGATGGGCACGAGAGGTCTAGAATTTAAATTAAAAATATGCAACCTCTATCATGGCAACCTGAAGGCTGCGAGAGACACTGGTTAAAGATTGTTTTGTGGTGGCCTTAATATAGTCGTGATTTCTTTCTATTATCTTAATGCAAATATATAGTCCGGTCTCATTAAATGAGGATTGTGGTTGTATTTCTCTTTGGTTGTTTCTCTCTTAATGCTCCAGAAATTGCCAAAAGTTGCGATAGTTGTTTAGTTTTCCTGTTACAACTTAAAAGTGGTTTTTAGCAATGGGAGTCATGTTTTTTAAGGTTCATACTAATATGAAGATCTTGTAATTCTATATTCAGGATAAGAGAAGATGGCCTCTGCTTTGGGCAGCATGACAACAATTGCCACATCTACCTCATTGGGTAACAATGGAAAGGGGAAGAAGTTGGGTGCAATGTTTGATAATTATGGTAGACAATTGTCTTCTCTTTCATTTTTTTCACCCATTTCCTTTAATCGCTCAAGCAGAAGAGGGACTCTGAGATTACGCGACAGAGAGAAGGTAGTTAATACAAGAGCTATGGAAAAGGAGTTGTACTTCAACAAGGATGGCTCAGTGACAAAAAAATTGCAGGTCAGAGAAAAAATTATGTTTAAACGAAGGTCCCCTGCACGTGAAACTTCACTGCGGTGGATCTTTCCTTGTCCACTTATATTCGATTTTAATGTGTTATTTTAATTTTTCATGGAGGGTTGTTATTTTAGATGTGTGCTCTGGTTTTATTTTTAACGTTGTATTAGTTCCCCCTCTTAAATGTCTTAGATTTGGTAGGCATAATTTGAAAACTCAAAGGTGAAAGGAAACATATTTGTTACCCAATGGTCTAAAAGGAAAGGGTTATGGCTGAGTCAAATTTTATTGTTATTGACAGTGTAATGAAATGTATCTCAATGCTATGGTTTTGGCCTTTTTATTGGTTGAATTAGAGGACCCAGTTGAAAATATTGGGGCCAAGTAGGTCGGTTTTCCTTTTTGCTGATGGTTTGGTGTATCTAATTGAATTAGTTGCCTAAGGTATTTTTGGTTGCAAACTCCTTTTCATTTTTCATACAGTATTGGCCTTGTGGAATACATTTGATTGTGTGGTCTTGTTAGATCTACAACATTTGTAGTTGTTTAGTCTTATGGCCGAGGTGCACTTTTCTTATGGAAATAGTTGATGCAATATTGTCATTTAATCCTTACTGCAGGGTAGCATGTTGAGAAGTTTCTTGTGAAACATTTGGTATTCAAAATGACACTTGATCCTATACAAGATCATGCACTTGACTTCAAAATTCATATTCAAAGTGTGCCAGACAATTCTTGCAAAATTTCAAATATTTATGTTGTTTTAAACCATTATCTTTTTCATGTATTGGATGCTGAAAATGTGAAAAGACTTTGGTATGAAACCAACTGGTGAATAATTTCCAGCAAAACAACCACTTCCAAGACATGATTTAGAAGTAGAACATATGTACTTATGAAGCATAGAAAGATATCCTTGATGCATTGTCAATGTTTGGCTAGGGTTATTTTTGGAGAAAATAACTCCTTATTCCTAGAATAGTGATCTTCAATACAAGTAAATGCCAGGGAAGAGAGATCATCGTGTGACGCAACAAAACTGAAATTGGACCCCTAAGGAGAGCCGGTGTGTCTACAATCGCTCTGTCAGCATTTTCCCCTGGTTTACCCCGTTCTTTTCCTCCAGCCTGGGTCTTCATTGACTTCTTCTTTCTTCGGGTTTATTTATCAAATTCGTAGAATTTGATAAATAAATACCATCCACAATGGTTGGACTTTAATTTATATTCCCGACTTTATATTATCTCCAAGTCTTATAACCAATGGTTAAATTTCAACACTTTGTATTTATACTCCACATTTCTTTTTAAATAAATAACTTGTAATGAACTTTCGGCTCTATATTTCACCACTCAGCCTTACAACAATCACGCTCCAGACTTAGGCTAATTATCCGCCAATCGTTTAATTAAAAAATTTCATTATACTCCGGCCCCACCTATATATATCAATAACCAATCAAACACTCGTATCGTACCTGGCTATCCTCCGCACACCTTAGTTAACCTCCGGGCAAGTTCAACGTGCGACCACCGTCCGATGGCCCTTCTCCAAATCAACGACTCTTTGCAATTTCGCTCGGCTTCCAACGTCGGGCTTTAACGTGCGATGGCGTGGGTTAAACGGTTGTTTTCCGGGGTCACTTCGCCACGTGTCGCATTCCCTATGGAATCGCTCGCGAATAGGAAATACCGCCTACTCCGCAAAAGCGGTGCGATATGGGCAACCCGCTTTTTTGATTCCGCTCGTGGTTTTGGTACAGGGCTTGACCACGGGTGCAAGTCTGGTTCCGCTATCCTTTTGTTTGTTAACTCATGTCCAATCCTCGGGTCAGGTTCCGAAAGCACAACAATCTTGTCTCTTTATTAAGCGGGATTTTTATATTTGAACAATGTTCACGACCCCGGTTCTCTTGAGTCGAGCCCGCCGGACTTCAAACGGCGATAAACCATAATTCAAACCAAATTCGCGTTCCAAAATAGCCTGCTGACGTCGGCCAATTTTGTGACGCGAAAACCAAATGAATTCTGCCCTAATATTTTTCGGGTCCGAAGTTGGCTGGCGTACGGAGGGAGAGTTGTGACGTGAATTTCTTATCAAATTCGCCCTAATCTTTTACGGGTCATTTTCATTGTTACCCGCCACCCTTTTGACTTTGTAAATAAAACAAATTGCGTTTGCATCATTTTCATTGTTCCGTGCGCTAGCCAGTCTTCCATGCAACAAAATTCAAAAATCAACTGTTAACGCTTGCTGACCGTTACCTTGCTGAAGAGAATTGAAGCCGAGTATTTCAGGGTTCTTCTGTCATAACCAGCGCCTGTTTAAACACGTTTCATTTCCCGTAAATAGGTATTTATTCCAATTCCCCGCTAAACTCTCTAAAAAATCCTGGTTTTAGTTTTAATTCTGCACTAAGGTCTAAAAAGAAGTTCAGTTTGGTCTTTTTCGTTCCCAGAACTGCAATTATATTCCCAAAACTGGTAATTGTGCCCCTTTTCCACAAAAACCTCGAAATTCCATTTCTGAATCCACAAGAACCAGAAATGGAAGTTCCTGTAGCTCTGAATGTCGTGCCCATCAATGCCCCTCACAAGGACTTGGATTATTTTCCTTTAGCCGATATGGATTTTCAAATTAAGGACTTGTGTCTCAGTGAGAATCCTCTTCGAATATTTTGCCGCTGCAGAGACAATTATTTGAATGGTTCTGACATCTTTGGACTTTGGGAATCAAATCTTCCTATGTACCTTCTCCCCTCAGTCCATATTTTTCCTGAGCTAATACATTATTGCTACGCAAATTATGATCCCAACCAACGAGTAGTTTTATCCCCAAGTAAAAATGTCCTTTTCCCAATAACTGCTCAGTCCATAAATGAAATGCTACAATTCCAACCCGGTCAAGCTCTCACTCCCCTGTCCATGGTTGAATTACTTGAGAAATCTACTAAGTTATCCCATGAAGAGTTAAACCGCCTATGCCAAACCTTCATGTTACCAGAGCATCAGCCTAAAAACCCTCCCCCTTATGGTTATACTTTCTTTACTGATGAGGGTCGAGTTATTTTAGACATGATATCTTCCATAATGGGCTTCAATACTAGTGAGTATGTTGATCACTTAACCCTAGTATTGGTATCCATTTTTACCCCTGGATAGCCTCCTGCTGTCAAGTACGATTTTGCATCTTATATTGCTGACAAAATCCATGATCAGTTCATGAGATTTGAGAATGAGAGAGTATTTAAGTATTCTTCTGTCATATATCATCTCATGATTTACTTTCAGTCAGAAAATTTCCCTTTTGATGTTAAGAAACTTGATGCCAAAGGGAATCCTAGGTTAGTCATCTTTTGGTCTGCCATTACTCACAAATCCTCCGATTCTCCTTATTCCTATAATGAGTTTGTCGACCTTTTTGTTCATCCTGCAACTACCTTGTTGACAGGAGTCTCTCCTCCTAGAATTAACAATGAAATCAAGAAAATCCTTCAGCTCTCAAAGCATTACAAGATAGGTGACTGGTACCTATATCAAAACTACACAGAGATCAGGATATATGGATGTGAGTTATGCCCATTCAAACTGCCCAAGTATGTCCCAATGAGACTCTTTGCATTAGAATATTTCAGGCAGATGAATAATTCAGATATAATTCATTTTTGCAATGCAAAGAAAAAGGCTCAACTCGGGATCAAGAGCCAATTAGGTCCCTTCATTTGTAACTCTAGGGAAGCTGGAAAGGAAGCCGAAAGGATTTTAGAAGACTATCTCAGACTACAAAAGAGTTTCTACTGGGTGCCTTATGATCCAAACAACTTTATATGTGATAGAAGAATGAAAAATAAACTGTCACCATACATCCATCAAAGAATCCCAGAAATAGAACAATATGCTAATATGGATGAATGGAAAGAAGGGACATTGGTTGAAAATGATAGTGAGCAGGTCAATGTTGAAAATGTAATGAAAGATCTTGAAAAGATACTTGACCTAGAATCTTTTGGACAGGTGCAGGGATCTTCTTCAGCCAGGACTTTACAACAAAATTTGCAGGAGATTAGTACAGTAGCAGTAGAATATAAAGGAAAAAAAAAGGAGCCTGATATACAAATAATTGAAAAATTCATAATGACAGCGCAACCAGAGACTTCTAAAGAACAAGGTCAAGGACAAATTCCTCCTACTCAGATCAATGAGCCAGAAATTTCTATTTTACAAACTCCTCTGAATATAGAAAAGGGCAAAAAGAGAGAGGCTGAAACAACTACTCCTATTGGTGGCTCTTCTTAACAGCAAGATGTTAAAAGGCAGAAATTAACTCCCCTTCCAGAAGATGAATCATTTCAGGAAATCCCTGACAGCCAGGGAAGAGAAGATAGTCAGCAAACAGATACAGGTAGTGGGACATCCACTAATTTTCAAAAACATGGAATACAGAGGCAGCAAAGTGCAAAAATATCTTCTTTCAAACCTCCAGTAAAAACTGCCTGGGACATCAAAAGAACATTCACCAATATAAAGGCCAGGAACGATCCACTTAGACTTCAAGTGTACAACCAATATTTGAAGATGGCTCTGAAAAATTAAGAAAGATTGATGTCATCTTATGACATCCAACAGGGTAAGATGTTAATGAGCCATTTGAAGCCCAAGGTGCGGCAGCCTCAGACAGCTGCAGATTACGTTAGGACTAATTTTGAAGTCTTAGTAAAGGATATCCATCCTTTAGATCAAATTGAGCTACACAAGCAAACAAGTGAGATGATTTATTCTACTCTGACGGATAAATCAATGATGACCCATAATTTGCAGGATTCTTTGGATAATACTAATACACAGTTGCAGCTTGAAAAAGCCTCCTCCCAGGCTGAGGATAATAGAATCAAAACTTTAGAGGAAATAATCATTGGTTTGGGTCATTATCCTAAATATGTGAAAGGTATTGAAGCTTTGATCAAGAGAAAAGATGATGATATTGCAGCTCTGAGAAAACAATTAAAGTTACCGGCCTCAAGACATCCACAGACTGCAGAAATCATCAAACAAAATTCTGAGGAAGAACTAATGGATTTGCTCTTAAAATTGAATGAGCAACTTACTGCAACTGAAAAAGAGCTTGAGAATGCATTGAAAGATAAGCAGGAAAATATTCTAGTATCTACAGCAGGAGTAGTGACAGGTACAGCAACAACAGGTCAGCCAGCAGAATTGTCACAGAGCAACACTGCAAATTTGAACACTGATGAATTAAAAAAGTCAGTGGAAGATATGAACATTCAGGCCATAGAGCTTCACAAAACAAAGGAACAATTGGCCACTCTAGAACATAAATATGATATTTCAAAAATGAGTGTTGCTGATAAAACAAGAGAAGTGAACAAATTAGAAAAAATAGTCAAAGCATTGGAAAAGGATCTCACATTGGAGAAACCTTTAAAAGAAATAAATGAAATTCTTTGGGATAACATCATTAAATCAATAAAGGATGTTTGGTCCTCAATTCAGATAATGGATGAACAGAATAACTTAGTTAAATTGGCTCTGGATGAGATTGAGAGATCAAGCCAAGAGTTGGGAAATATGCCAGAAGAGGCCAATAGACTTATACATTTTTTGAATACTCAGACTAAGAATCAACTTGCAGAAATTGGTATTCAGGACAGGACCGAAACAATTCTGGAAATAAAGAAAGTTTTTACTAAAAGAACTCTGGTACATAATTTAGAACGAAGGTGCTCAGATATGCAAGAAGAAATCATTGCCTTCAGAGAAAGATTGAATATTTTGTTAAATAGAGGATTGCCCAGTCCTATAGTTGCAGAAGATAAGCTAATGGACCTTGATAGTTATGTTGAAAAATTGGACAAATATGCCGATAATCAAGCTAGTTCTTCAACCAGTTCATCAACAGCAGCATTGCCTACAGGGAAAAACCTTCATGACAGATTGGAGAATTTATTTTATCTTGAGCATGAAGTAAATCATTTGTTCCCAAATCAGCCTGATTTCTTCAGATGTACTGAGGCCGATGAAACACTAAGAAAGTTGCAAAGGACCAGAGTGCCAGAAGTTCAATGGTGGGAAGAAATGATGGAACTTTTGTAAAAAATTATCCTTACATAAATTTTTGCCTATTTACCACAGTATATCATGATAAAAAGGATAAAAGGATGAACAAAGGTCAAAGAGTATCAGAGCAGTTAAAGAGTATCAGTGAAATAAAATAATCAACATAGAATTACTAAAGAGGACAGCAGCAAGCCAAGATATAGGGCCTGCCTCCAGCACATTCTTAAGAGAAGGAAACAACACAACATCAGTTATCATTTTTCTTATCTACGAGACCATCTGTCTCTATATTGTTGTAATGACTTCATGGACTATTTTACTTCATATAATATATTAAAAACAACATTTTTTCTCTTGTGAAAAAAAAATGATTAATGTTTATCACTCTGCCTTCAAAACTAGTGATGTTGGTCTATGTTGTTGGTTTATTGATATGGTCTGATGGTCTTCCTCACATGATTAGCGTTTTTCTCTGTTCATGGATTTTAGGTACTTTAATTTGTATTTGGAACAATGGACGTCGGTATTCTATCTGTTGCTTTACTATTCTACATACTGCTATTTCACTTTCTTATAGATGCCTCGGGCATATTTGGATGCTTTCTCGGATTGTCGATAATCTCCATGTGGACCGTTACTGGGTTTAATATCAAGTCCCTGTATGTGACATGGGGTATTTTTCTATCACTTTCTGGGGTGGTACTTCCACATTTCTGGATGGATATTTGGGTTCCAATCTTCAGATGTGAAAATGTAATGACTTCATGGACTGTTTTACTTCATATAATATATTCAAAACAACGTTTTTTCTCGTGAAAAAAAAATGATTAATGTTTATCACTCTGCCTTCAAAACTAGTGATGCTGGTCTATGTTGCTGGTTTATTGATATGGTCTCATGGTCTTTTTTATATTTGGGACATATCACACTCCTCACATGATTAGCGTTTTTCTCTGTTCAAGGATTTTGGGTACTTTAATTTGTATTTGGAACAATGGACGTCGGTACGTACTCTATCTGTTGCTTTACTATTCTACATACTGCTATTTCACTTTCTTATAGATGCCTTGGGCATATTTGGATGCTTTCTCAGATTGTCGATAATCTCCATGTGGACCGTTACTGGGTTTTATATCATGTCCCTGTATGTGTCATGGGGTATTTTTCTATCATTGTCTGGGGTGGGACTTCCACTTTTCTGGATGGATATTTGGGTTCAAATCTTCAAATGTGAAAATGTAATGACTTCATGTACTGTTTTACTTCATATAATATATTCAAAACAACGTTTTTCCTCTTTTAAAGTTCCATTTTTATTTTTTAAATTGAACCTTCCGTCGCAATTCCGACGTCTTGTAAGTGTCGGAATTGTGACAGTTTACAGACGTCGGAAGCGCGACGTTCAAAACGTCGGACCACATTTCGTCGTAATTGTGACAGTTTACATACGTCAGAAGAGCGACGTTCAAAATGTCGGACCACATTTCGTCGTAATTGTGACAGTTTACAGACGTCGGAAGAGCGACGTTAAAAACGTCAGACCACATTCCGTCGTAATTGTGACAGTTTACAGACGTCGGAAGAGCAACGTTCAAAACGTCGGACCACATTTCGTCGGAAGTGCGACAGTTTATAGAGGTCGGAAGTGCGACGGATTAGGAGACGTCGGAAGAGTGACGCTTGTTTGGAAGCGACAAAAAAGTGTCGATACTGCGACACTTTTTAGTTGTGTCGGAACTGCGACGGTATGGTAAACCACGGTTTGTCCGCCCTCTAACTGTCGCTCCTGCGACGACAATGTGTCGGAATAGCGACGATTTGGCCATCGGAATTTCCGCCAAATTCTCTAGTGGATGAACCCCCATGGATGAGATCAAAGCTCTAAAATGAGAGAGCTCAACTCTATCACCACCGTTTAACAACCAACTCGATGCCGTGGAGATTCTAGAGGTCGAAGCTTCTCCTCCATTTGAGGAAATACTGCCAAAAAGGGATCAGCATGGTCTTCCAAGAAATAAGGGTGTTGGCAGTGCTAAGCAAGAATTGTGAATATGACATCAGCGCGAGGATGACACCAGGAAAAGCGCTGACCCGGGAAACTAGGAATTTGACCAAGTTTCTTTTGTAATCTTCCAAGGCAGTTTTCTTTGGATCTTCAGGGGATATCTTAACATATTTCTTCATAGTGGAAACATTGCACAGGATCTGTCACGGGGCATTTCAGGATCAGGGATGGGAAAATGAGCATGGTGACAAATTATTGTGTAACATGGGTGTTAATATGCGATGGAGGTTTGGAAGGGGACTATGCATAAAACAAAAATTAAGACGATACAAAGGAGTGGAAATTTGACATGTTATATTAGGAGGTGGTTTGAATGCAATAAAAAACATAAGACCCTCCCACTCTATATTATGTGGACAATCTCGAGAAGCATAAATGTTGTCATTTTTTAACATAAAAATATTTTGGTGTGGAATGACATGATCAGGATAATAACTAATTTTGGAGAGATGGGCCAGAAAATAAAATATGAAAGGAATAAGGAATATAAAATAAAAAGAAATATGGGAAAGTTATCAAATGGGATCTTTTGATGGATCATGCAAAAGGAGGAGTTGTGGATGTGGTGCGGTTATCATTTTTGACATTGGTAAGTACTACAATTTTTGGTGGGAAGGTGGACAAGGTACAAATAGTAAGGCATAGTTCATAGCCTTATGGGGGGTTCTTATTATGGCTAAATGGTTAAGGATAGATAATATTCAAATTTATGGAGATTCCAAAGGAATCATAGATTGGGTGTAAAATTCCACAGGGTTTTTCCCTCCTATTCTGAAAAATTAGATGTGCAAAATTTGGACCATGGTAATTGCTTTTCAGACTATCAATTCACTCACATATATAGAGAACAAAACTGGACAGTCGATCTTCCCTCCAAGAGAGGGATGAACAAACCAACAGGTACATTTTTTATTTTTTTATTTTTTATGAACATGGCCATCTGATCCATGATGGAAGTATAAAATTTTCATAAATTTAATTAGAATTTTGGTACAAATAGTTAAATGTTGTTACTTATAATGCTTGATTTTTTTAGAAAGGTTTTTTGAGTAGAAGTTTGGAAACAAGAAGAGGAAAGTGAAAATTTGATGTAATGATAGAGATGAATTGTTGTTTATGTTTTATTGTGAAAGATATGACAAGAATAGAGGTAAGGTATAGATGAGGTATTGAAACATCACCATTTAGGAGAAAGTAAATAGAAAGGAGAATCTAATAGGAAAATAATCAAAGAGATATGGAACTAAGAAGACTGAAGATACAATATGTACATGTACTATTTTTTTGATAATACGAAAAAATAACTTTTTTTCTTCTGAAAAAAAAAGATTAAGAAAACTTGTGAAATTTTATTTTATTTTCCAGTGAATTGGAAGGTACGATTAGCTACTCGCTTCTTACTAGGGTTATAAATCATAAGCATGCACAACCGTTTTACCATGCACTGCAATATTCTTATGTCTCCCTCTCTATATGACACATTACTGTTATGGTACACAATGTTTACCATATAGCATCCTTTGAGAAGATATGCCATTAATTTCATATACATGTAGGGAAAGTGGATCTATCTATGTGATTTCTGCAAAGAATGGTTGTTATTCTTCAATATTCCTATCACATACTCAAATTTTTATTTCCTCCATGCAATTCACATTTTTCCATTATATTTTGGTTTCATAGAAAGAAAAAAATTGTGTTTTCCACCGTAATATGCTATAATGTTTTGTTCTATAGCAGGGTTATGATGGGGTATGCTTATTGACATCTCCAAACAACAATTAATCAAAAGGATTTGAGGGGCTTGAGAATCCGTAACCTCATTAATAACCTGCACCGCATCATCTAATGGAATTTTGGTAAATAATGAAACTACATCAAAGCTTACCTAAATGTCGCTCTCGTCCACCCTTTCCTCCTTAATAATTTTAATGAAATCAGTAGAGTCCTTGATGAAGGATTCAATGTTTCCAACGAGGGGTTTGAGAATCCGTAACCTCATTAATAACCTACACTGCTTCATCTAATGGAATTTTGGTAAATAATGAAACTACATCAAAGCTTACCAAAATGTCTCTCTCCTCCACCCTTGGGCCTCCTTAATAAGTTAAACGAAATCATTAGAGTCCTTGATGAAGGAGTTAGTGTTTCCAATGAGGGGCTTGAGAATCTGTAACCTCATTAATAACCCTGCACCACTTCATCTAATGGAATTTTGGTAAATAATTAAACTACATCAAAGCTTACCAAAATGTGGCTCTCCTCCACCCTTTTCTCTTTGATAAGTTTAACGAAAGATCATTAGAGTCCTTGATGAAGGAGTTAGAGTTTTCAACGAGGGGCTTGAGAATATATAACCTCATTAATAACCTGAATTGCATCATCTAATGGAATTTTGGTAAATAATGAAACTACACAAAAGCTTACCAAAATGTCATTCTCCTCCACCCTTTCCTCCTTAGTGTTTCCAACGAGGGGCTTGAGAATATGTAACCTAATTAATAACCTACACCGCTTTATCTAATTTAATTTTGGTAAATAATGAAACTACATCAAAGCTAACCAAAATATCGCTCTCCTCCACCCCTTCCTCCTTAATAAGTTTAGCAAAATCATTAGAGTCCTTGATGAAGGAGTCAGTGTCTCCAACGAGGGGCTTGAGAATCCGTAACCTCGTTATAACCTGCACCGCTTTAATGGAATTTTGGTAAATATTGAAACTACATCAAAGCTTACCAAATTGTCGCTCTCCTCCAACCTTTCCTCCTTAATAAGTTTAACGAAATCATTAGAGTCCTTGATGAATGAGTCAGTGTTTCCAACGAGGGGCTTGAGAATTTGTAACCTCATAAATAACCTGCACCACTTCATCTAAAGGAAATTTGGTAAATAAAGAAACTACATCAAATCTTACCAAAATGTCGCTCTCCTCCACACTTTCCTCCTTAATGAGTTTAACGAAATCATTAGAGTCCTTGATGAACAAGTCAGTGTTTCCAACGAGGGGCTTGAGAATCCATAACCTCATTAATAACCTGCACTGCTTCATCTAATGGAATTTATGTAAATAATGAAACTACATCAAAGCTTACCAAAATTTTTCTCTCTTCCACCCTTTCCTCCTTAAACCAAAATTCCAATAGATGAAGCGGTGCAGGTTATTAATGAGGTTACGGATTCTTAAGCCCCTCGTTGGAAACACTGACTCCTTCATCAAGGACTCTAATGATTTCGTTAAACTTATTAAGGAGGAAAGGGTGGAAGAGAGTGACATTTTGGTAAGCTTTGATGTAGTTTCATTATTTACCAAAATTCCATTAGATGAAGTGATGCAGGTTATTAATGAGGTTATGGATCCAGAAACAACTAAGCTTGCATAGATTTGTTTACGATCCAGCTTCTTCAGCTTCCAAGGGGAATAATATGAGCAGGTATCTGGTGTCGCAATGGGATCGCCACTCTCACCTATTGTCGCCAACTTATATATGGAGCACTTTGAGAAGAAATCCCATGCCTCATTTCCCTTAAAACCATCTTGGTGGAAAAGATTTGTAGACGGCACCAACATAAAGTGGAATCATGGTAGGGAAAATCTCGAGAGATTTTTTAATCCCCTTAACTCAATTTCCTCATAGATTATGTTTACTATGGAGATTGAAGAAAACAGGAGCATTCCTTTCTTGGATGTCCTTGTTACCAGAAAGGAGGATGGAACTATGGGGCATCAGGTGTTTAGGAAGAAAGCCCATATTGACATTTATCTTCATGCTGAGTCTTACCATCATCCTGCTCAAAATTTTGGTGTCCTTAATACTCTGGTTGTAAGAGCCCTGAGGATATCTGATGGGGAGCACCTAAAAGATGAAATCACTCACTTGAAATTTGTTTTCATGGGTATAGGTTATAAAGTAAAATATATCAGAAAAGCCATAAAAATATCTAAGGGTTCGGTCCCATCCAAGAAGCGCCAAGGTCCTCAAGAAAGTTGTGGGAGGGTTTTTCTACCATACATCAAGGGTGTTACGAATAAGATCACCAAGGTTCTAGGAATAAATGACATTTCACGCAGTTTTCAGCAACAGGAACAATAAGAAAAAAAATGTGGTCAGTTAAAGATAGTATTAGTCACGAACAACTTAAAGGAGTTTACAAGATTGACTGTTTGTGCGGGAAAGGTTATATTGGTGAAACCGGGCGCTCGCTTCAAAACGTATTAAAGAACACAGAATCGATATTAATCATAAGCGATCTTGCACCTCGGCCCTTGCTGATCACTCCTCAAAAAATAAACATCATTTGCGTCTAGAGGATGTTAGAATCTTTGCCATGGAGGAACATTATCGAAGAAAGGAAAATTAGGGAAGCACTTGAGATTATAAAACATCTGCATAACATTAACAGGGATGGAGGATACGAGATCAGTGACAGTTGGCGGCCTCTAATTCGACAGATGTGCTCCTCGATTTCGTCCTCATCCTAGGTATAGTATCGCAGGTTTGTTTCTCTTCCATAAAAAAATTTAGGGTTTGGTCGTTTTTAGATCTAGGAATCAGTTGATTGAATTATTTATTTTTAATAAATATTAATTAATTAATATTTATCTTCTATTAATAAAATTTGATTAATTAATAATTATTATTAATATCTTATGCTTTTAATGAATTAAATTGATTATGATTAAAATCAATTTTATTATCCTAATAATATTAGATTAATTAGGATTAATCAATTTTTATTTTCCTAATAAAAGAAATAAATAACAATAATAAATTAAATAAATAATAATTATAAAAAATTTAGTACTATTTATTTACTCTTTTGAGTAAATGAATGTTAATATTGATTAGTAAACAATTATTTATTTTTATTTATTAACTTTTATTAATTATTAATTTTGTAAATAATTCTAATTATTATTATTACTATATAGGGTTATCACATATTCTAGTATAATATATTAAAATATTCTTCACTAAATAAAAAATAAGAATTTATTTTATTAAATTAACACTTATATTAACATTTATGATCATGTTTATTAATTTAATTAAGAAATTTAAGTTTGTTAGTAATAAATATAATTACAAATTCTAAAATGTTTAGTAACTTTTAGGTAGTATTTCTTAAATTTTAATAATTAATATAATTATTATTATTGAATAAATGAGATTATGATGATGATGGTTAACGTCCACTAAGATCAACCTTTGGTCTACCGGACCTAAAGAAACAAATTATTTAGTTTGATTTAATATTTTATTCCTATGCTCAAAAAGCTTAGAGAGAAGCCTCTCGAACTCACTATAATTTTGACATCTTAAAAGGTTAGGAAGGTCAGTATTGCAACAAAGATTATGGAATTCAGATCTAATGTGGTTGTATGCGGCCCACTCTAAGAGGAAGTGATTTTCATCCTAGATGTTCATATTCTCACAGATATGGCAGATCCTTTCCATCCATGGTGTTTTAGGAACTGTCCAGCGACCTCTTTCACTATGGAGCTCATGAGAATTCGTTATAATCTTGGCTATATTAATTTTCTTCTTTGAGCTAGTTAAAACAGAGAGATACTTTTGATATTCTAGGGTGGGGTTGATGACCTCCTTATAATATCTTAGTTTTCGTTTACCTGTTAGATCTTTCTCACACCACATTTTTTCTTTGAACTTAGAAGTAACAAATTTTTTAATGTTATTAATGTTTTGCAATGCAACATTCTTGTCGATCTCCCAATGGTTTAACCAGTCCCTGATGTCTTTATACCAACCTCATTTGAGCCTTGGGTGGTTTTGGCTGGAATTTAAAGCTAGCTTAGGAAGTCTATGGTATCCTATGCTATTGAGTTTGTGCTTGTACAACAAAAGCCTAGTCATAGTTAGGCTCTCGATAGGGGAAAGACCCACTTTTATAAGGAGAATAGGATAGGGTGTATTGCTTTTAATTTTGAAGTTATACGTTATAAAATGCTTCTGGATTTGCTTAATATTTCTTCGGGATTCTCTAGAGATGTTGCAACCCCAAACCTCACATCCATATAAGATAACATAAGTGACTAAAGTTTCAAAGAGGAACTTCTTTTTGTCCCAAATTATGAGGTTTTCTGTTTTACAATTTTTTTCAAGACCAAAATAAGCTTTCCACACCCCATTAATCCACTTCTCAATGCTATAGTTCCAGTTGAGCTTGTGATGAATATCAATTCCTAGGTAATTGTAAGAAAACACTTCCTCCAAGTTACTATTGTCATACATAAAATTACCGTAAGTGTCCTTCTTGGATTTGATAATCATAACTTTTGTTTTGTCAATGTTAATAGTCATACCCATGGTAGAGCAGAAATCCTTAAGAAGTCTCAGTTGCTTATCAAGATCAAATGGACACCTTGTGAGAAGAACAATATCATCAACATAGAGAAGAAGGATGATGACTATCCCAGCTAAGATCGTGCCAGCGCATCCTGCTTCCTCTAAACAACATTCTAGCTTGTCGATGTAAATGCAAAATAGGGTAGGGGAGAGGGGCAAACCTTGTTTAACTCCGATATTACACTGAATATATTTAGACCATCCCTCATTGCTCTTTAACTATTTAAATTTATTAAAATAAAATTTATTAGATAAATAAATAAAATATTAATTAGGTAGTCTTTTCGGCTTTTCTTATTTTCTCTTTGTCACTATCAAAACCTTGACCTTTGTCCTTCTTTTATTCTTCATTCAACATCTTGTCCTGAAGATGGATCCTCATTGGGATTCGAAACGTCGACAATTGTTTTATAACACTATGGATAATCCGGAGATTTCTTCTATAGAGAAAGATGATTGAATAAAGATAAAATGAGTCATTTTTTAATTTAGTTAAAATGATAATTAATAAAAAACCATTTTTTTATGAAAAAAATAAATTGCTTTATTTATTAAAAAGTTTAAATTTATAAACCACAATTTATTAAAATGTTATGTTCCTAACCACAATCTATTTTTCTCATAAAAGAGACTCGTTCTTATTTTTCAAGGAAAAAAGTATGAGACACAAGCCTTGCACTCGGTGTTTCAATTTTTTTTATGTAACAATGAACTTTTGAAGCTCAAGTGATATTGAGTGAATAATTCTCTATATAAATTCTCTTTTTGTGATAAGTAAAGTGTCTCATTTGTTGTAAATTGTGAGAAAACCAATTGAAGTAAATATCAAAGCTATAATAGTTCTAGCAAAAGGGTAGATTAATGAAATGTTTGATAAATCATCAATGGTTATTTTTTCTAAATTTATCTTACTTATTATCATTCATGCAAGGTAGAACATTCCATTTTGAAGTAGGCACAATGTTTTTTATTCTATAACATTCACTTACCATTAAGTACAAAGTAGTGAGTTTTTCACATTTTGGTCAAATCAAATAAGTAGTCAAAAAGATAGAATACCCCATTTTGTGTAGAAGGAGAGATATTTGACGTTGCGCCTTAGTAAGAAATGGTTTCCTATAAAATGTCTTTAGTGGGTTCCCTACCACTTACCTAAAGAAAAAATTGCACTTCCTTTATACAAGCTTAAACAAGCATAACACCGTCCATCAAGATAGTTTGTGTGAGATGTTCAACTCATGTCAACAGTCAGTGCACACTTTTGTTGATAGCCTCCCTCACTTTGGTTGTGTTTGTACTTCTATTTTGGTGAGTTTTCTCAACTATCATCATTTGCACACTTTAATTCACTTTCACAAGTGTCAATTTCACATTCGTGGTTATCGTTTTGGATTGCTTTCACTTTAATAAGTGGTGTTTTCATGTTATCTTCACTCTGGCATGTGTCGCTTTCAAGGTCATTCACATGTGCAAGTTTCATTTTCATGTCTTCTTATAGTCGTAGGTGTTTCTTTTAAGTATGCTCACCCCTATATGTGTTGCACCTTTTCACATCACTAGAGTTAGTTCTGGTGCACTTCTATGCATTAAACGCTCTTACATATCATTAAAATATATGCCAGACACATTCCTACAACTCACATGTGTTGATTGTTCCTAAATGTTTTCAACATAATCTTAAACATATTGCTAAATTCATGCGCAAGCGTCATGATTGCATTGATTTGTTGTATTTTTTTCTCTCTCACCCAAGCTCGTGGTTTCTCACCCATCCTCTTAAAAGTTTTAGTCTCTAAATGAACTTAAGAAACAATATGATATTATAATGATGAATGAAAAATAAGATCTATATGTTTTTTATTATGGTTGTAACCATATATTTGAGAAAGTGTCCCACTTCCTATATGTCAACAAAAGTAACATAATTTTAGATTTTTTCAACATATTCTTAAATATCTTGATAAATTGCACAAGCATCATCATTGATTTGTTGTCTTTGTTTCTTGGTCTCACACAAGTTGTCTTTCTCTTTGTCTTTCTTGTCTTTGTTTTCCTTATATATTATATTTGTAAACGATTGTTATATCAACTTTTAAATATCTTCTATATATACTAATATTACTTTATTGATTCTAATTTTATAGTATGGCCCCCCTAGGGAATTTCTCTATGAGGAAGAGGTGGCTATAGTACAAGAGTTTGTTCAAGTAAATGGAGTGATTAATATTGAGGATCAAGCTAATGATCATATTAAAGAAGATAACGATGTTGATAACATAGTTGAAGAAGACGGGGTAGATATATTGATCCAGCAGACATTTCATATTGTTGGAATGGATGATGATGGAAACTAGTATGATGATCGTGCTTTTGATATACTTGTACTTGAGAAGGCAATTAAACCCCTTTATGAAGGCTAAAAAATATCTCTTCTCTATGTTGCATTTTTGTTGGTCAACTTAAAGGTGGTGAATGGTTTGTCAAACACATGTGTGACACAACTCCTAAGGTATGTAATATATTTATCATCATTTAATTAATTTGTAACATTCAGATGCAATATGTACAATTAATATTGCTTAGAACATTAACCAGTACTTTTTTTTTTTTTTTATGTTGTAGATTATTAGGTGATTACCATGCAACAAATAGAAGTGAATATGGTGTTCTTTGAATGCCTGTAGATGGATCTGAATTTAGGAATATAGAGAAAAGTGGCCAGATTTTAAAAGAAAACCTCGTAATCTTAGGTTTTCATTAGCAACAATAACATTCCTCCATGGAAGTCAATAAAGAGGGAGTACATAATGTCAACAATGATTGTGCCAGGTATTAATTTGTTTAGAATAAAATATTTTAACACATTAACATCTCATTTGTCTTGTTTGTTTCATAATTATCTCTTGCATTTTTTTGTTTACTCGTATATGTTCAATTATGCCTTATAATTACATCTTTTAATTTTTTTTATTTACTCATATATGTAGTAATTATGTATTATATGTTCAAATTATTAGGTAAGTACCAGGTCAAATATATGAATGTATTTATCAAGCCTCTTATCGATGAGTTAGTGGAGTTATGGAACAATGTCACCATGTATGATATCTCTGGACCAGTAGATGCACAAAGGGAATTTGGATTCCATGCAATACTTGTATGGTCAATTCACGATGCCCCTGGGCTAACATATTTATGTGGTATTTTATAATGTTACCCTACACTTTAATAGTGTTTTATTTTATGAAGTTAATTTCATGTATGTTTATTAAATAGTTCGACCTTCATTGTACATAATTAAAATAATTGATATAAAAATTATTCCATCTCTTCAGGTCTTCAAATAAAAAGTAAATTTTATTGTTCAGTTTGTGGTCCTAAGATGAAATCTCATCTTTCAAGAAGCTTAGGAAAGGAGGTATTTAATGATTATAGGCACTTCCTTTCTAAGAACCATAGGTAGCGGAGTACCACAAAACAGATTTTTAATGGGAAAGAAGAGACCATATTAAGACCACAAAGAATAACACCTCATGCATGGAAGTTGTAATATAATAGATTCCCTCAAGGTATGGATCGAATTGTCTATGTATCAATATACATGATATGTTTGGAATATTTTATATTTTTATGGGAATTTCTTCATTGTACTAATTGACAAGTTATTTTTTTGTTATAATATCTTTAACTATGATTCACATTGTAGGTCGTCAAGGCATTAATAACAGGGCACTTCCATAGGGAATGAAAAGTTTTCCTGAGCAATTCAATAGACTCCCCTACTATGAGCACCTAGAAATTGTTCATTTATTTGATACAGTGCACATCGGGAAGAAAGTAACAGAGACCTTATGGTGAATATTAGATGCAAAGTGAGATAAAGAAAAAATTTTGAAGATTTGTAATGACATTAAGGAGGCCAACCATGCATTGCAAAGTGAAACTCATTCAAATAGAGATGGAAACGACCAAAATATAAGCACCCTTCCATGGTTATTTACAGGGCAACAAAGCAAGGATGTTAAATAGGTTATTGAAAAAAAAAATCCCACTGCATTGTCTTCAAACATAAATAATATCCTAACAAAGAAAGGTGAATTAGGTGGGGTAAGAACTCGTGATTGGCATGCGTTCATTAAGATAATTATTTTGGTGTATATATATTTTATACATTGGTGAAACATCTTGTTAATTAGTGTTTTTTTTTCTACTAATTTGGGAAAAAATAATGATCGATCATTATTTTGTTTACATTGTGTTCTACCTCTATCTCTCCC
Organism: Pinus albicaulis; assembly: GCA_034641835.2. Lineage (NCBI taxonomy): Eukaryota > Viridiplantae > Streptophyta > Pinopsida > Pinales > Pinaceae > Pinus > Pinus albicaulis. The sequence continues at coordinate 1,112,152,355 of CM076575.1, read as the reverse complement.
AGAAAACTTTGACAACAATGTCAAAAAAATTATATATGATCTTGGAAAATACATGAGTTAAGTGGATATTTATGTGCAAAGTGTAATTTTTTTAATAAGTTGTTGTGTCACATATTTTTTACTACATGTTTTTTACTTATCATCATGTACTATATAATTTTTTGTTGTTGAAACCCATGATTTTCTCACTTCATTTGTAGATAGTTACATCATCTAAAGAAATCGATAAAGAAGATATAAAGTATTGGAGGAAACAAACTCCTAGTCTAATGCGTGAAATGCAAAAGTATCTACCTCTGGCATTTTTCAATGTATAAGAAAACTACCTCATACACCAAGTTGAGGACATTGAAAAGTGTGAACCTGTACACACAATATCGATTTGGATGGTTGAGAGGCACTTGAAATCACTGAAGGATTTGGTCAGAAAAAGAGCACGTCATGAGGGTTCTATGGTAAAGGGATATATGATATATCAAACCATGGTTTATATTAATATATATAGTCGTGCAATAGGAAGAAGTATTAATGTGTTGGATCACATTTGTGATGTCAACTCCATGGACAAATTTGAAGGGGGTCACCTATTGGGGAAAGGTAGAGTGAACAAACTGAGATGTAAGTAGATAGTGGATATTTACAACACATTTGACTTTTATGTTTTTATGTATATCGTACGTATTTAATTTTTATTCTTCTTGCATAATCCATTATTATGAAGGTATAACATGGTAACTAATTATATATAAGTGATTTTTTTTATTTTAATACATTCGATCAAGAGTGGGATGCGATACATGTATACATTGCGAACAAACTTGATTGGATGAAGGTACGGATTGAACGATGAAAACAAGCTAATAATGGTAGGTTATCATGGTATGGTGTGTCTACATTGGTAAAAGAAGCTCGACTTAGTGGAGATACCAATATTACATAGGGGGAAATTGATTTAGCATATGGTTTAAAAGATTATCAGGAAAGCATATTCGAACATACCACTTTTTTTTTTTTTTTTTAATATTGATGCATATTGCATGTTTTTTTCTTAATTTGCAAATTTTTCAAGTATAAATATACTTATCAATTGACAATGCATTTTTTATGTGTTTGATGTATTGCATTTGAAAAACCACAAAAAAATGTTGGATAAAAAGATGTTGCCTCTAGAGGTGAAAGACATCCAAAAGTATATGAAAATCGATACTATGGGTATTTTCATGATATACTTGAGTGTGACTTTGAATCCTAGTTCAAAATAGTTGCGTTCGATGTAAAATGGTTTAGGCTACGAATCCATGAACGTGACCCTGAAAGAACTATTATTAAGCATGCTGACAGAAGATTTACCATGGTTGATACAAGGAATCTAGAGCTAGGATCAGAGTCATATGTTCTTCCAAGCCAATATAGATAGGTATTTTATGTATACGTTCCAGGTAAAGTGGGTTGGTCATATGTTGTTAGATTTGATCCCAGCGGAAGGCCCGTAAAATATAATGTAGTGGAAGAAGATTATGTAGAGGAGTAGGGGTTCGTGTAGTTTCATATGAACATGTCGAATAAGTTGAAGGAATATATGTTAATAGAGGCAATGTATTTTCATGAACTAGATGATATTGACGTTGTGTTAGACGAAGAAGTTGAACCAAATGTAGAAGTGCATGTTCCACATGACGATATAAACGATGATGATGATGTTGATATAGTGAATTCTTTCAACATGAATTATGAAATGGATGATATAGATGATGAGTTTGATGAGGAAGAAGATTAATTATATCAAAATGTTGAAAAGTACAAGGTATGTATTTATATGTTTTCATTTGGTTTGTTCTCTTTCGTTCACCTTAAATTTTTATTTTCCTAGTTTTTATGTTTGAATGTTATTGTGTTTCTTTCAAATATATCATAGTATATAGATTGGGTATCGGTTATTTAGAGTATGTGTGTGGGGTGGGGGGGGCGGGGGGTTGTTACGAAACTAGCTCACAAAATAGAAGAAAATAGAGATCAACGACTTAGAAATAGGCCACTCCAAGGGGGAAACCTCCTTTACATTACATAAATGAACAATTCTTATATGATTCAAATGAAAAAAACCTCCTTTATATATATAGGATTCCAAGGGGTCACAATATAATCCTAGCTGAAATAACAATAACAATGTAACGGCACAACAATAACAATAGTGGGCTTCTATTGGGCACAATAATAACAATATGGGGATTCAATGGGCACAATAATTACACTAACAACAACAATAAGGGGATATACGAGTATTATAGGGACCTAATATGCCCCTCTCCTTCAAAAAATTATTGTCCTCAACGCTTGATTACTTTTGGATGCTTCTGTATAAAATTTTCATCCTCTCATGTGGAATCCTCAGTGGGTAAGTTCTTCCACTTGCTGAGATACTCTGAAATTAATCGATTTTGTAGATGTCGAGTTCTTATTTCCGTGACTGCTTTAGGTTCCAATATGCTTTTTTATTCCTTGTGAAGTTCTAAATATATTGTTTGAACTAGGATTTTGTCACCTATAACCTTATTTAGGCATGAAACATGGAGAACTTGGTGCACTCAGGAAGATGCGAGAAGATCCAATTTGTATTCCATAGTACCAATATTTTGCAACACCTTATAAGGACCATATTACTTTGGCAATAACTTATTATCCTTCTTAGCTTGATTGAGGGACATTAGTTTGTATATTTGTAGCCGTAAAAATACCTAGTCGCCTACATCAAAACTTCTTTCGCTGCGATATTGATCTACCTGTTGTTTCATTTGATTCTACACCAAAGTTAGGTTATCATCTAAGAGTTGGAGAACTTGTTGTTAATGATCTATGTGATCTTCCACTGTTTGATCATCGATATTAGGTTTCATTTCATCCTTCAAACCATCCATATTAGCTTCCATGTATGCTTTTAAACCATCTATATCATCTTTGGTTGCTCTTTGTGAGATAGAAATTTGTTGCACTTGGTCCCGTAATTTTGATATATCATGTTGCAGTTCTTCCTCTTCATGTGTCATATTAGAGTTTTCTGATGGATTAATTGGTGTAGGATTCTTTTTTGGAGGCATTTTAAAAACCCAATACAGATATCTATGCTTCATATTCCCTTGGAATCACTTGAAACAGATTTTTCAAAAAAAAAAATTATGCAATTTGTTTTTAACAAAATACACACCCTTTTATTGCTTTTAGGATCTCGATATTGAAATTGATGTATCTCTGTGATTTTTAATCCCCAATATCTGAAATTCAGCCCTGTAGTATCCCTCTAAGTATTCTTTCCAATGCCATAGGTCATAACTAATTTAGATTCTTCGAGACCAAGTTATGCCCGATCTCCCACAATGACCTAATTATGGGTTGGTTCAGTACATAAAACTTGTACGACGTGCCACATGTCACGGTTTCGACCTTTAGCTCTAAAATCAATACATAAGAAACTACAGTCCATGAAATTTCATCCAATTCTTACAGAATTCCAATCTGAAGCTTGAAACGAAATTTATGATGATTTTCCCTCGGTCACCTGTTTGAGATGAAATTTCGGAGCCTACCAAAACCCTAACTTCCATAGACGATATCTCCGAAAATATTGCGAAACAAGCTCTGAAATTTTTATACCACATTCCTTAGGATTTTGTCTCAAATGGGTTTTTTTTAGCTTCTGAAACTTCATAGAAAAAAAGTTATACCGAAAATTCCACAATGACCTATTTGCAACAGTGAAACCATAGAATCCAAAGCTCTGATACCAAATGTTATGAAACCAGCTCACAAAATAGAGGAAAAGAGAGATCAACGACTTATAAGTCAGCCACTTTGAGGTGGGAAGCCTCATTTACATTACATAAATGAACAATTCTCATATGATTCAAATGAAAAAACTTCCTTTCTATATATAAGAGTCCAAAGGGTCACAATATAATCCTAACTGTCATAACAATAACAATGTAAGGGCACAACAATAACAATAGTGGGTTTCTATGGGGCACAATAATAAAAATACAGGGACTACATGGCCACAACAATTACACTAACAATAACAATAGGGTATACACTAGTATTATAGGGACCTAACAAGGCGGGGGGGGGAATGGACCCACATTCACGTGTTTAGCCTTGTTCAGTAGAGAATATATTATTCTTGAAATGAAGAGAAACTCATTTAATTTTATACCATCATTTCCAATTTTAACTCTAGTTCATTAAGCAGATGTACTAGACATGTTAGGCAACGGGTGAACTAGAAGACATGACAGTTGAGAAGACATACGAATTAGTAATTTCGACCCATGAATTCTAATGAATTGAGTTCCCACCAAGGGGTCTCAAAATGATTTTAGAAAATTGACTAGATTAATGTTTAGGTGTTAAAATTTAGTTTATAATTGATTGATTATGTAGCATGGTACTAACAAATGATAATATTTCGTTGTCATTTATGATATAATAATTTGTGTTCATTGATTTCCACGACAGTGTGAACGCTCGCACCATGGGCACGCCTGCATGAATGCAAGGCGCTCATGAGGCGTCGTGTACTGGGCACACCAAGATGTCCACCCAGCAAGGGCGCCTATGCAATGAGTTGGTGGTTCAACCTGAATTAGCAAGGGGCATCCAAAAAAAAGAAGTAAGGTTATCCCATGTCTACCCATGAACAAAGTTCCCACCAAGGGGTCTCATAGTGATTTTTTTTAAAATTACTAAAGTAATGTTTAAGTGTTAAAAATTGGTTTATAATTGATTGATTATGCAACATGGTACTAGCAAATGATAATATTTTGTTGTCATTTATGAGCTAATGATTTGCGTTGACGGATTTGCATGACAGGACGAACGCTTGCACCCATGGGGTATCATGTGTTAGGCCCTCCAGGGCGCCCATGCGATGAGTTGGTGGGTCATCCTGACTTGGAAAAGGGTGCATGCACAAAATAAGTAAGGTCAGTGCATGAATGCCAATGAATATGGTTACCACAAGGGGGTCTCGTAATGATTTTTAGAAAATAGACTAAATTATAGCTCGGGTGTTAAAATTTGATTTATAATTGATTTATTATGCAACATGGTACTAACAAATTATAATATTTTGTTGTCATTTATGAGCTAATGATTTGTCATGAGGGCTACAAAAGTATCTTGAGCTAGTTGTGATATGACTTGAGAATGGGGCCAACGTTGAAATTTTTTCAATTTGAGCTCGTATGCACTGAAATTTGACATGTTTATGGTAGATGCATGCATTGACGATATGGGATGGCTTTGAGACTCAAATACGACTGACTAAAAGAATTCAATGATCAAATGAAAAAATTATAACATATATAAATCTCAAAGAGATGAAATTATTTATTACTATTTACCAGTTGCGAGCTTATAATGTACTTCATAGTCCAAATTTTGAGAAAACTCCTTACCCTTCCATTTGAGGAAACTTTTGTTATGAAACCAACTCCAAAAATAGAAGAAAAGAGAGATCAACTCCTTATAAATCTGCCACTTCGAGGGGGAAACCTCCAATACATTACATAAATGAACAATTCTTGGATGATACAAATGACCAAAACCTCCTTCTATATATAGGAGTCCATGAGGCCACAATATAATCCTAGCCAACCTAACAATAACAATGTAAGGGTACAATAATAACAATATTGAGGTTACAGGGGTACAACAATAACAATAAGGGAGCTACACTGATAACAATAAGGGACTAAACTAGTAATATAGGGACCTAACATGCCCCTCTCCTTCAAAAAAGTGTTGTCCTCAATGCTTGAGTAGCTATGGGTGCTTCTGTATAAAATTCTCATCCTCCCATGTAGAATCTTCAGTGGGTATGTTCTTCCACTTGATGAGATACTCTGAAATTGATCGATTTCGTAGCTGTCGAGTTCTTGTTTCCGTGACTGCTTCAGGTTCCAATATGATTTTTCCCTCCTTATCAAGTTTTGGCAATATTTTTTGAACTGGAAGATTTTCACCTATAACCTTCTTTAAGCATGAAACATGGAAAACTGGATGCACTCGCAAAGAAGCAAGAAGCTCCAATTTTTCTGCCATAGTACCAATCTTTTGCAACACCTTGTCAGGACCACAGTACTTTGGCAATAATTTATTATCCTTCTTAGCTTGCTTGAGGGACATTTGTTTGTATGGTTATAGCCGTAAAAATACCCAGTCTCCTACATCAAAATTTCTCTCGCTGCGATGTTGATCTGCTTTTTGTTTCATTCAATTTTGTGCCAAATTTAGGTTACCCCTTAAGAGTTGTAGAACTTATTGTTGATGCTCGATGTGATCTTCCACTGCTTGAACCTTAAAATTTTCTCTTAAAGATGATGTGATGGACGGTGGATGATATCCATAAAGTGCCATAAATGGGGTCATTTTTGCTGCAGTATGGAAGGAAGTGTTATACCACCATTCAGCGAGAGATAACCACTTGACCCATTATGTTTGTTTATTAGATACAAAACAACGAAGATACCCTTCCAAACATTTATTCACTATCTCAGTTTGACCATCAGATTGAGGATGATAAGATGAGTTATGAGCTAATTGAGTACCCAAACAAGAAAATAACTTTGTCCAAAAATTTCCAGTAAAAATGGGATCTCTGTCGCTCACAATAATCTTTGGGTTCCCATGTAGCTTTTGAATTGTGTCCATAAATGTAGTAGCAACTGTACTTGCTTTTAATGGGTGAGATAATGCACAAAAGTGTGCATACTTGGTAAGTCTATCAACTACCACCATGATGACACTCTTTCCTTCGGACTTAGGTGAACCTGTGATAAAATCCATTGAAATCTCCTCCCAACGTTGACTTGGAATGGATAAAGGTTGTAGAAGTCCTGGGGTCTTAATTGTTTCCACTTTATTCTGCTGGCAAACCAAACATTCCGCCACAAACTTTTGAATATCGGATTTAAGGCCATCCCAAAAAAATTCTTTCTTCACCCTGTGGTAAGTTTTTAAAAATCCTGAGTGTCCTCCTAAAGGAGAAGTGTGCAATTCTAGAAGAATATTTTGTTTTATTTGGGAATTATTACAAAGATATAAGCGATCTTTGTACCATAAGGAATCATTTCTCCAACTAAATGTATCAGATGTACTAGGATCTTGCTGCAACTTTTGAATGAGTGTCCATACATCTTTGTCCTTCTTCCATTCATCTCTTGCTTCGGTTATCCAATCTGGTTGGATAATAGAAATGGCACAAAGCAATGCTTCCACCTCTTCATTCTTTCTTGAGTGCATCTGCAACAACATTTAGCTTCCCTTTTTTGTAGATTATTTCAAAGTCATAACCCAACATCTTTGTGACCCATTTTTGCTGCTCTTCTGAAGATAGTCTTTGTTCCAAAAGTGTTTAAGACTATCATGATCAGTTTTTACCTTGAAGTGTCTTCCCATTAGGTAAGTTCGCCATTTCTTTAGTGCATGTAGTATTGCTAACATTTCCTTCTCATAAATAGGTTTCTGTAAATACTTTCCTTTGATTGGATGACTTTTAAAAGCAATGGGTCTTCCTTCCTGCATTAAAACTGCACCAATTCCATTTCCTGAGGCATCACATTCCACAATAAAGGTTTTTGTGAAGTCTGGCGTAGCTAAGACCGGTGCTAGGCACATTGCCTCTTTAAGATGTTCAAGGCCTTAGTTGCTTCAGGAGTCCATGAAAATGCATCTTTCTTCAATAATGTTGTTAGAGGTGCTGCTATTCTCCCATAATTCTTAACAAACTTGCGATAATACCCTGTTAACCCGAGAAATTCTCGCAACTGCTTTATGGTTGTGGGGACTTTCCATTCCTTAATGAATTTAATTTTGTTAGGGTCTACCTTAACACCCTCGTGAGATACAATATGACCCAGATATTCCACCTCTTGTACTCCAAAGAAACATTTGGATGTTTTTGCATATAATTGTTTCTCCTGCAATAGTTTGAGCACCCTGTCAACATGTTGAACATGATCCTTCAAAGACCTGCTGTAGATTAGTATATCATCAAAAAATACTAGCACAAATTTTCTAAGGAAGGGTTTGAAAATGGAATTCATCAACCCTTGAAATGTAGGAGGTGCATTGGTAAGGCCAAAAGGCATGACCAAAAATTCATAATGACCCTCATGAGTTCGAAATGGTGTTTTTGGAATATCTTCAGTCTTCATTCTAATTTGATGATATCCTGAACGAAGATCCAACTTGGTAAAATAAATTGCTCCATGTAATTCATCCAATAATTCATCAATCATAGGAATGGGAAATTTATCTTTAATTGTGAGCTTATTGAGCTCCCTATAATCTGGACACATTCACCATGATCCATCCTTCTTGTGTACCAATACTACAGGAGCAGAGAAAGAACTTTGACTAGGTTGAATTATACCGGCCTCTAACATTTCTACAATCATACGTTCAATTTCGCTCTTTTGGAAGTAAGGATATCTATAAGGCCTGATGTTTGGAGGAACACTTCCTGGAATGAAATGAATAGCATGATCATGATCACGAATAGGTGGGAGTCCTTTGGGAGTTTCAAGCACCTTGGAATGATTGTCCAAGACTTGTTGGAGATCTACAGAAATAGATGATTTTGATGTCGGAACTTCTAGTGAGCATAATTGTGCAATTACGCCTCGTTGTTGTTTCTTTAGAAGCTTTGTCATGACATTAGAGCTTATTATCCTTCCCGGCTTCCCTTCAATACCCCGTAATTCGACTTCCTTTCCTTCTGAAAAAAATTTCAAGAAAAGTTCTTGAAAATTAAAAGCTACTATCCCCAAAGATTGTAACCATTGTACTCCTAGTACAACATCAGCACCTCCCATAGGAATGGAAAGCATTGGACTAGTCAATACATATTCCCCCATGGTTAGCTTGATATTATGGCATTTTCTAGAGCAATTTATAGTTCCTCCATTTGCAACCATCACTTGAAATTCTGGTGCTGGGTATAGGAAACAATTTAATTCCTTGGCTACCTTACAATGAATAAAATTATGGGTGCTACCTGAATCAATCAACACTATTACCCTTTTCTTCTTGATCTGTCCTACTATCTTGAGAGTTTGAGGAGTGGTAATTCTGTCCAGTGCATTACATGATATGGTCGGATTCATTTCTTCCTCTTCTATGGCTGGTTCCTGGTGTATATCCTCTTCTTTTTCATTTTCTTCTTCTTCTTCACAATCTATGTAAAATAATTTCTTTTCAACACATTTATGACCTTTAGTGTATTTGCTATCACAACTGTAGCAAAGCCCTTTTGCTCTTTTTTCTTCCAATTTTTGTGGTGTCAACCTTGTAGGTTGTGGAAATCTAGGAGTAGCAACACTTCAATCTTTATAGAAGTGAGTGGTAGGCTTCCTTGTCGCCATAATTTTACATTCAATTTTTATTGCCAACCTGAATGCCTTCTCCAATGAATCAGGTTCCAAAACGTGAACTTCATGTTGGATGTTATCCTTTAAAGTGCCTATGAAGAGATCAATCCTGTGTTCCTCTGGAATATCAGTTACCCTTATATTCAAATTTTGGAAGTCCTCAATGTGCTGCCCCACTAAACCCTTTTGTTTGAGATTTATCAATTGGCTAAAGAAGGTGTTTCTCTTTGTATCCTCATAATGTGCTATCATTTCCTCAGTAAAAATTGACCAAGTGACAATTTTTTTATGGGAGAAAAGCCATCGATACCATACAAATGCATTTTGTTCTAAATGTAAAGTTACAATGCGTACCTTTTGTGTGTTTTGCACATTATTGAGATCAAAATATTGCTCCATTTGTAGTATCCATGTTATGGGATCCTTGCCATCAAACTTCCTCATATCCATCTTTGGAATATGGTGGTTCTTCAATCCAACATTAGAGTTTATGAAATCACGGTTAACATTTATTTTGTTCTCATCATGAGTTTCCTCTACTATATTTCCGCCATTAGGAATAATTTCTTGTATTAACCTTGTCATCAAAACTTCCATGTCTGGTTTTAGATCATTCTTCATGTCTTCCATGTTGTCTTTCATTTTTTCATCGATCTTAGCTTCCATGTCATCCATATCAGCTTCCATGCCATCCATCTTAGCTTCCATGCCATTCTTCAAACCATCCATCTTAGCTTCCACGCCTTTCTTCAAACCATCCATCTTAGCTCCCACGCCTTTCTTCAAAACTTCCATTTCATTTTTTGTTGGTCTTTGCGAGAGCGAAATTTGGTGCACTTGCTCTTCTAATTTTGATATGTCATGTAGACCTTCTTCCTCTTCATGAGTCATAGTAGAGCCTTTTGAAGGATTAATGGGTGTTGAATTCTTTTTAAGTGGAATTTTAGAATCCAATACTGATATCTATGCTTCAATATGCCCTTGGAATCACTTCAAACTTATGTTTCACAAAAGACTTATTCAATTCGAAAAAATTAAAAAATTAAAAAAATATATAAAATAAAATAAAATATAAAAAATAAAATAAAATAAATAAATAAAATAAAATATAAAATATAATAAATAATAATAAATAATAATAATAATAATAATAATAAATATATAAATAAATAAATAAATAAAATAAAATAAACACATAAATAAAATAAAATATAATAAATAAATAAATTACACACCTTTTACTTGCTTTTGCAGAGCTCGATATTGAAACTGAATTATCTCTGTGATTTCAAATATTTAATATATGATATTCGGCCCTGAAGTATCCCTTTGAATCTTCTTTCGAATGCCACAGGTCTAACCTGATTTGGATTCTTCAAGGAAAAGTTATTCCCAATCTCCCACGATGACCTAATTATGGACTAGTTCAGTAGAGCGAACTTGTACGACTTGCCACATGTCATTGTTTTAGTTGAAATTTAGGAGCCTGAAAAAACCCTAACTTCCCCAGATCATATCTCCGAAAATATTGCGAACCAAGATCTGAAATTTTCACAGGAGGTTCCTCAGGATTTCGGTTTCGCACTGTAAAAATTTCAGCTTCTGTAACTTTGTATACGAAAAGTTATAGCGAAAATTCCACAATGACCTGTTTGGAGCAGCGAAACCCTAGATTCGAAAGCTCTCATACCAGATGTTATGAAACCAGCTCCAAAAATAAAATAAAAGAGAGATCAACAACTTAGAAATCAGCCACTTCGAGGGGGAAACCTCCAATACATTACATAAATGAACAATTCTTGGATGATACAAATGACCAAAACCTCCTTCTATATATAGGAGTCCATGGGGCCACAATATAATCGTAGCCAACCTAACAATAATAATGTAAGGGCACAATAATAACAATATTGGGGTTACAAGGGTACAAAAATAACAAAGAGGGGGCTACACTAATAACAATAAGGGACTAAACTAGTAATATACGGACCTAACAGCTTCTTACCCTTCATCGCCATATTTTTCATCATCATCATGATCTGAAATTGTGTGAACAAAGTATTTCTTATACAGAGATTGACAGTAGGGGCTTTTACTGGTTATTTCACCTTTACTAGAAAGGATGAAACCAGAAGCTTCTGGCCCACTTACTGGCTATGCCTAAAGAAATATAATGTAAACACTTAAATAGATCTGATCAATGAAAGTATTTTTTTATGTGCAAAGTATTCATTAATCAAAATTTTATGTGTGAATAAGCAAGTTCAGGTATTCTGCAATGGAAGTAATGTGGTTTGAAGTGAAGCTAAGGAGTTGTGCTCACTGTATAAGCCTGATTGCGAAAATTGAACTTATGAAAAGTTACTGTATAACGAAGTAAAATCTGAAATATAACAGCAAAAATGCACAGCATAACATTAAGCATTTTTTTAAGCAGTTCACCCACCTTTTGGGCTACCTCTGCTGGGTCCAAAAGCCTCCAAATAGGCTTTTCCCTCTTTCATTAATGCTCAAATTAAAAATTACACTGTGTAGAAAGCCTCAAAAGGAAAAATTAGCTGCAAATTTAGAAACAGAGGACTGAAATCAGTATAAATTGACTATTCATTCACCTCCAATGGATGAGTATAGTCCAACATAGCTGATCTTTCACCAAGCCCTGGTGGCTCCACAACCAAAATCGCTGATAAAATCACTGATAGAGCACCCTGATGGCTCTACAACATGTCCCAACAGCTCCAGAATGCTTCAATACCCCCAAATCAAAAAAAAAATCGTCCCAAATGGACTTCCCTAGCCAAAGTTATGGCTAACTGAAGTTTTGCCCGGTTAGGGCTAGAAAAGCTCCGCTAATTTTGGAAGTTTGACAGTTAACACCGACAAATTAGGGGTCCGCGCTATCTTTAGCACCTCCGCTATTTTGACCGCCAACCGTGAGTTCTTAGGGATAGGGGCCACGGGGGTCCATAGGACCGCACCCGTTGGCCATATGGTTGGAAACATAGAGTTAAATGCGGCATGTAATAATGTTGAAACAATAAAATAAAATGATGTGATAGTCCCCCGGCAAAAACCACGTGACCACGTTGCGTTTTTTTATGTGCGCCGACGTTTGAAGCTCCAGGTTCACGCGGATGGTCCAATGCAGAGGGGGCTGGCCTTTAGGGGTTGGCCCCCTTTTGGGCCCCGCCCAGACAAACCACAACATTTAAATATAACATTCTGCCAATCCATGTTAAGTTTCACCTGTGGCCCAATGGTCGGGTTGCTCGCCTTTCTCCACCCCGACCCGGGGTCGAATCTTGTCGCATGCAATAAACAAATTTTTAAACGCCTTTTCATTCCACCTTGGGGCCACGTGGCGGCCTCCGGGCTGGCCACGTGGCGCCCTTTCATTGGCTGCCTGTTGAATGTTTCGCAGAATATTCCACAGAATATTCCATGGAATATTCCTAGAATATTCTGTAGAATATTCTTTTTTTAATAAAAATAATTTTTTTTATAAAGTCAAATTTTGGCCATTTTTTAACTGAAATTGGCAAACTTCAAAGTTGAATATCTTTCTCATACAGCGTCGGTTTTCAGTGCCGTTCGCGTCTACAGGATCATTTTTCCGAGCTCTTTCTAGTTATTCTAGTTCAAACCAATTCTGAGCAACTTCATTTTTGAGCATTTTTCTACAAGAGACTTGATCTCCTGATCACATCATCACCATCATATTTTTCATCTTCATCAACATCATCATCATCGTCAACATCATTGTCATCATCATCATATTTTTCATCCACATCCTCTTCAACATCATCATCATCATCATCATCGTCGTTGTCATTGTCGTCATAATCATCGTCGTGATCAACATCATCGTGGTTGTCGTCGTCATCATCGTCAGCATCATTTATATGAAAAGGAATGATGTGTTAATGAGTCACACATAATTTATTATGTCTCTTATGCTCCTACTTCCAATATTTAAGGATATGAGACCCCATGAGTGTAAAACTGATGGCTAGCTAGGAACCAATTATCATTTTTGTCAAGCTTATTGTTACTTGTTGCAGAGCTACCCCTAAGTACCACATCACCACTTAAAATTTACCAATTAGTTGAAATTGTGCTTTAATTAACTGACCCCACACATAGTGACGTGTGAAAGGGGCCAATGTTGAAATTTTTTCAATTTGTGCTTGCATGCATTGAAATTTGACATGGTTATAGTAGATACATGTGTTGATAGTATGGGAGGGTTTGAAGACTCATATACAACTCACACAAATAATTTGACAAACAAATGGTAAAATTATAACATAAATGTCAAGGAGATGAAATTATCCATCTAAAATATCCATGTTATTGGGTGCTTACCATGTTAGACCTTGAGATCTATTGTTGGTTCATAAATAATATTTTCATGGTGGATATATCCCTCCTAGATGTGAATTTTAAGCTTCAATGATCATATGCATTGGTTCAATGAATTATCAATGGTTCCTGGCAACTATGGTTATGATATGTTAAATTGACTTGTGCACGTTTAGGATATTTGGCCATGCTAACAAATCGGCTTATAATATATTAAGATTATTACATATAGTAATATGATATATAACCAAGATTAAGATTATATTAAAATAAAATAAAATATATCATATAATTTAAATAATTTTATGTTATATTATTTATAAATTGTTAATATAATATAATATAATATAATTTTATGTTATATTATATTTATATTTAATTTTTTGTCTTATGTTATAATTTTATGTTATTTTTTTGTTTAGGGTCCATCATATCCTTCTAAGATTTTTTTGGCTTCCCGTCGATCTGCATACAAGGGCACCACGGCACCAAGGTTTGGTTGATATGGAGCCACAAATTCAACATGACACTGTTTCACTCTCCTTTCAGAGCTTGAAACTACATCATCTCCATTGTTACGGGATATAGGACCTCGATTATGAGTTTGGCGACTGAAAATTCAACCCGTAGAGGGTATTCTAGGGTTTTCCTTCTATTTCTAGGTCAAACTTTCACTGCAAAGATAGTACTCGCACTCATGGTTGGTCGGTCCTCAACTTCTCTGGTAAGCATGATGTATGAGATCTCTCAGCATTTTGTTATTGGAACGTTCTCTTCTTTCTCACTCTCAATTATATCAACCTTATGGCAAGGAGGTATAGAATCTAACCTGCCTTCTACCTTTTCTTGTTTCCCGACCAAAGGACATTAGTAATCCCTACCTAATTCCTTTTATTGTGGGTTGTTTGATGATAATTCCTTTATAAAATCAAGATATTCAAAGAAAGGTATTTTCTTCCTGTGAATCTAAAGGATTCTTCTCAAGGCAGAAGTATCTCCGCTTTTACTCGCTCACTCTAGATCGGCCTATCCAGGTAATATATAAAACATTCCCCACCATATTGATATGTTGGATGAGTGTGATGAGTGCATTTTGTTAGGCCTCTGTAATTTGCAAGATTGGAAAGAACAAATGTTGCAGAGCCTACATCAAAACCACTTTGGAATCTGAGGATCTAGCCATCCTAGATTCAGAGAGGGATCTCTCTATATTAGTGTTTTCAAATATATGATCTTTAATGCTTAAGATATGATATTAGGCTAGTTATAAAGCACGAGGTTTTTGTTTGTTTGGTTGGGATGAATATCATTAAAATAAAGGAAGTCTTTTGAAGGGTAAAGTTGTGAGTAGGTTTAAAATGGTTCAGCTGATAGGATAAGTAAGAAACAGTGTCAATCCATTGGGCTATGGAGTCATAAAGGATTTAATTGGACAACAAGTTTCAAGACTGGTATATGGAGCAAGTTATATATGTCAATAGATCTCTTTAAGTTGATTTATGGTATGAAACATTAAGAAGTGATGAAGGAAGCAAACATATAAGAAAACAAAGAGCAGTTTAAGATCAAGTAAGGACTTTTAACCTAGCCTACTTTCGGAATACTCAAAGGAAAAGAAAGAATAGCTTAAGATCAAATAAGGACTTTTAACCTAGTCTGCTTTCAGCATATTCCCAAGGAAAACATTAAAAATAAACAAAGAATAGCTTAAGATCAAGTAAGGACTTTTAACCTAGCCTGCTTTCAGCATATTCAAAAGGAAACATTCAAGATTAACATAAAAAGTAGTCTAAGATCAAGTAAGGACTTTTAACCTAGCCTGCTTTTGACATACTTTCAATGGATCTTTTCAAAGCAACTGTTGGAGAAGAAATTAGAGGACAGGGCTAACCATAAACTTCTCTAGTTCAAATTTAGTTGGCAGACTCTTCAAGAACATTCAAGGACAAAATCTCAAGTTTTACTCAGCAAGACAAGGGATCACCAACATTCCTTGACTGATCACACTCTATTGAATTATCCTCAAATACACAATTAGCAGAAAACATAAAGATAAAGATTTATCAGTGAGATTTAGGGTACTTGACAGTAAATCCTAATCTATATTTGCTGTTCTTTATCAGAGAAAATGGACATTATGGAAAACATGAGAAAAATAACAATTTGCAATCAGAAAAACATCACCATTGACATAGACCAGGATCCCATAATCAGCTTGTATTTTATGTTTAAACCAGTTACAATCTTCAAGTCCAGTGGGTATTTATAGCTTCAGACTTCTCATCTCAGCCTATCTTTCTTCTATTACAAAACAGAGCTTCAAAGCTATTTACACTCAATGAGTATTCAAATACCAACCCTTATATTGCCTTCTTGAGCAGTATTTATAGAAGAATGAGGAGGTGGAGTGAAAGAAAGGTCTATCTGTTCAATTAATACATATTAAGTGCTTCTAGGCCTTTGAAGGGCCGAATGGGGAAATTTTCAAATGTTTTAACTCTGCTAATTGATTATTACATTAAAGTTCATCAACTTCAGTCACCTTAGTTGACTTTGGGGGCTTTTGGTAGGCTGGCAATTAATTCTGAGTTGTCTTTAGAAATATCTCTAACTGTGTAATTAATATGCACTCTTTTAGGTGAAATCAGTTGGTAGGTGGCATTTTGAAGAGTAATAGCCTCAATGATGTGGCATTCAGAGGCTCTCTTTGTTGATTTTTCATGATATATTGCTTTAAATACTGATTTGTGCTGATTTGGTGCTTTGAACTTCAATTAGGCCTTTAATTTTTCCTTAAGGCCTTTGAAATTATCTTTGGAGCCTTAAAATTTATCTGCTGACTATATTCACTGATTTGGCTTTAGTCATCTGTATTTTGCCCTTTTCAACTGAATTAAGCTTTGGTGCCTTTAAGCATGTTCCTTTAATTATCTTTAATCGTGCTTTACCTTTAACTGTAGGGTTAAGCTCTTTTAGTCTTCAAACTTATGTATTTAACCCTTATCCTGTGTTCTTTGCCCTTAGACTATAAGATTATGCCTTTAATATTCAACCTTATGCATTAATCCCTCTAACTTTGACTATTTCTCTGACTTTCCCTTTAATGTGGATAGGAGGCTTCATTGAAGCAGGAGGGTTTCTTAATATAACCAGCGCTCATGGAGCACTATTCAAACTGTGAAAACAAACCCTGTTAACTTCCCTTTTTCGTGATTTTTTCCTTTGTCTGGACCACGAGGGTCCTTATCTTCTGGCTCTTCCCTTTACCGAACTGTGGGGAGGGCTTCTGCTTCAAAATCATTGTAAATCCTACAAAAAACAACAAATTTATTATAAAATCTTGCGTTATGTGGGTGAAACTACTTTGAAGGTTGGCGAAAGGTGAAAGGAGTTTATGTAGAGGAGCGGGAGAGGTTTAATGGAGAAAAACCACGAAAATCCGGTTTAAAAACCGTGTTTGGCACGAAAAAAGGGCAAAGCGGTTTTCGAAATACCGCTGGTGGTTTTCGCGTGACCCTCGGGCGATAAGTGGTTTTTGTTGAATCGAACACGATCAAATTAAAATGTGTCGCGTGGCCTTTGCAAAATCGGAGGTCTCGCGCGATTTTGGAACGTTAAACTTCGAACAGTAAATTCACGCTATATGCGATATCGACTGTTGGATGAGGAAAGGCAGATCCAACGGTCAAGAGAGAACGTGATGGGAAAGATGCGCGGGCAGGAGCTTTGGTGGGAGACAGGTGGCAAGCGATGATTGGATGGGCGATGGGGTAGTGGGAGGTAGGCCCCGGCGGAATTTGATTTCGAGAGTAAACAAGAGCCGTCGAATCTCCTAGATTGACGGCGGAGATCATTTGTGAGGATGACAGATAGAAAGGTTTCGGGAGGATGATGGATAGGAGGGGAGGCATGATAGCCTTTGATCTTTAAAGATCAACGGTTGGGATTATTTTGTGGAGTGATAAGGCGAGGGAAATATGTAACGGGACGACGGATTAAAGAAGAAGGAAAGGCAGGGTCTGATGGAGGGATAATGTGACTTGAGGCGGAGAAGAGGGGGCTTAAAGGAAATGGCGGAAATGGGGCAATCGACAAATTAAAAGAGGGTCGTCGGATCCCATGGATCTACGGTGCATATCTCGTCGGGGAAATGTTGTCGGGGTGGGATTTTTGTGAAAGAAAATGCGGGTTTTTAATGAAAATGTCGATGTGATGGGGGCTTGGGATAAGGGGCAAGCACGGATCTGTGGGAAAACAAAGAACTTGGGCTAAGGGAAAAGGGGCTGGGAGTGAAAGGTTTTAAGCGCCCAATTACGGGGCTAGGTCACCTATCAGAAAATGAGCTGGGGGCTAAGTCGAAAGGGGCTAAAAACCCAAAACCTTTATATGAGCAAAAAGGCTTAAAAAGAAGCCTTTTTAGGTGTTTTTTAGTGTTTTGATAGGTAAAATAGGAGTTTTTAAGCCATAAAAAAGGATTTTTTATGAGTTTAAAAGGAATTTTGAAGATTTTTTAGGAGAATGAAGGATAAATGAGAGAGGAGAGGGAAATTTTACAAGGAAAATGAATGATATGGGGCAAAAATGGGGGGAAGGAAATGATGAGAATGGGGCTTTTTAGGAAACAATTTTCTTTGGGAACAGCAGGATTTCTTGGTGAATTTATGAATGAAATAGCAATGAAAATTATCTTTTGAATTTTGAAAGCATCAGAAGGCTTCAAGAATGAGAAATTTTCTATGAAAATAATATCTTGAAGGCTTAAGACTTGTTTTAGCCATCCTTTGCTATGACAAAAAATTACTGATGGCTAACACATTGCATATTGTATCATTTCAGAAGGGTTTATTTCGTGAAATTAGTGGAAGGAAAGGAATATTCCATTTCCAAATTTCACCCACGTGTTTCAGATGTGCGCAGGGAGGGATTATTCTCCAACCAATAGTAATTGGCTTGTAAAGTCTATGCTAATAGAAAATATGAATATGACTTAGGGTTTCAAACACATTGATAACCTCAACCAAGAGCTAACGTTGAAGAGTCACCAATCAAATCTCCTCTACGTTAAAATAATTTTAAATATGTGCCAACCTTGTCATAGTAGATTGAATAGGTCCTTCACATTGATAATGGTCATTTTATACCTCTACGCAGGTCAGCGATCTCTATCTTGAGAAATGGTGATAATACTTTCATTATCTAGGTCTACTCTTGCGAATAAATTCACGGGGCTGGAGAATATACTTGTAGCTAATTTTGAAGGAGATCTCGACTCTTCCCTATATGATGACAGTAGCTTCTAATTCAGATCTTCTTGAGTCTCTAAGGACCGAGGACTGATTTGATCTACAAAATACAAACTTGAATTCCCACAGGTATGCTCAGAATATCAGTCTCCAAAATTGACAATGAATATGTACAGGTGTAGGGAATGGATCTTGCTTCTCAATGAGACCTAGCTACAAACCTTTGACACATTTGACAATGGACTAGAAATAGGACTTATGTTCAATATCCCTTTCACAAAATCGATCTTGGTCCAAATATTTACAGGGGTGTAGAGTGAGTAATCTTGATACTATTGAGATTGATTTTCTATTGATACGACACTCTTTGCTCATAATGATGCTACAAAAATTTCGAACATTTGTTATAGGATTTGACTCCTATTTAGGGCTTCCCATATAGTAGTTGATGATTATCGAATTATATTAAAAGGGTGTGACACTAATATTTGTCTATTTAATATACGATCAAATAATTTTTCTTGGATATTAAAAAATAATAATGATTGGATGTTAGAGTGGTAGCTAAAATGCTTAAAATGCATTGAGGGAATGAAATATCTTGTGTTGTGAAGAATCACCCTCTTAAGCACCTTATGGTTTTATTTCATTGATTTCAATATGTTGCATGCTCTATAAACCGATGTAAATATGTTATTCTTAATCAAGCGGGGGGGGGGAATAAATACCATGTATGAATATTTAGTTTTGTTGATTATAATTTATGAAAAAAATTCTTCAAGGGTGGAGGTATGTAATACCCCACATTTTATGCCTTATGAAAAGGGAATGACATGTGTGAGTACCTAGATATCTATGACTTGAAATTATGTGATGTGTGGCCAACATTGGCATATGTTTATGCTACCTTGAGATTTTGTTATGATTGTTATTGAGAAAATTCACATTATGTGGTTTGTTGTTTAATCCTTTCTTCTACTTTGATTACTCATACTTTTGCAGTGTGAGCTAACTTCGATGATTATATTTGACATAACGCTACATTAGATAATCAATGGAGACATTACATGATATGTCCACACTAGTGTTCTTATATATATGAACATAGATGCACCTTTATCAATTGTTGATTTTTATTGATTTTTATAGATAAGTACATTTGAGATGACAATTTCTATGTTGTTCATGGCTTTGTGCATATACATGAAAGTGTAAGAATATCAATTATTAATTTTAAACTAGAATGTAATGTTTATTATGATGACATAATATTGTGATTTATGAAATTTTAATTTGCATATGATGCACATTAATCCTATATTCATAATGAGTAAATCTTAATGTATATCTCATCTATGATCTAATTAATGCACTCTAGTTGATTTTGAGTAGGATATGAATTTGTGACTAAATGAATGCTCATATTTTGGATGATATGCTCTATGATTTGATAAAAGTTGTTAATGCTAGTTACATTATATATATGGGATTATGTTATCCATGTGATAGTCAAGTTTTGACATGATCTGATACATATGATTGTTTAATTAATGCATGGGATGTATGATAGATACATGTTATGAATTGATGTTTTATTTTTGTCCATTGAGAAAATGCTTGATATGATAGTCACTATATAAGCCCATAGGGATGTTATAGTGTTGGATTTCATGGTATTTGATATAAATAACCAATCTTAGTAGAAGTTCCATAATATGGATCATCGATGGGATATGAAGAGTTCACTAGATTCTTTTTCCATCTATTGTAGGATCATGTTATGAATGGGACCATAAATCCTTAGGAGATGCTTGGAGACAAATATAATTTCATATGTCTAGGGTCACAGGGCCTTGTGAGATGAGAAAAGTTAGAGATTAACTATTTGAGAAATGTTAAAACTTTTGAATCCTCTCATAATCAACACATGTGGCCATTTTTAACATCATTCCATGGAGACTTATATAAAATACTAGTGTATTGTAGAACAAGGACTCATGTCATGGTGAACAAGATCATTGGAGCACCAAGTGTGGCAGAATTGGTGGCTGTGTATTATAGGGTATGTATGAAGTGGTGGTAGGCTATAAATAAATTTGTTTATCATCTTGATTGTATTGAATTGGAGTGAACATAATTGTTTCCATAATAAAAGAGCATATCACATCATATGGGTATGTTGACTTTCTATCAGTTCTTTCAATATGAAAATCATGTAGTAGTTAGAGTGTGGTGTTGGAATTTCATTGCCTTCAATTTTTATCGAAGTTCTCTAATGCCTCCATGTGTCAAATCATCGAAATGCCTCTTGGATCCACATGCACCCGCTTGGGTGTGAATCCCACAGGTTTGGGTTGTTAGCCTACAAGTCACTTTTGGGTGCCAATTCGTCCAAAACCCTCTATCTGCCTAGGGTTTGAAGTACCTCCAAAGCTACAAATCTCAATAGCCTTAACATCCAAAAAAAATTATTTTTATTCTACTGAAACTAGTTACGTTCTTCAACATATCGAAGTATGTGGGTATTTTTTTGTAATGGAAGATTAATGCTATCAGATTATGTTCAGTTCTCAAGTTATCGAGTGAGTTCATTCAACATTGGTTATGATGAATAGGTTCTCAAGTTTTAAAATATTACTTAAAAATTTTAAACGCAAATAAATTTCTTATAACTCACTTGTACTATTATAATGTTCTTGTGGTTTTGTCAAGACATTTCTCAACATGCCTTATGACACTCGTTTATAGTTATCTCATTTAATGGAGTGTTATAGGATTTAAAAAAAACAAGTTTTTGTCAGATCTATCTTATTCAAGTGAGGAAAGTTCAGGAAGGATAGAATAAATTGACCAAACATTTGCTATGTTGTCTAACAGGCGAAGATCAACTAGAGGTGAAAATATTAGAAAAAAAATCCATAAACACATGGATTTTTTTCTTGCTACGGGGGTGATCTGTAAACTGTTGTGGATATTCTACTAGACAGTTCATCACAACAAATATATTAAAATTTTGAATTTCTACACTATTACAGTTTTATTAAACTTTTAAGGTCTGTAAATTTAACTGTAATTAGTGCATGCATGCGAATAGAAATTATGCATAAAAGTAGAGAACGACGAAATAATCTCACACACACATAAGACAAAATATATGCTCTGGGAAATCCTTTCGAGAGAAACTCTAGCTGGAAAGTGAGGTTGCTTCGCTCTCTTTCTCTGTTTGGAATATGGCTGCAAGTACAAAGAAGTGAGGCCTATGGATCATGGGTTGATACAGACCACAAATCCTCCTTGTGTGCTCTACCTACTATCTCTTGGTTATCTTTTCTCAACTATGGAAAAAAATGCTCTCAAAATAATGGAATGCCTCTTCCTCCTAGTTGTCAGGTTATAACACAAACCGATAGCCTACTAGAGATTAAATTTTACTACATCAACTCTTAACTAGAGTTACAATATAGACCCTTATAAAGTATTTTACATCAAAAACAATTATATAGACCAATTTCCATGAATAATGGAGGATGACGTGGAATCCTCTCGAATTATAGGTTTGAAACATGAAGGTCAACTTCTGAGTGGCATAAAGTTTGCATACATACTCTAATTGATGTGCTTCTTACACCATTGGAAATATATTTTTGTGTAGAATAACATGTAAAGGTGTGGGGATTGAGCGACAAAGTTTTACCACCAAAAAAATTCATTTGATGCCTCAAAACGCTCCCAAAATGTTTCAAACCTCGTCTCACCAAACTAGGTCCAGCCAGTAAAAACGGTCCCATGAGTTGATTCCTCCACTTTTTCCACTCTAAATGCATCGAGATGGATGATAAAAAATATAATGATACAATATGGATCAATGGGGGTCATGTTATTATGATAATGAGAGCATAGATAAAATTGAGGTGTCCTTGAGGTACAAACATCTAGTGAAACAATGGACACCCAAGGATCTTCCTGAAATAAACATTGATTTTTCTATCAATGAAAGGATATACCACATTGCCCCATCGTCATTACATTGTTTGGGGCTATTTTACATGGATATTTAAAGGTATGCTACAAATTTTAACTGAATTGATGTATGTCGAACCCTGTTACAACTACAATGATTGGGTACGACTAGTCCAATATACCAAAAGTATGAAAATATATGGAGTGGTCCAAAATTACATACAAGTAAAATACAATGATAAAAATAAAGACGCAATTATGTATATTAATGGAAGGCCAAAAGCAACAGGGAATATTGTAGGGTTTATAAATATTACACGACCAATGACCACAAATAAGCAACCCAATTGCGTATTCGAGGGGCATGAAGCAAATCGTGTATTCGTATGTGGCATTAAATCAATATCTGCATGGGAAGAGTTTCTCATTGATTAGAATTGGAATCGATTAGATATAAATATTTCTATTATTGGGGCGGTATGTATTCAATTTTACTCAACTTGTAAACAATGTCTATTATATGTTATGATTGTCATTTACTACAATATATTATCAGGCATCTTGTTAGTTGAGGAAACATTTTAATACATCCTGGTTAAAAAATTTGCAGGTTAATCAAGATCAAGGAGCACCAACCTCACACCAGGTAAAAGAATAAAAGAATATAACCACGAGATTTATTCTAAAGTAGCATTTTATCCATTATAGTGTAAGTCAAATTCAAATTTTTAGGCATCATATAACTAAATGAAAGATTCACTATGCATATGACCAACTTGAGAAAATGCATTCCTTCATCATTTTCAAAGTATTGTTTATATACAATATGGAATATATATTTATCTTGTCATAATGCCTCTTCCAAGACCCTTCCAAGATGATGAAGTTTGTATAAATTTAGAACCTTTTATATTGGCCATGATATAACATGAAGTTTATATATAACTTTAGACATATGTCAGTAGTGGTTTTCTTATTAATATAATGATTATTAGTTGTGGATAAATTGAAAATTACACTTATTTGATAAACAAGGTGATAAGGGGAAGGCACCAACCTTAGAGCAGTCCACAAATTCTCCTGAGGAAGAGCTTACTGAAGAAGAATTTTTTATGTTTGTCGATCTGATCCAAACAATAAAGAAGCTTCGAATGAAAGAAAACAAGAAATTTAGTTCTTTAGTTCTAATTGAGCCTCAGACAGAAGAGATAAGAGGCCAAATTTAAACCTTGATGTGCCAAATTCGCCAGTATGGGGTGGGAAACTCATTTAATTATCTCGTTTATCTGTTTATGATTTTAATTATCTCGTTCTTTATAATAATAAAAAACTCTTTATATTACAAGAGATTTTGGCAGAGTACGATCCTCATGTTGCGACTATGGGGTTCGGCGTTGGTAGCATCATCTATGCTCCGCCTGTGAGTGACGCACTGACCATTGAGACCGATACACCCACTCAACCACACACAACTTGATCTACAGATGATGATGTTGATGCATAGCATGATATCATCGCACAATTTAAGTGAGTTTTCTTGTATCTTCCCATGTTACTAGCACGAGAACACTACCAATTACAGTTTTGGTATATGATGATAATGTCCCCACGAAAATAGAGAAACTTTTAGGTATTTAAGAAGTGTTTTAAATATTAAGTACAATCTAATTGAAATTAACATATAGTTCGTGATAATTTTAAACTAATGATAATATCGTTTTGTAGGAAATGTTGTATTCTATAGGTGTTTGTATGACCTAACCTTGGAAATATTTAGGCCCATCATTCACACAAATTGGAAATCCCAAATTTCCAGGTTGAAAGATGAACTTATGACCAAGATGGTTCGCCTGTTCGGTGAGCGTACCTTCAACAAAACTAGAGTTACCTCTAAGGCACGCGTACATTTAAAATATTTACAATAATAGTTTAGGTATTATTTGGAAAAGACAAGGTCACCTGAGTGCCCTCCAACGATTCCATAGATGGAGTGGAAATTGCTTGTGTTAGACGCAAATGAGAAGGCACTACGAAAATCAAGGAAGATACCACCCAGACTAGGAAGGTATGAGGCACTTTTAATAATGTAATTATGATGCTTTATCATCCTTGAGACATCCAATTAAGTTTTTCACTATTTTAAATATAGGCTCCGAGATACATACAAAGCCACGATGGCTAAAACAGGTAAGCATGGGTAGCATCATCTTGGCTTGGATGGTTACTCGAAACTGGTCGCAAAAATTGTAAGTATATAAAAAAATAATTTGCATCCAAATTATAATTTCTTAACAATTTTAATTTAATTTCACAAAGAAGAACAATTCAAGTTCTCATGAAAATTTGTAGGGGTCACAATTTAAAGAGGCTCCCACAGAGGAAAACCTAAAGCTTGCTTTCAAACACGACTATTAAGTCTTGGTTGAACGTAGGACAGGCTTGGTGTATTCATTGTCTTCCAGCACCCAACCTAACACTTAGGCAAATAAAAGCAACGAAAAGCATTTATAAATAACTACTTGTACAATATATTGGTTATTATTTTTGGCCATAAAGTAATGTGCTCAATTGGAAAACTAGAAAAGAAATGTAGATACAACACATGAGCCTACTGATGGTGGAGTGCCTCTTGAGTCTAATGTTCAACTCGGTATTGGAGGTATTTCATGTGTTATAAAAAAATTATAGTATGGAGTAAAATTAAAAATATTTAAATGTAAATGATGTATTGATTATAACATTTCTTTTTTATGCACGAGAGCATGTATTGGATGAGGCCAGAGAAGAGGAGGAACATATGGCGACATCCAAAAGTATTTTGATTCCCTCCACTACCGAAGCAGGTAAAGAACACTCTACTACTCTTTTTATTAATAAAAAAATTTGTAATAATAATAACTATCAATGTGATTTTAGCATTTCTTTGTTATTGGAGTTGGTGCTCATCCCCACTTGCAGCAACATAGTCGTAAGACTAGGTCAGCAGCAAAACATACACTAGAGCCCACAAAAATTGAAGGGGGCGAAGATCAAGACATCCTTGCTAACTAAAAACTTAAAAAGAAAAATAAAACTGATAAAAAATGATTGTACTTGTTTATTTAGAGCTCAATTTTTTTAATACCACATTTTTTACTGAGAGGTTGAGTGCCTCATGGCATCTGCACATGTAAATTTTGACTATCTTAATGAAAAATTGTGATTTTTCCGGTAGAAAAAATTATAACGACCTTGTGATATAAAAAATTGAGATAAAATATATTTTGGATGAATGAATGAATGATGACACCCTTTAAGGAGTCATACATTTGTGATATTTATTCATCAAACTCTAGTTTGAAAGTATGATTAATTTATAAAGCAAGGAATTGTTTATAGAGGCTCAACCAAAACCCATGTAAATTGAATAAGGGTAAAAATCTAGAAGATACATTCTAATATTTTGTCTTATATAAACTTCGTGGATTTTAAACATCTTGGTAGACAAGTCATTTTCAAATATGTACAACCATTATGACTACCAGGCAAACCAAGGATGCTTTCATAGTTTATAACACTAGTTTCCATAAGCTTTATAACTATAACTATCATGCATTGAACTTGTTTCTAACGCACCAACATTTGTTAAATCAACCATCCATTTTAGTCCTAGGGATGAGATACTGATAGACATTTCCCTAGTGAAGGACTTGAGTAACTCCAATTCTAAGTTTGTGGACTAATGGATTATTATAGTGCAATATACATGACCTTTAGGATTTTCCATCAACAATATTGTGTTATAATACTTCTAACATTATTGTTAATAAAAGAGTTTATGCCTTCCTTTCCTTGAATAATACCCTTCTTCTCTTCTACCTAAACTACTCCCCTAGCTATGATGCCTCAATCAACCTTCCAAATGAATAGTTAAGGGTTTAATCCTCTATGTTTCGGTGATTAAATTTTTCATATTCATGTGCCCCTTTCAATTACATAATGGTTTCAACTCATGTGATAATTAACTCAACTATCCATTTGAAAATATCATGATCCAGGAAATATAGACATCTCTTTAACATATACCATTGACTCACCTAATACTACTAACTAGGCCTCCTAATCTGCAAGTAATCCAAGTAAATTCAATTAAACAAATTATTATATCCCATTGTCCAGTCACCTCATGATGGTTATCAGCCAAATGATTCCTATTGCAATTGAGTTAACTCATTAAATTGGATTTTTTATTGATCTAAAATGTTTCATCAAAATCAAATATTTGAATTTTTATAGCTGAGGACAGTGGAATAGAATTACAAAATACACTTATTTGATAAACAGGGTGTTGAAAATACAACAATAAATTTTAGTTTTGACTTTGCCTTGGTCAAACTAGATTAGAATTCGAATTTCAATTTCAGTAGAATACTTAGCGGTAGTTAACTAAGGTGACATGGCTCTTGTCACTCAATTAACTCAGTTAATTCGAGTTGGAGACACTTGAGTTCAATTCAATGTGATTGATTGCTAATTTCTAGAAATCTATTTTAGTTAAGTTGATTTATTGTCAGTTAGACTAGTTCCAATTATTTGAGAAACTAGTGGAAATTCAAGTTGTGCAGTGTAACTTCAATCACACTCAGTGTTCATCCAGTTAACTAATCAATCAACCCAAAATAACTAATGCATGCAGAGAATTTGAGTTACTCAGTTGAGAATGGATTTAAAGGGCAGTGTACTATCAGTTATAAACTAATCCAAGTTGTACATCTGGTGCATGCAGTCAAAGCATGGGCCTACAGGAATTGCGCAATCCAATTGACGAATTTCCCTCAAAAAATAAGCACTAATTCCTCAATGAATGACGTGGGGAAATAAGAGCTTGGAGGCATGAAAATTTGGTGAATTATTGGTCAGGTTAAGTTATTCAGGCATAGAATAGAAGATATAGGTGCAGGCTATGCTAAATCTTGAGCGAGCATATTCATCCAGATTCTTTGATTAATGAAATACAAATAGTAAGGGTTTTTCAGCAGTTTCTTTCCCCGAGATAAATATATATGCATTTGTGATGTTTCCTTTTGCATGTTAATGATTTGTGTTCTCGATCGTGAATTTGCTTCCGCGGATCAGTAGAGTAGCTTCTAGTATTGTGATTTAGTAGATTTTGTGAGAAGTTTAGAATATACACATTAATTTTTACATGGTATCAGAGCTAGATTCACAGTAGATAAGATATTTCAAAGTTGTCTTTGCAGGAGTTTAAATTTGAAGATTAGTGTTATAGTTTTCTCCATGACTAAGAAGATGGATTTCAATGGACTTGGGCTCAAGTATGCTTTGGAAGGCACCTCAAACTTTGTTGCATGGAAGGATCACATGGAGGAAGTATTGGATGACAATGGGCTGCTAGAATACATCAATTTAGATGTAGCAAAACTCCAAGAATCTGATGCAATAATCTTGTTCAATGGAAGAATGATGTGGAAAAAGCGAGGAGAATATTATTGGAGGGAGTATGAGATCATATTGTCTCTAATCCTCACGGGAAAAAACTAATAGAGTTGTTCAAGAACAATAGTGACCACAAGAAGTTGGCACTCAAGGACAAGCTTCTAAGTATCAAGATGCAAAAGAATGACACAATTCCGCATTACTTGAGCAGGTTTACACAGTTTCGTGATGAACTTGGTGGGGTCGGCGTTAATGTCCCTGAAGAATAATTGGTAGCTCTAGCTCTTTGGGCCTTCCCAAGAGCTAACATAGATATTAAGATTCCGTAAATGGTAGAGAGAAACTACTAATTTTGGAGTGATTATGGTTTGATCAAGTGTAGGAGGAAAGAAGTCAGAATATCAGAGACGGGACTTCATCCAAGGGCAAGAATGAGGAGAATTATGCCTTGTTTGGAAAGGAAAATAAAGGGAAACAGAATAAATCCCAATCCAAAGCAGAATCTAGTCAAGGGGACAAGAAGAAAGAATTGTCCATAATCAAGTTATTTCACTGTAATGAATTGGGGAAATATGCCACGAAATGTCCACACAAGAAGACAAGCAATAACACCTCATGAGGAGTGGCAAGTGAAGGCTTGGCTTCACAATTCAAACTTGACTTCACCCTCATTGAATGCATGGCAAGCATAGTGATGGGAAGTGTGTGGTATCTCGACAGTAGTTCCTCGTTCGATATGACGGGGAATAGATATTTTTTTAGTGACTTGGAGGAGAAATATATCTAGATGCACATAGAGATGGGAGATTATGGAAGGTACAACACGATTAGGATCAGCACAGTCACCTTTCATAGGGAGTCAAACTCCCCTCTCAGGCTCAAGGATTTGATGTTTGTACCGGGTCTAAAGAACAATCTGGTTTCTGTCGTGGAGTTGGAATATCGTGGATACGATGTGATATTTAGCAAAGGAAAGGCATTCCTCATACACATCGCCATGGGACAAGTGAAGCAGATCGAGGTTCGATTGAAGAACCTCTACAAGCTGGATGTGGAAAATTGTGCTGCTTTGATAAAAAGGCGAAGACGTGTAGAGTCAAGATGTCGACGAATTATGTCATAGAAGACTTTTCCATTTTCATTATAGAGCTTTGAATACCATGCATCAAATCACCACATGCCTCCCCAAAGGAGAACTAGAGTAGCATAATACACACAAAGGGTGTACCTTGGGGACGTATACAAAATCCACCTTGAATGATCACGATAAAAGGGCCTATGCAATCCTTTAAAGGATCCACTTTAATGTTTGTGGACCTTTCTCGATAGCCTACACTTCCAAGCATATGTATTATGTTATATTTATGGATGATTTCTAATGGAAGTACTATATTTTCTTCATGCAGAACAAAGACCAGACATTCTCCAAGTTTGTTGAATTTAAAGCACTTTTTGAGAAAGAAACTGGCGAGAAAGTGAAGGCTCTCAGGAGCAATAACAAAGGTGAGTATGTGTCGAATGAGTTTAATATTTTATGTGCAAAGGAAGGAATACAATGGGAGTTTACAAAACCCCACAACCCACAACATAATGGAGTGGCTAAGAGGAAGAACAAAAGAATTGTGGGAGCAAAAAGAACGATGTTGCATTACCAAGTCCTACCTCTCCACTATTGGGCTGAAGCATAAAACACAACGGTCTATTTGCAGAACAGGAGTCCTCGTCAGATTTTTGGGATGGGTACACCAAAAGAATTTTTTCCAAGGGAGAAACCAGATGTGTCGCACTTCAGGATATTTGGAGCATCATTATATTGTCATGTCTCTAAGCAAGCAAGGAAAAAGCTAGAGCCGAAATTAGAGTTGGTGATATTTGTGGGGTACATTGATACACCTCACAACTATCCTATGTACCTGTCATCCCTCAAAATGACAGTTGTTCGAAGGGATGTGAAGTTCGATGAGGAAAAGGAAATGAGGTGTCTTATTGAGAGGGAGATTAAATTTCATGCAGATCAGGAGGTTTTGACTCCAAAGGAAAAACCTCAAGAAGTTGTGGAGCAGCCACAAGAAAAGGAGCAGAGAGTGGAGACAACCACTCAAGTAGAGACATCCTGAGAAGGAAGGAAATGAACCAGGGAAGTTGACAACTTATTACAGGATGCTAGAGAGAATGTGGGAGCACCCACATCATAGCGCAGGCAGAGGAGGTCACTGGATCAGTACACTGGCTACATGGATCTGATGACTGAGCTAGTAGAGACAAAACCAACCTCATTCAAGGAAGCAATAGAGAAACATGTATGGTTTAATGCTATGGTAGAGTAATATGATTCCATTTTCAGAAATAGTGTTTCGAAATTGGTCCCAAGATCAATAGCAAAATCAGTGGTAGGTTTGAGATAGATTTACAAGGTAAAGCGTGTAGCGGGCGGAAGCATAGATAAGAACAAGGCCAGATTTGTGGCCAAGGGGTACTCTCAGGTTGAATGGATTGATTATGAGGATATCTTTGCTTCTGTGGAAAGTTACTCTTCCATTAGATCAATTCTTGCTATGGTTGAACAGATGGGGTGGAAGATCCACCAGATGGATGTGAAGACAACATTCCTCAATGGAGTTATTTAGGAGAAGGTGTGCATTGAACATGCTGAAGGTTTTGAGACCTTCGGTTGAGAGTCGCATGTGTGAAGAATCAAGTGAGCGTTGTATGGGTTGAAGCAAGGATCTCATGCTTGGTACACAAGGATCGCTAACTACCTCACCAGTTTGGGATTCACCAAAAGTGAAGCGGATGAAAACCTTTACCACATCTTATTATAAGGTAAATTGTTGATTATTGTATTATATGTTTACAACTTGATTTTACCAGTGATGAAAAAATTATCAGATCTTTCAAGGAGGACCTTGTAAGAGAGTTTGAAATGAAGGACATGTGTCTCATGCACTATTTACTTGGTTTGTAAGTATGGAAAAGAGAAGGGGAATTGTTTATCTCCCATGGAAAGCATGCCAATGAGATACTTCAAAAGTTCTGCATGGACATATGCAAACCCATGGAGACTCCTCTAGCGACCAATGAGGAAGGAGGATGCTACTTAAGGTGAGGAAGTGAATGCTACCATGTACAAGAAGTTGGTGGGTTCACTCATGTAACTTGTGAACACACGACCAGACATGTGTTATGCAGTCATCTAGTTGAGCCAAGCCATGGTTCGACCGACCAAATTATTTTGGAGCGCTGCTAAATATGTTCTATGGTACCTCAGAGACACCACTCAGTTTGGACTATGGTACATACATACAGAGGGTGTGAAGTTATGTGGCTTCACAAATTCATATTGGGCTAGGATTCCATCTTACCAGAAGAGCACATCAGAAGGAATTTCTAGTGTTTAGTCTGTAGTGGTTTCTTTCTATAGTAGGAAGCAGATATTTGTGGAATTAAGCTCAAAAGAAGCAAAGTACATGCTACCAGTCAAGAAGCATGTGAGGCGATCTGGATGAGAAATATTATTGTTGGGTTATACGGTGAGATGATGGATCCTATTATGATTTAATGTCACAATTAGCGGTGTAACAAACTCTCTAAGAATCTAGTATTTCATGATCGATCCAAGCACATATATATCTAGTACCACCATCTACGAGATTTTGTGCAAAGGTGAATCATGTTGTTGTAGTACATTCCAATAAAGGAACAAGAAGTAGATATTTTGACAAAAGCTTTGTCAAGAGGTAAATTTGAGTTCCATAGAGGTAGGATTGGGGTAGTAGATAATCCCTTTCTTGCTGAGAGGGAGCGTTGAAAATACAACAAAAAAATCTAGTTTTGACTTTGCCTTGGTCAAACTATATTAAAATTCGAATTTCAATTTCAGCATAATACTTGGAGGTATTTAACTGAGGTGAAATGGCTCTTGTCACTCAATTAACTCAGTTAATTCTATTTGGAGACACTTGAGTTCAGTTTAGTATGATTGATTGCTAACTTTTATCAATCTATTTTAGTTGAGTTATTGTAAGTTAAACTAGTTCCAACTATTGGAGAAACTAGTGGAAGGTCAAGTTGTGTAGTGTAACTTCAATCAAACTCAGTGGTCATCTAGTTAATTGATCAACTAGTGAAAAATAAATGATGCATGCAGAGAATTTGAGTTACCCAGTTGAAATTAGAGTTAAAGGGCAATGTACTATCAGTTGTAAACTAATACATGTTGTATAGATAGTGCATGAAGTCAATGGATGGTCCTATAGGAATTGTGCGATCCAATTGAGGAATTTCCCTTAAAAATAAGGGCTAATTCTTCAATGAATGGCACAACGAAATAAGATATTGGAGGCTTAAAAATTTGGTGAAGTATTGGTCAGGTTAAGTTAGTCAGGCAAAGCATAGAAGATACAAGTGCAGGTTGTGCTCAATCTTGAGCAAGCATATTGTATTCATCCATATTATTTGATTAAGGAAATACAGATAGTAAGGGATTTTGAGCAGTTGCTTTCCACTAGATAAATGTATGTGCATGTGTGATGTTTCCTTTTTCATTTCTAATGATTTTTTTTTCTCGATCATGAATTTTCTTCAGCAGATCACTATAGTAGATTCTAGTATTTTGATTTAGTAAACTTCATGAGAAATTTAGAATCTACACATTAATTCAAAGCTATATTCACAGTATATAAGATATTTTGAATTTGTCTTTGTAGGATATTCAAATTTGAAGATCAGTGTTACAGTTTTCTCAAGGACTCAGAAGATGGATTTTAATGGAATCAGGCTCGAATATGGTTTGGAAGGCATGTCAAAAAATTTTGCATGGATGGACCGCATGGAGGAAGTATTGGATCACAATGGCCTTCTAGAATACATCAATTCAGAAGTAGAAAAACCCGAAACATCTAATGGCATAAATCTTGCTCAATGGAATAAGGATGTTGCCAAAGCGAGAAGAATATTATTGGAGGGAGTATGGGATCATATTGTCTCGAATATACACGGGAAAGAGAATTTGTTCGCAATGTGGAAAACATTGACAAAGTTGTTCGATAACAATAGTGACCACATGATGTTGACACTCAAGGACAAGATTTGAAGTATCAAGATGCACAAAGAATGAAATAATTATGCAGTACCTGAGTAGCTTCACACAATGTCGTGATGAACTTTGGGGGATGAATTTTAATGTTCCTGAAGAAGAATTGGTAGTTCTAGCCCTTTTTGGCCTTTCCAAGAGCTGGCATAACTAACAAGATTCGATAAATGGTAGAGAGAAACTACCAAGTTGGGAGAGGTTATGGTCTAATCTAGTGTAGGATGAAATAAGGCGAAATACCGCAGTCCAATTTCAAATATTTGTTCCAACAACGAATCTTCGGAACCCAATTTTTTTTTGAAAGGATGATGGACGAAAAATTGTCCCCAATTCATCATATACCTTTTGATCATATAGGGTGCTCGAAAATGGTCGAAATAGTGAAATAGGAGGATCGTTATGAGTATAACCCTTGGAAAGTCTTCTAAAGAAGAACAAACTTTATTTGATACTGTCGATGACTAGCTACGCAGAGAATATTTCATCCACGGGTGAGGATGAGGAGAACTATGCCTTGGATGGAAAGGAAAAGAAAGGGAAAGGGAATAAATCCCAATCCAAAGAAAATTCTAGTCAAGGGTGCAAGAATAAATACTTGTCCAAAATCAAGTGCTTTCACTTTCATGAATTCAAGAAACAAGCCATGAAATGTCCACACAAGAAGACAAGAAATAAGACCTCGAGAGGAGCGGTAGGTGAAGCTTTGGCTTCACAATTCGAACTTGACTTCACCCTCATTACATGCATGGAAAGCACAACAATGGGATTTGTATGGTACCGTGACAGTGGTGCCTCGTTCCATATGGCGGGGAAAAGAGATTTTTTTAGTGACATGGAGGAGAAAGATCTTTAGATGCACATCGAGATGGGAGCTGATGGAAGGTACAACGTGACCAAGATCAACACAGTCACATTTCATAGGGAGTCGGGCTCCCCTCTTAGGCTCAAGGATGTGATGTTTGTTGATGAGCACCATCATTATGTATATTCTAAGGAGTTGAAATGTCGCCTTTTTAGCTTCATTACTCTCTCTCTCACACACACATTTAATTTCATTTTTTCATATTTTGCTTAGTGATAATGGCGTATTAAGGGTTGTCATGATTTGAGGCCTAATATGGTTTAAATACAGGAAAATAAAGGGAATAATTGCCATTTTTTAGAAAGATTCCATATCAGGGCTCGGAGTAGACAACGAGGAGAAATCATAGGGAGGTTTACCACCTTATTAACTCCTAAAAGAAACCAATATATCTTGAAGATCCTCATCCAACAGCTCGAAGTCAGAGATAGTCGAGCAAGTGAATGATAAGAAGGACCAAAGCTCCACTTCTCTCGAGTTCCAAGGGAACAAAGACCTACCTTTTAGGGATTTTTTGGTTGCTACCCTCTATCATAAATAGATAAGAGCATGAGCTCATTAGGATTCGGATTTTATAGGCAAGAAGAGCTATCTTGGCTTTGTATAAGATATTTTTTACTTTCATTGTTCATGTAAAAGACTGGTTATGAAATAAGATGAGCATTTGGTTTCTTTTACACTAAGTTGATTTTAGGGAGTTGAGCTTGTGGGTTAGGGCCCAATTCATTACCTTCAATATCTCTTGTGTACATGTGTGTCTTTATTTTATGTTTCAGAAGTTGATTTCTTCCATTGCATTGTTGGTAGCATATAAAACATTAAAATTGTGTTGCTAAGCCCCCCCTCTCTCTCCTCTTCCATTGGAGATTGAAGAGGAAGGTATTCCACCATAGACCAAATATATTTTCAGCTTATGATTTCTTGGAAAATTAAGGATAGTTTTTACTTTTATTATCATGAACATGTTGTAGTTTCAGAGGTATATTTATGTTTCAATTGCATAGGTAGATCTATTCAAATTCAGCTCATCTTTTCCACCATTTTTATGATAAGTTTGTTGATGATGAATGCATGAGTAGACGTCTTGTTTGCAGGTTTGGATAGAGCAGCAGATAAGGACCCCTTTAGCACCATCATCTTGATTTTTCACCCTCCATAAGATATCTTCCTTTCAATTCATCTACAACCTTGTTTTTGAGGTCACCATCACATCACCAGGAGCAGCCTTTTTGGAGCAAGACATGCCTTTTTTATAGCTTTGAGCTTGGTCCAAGGGTTTGGTAATCCTCCATGCACTCGGATCCACCTTTCCCTCACCTTCCCTAACCTTATTTCCAACATCTCTAGCCTCCAAACCCTCTCGGCCTGTTTCCTATAGATTTTCAGGACATCTTGTAGCACTACAAATAAATCCTAGAGAAGATTCCTATAGCAGTGCCAAACACCCTCTCCTTCAGCCCAAATTCATTCCTCTGCCTCACCTAAGCCTAGAAAATCCACCAGTATACCTCTAGCCATGAATCTTTGGTCCAAGGATACTCTTAGACCACCCAAGCACCTTCTTATTTTGTTTTAAAACAGAGCAATTTCAAGCATGATTATTCCATCATAAAATGCATCATTAGCACAATAGTTAAGCATGAATTAGATAAGAGTTAGTTAGTCATTGATTTAGCATGTGTGCAAGGATAGAATAGTTCCTTCTCTGCAAGTCAATTCAACAAACTAGACAATTAATGCCACTTAGTGTAATTTCCTTTCTTGTACTAGCATAAGTGTGAATTTTTATTTCTTCCAAAAGTAGACAATAGTTAGATGAATTAGTGTGATTTATAGTAGTTTCTTTTCTTGCCAATAAAGTAATGAAGTGTGACATACTTCATTTTTCAGAATAACCCTAGTTTCTAGCACCTCGTTGGAGAACTAAGATGAGGATGGCATGAGTAGAGCTCATATGTTGTGCATATAGCAGTATCACCTCCAAGTTTGTACGAACCCCGGGTTGATAAAGTAAAGTTGAGTAGCCTCTGGGATTTGAAGCACTCTTGGTGCAATAACAGGGCTCGCCACTTTTTGGCGTAGTTGTGAGGAGGTATCTAAGTAGATGTTTGTTTCTACTTGAGCATTATTTTCTCCTTTATATTTTACATTCAGTTTCAAAATATTGAAAAACACATAAACATATTGACTTTCACGCCTCATAGGAGTTGGGATAGCCAAGGAAAATTCTTACCAAAAACCCCCACATCCCAACATAGTCACCCTTCACTCTTCTTCAGTGACTGTGAGGTATAACACCCTCTAGGTGAACCACTTGAAAACTTCGAAGAACCTATTGGGGAAGAAGAGGAACTTGCTTCACCAGAGGAAACTACTTCATTAATTCAAGCAATGGCTGAAACTAGGGACCAAGGAGTCTTTCCCATTAGAGAAACTAACAGAGAAACTATAATGAAGAACATCAGTCCCTCAACCCTTCCACATTTCCATGGCATTACTTCTGAGAATCCTGACACCTTAATGTTCGAGTTTATTGTTGTCTATAGGACTTATGACTATGCTTCAGATGAGAAAAAGTTGAAATTGTTCCCATCCACCCTCAAGGATGTTTCCTTGTGCTAGCTCGTGGGTATGCCTTGGAACAATATCACTACTTAGGCACTGATGCAAGAATCCTTCAACAATAAATATAGAGACTATTGCAGGTCCAAATACAACAAGGAGGAAATATTTAGGATGACCTTGGGACATGATGAAACCCTGGAGGATTATGAAGAAATATTCCAAATAAACTATAAAAGAGCCAACTGCACCCTTGATCTTGGATCACTCAAATCAGTACTTCTCCGAGTGATCAGGGAATAGGTGATAGAGACCCTTAATATGTTGTCTGGAGAAGATATCTACCAACTACCTTATGAAGACATCATGATTGTATTTAGAAACCAATCTAAGCCAACTAGGAAGAAAGGTAGAGCTATCCAAAGCATGACCAACACCCCTTCCTCCTCCACCTCCATCAAGCATGAGACTGGAAACACGTTGGAGGACTTAAAAGTGAGATGTTGCACACCTTTTATTTGAAAATGGATACAATTTAGATCAAGAGGAAACAAGAGGAAGCATAGAGGGCCTTGGCTATATTTTTCCCTGGATGTACCAAAAAACACCCTTGAAATGAGTGTCCATTGAATGTCATAGAGGTTTGCTTATTTTATGAAGAGAATCATGCCATGGATAAATTTCCCTCCTTACCTGGTCTTAAAGTTGTATATCAAGGTTGGGAAGGAGGACCATACCAACTCTGTTTAATAATTCAAAGAAGGCCTCAAGGGCCTCGACCATATCAACAGGGCATGCAAGGTGCACCTTATTCCTACTACCCTGTAAACTATAATGCACCTATGCAGCATTAGTATTCCTCCACTCCTCCATCATGGCCTACACCTCCTACTTGACTTTATGCCCCTCCATATCACCTTCAGCCTATAAATCAACCTTTCCAACAGTATATTCCTTAACCACCTCAGTGGAGCAACCCATCACAAGGGAGGAGGCCCCAACTCAGTGAACCACCTATTTTACTACCTCCACAACAACCTAAACCTCAAATCGCTCATTCTTCTCCACCTAAGTTGCCTCATATGCATGCCCAACCCAATCCTAACCCGAAAAACAAGTAGACACAACAAGTTTACATTGGAGAAACATCCTATCCAACTTATGCTATAGAGATACGCAAAATTAACCTCGGGTCTGGAAGAGTGCTCCCAGAAAATCATCCTCCATCTCCACCTACAGAGGTTGAGGAGGTAAAGGAAGAAAGCAACCCTCAGACCAATCAACCTCCTTTTCTTGAGCGTCTGATCCACCCTAGTCAACACACCCCATAAGGGACTAGACTTCTCGGAGAATCGAAGAATATTTGTGTAAAAATACCCCTTCTCCGTGTCATTAAGGATGTTCCTATTTACAATAGGCTCATCAAAGAAATACTTTAAAAATCCTGAGAAAAAGAAGAAAGACACCCCCACCATCAATGTTGTAGGACAGTTGTCTGACTTAATGTTGGGAAGGGTGATCCTTTCGAAGTACCTGGGCCCTGGGAGTCCAGTAGTAGGTGTACACATCAATTGTGTCATTGTCCCCCACACTTTGATTGAACTTGGGGCTGCCATGAATGTATTGACCAAGGAAACCATGCTTAAACTTAACCTCCAAGGAGCCTTGATAAATATCACCATATTTATCAAACTTGTAAATAGATCCACAATAGCTTCGGAAGGAGTTGTTGAGGACGTTATGGTCTTGATTGACTCCTAGGAGTATCCCATAGACTTCCTGGTCATTCAGACAAAAACCAAGTTTAATGGATATATTCTCATTTTAGGAAGAACTTGGTTGGCTACTATCGATGCTTATATCATTTGTAGGGCCGAAAACATGACTATCAAGAATGGGCCCTTGTCCAAACAGCTGGTATTATATCTTCCTGCCTAACCTTCCATTGACCATGACCTACCCTTGTGGTTGGAGGATGAAGAAGAATAATATGAAGTGTACAATACCACACCCAACCCATTTGTACCATATATATTTTTCTTAGAGGGGGGGAACCTGATGAAGATGATCTCATTGACCACATCCTTCAAAGTGAGCCCACCATTTCCATTCCACTCAATGACCTAGTGAGAGAATCTGAAATTTACCATTGGATTGAGCTGCACTTAGTTGACTCGACCTCTGAAGCCACCAAAGTTGTGGAATTTGTCCCATCTAGATCCCTGAAGATTAACTCATACCTCTTGGCCAAATAAGAAGAGCAGTTGTGCTTGCTCCTGAGGAAAAACTTAGATGATTTTTCTTAGGACTACAAGGATATGAAAGGGGTGCATCCCTTAGTGTACACACATCATATCTATATTAAAGAGGGATGCAAGCCTCTATGTCAGCCCCAAAGGAGGATGAATCCAACCTTAAAGGACATAGTAAAGGATGAACTACGTAAGTTGTTGGATGCAGGGTTCATCTACCCCATCTCAGATAGTGAGTGGGTGTCTCCTCTTGTTTTAGTCCCAAAGAAAAATAGGAAGTGGCGAATCTGTGTTGGCTACTGATAACTAAACAAAGCCACTAAGAAATACTATTTCCCTTTTCCCTTCATTGATCAAGTCCTGGATGGTCTTGCAGGAAAAAAAAATTTCTCTTTCTTGGATGGATTGAGTGGGTATAACCAGATTCAAAGAAGCCCTGAGGACTAGGACAAGACCACATTCACATGTCCTTGGGGCACCTTCGCTTACAAATTCCTTCCCTTTGACCTGTGCAATGCCCCTGCTACTTTCTAGAAAGTAGTCCTAAGCATTTTCTCTGAAATTTTCCACAATTCTATAGAGATCTACATGGACGATTTCACACCTTATGGGTATGATTTCCAGGAGGCTCTCTCCAATCTGGGTAAGGAGTTGAGGAAATTCATTGAAATGCATCTCTCCCTGAGTCCTGAAAAGTTTGAATTTTTTAAAATGGCAAGGATTGTCCTAGGCCACTCCATATCACAAGCAGGAATACATGTAGACCCAAACAAAATCACCATCATCAAAAGGGTGCCTATTGGTGAGCCATGGTATTGCACCAAGAGTTATAAAACTCCCAGCGGCTGCCCTACTTTACTTTATCAACTCGGGGTTTGTACAAGCTTGGAGGTGACAGTGTTATATACAGAGCAAATGCATTATGTTCATGTCATCCTCTTATGCTTTACGAAAGGGTGTTATTTCTTAAACTATGATAAAAAACGAAAAGTAAATTGCTCGAAGGAAATGACAGAAAAGGAAAGTAACTTAATTTGCAAAAAGGAAATGACGAAAATGAAACTAATTTAATGTGCAGAAAGGAAATGAGTGAAAAGAAACTAAACTAAGTTGTACGTAGCTAGGCCAATCATCTAAACACACCCTACTTATCCTCTCATCTATTTACCATGCTATCATTCTTCTAACCATGCAACTATTCATGATAAACTTAAACTTGACAAAGTGTGGCTTATAGTTTGGAGGAAAATGGGCTAAAGGTGCTAATGGAGGGCTCAACACATGAAACAAGGCTAAGAAGTGGAAAGAGCAGGTTTAAACCTTATTAAAGCTTTATTATGGCACAAAAATTCTTTGGAGCGGAATGATTTAAAAAGTATGATGGCGGAGTTGCGATGGAGGGTGATCACAATCGGCGTTTGGAGTGGTAAACGTTAACAGGAAAAAAATAAAAAGTGTGATTTGTGATTTGCGATGTGGCAGATGACGTGGCGGTGGGACCAGTGGTGAAGTACGGAGCGATATCGCAATCGGCAGACAGGAGCAGTAAGTGTTAACGGGAACAAAATAAACAATGAGATTTGCGATGGGGATAAAAGTTGTGGAATGCGATTTGCGATAGGGATGGCGTGGCAGAGTTCTACAGTGATATCACAATTGGCGGTTGGAGCGGTAAGTCTTAAAGAAAAAAATAAAAGGTTGTGAAATATGATTGCGATGGGGTAAAAACTTTGAAGTGCGAAATACGATATCAGAATTGAAACATCACAAAGTTGGGGGAGAGCAGAAGTGTTGTTCGGGAGTGGGAGCGAAATGCAAAATGCGATGGGGATAAAAACTGCGAAGTGGGAAATGTAATAGGATAAAAACTGCGAAGTTTGAAATGTGATATCGCAATCGCAATATCGCAAAGTTGGAGGGATAGCGGAAGTGTTGTTCAGGAAAAGATTGTGAAGTGCGGAATGCGATGGGTGACGTGGCGCAGGGACGAGAAGCAGAGTACAAAAATGATATCGTAATCGGCATTGCGAGCAGTAATTCTTAAAGGAAACCAATAGAAAATGCGATATGTAATTTTGTAATATCGCAAGGTTGGCGGAGAAGCGATAGTGCAGTCAGGAGGAGAGTGCGAAGTGTGAAATGGAATAGTGGGAATTTCAAGGAGGAAAGGCGGAGGTCCAACTTTGATGGGTTTTCAAGAATTTTGCATTAAAAAAAGGTGCAGTGGCCATCACTGATGAAAGCAAAGGAATAAGGTTGCTGGATATTTTAAGTGTTTTTGTGAATAGAAGGTGGGTACAAAAATTTTAGCTTAGAGGAAAAGGAGGGAAATGGAGGCGTAAAAACAATGTTCAGGCCATGAAGACAGAGATGGAAAATAAAGCAGGAAGGCGCCACGGAGATGCTCTGGGGTTTTAGCAATAATTCCTGCAATCAACCTACTAAATTATGTGCAAAGAAATAGACAAATGCATATAAATACAGTGCAAAGGGAGACTGAAAAATGGTTATGCAACTCTACTTTCAATCTCAGAAACAGTGAATAGAAATCAGGTTTTGGGTCTATGGGAAGGTTCACCCTCCTTGAGCTCTATTAACAAAGACGAGAAGGGGGTCTTGATCCACAAATTTTTTTTGGTTTTTCTCCTCTATTCTATTACTCACAATAAAATGACCTACAAGAGCACACTGAAAGAAAAACTAAACAACAACTTGAAACATAAACGAAATTATAAGAAGTGGAACTAATGAAATGACAAAAAGTAGAGAACAAATACAGTAGAGAGGTCGAGGCACATGGATTGGGCCCTAACCCATGAGCCTAGCGCTCTGAAACGTAAATCAGTAAAGTGAAATCAGTCTACTCATTTCATAAAAGAATAGCCTCATACATTTCTGAAAGTTTGATCACTGAGTAAAATAATAAAAATCTCAATAGCTTGCAACAAAGTTTTGACCCTTCCTAGCTCTAGCTTTGCTCTATTTATTCTACAGGGAAACTACCAACATCTCCCTAGAAAATAGGGATTGAGTCCACTTGAATCCAAGTATAAAATGATTGAGTGCACTCTTCCTTGAGTTTCTTGTTTACCTCTGGAATTCAAATTGCAAGAGAGAATCCTTTGGCTGGCCATAATGCACTCATCTTCTATCTGCCTAGAAACATCATCAAAGTGGCCTATTACTTGCAATTGAGTCTGAAGGTAGATTTCAACTAGTGCAGGGTCCCTTTCAATCCCTCGATGGTTAAGGATGACTCCTCTTGGGCTAAACAATTCTGGTATGATATATAAGGGTTCTCTATTTCTTCTCCCCATCACCCTCCATATCTCTTTTTCTCTAGTGTCCTCATTCATTATCCAAGATACTAAAGCCATCAACTTCATATCCCCCATTGTAGGATTGGGGTCCCAAGTATCCAGATTTGTCAGCACAAGTTTATGCACATAAAACTCTGCCATCTTTTCCTGATCAGCCATGTTAGCTTGCTTGTAGAAATCCATGAATTGCCTACAATCTTGGAAAGGTATGGATCCATGGGAGGCTAGAGTTTTGATTTGAAATAGGAGCCATTTCTCTTTGAGGTACACAACATATGAGTCAAAAGGGAATCTATGCTGAAGGGCTTCTATGCATAAGTCTGCCATGGTGGCTACTTGCTACCCTTTTTCTGCAATTTTTCTTTCAGTGCTACATTCTCTGCATGTGCCTTCTGCAGCTGCTCCTTCAAAAATCTTTCTTCGATTCTTTCCTCCACCCTTGATGATTCTTCAATGATAATCAAGCTCATGGGAGGAGTTTTTGTCTCTCTATAACTTATCCTCTGACTCTTGTCAGCTCTGAAATACATAGAGGTTTGCATTTTTCTCTTTGCGCTCAGAGGAGTTAAGGTGGAAACTACCTCTTTGTCTTGAGGGGATGTGGTGATGTGATGTGAGTCTACTTCTTGCTCACTTTCTGCTACCTTTATGACTTCTGTCTCTATTTCCATTTCTTTCGTCTCTCCTTGGACCTCTGTCTCTTCCTCTTCTTCTTCTTGTTCCTCTTCTGGTTATTCTTCTGGTTCTTCTTTTGGCTCTTCTTCTGGCTCTTCTTCTCATTCTTCTCTTTCTTCTCTAAGGCTAGGAGAAAATCTTCCCTTGGTCCCTTGCTACTATGTCTGATATGCGGTATACTTTGGAAGCTAGCTCGACTGTTGGTGATGTTGTTCTGTTGTTGCTGTTGCACGTTGTTCAAATACGCATCCCACTCTCGGTATTGTTGTGCTGTGGGCTGCCTTCAGTCTCTCTCCCTCAAAAATTCTCAATTCACTGGTTTGGATAAGAGGGGATCTATTTTTATTAGATTATGCAACTAATTTTGCAGCACTTTTGTAACTCGACTTAGCTCCCATTTCTGTTGTAGACAGTTGGACCCTCTTCTTGTTAACTGGCTGATGCTGCATGTCTCCTCCCCTCGTTCTCTTCTACTCCACTTGATTTAATTTTTTATTTTTCATGCCCAGGTGGCGTGACTTTGTAGTTCTCCCTAGTCATACTTCACGATGGTGGCCAAGCTAGTTGGCCACCTTTCCGCCCCTTAAACTCTAAGTCTCTAAATTTAATTATTTATGGCTATTATGGATCATAGTGAGGGGTGAGAAGCTATACCTGAGTTTCCTTTTTGTTTTCAAGGATTTTGCAGGAGTTGGAATTTGGAGACAAACCTCTTATATGTTGTGTTATTCCTTATTTTCTTTTTTTCTGTGTGAGCAACTTGCTAAATGAGAAACTCTCTGAGTGAGCTACTGATATTTCTTGTTGTTTCTTCCCGTTGTAGATGCTATGTGGGGTTGCTTTAGATGCCATGGGTGGCACTCCTGTATTTCCTGGGGTCTGCTTTATCAACTCATCTCTTTGTTTTTTCTTGTTGTTCATGAATAGATTTTTGCGTTGTATGAATTCCCTGATGTCTATAGTAGTCTGTGTTTTTCTTTCCTTGCTACATTGTGCTCAAGAATGGAGGAATATGGTGTATGGAGGTGATGGAGGAAGTTTATGAAAATGAATGGAGTGAATGATGGGATGGATGGTAAAATAGAAGAAGGGAAAGGAAGATGAATGGTTCCATGTGTCTCCAGAAACCATTAATAACTTTCAAAAC
The DNA here is from genome assembly GCA_034641835.2 of Pinus albicaulis. Taxonomy (NCBI): domain Eukaryota; kingdom Viridiplantae; phylum Streptophyta; class Pinopsida; order Pinales; family Pinaceae; genus Pinus; species Pinus albicaulis. Next base: position 1,112,108,022 of record CM076575.1, on the reverse strand, counting down.
AACAAACATAGAAAACACAGAGATGCAGATGTATTTTTTTTTGTTTTTTTTGTTTTTATTTTTTATTTTTGTTTTTTTGAAAGAAAGTGGTGAAGTGGGTTGCCTCCATGGAGGTTTTCAACCCACAAGCCTACCTTGGGCACCTCAGAGAGGTTTTCACCCATGGATATTTATTCTCTTTTTCTTTCCTTTTTTCTCTTTTTTTTTGATAGCAAGTGAGCTGCCTCCATCGAGGTTTTCAACCCACAAACTTGCCTTGGGTGCCTTAGAGAGGTTTTCACCCATGGATCTTTTTATTTTATTTTTTTCTCTTTTTTTTTGGGAGGTGTGGGAAACTATGGAGTTTCCCATCACATACACCTATCTTCTTATTGAATTTATGAACTCTGCCCATGACATAGGCTTCTTGTAAATTTTAAGTCTGTGACCATTGACAAGCAAGGGGATTCCTTCCTCATCTATGGTTCTTATTTGAACTACGCCATTATCAAAACATTTTTCCACTGTGTAAGGTTCCAACCATCTTGTCATCGACTTGCCTTTGAAATATTTAAACCTTGAATCATACAACATCACCCAATTTCTTTCTTTGAAGGTCTTTTCTTTGATGTTCTTGTCATGCCAGACCTTCCTTTGCAACTGAAATACCTCCGTGTGAATAAGTGCTTACATTTTGAACTCATCCTATCCATTTAGTTGCAGTTTTTGGAATCACGATTGCCGGTAGACCAAAACCCGCGGGCTTTAGTCTCCACTACAATTGCCAAATTTAGGATCCACGTGAGGCGATTAGTCCATGTTGTGAAACACACGGGGAGCGTTGAACCCAATGTCCAACAATCTCCCCCCCAACGCGAGCTGGGTGAGTTTCGAACTCGAGACCTGTCACTCTGAAACCACTTGTTGGAATCACGATTGTCGTTAAACCAAAACCCGCAGGCTTTAGTCTCTGCTACAATCGCAAGAGTTAGGATCCATGAGAGGCACTTAGTCCATGTCACGAAACACATGGGGAGCGTTGAACTGCAAACTCAACTGAAATTCAAGCCTTCTTACCATAGACTAGTTCATAAGGAGTGAATCCCATTATTTTATTCCAAGTACTGTTGTAGGCCCAAGTAGATTCTACCAATATGTCTGCACAATATTTTTTGTTGTTGCTCACAAACTTGGTGAGGATGCTCTCTAAAGCTCTGTTAGTTCATTCTACTTGGCCATTCTCCTTAGGGTGATAGGCAGTAGAATTTCTATGCTTAATCTTGTGCTTCCTCAAAAGATTCTCAATTAGGTGAGAGGTGAATTGTGCTCCCTGATTAGTGACTATTTCTCTGGGGTACCCAAACTTGTAGAACACATTCTCCCTCATAAATTCTGCTACTTTCTCCTTGGTTTTTACCTTCACTCCTCTTTTTTCAGCCCACTTTGTCAGGTAATCAGTGCAGACTATGATATACTTCTTTTGTTCGGATGGTGGATCGAAAGGTCCAACAAAATCCATGCCCCACTTGTAAAATGGCTCAAGAGCCACCTAAGGGTGAAAGGCATCTCATCCCTTTGTGTGGGTTTCCCCATCCTTTGGCATTGGTCACACATGTTGGTGTATCTTCTAGAATATTGGTGAAGGGTAGGCCAATAGTATCCTGCTTGCAAAACTTTGTAAGCAATTCTCTTTGCAGCAAAGTGGCCTCCACGTGGGTTGTGATGACATGCATATAGGATATCAAAAACTTCTTCCTCCCTCAAAAATATCCTTAGGATTTTATCAGGGCCTAGCTAGAAAAGGTTCCCCCCAATCCATGTGAAAGGGGCATTTTCTCTGATGATTCTGCTCCTTTCCCTGAATGAAAGATTAGGAGGGAGTCTCCCAAAAACCAAGTAGTTGGCTATATCAGCAAACCATGGTGAGAGTGATGATATAGAAAAGAGATGCTCATATGGTAGCTGGTCATCCACCATTCCTTCTTCACCTGCAGGGAGAGCTAACCTGGACAAAAAATCTGCAACAACATTCTCCTTTCCAAGTTTATCAACAATAGTCAAATCAAATTGCTGCAAAAGTAACAACCATCTAATTATCCTAGCATTAACATCCGGTTTGTTCATTAAATACTTGATGGGTGCATGGTCAGTGTAAACAAAGGTCTAATATCCAGTTACATAATGCCTGAATTTTTTCAAAGCATGGACAATGGCTAACATCTCCTTTTCAATAACAGTATAATTCAGTTTGGCCTTGGACAGGTTTTTGCTGATGAAATAAATGGCATAAGGGATTTTGTCCTCTAATTGTCCTAATGTTGCCCCTACATATTTTTCGGATGCATCAGTGTGGATTTTGAAAGGCAGAGTCCAATTTGGACCTCATCGGATAGGGCTAGTAGTCAAATTTTCCTTAATGAGCTCGAAATCCTCTTGACAAGGACCATACCAAATAAACTCAAAATCTTTGGCCAATAACCCAAAGAATGGCAAAGCCATCTTGCTGAAATATTTGATGAACCTTCTGTAGTAACCAGCTAAGCCTAAGAAAATCCTGACATCTTTCTGCTTTTGAGGAGCAAGTACCCTTTTGATGATAGTGATTTTGTTCAAGTCTACCTGTATTCCTACTTGGGATGTGGAGTGTCATAATACAATCCCTGCTTTCCTCAGGAATTCACACTTTTTTGGGCTCAAGGAGAGATGCATCTCAATTCACCTTCTTAGTACTTTACCCAAATTGGAGAGAGATTCCTGGAATTCATCCCCATATGGTGTGAAATCATCCATGTATATTTCGACAAAGTCATGGACTAACTCAAAAAATATGCTCAGGACAACTCTTTGGAAGGTAGCTGGGCATTGCACAACCCAAAGGGTAGGACTTTGTAAGCGAAGGTACCCCAAGTGCAGGTGAAAATAGTCTTATACTGGTCTTCGGGGCTAATTTGAATCTGATTGTACCCACTGAACCCATATAAGAAGGAAAATAACTTCTTCCCCGCAGGGCCATCTAGGACTTGGTCTATAAAGGGAAAATGGAAATGGTCTTTCTTGGTGGCTTTGTTAAGTTCTTGATAATCAACACAAATTTCCACTTTCCATTCTTCTTTGGGACTAGGACAAGAGGAGATACCCACTCACTGTCAGATATAGGATATATGAATCCTGCATCCAATAGTTTCTATAGCTCTTCTTTGACTATGTCATTTAAAGCCGGGTTCATCCTTATTTGGGGTTTTCTCATAGGTTTGCATCCTTATTTGATGTAAATATGATGTTTTCACACTGAAGGATGCACCCCTTTCATGTCCTTGTAATCCCAAGCAAATGCTTCAATATTTTCTTTCAAAAGTTGGCATAGTTGCTTCTCTTCTTCATTAGAGAGGTTTGGGTTGATTTTCAAATATCTGGATGGGCCAAACTCAATATAATTTGTGGATTCAAAGGTTGACTCAACTGAGTGCACTTTCATCCAAGGCTGGCTTTCAGACTCTTTGACTAAGGTTTCGAGAGGAATGTTAGTGGAGGATTGGTTTTAAATGGCATGGTCAATGAGTTCATATTCATCAAGATGCCCCCCTCTAAGAATAGCATCTATGGTACACATAGGGGCAGTGTTATATAACTCATCTTCTTCATCCTCCAACCATTTAGGCAGATCATGATCAATGGAAGGCTGGGCTGGAGGATATAACCACTAGTTGTTTAGGCAAATGACCATTTTTTATAGTCATGTTTCCGGCCCGAAAACTAATATAAGCATCTGCAGTGGCTAAAGAAGGTCTCCCTAAGATGAGAGGATAACCATTAAACTTGGTTTTTGGTTGCAGGACCAGGAAATCTGTAGCATACTCCCAAGAGTCAATGGTAACCATAACATCCTCAACAATTCCTTCCAGAGTTACTGTGGACCGATCTGCAAGTTGCAAAATTGTTGTGGTTTTCCTCAAAGTCCCTTGGAGATTAAGTTTCAACATAGTTTCCTTTGTCATGATATTGATGGCAGCCCCTAAATCAATCAGAGTGTTGGGGACTATGACACCATATATATGCACATCAACAACTAGGCTACCAGGTTCCAGGTACTTTGGACATATCACCGTCCCCAGCATTAGGTCAGACAATTTCCCTACCACATTGATGGTGGGGTTATCTCTCTTCCTTCTCCCAGGTTTCTTGAAGAAATTTTCTTTGATGAGCCTATTGTAGATAGGGAAATTCTTAATGGCCTGGAGAAGTGGTATCTTTACACACAAATTTTCCAAATTCTCCCAGGAGTTCAGTCTCCTTTGGGGAATGTTGACTGGGGTGGATCAAGTGTTCATTAAAATGAGGTTGTTGGATCAGAGTGTTACCTTCTTCCTTTTCCTCCTCAACCTCTACGGGTGGTTATGCAGGATGGTTCTCTGGGAGTACTCTTCCCAACCTGAGATTAACCTCCAGTATCCCCACAACATAAGTCGAATAGGATGTTTCTCCACTGGGAGCCTCCTATGCCTGTTGTTGTTCAGGTTTGGAATGGGTTGTGCAGGTATAGGTAGCCTAGGTGGAGCAGCATGAGTAAGATAAGGTTGAGGTTGGGGTGGAGGCATTAGAGCAGGTGGTTGATTTTGTTGAGGCCTCCACCCTTGGGATGGATTTTTCCACCAAGGTTGTTATGGAACATACTGCTGAAAAGGTTGGTTTACTGGCTGAGGATGATATGAAGGGTTGTAAGGCCAAGTAGGAGGTGTAGACTAGGATGGAAGAGTGGGGGTTTACCAAGGTTACATAGGTGCTTTATGATTTTTGTGATAATAAGAGTAAGGTGCACCTGGCATACCTTGTTGATATGGCCAAGGGACTTAAGGCCTTCTCTGGTTGATGAAACAAAGATGCTCTGGCATTTCTTCCCCACCTTGATATACAGCTTTAAGTCCAAGTAAGGAGGGACACTTTTCTGTGGCATGATTCTCCTCACAGACTAAGAAAACCTCTATGAAATTCGGTGGAAATTCATTTCTTGGGTGCTTCCTGGTACATCTAGGACAACATATGGCCAGGGCTCTCTTTGCTTCCTCTTGCTTCCTTTTGACCTGCATTGTGTCCATTTGGAAAGAAAAGGTGTGCAACATGTCACTCTTGAAGTCCTCTATCATGTTTCCAATCTCATGTTTTATGAAGGTGGAAGAGGAAGGGGTATTTTATATGGTTTTCCAGCTCTTCTCGTCTTCCTAAATTCCCTAGAATGGTTTTGGAAGACAGTTTTAATCGTTTCATAAGGCAGTTGGTAGATATCTCCTCCTGATAACATATTCAAGGTTTATATCATCTCTTCACTGATCCCTCAAATAAGTACAAGTTCAAGTGATGTAGGATCAAGAGTACAATTGTCTCTCTTATAGTTTAATTGAAACCTCTCTTCATAGTCTTCTAGGGATTCATCGGGTCCTAGGTTCATCCTAAATATTTCACCCTTAGTTTCCTTGGACCTACAGTAGTCTCTGTATTTGTTGTTGAAGGTCTCTTCCATATGTGACCAGGTAGTGGATCTATCCCTAGGCAGACCCATGAACCAGCAAAAGGTCAGATCCTTAAGGGTGGATGGGAATAGCTTCAACTTCTGATCATCAGAGGGGTAGTCATAAGTCCTACAAACAACAACAAATTGAAACATAAATGTGTAAGGGTCCTTAGAGGTAATTCCACGAAAGTTTGGAAGAGATGAGGGGCTAATGTTTTTCATCTTAGTTTCCCCATCTACCTCTCTTATGGGAAAGGCTCTCTGGATCACAGCCATGGTTAAGATAGGTGAAGCAGGTCCCTCAGTTGAAACAAGGTCTTCTTCTTCTTCCCCAATAGGATCCTCAAAATATTCAGAAGACTCTCCTATAGAGGGTTCAATCTCACTGACACTGAAGAATAGTGAAGGGTGGCTAGGAGGCGATGTGGGGGTTTTAGGTAAGATTTGTCTTTGATTATTCCTACTCCTACGAGGCATGAAAATCAGATCTTTTTAATATTTCTAAAATGACATGAAAAGAAAAGAAAGCAGAAAATAATGCTAAAACAAAATCAAAACATCTACTAGACACCTCCCTGGAAACAACGCCAAAAAGTGGTGAGCCCTGGTATTGCACCAAGGGTGTTGCAACTCTGAGGGGTTTCCCTGCTTTACTTTATCAACCCGGGGTTCATACAAACTTGGAGGGGACAATGATATATACATGGCAGATGCATTCTGTTCATGTCATCCTCTTCTGCTTTACGAAAGGGTGTTATTTCTTAAACTATGATAAAAAAATGAAAAGTAAATTGTTGGAAGGAAATGACAAAAAGGAAAGTAACTTAATTTTCGGAAAGGAAATGAAGAAAATGAAACTACTTTAATGTGCAGAAAGGAAATGACTAAAAAGAAACTAAACTAAGTTGTACCTAACTAGGCCAATCGGCTAAACACACCCTACTTATCCTCTGATCTATTTACCATGCTATCATGCTTTTAACCATGCAACTATTCATGATAAACTTAAACTTGACAAATTTTGGCTTGCAGTTTGGAGGAAAACGGGCTAAAGGTGCTAATGGATGGCTCAATACATGAAACAAGGCTTAGAGGTGTAAAGAGCGGGTTTAAACCTTAGTAAAGCTTTATTATGGCGCAAAAATGCTCTGAAGCGGAATGATTTAAAAAGTGCGATGGCAGAGTTGCGACGGAGGGTGATCGCAATTGGCGTTTGGAGCGGTAAAGGTTAACATGAACAAATTAAAAAGTGTGAATTGCAATGTATGATGTGACGGATGACGTGTCGATGGGACCGGTGGTAGAGTACGAAGCAATATCGCAATCGGCAAACAGGAGTAGTAAGTGTTAATGGAAAAAAAATTAACAATGCGATCTGCGATGTGGATAAAATTTGCGGAATGCAATTTGCGATAGGGATGATGTGGCAAAGTGATACAATGATATCTCAATCGACGGTTGGAGCGGAAATTCTTAAAAAAAAAAAAAAAAAGGTTGTGAAATACGATTGCGACGGGGTAAAAACTGTGAAGTGCGAATTGTGATATCGTAATCGCAACATCGCAAAGTTGGAGGGATAGCGGAAGTGTTGTACAGGAGAGGGAGAAAAATGCGAAATGCGATGGGGATAAAAACTGTGAAGTGCGAAATGCAACGGGATAAAAATTTTGAAGTGTGAAATGCGATATCGCAATTGCAATATCGCAAAGTTGGAGGGATAGCAGAAGTGTTGTTCATGAAAAGCTTGCGAAGTGCGAAATGCGATGGGTGACGTGGTGGTGGGACAAGCGGCAGAGTACGACAACGATATCGCAATCGGCGTTGGGAGCGGTAAGTCTTAAAGGAAACCAATAGAAACTGCGATTTGCAATTTTGCAATATCGCAAGGTTGGTGGAGAAGCGATAGTGCAATCTGGAGGAGAGTGCGAAGTGCGAAATGCGATAGCGGGAATTTCAAGGAGGAAAGGCGGAGGTCCAACTTTGATGGGTTTTCAAGCATTTTGCGTTAAAAAAGGTGCAATGGTTGTGACTAATGAAAGCAAAGGAATAAGGCAGCTGGATATTTTAAGTTTTTTTGGGAATAGAAGGTGGGTGCAGCAGTTACAAATAAGAGGAAAAGGAAGGAAATGGAGGCGTAAAAAAATTGTTTAGGCCGTGAAGGAAGAGAAGAAAAATAAAGAGGGAAAGCGCCACAGAGCTGCTATGGGGTTTTAGCAATAATTCCTGCAATCAACCTACTAAATTATGCGCGAAGAAACAGACAAATGCATAAAAATACAGTGCAAAGGGAGACTAAAAAATGGTAATGCAACTCTACTTTTAATCTCAGAAATAGTGAACAGAAATCAGATTTTTGGGTCTGTGGGAAGCTTCACCCTCCTCGATCTCTATTGACAGAGATGACAAGGGGGTCTTGATCCACATTATTTTTTTTTTCTCCTCTATTCTATTACTCGCAAGAAAATGACCTACAGTGGCACAGTGAAAGAAAAACTAAACAGCAACTTGAAACATAAAATAAATTATCAGAAGTGGAACAAATGAAATGACAGAAAGCAGAGAACAAATACAACAGAGAGGTTGAGGCACATGGATTGGGCCCTAACCCACGAGCCTAGCTCTCTAAAACGTAAATGAGTAAAATTAAATAAGTCTGCTCATTTCATAAAAGAATAGCCTCATACATTTGTGAAAGTTTGATCATTGAGTAAAATAATAAAAAGCTCAATAGCTTGCAACAAAGTTTCGACCCTTCCTAGCTCTAGCATTTCTCTATTTATTCTACAAGGAAGCTATCAATGGCTCCCTAGAAATAGTGATTGAGTCCACTTGACTCCAAGAAAACAAATATTGAGTGTGCTCCTCCTTGAGTTGCTTGGTTGCCTCTGGAATTCAAATTGTTGGAGATAATCCTTGGCATCCTTTGGCTCCCTTTGAGAGTTAAGGAGGGTGCACAATCCTCCTATAATTTCTCCTTGTTGTCTCGTCCAAATCTTTAGGATAAAATCCTTATAAAAATGCTTAATAATTCATGATTTTATGCACTCAACCTCATATTAGGCACTCAGAGTATGTTAGCCTTAATCACCACCTATACTAGCATCATAAAACCAAATAATAATAAAAATGAAAGAAAAAGAGATCTAAGAAGGAAAAAAGGTGACCATTAACCCCTCCAAATATTTCTAATGATGGAGCTCATTACCTATTCCTCAAAAGCATAAAGATGTCAAAACTTTCCTAGATTTGGTTGGCTACTTTAGGACATTCATTAAGGAATTTAGCAAAGTGGCTTCCCCATTATTTGGATTGTCGGCCAAAGATTATGAGTCTTGTTGGTATAACCTTTGTCAGGAGGCTTTTGATATCATCGAGGAAAAACTAACCACTGACCCGATACTTCGAGGTCCCAATTGGGCTCTACCCTTCCATGTCCATACAGATGCATCATATAAAGTTGTGGGGGAAGCCTTGGGATAATTGGAAGATAAATTACCCTATGTCATTTATTTCAATAGCAAGAATCTATCCAAGGCTGAACTAAACTATACTATCATTGAAAAGGAGCTCTTATCTATTGTCCATTACCTCAATAAATTTAGGCAATATATTACTAGTTATCAAAATTTTGTACATACTGACCATGCAGCAATAAAATAATTAATGAACAAACCTAATGTCAATTATAGAATCATTAGATGGTTGTTGTTGTTGCAACAGTTTGATTTGACCATTTTTTATAAGCCAGGAAAAGTAAATGTTGTTGAAGATTTCTTATCTAGAATAGCTTTATCTGCAGATGAGGAAGGGATGGTTGATGATCAGCTTCCGGATGAACACTTATTTTCTATCTCAGCACTCTCTCCTTGGTTTTTTGACATAGCCAGCTACCCGGTTGCAGAGAGGTTTCCTCCAAGCTTTTCATCCAAACAAAAGAGCAGAATTATAAGAAAAAGCACCCCTTTCACTTGGATTGGTGGCAATCTCTTCGAATTGGATCCAAATCAAATTATCATGAGATGTGTTAGGGAAGAGGAGGTCTTTGACATCCTCTCAGCATGTCATGCTGGTCCCTGTGGGGGTCATTTTGCTGCTAAGAGGACAACCTTCAAAACCTTGTAAGTTGGGTACTATTGGCCTACTCTCCACAAGAATGCCAAGAGATACACGAGTAGATGTGATCAGTTTCAAAGGATGGGAGACCTACACGAGGGATGAAATGCCTCTACAACCTCAGGTGGCTTTAGATCCATTTGATAAGTGGGGCATGGACTTCATTGGACCGATTGATCCACCATTGGGGCAGAAGAGATATACCACAGTCTACACCGATTAATTGACAAAGTGAGCTTAAACAAGGGTTGTAAAGGCAAAAACAGAAGAGAAGGTGGTTGAGCTTTTTAGAGAGAATGTGTTCTACAAGTTCGGAATTCCAAGGAAATAGTCACCGATCAGGGGGCTCAATTCACAACTCATCTCATTGAGAACCTCACGAGGCAGCACAAAATAAAGCACAAGACTTCCACTACCTATCATCCTCAAGCAAATGGGCAGATGGAAGTGACAAATAGAGATTTGGAGAACATCCTCACCAAAGTTGTGAGAAACAGCAGAAAATATTAGGCAGACAGATTGGTGGAGGCCACTTGGGCTTACAATACCACCTGGAAAACAACTACAAGGTTTACTCCCTATGATCTAGTTTATGTGAAGAAAGCTTTGCTTTCCATTGAGTTTGAGTATAACACCCTTAGGATGGCATCTCGGTTGGATTTATACATCACAAAGGCACAACAAGAAAGAATGCTTCAACTGAATGGTTTGGATGAATTTAGAATGCAGGACCTCCTTCACACATAAGTAATCCAGATACAAAGAAAAATTTGGCATGACAAGGGCATCAAAGAGAAGACATTTCAGGAAGGTGATTAGGATCTGCTCTATGACTCTAGATTTAAGGACTTCAATGGAAATTTAATGACCAAATGGCTAGTACCTTATCAAGTCGATAAATCGCATGACAATGGGGTTGTTCAAATTAGGACCATAGATGAGGAGGGGATCCCTCTGCTTGGCAATGGTTGCAAGCTAAAGATGTACAAGAGGCCCATGTCAAAGGCAGAATTTATCAATACAATAAATAAAGAGGTGAATGTAATTGGAAGCTTCATAGTTTCCAATCCCTCACCTTCCTAGAAAAAAGGAAAATAAAAATAAAAATAAAGAGGCCTGGGTGAAAACCTTTATGAGGCATTTGAGGCCAACTCCAGGGCTGAAAACCTCCATGAGGCATCTGAGGCCAATTCCAGGGTTGAAAACCTCCATGAGGCAATCTTGGAAATTTAAAAAAAATAAAAATAAAAAAATAAAAATAAATAATAAAAATAAAAATAAATAAATAAATTCCTTGGGTGAAAACCTCTTGGAGGTGCCCAAGGAAGGCCTATGTGGTGAAAACCTCTGCTAAGGTAGCCCAACTGCCTTAAAAACAAACAAACAAAAAAGAGAAAAGAGAAAAGAGAAAAAAATCCAAAAGAATAAAATAACACCAATGCACTAACCTGCTTTTGTTTTAGAGGTTGTTGAACAGGGAAAAAATGGAAAAAGGGATCAAAATTTCTTCCATCTCTCTCTCTCTCCTCTACCTACTTACTCCATATCCAAGCCCGTCATTTATTCCTCCATCCATTTCTACCACCAAGCGAGCAAAAATTCCAATTTTCTCCCTTTCTCTGTAGTGATACAAGATGTCCTAGGATGCTACAGGAAGTTTACCTGAGGCTAAATAAGCTCACCCAGAGCTCTCTGACCCTAAAAAGACATGAAAAAATGTTTCCCCACGTATTTATACCATCCCTAACCATCACTACATCCCATGCATGCAAAATCACTCATCAAACCCTCTATTTTGCCACTGTGAACCAGCTTGTGTTAAATACACACACAAGGCCTTTTCTCTCATGTTTTCCTCCACTACACCACTCCATCAACATCCTAACACCACCCATAGCATATCTACAATATTTTCTCCCTTCCTCAGGTCATTTTGAGCTCCAAAACTGTAATGAAGAGATTGCTATAGGAAGATGATCACTTCCTATAGCACACCTGTGCATGCACCAGAATATCTTGACCACATCGAACACATCACAAGCATGAGAAGTATGATGAATATTTGATCATGAATGTCACCAGGGGACTCCAAAAGGGAATCTACATCAACAATAATAGCTTAGGGTCTCCATGAGGTACTTGCGGAAGACACAACAAACAAAAATGCAGCAAGAACCTCACTAAAAATATAAAAACACGACAAATAAAAGACAACCTTTGTGACCATTAAAATGCTCCATCTCCTTGCATCAAAGAATCCTACAACTCATCAACAACCAGGTAGGCTCAAGTATGACACCCTCACCTTCTTATTATGCATCAATTGACTAAATGAGTAAATGTCAAGAAAAGAGAGTTTAATAGGAAAAAGGGTGGCTAGTTCACTTGGCCACCCTTGAATAGTTAAAATGAGAATTTGGTGGAGTTGCATGCCACATGAAACTATCACATCAGTCAAGGGAAAGATAACAGAAAGTGGGGTCTGATTACGAGGCAATGGGAATGATAGGCTCGAGTGGGATCAACAGTCCAAATATGGAAACCTTGTGCCAAATCCACATCACAAATAGGCTCCAAGCCTGCTCGATTTAGCATAAAAATGCACTTCGGCTCATTTCCCCTCACTCTATTGCTCATTTCGAGATTATTTTGCAGAAGGAAAAATGTAGGAGACACCGAGGAGCTTCGATCCATGATCGATTTTTGCATGCATATAGTGCTACAGGAACCTCTGCCACTGTTACAAGAAGTTTCTAGGGAAGCCACAAAGGTTTAACGAGTGAAGTGAAAGCCACCATCAGGGTATATTAGCACCCCAACACCATCCTTCCAACCACAAGTTTCATAAGTTCATAGGTAAGTGGCCATTATCCCCATCAAAGTACAAGAATTTTCATGATAATTTGCACATAATAGAGCATAATTTAGAGAATTAAAGGGTTGTGTAAGGAGGTGGGGGGTAAAAAAAACCACAGCTTGTGAAAATTACAAAGCTTTGAGGTTCCATAATCACAATTAATTTGAAAAATCAAGCCACATAAGACACCTATCAAAACACAGTCAAAATATGGGGGGAGACTTTGATAGGAGAGATCCCACAGACACCAAGAGAATTAGGCTACATCCTCCTATTGTGGACATCTTTAGAAACCATCAGTGGTTTGGGTTCTTAGATATCCTCAAGGGGTATGATGATGAAGTGGCTTGAGAGTTTTCAATGGCCTTTCACTCTCAAGCAGATGATAGTGCCACCACAGTGATAAGAGGACTAAGCCCTTAGCTCATTAGCAGAGTCACCACCTTACTTCTTGAATTAAATGGAACAGGAAAGAAAAAGTCTCTAGTGTTTCTTCTAATAAGAGTTTCTTCTTTCCCAATGAGGAATACATTTAAGACAAGAATGGGGTAAGAAGGGAGGGTCTGCCTTACCCATAGTATGAGGTGGCTTACCAGATCATGAAATATATCTCTTGTGAGGGTAGACTAAGTCTAGTATATGGATATCATTTGGGCTATTGCATGAGCTGAGGTTCAAAGGGGATCTGCGTTTATATAAGAGGTTGAATATCCAATATTTCCTTCTCCACTCAATCAGAGATATGAGCCACATGGTTAGGGAAATAAAATATCAACACCTAGCTCGTCATGGTCTAATCAAACTCATAGTGGAAGGTGATTTAAACAGACTCAACATCCCTGTACCTTGGTCCACTTTCATTGACATGGATAGAGAATCCTTCATGGGGACATAGTCCATCACCCTTGGAGAGACCCCTGCCTCTAGCCTTGGAGAAAGGGGCATTAAATCAAGAGAAGAAAGGACCATAAGGACAAAGGAAGAGGAGGAAATGGAGACAGAGGAAGGAACCACAGAATATGTAGAAGCGGAGGAGGAAAGTGAAGAGAAGGAGGAATAGAAACACAAGAAGAGAAAGAAGAAGAAGAGGAAGAGGAAAAGTTAGAAGAGGAGGAGATTCTAGAGCCCAAGATTTCCTCCCCTTAGCAAACCAGCCTTTTACCAGGGAACACTGAAAAGGAAGTGGCTACCACTTTAGCCACTCTAAGCACCCTTGTGAAAGAAAAAATAAATATGCATCCTCCCATGTATTTCAAGACCAGGAAAAGCACCAGGGTGAGGCAGGGGAGGCCTCGAATTCCAAAAAAGAGCCCTCTCACAATTGAGGAGTCACCTAATGAGAGGGAAGAAATAGGGCCGGAAGAGGGAAATATTCAAGAGGTCACTTCCCCCAAAACATGATCAAATAAACCTATGACCTAAACAAGAAGGAACTCCTCAAGTTTAGCATCCCTAAAATAAGAAAAATCACCCACAGACCTCCAAGGAGAAGGAAATGAGGAGCTACGGGAAACAAATGGTATGCAACAGGAAAAAAAAAGTGTGCTACAGGAAACCCATAATCTAATACAATAAAATCATAATTTTCTATAGGAAGAGAAAAATGGCCAAGGGGAAGTGAACAAAGCACAATTGGAAGGGAAGAGTACCCAAGTTGATGAAAAATAGGCAGAAGTTGAGCGGTAGAATGCCCAAGTTGAGAAACCAGAGACAAAATAGGAGGAACCATAAGAATAAGTAGCCTCTCCAAAAACTATCCCAAAAGGTATTACAGTAAGCCAACATCCTAGCCCATATCCAAACTTAAGCTCCTATTATACATTAATTGAAGGAGGGAGGTTGATCCCTGGGAATCTCTCCATTCCCCTATTTTATGAGCTAGAAAAAGAGAGAGGGCACACCCACCAATGGATGCAAATTTCAAAGGCTAGGAATGTTGAAGATGTGAGAATCATTGAAGAAAAACTCAGAGATATGGGGAGATATATGGATGATGTCAAGCGAAGAGAGGCAGTGTTAAAAGAACAGCTACAAGAGGCACAAGCAGAGAATATGAGATTGAATGGCCAACTCAAACAGAAAGACAAACATATTTCCACTATGGAAAACCTATGTATGGAGACAATATAACACGTGCATCCTTCAAACTCTTGTGCCATTTATCTGAAAGAGCAGTGGCTACAATTCCAAATCAAAACTTTAGCACAACATGGGTCATTTCCTTTCCAAAATTATAGGGAATTTATTGATTTCTGCAGTCAGTCTAATATAGAAGATAGGGCCAAATTGGTACAGTTCTACATGCATAAACTTGTCCTAACTGATATGAACATATGGGACCCAAAATCTAGGTTGGGAGATATGTAGTTGATGGCCTTAGCATCTTGGATGGCCAATGAAGAATCTAGGGTAGAGGAGGTCAAAAAGGTGATGAAGAGAGAAGGAAAATAGCCTCTCCAAATCAGGGCAAAGCTAATCAGCCCTAGAGGGGTCATAAACAACCACCAAATGATAATCAATGATGTCAGCCTTGCAGACAGATATCTCAACACCCAAGCATAGGAAATTGTACATTGTGATGACATCTCTAGACTACTGGGAGAGGAGCGTATGAAGGCATGTCAGAGAAGATGGAATGGCCTCCCACTTAGCTTGAGTAATATGAAGTACCATACTCCTGACAGGTTGAGAGATGCCTTATAAATGGAACCCTTGTACAAAAGAGCCATGCAAAAAATGAAGATCAAGTGGCTTGGATTAAAGCTCAATCCACCTTAGCTACTAGGGTTGAGCAAAAGAAAAGAGAAAACTAAAGAAGACAAGGAATGTGAAGAGGTAGAAAAGAATGCAGGGTTTTACCCACTTGAAGGGACCCCTTCCATGATACCTTGGGATGTTAGAGAATCTACAATGGATCTAAAAGAAATCAAGAAAGAGGGTTGAGTTGCTTAGAGGAGGAGCAACCATTTGGTAGGGGGGTGATGATGAGCACCATCATTAGGTATATTCTAAGGAGTTAAAATGTCACCTTTTTATTATTGAGAATTGTGTATTAAGGGTTGTCATGATTTGAGGCGTAATGTGGTTTAAATGCAAGAAAATAAAGGGAATAATGCCATTTTTTAGAAAGATTCCACATTAGGGCTCAGAGTAGACAACGAGGAGCAATCATAGGGAGTTTTACCACCTTCTTACCAATATATCTTCAAGATCCTCCTCCAACAGCTCGAAGTCAGAGGCGGCCGAGCAACTAAATGATAAGAAGGAGCCAAGCTCCACTTCTCTCGAGTTCCAAGGGAAAAAATACCTACTTTTTAGGGAGTTTTTGGTAGCTACCCTCTAACATAAATAGACAAGAGCAAGAGCTCATTAGGATTCGAATTTTATAGGCATGAAGATCTCTCTTGGCTTTTTATCAGATATTTTTTACTTTCATTGTTCATGTAAAAGAATGGTTATGAAATAAGATGAGAATTTGGTTTCTTTTCCACTGAGTTGATTTCAGGGAGCTAAGATTGTGGGTTAGGGCCCAATCCATTAGCTTTAGTCTCTCATGTGTACATGTGTGTCTTTCTTTTATGTTTCTGTAGTTGATTTCTTCTATTGCATTGTTGGTAGCATATAAAACATTAAAATTGTGTTTCTAAGCCCCCCTCTCTCAACTCTTACATTGGAGCTTGATGAGGAAGGTCTTCCACCATAGACCAAATATATTTTCAGTTTATGATTTCTTGGAAAAGTTAGAACAATTTTTACTTTGCTTATCATGAACATGTTGTAGATTCAGAGGTAGATTTTTGTTTCAATTGCATAGGTAGATCTATTCAAATTCAACTAATCTTTTTCACCATTTTTATGATAAGTTTGATGATGATGAATGCATGAGTAGATGTCTTGTTTTTAGGTTTGGATAGAGCAGTAAAGAAGGAACCCTTC
Organism: Pinus albicaulis; assembly: GCA_034641835.2. Taxonomy (NCBI): domain Eukaryota; kingdom Viridiplantae; phylum Streptophyta; class Pinopsida; order Pinales; family Pinaceae; genus Pinus; species Pinus albicaulis. The sequence goes on along the minus strand of CM076575.1, from coordinate 1,112,091,631 downwards.
AGCACCATCATCTTGTTAGGATATTCCAACACATAGGAAATAATTAAGAATAACTTAGTCTAGTGTAGAGTTAGGTAAAGTGTGTTTCTTACCATGTACATTTGTAACTTATAATCTGATGGTCACGATTTTGTAGTGATCTGACAGTTATCTCTCACCTCGGTATTAATGACACTTGATATGTGGCTTAACACCTGATTGGTCCATGATCTTTATTTAAAGAGCATGGAGGGTCATTTGTTCGGTAACCGTTTATGAGAGAAACATATGTAACTTTTCCTTTTATATTAATAAATTGCCTGAAGTAGCCGCGTTGGCTCAGGCCATGGACTATTTCCCTCTTTGAGGGTTTTAACCACGTGATTATACTGGTGTACTAATTTGTGATCTGTTTGTGAGCGGTGACCTTTGGTTCTTGATTTGCAAAACTTACCCTGTAAATTCCTATATGGTATCAGAGCTATTTTGAGGGCCGCATCCGTTGTTGATCAAAATCGGAAGCCAGTTTGAATGCATGCGAATGTCGTTTTGTAGATATACTATTTCTAAACATTTTTGGGTTTGGAGAACTGCTCGGTTGTGTCCGGCGCATCTGTTACAATGAGGAACACCTTTTGTTTCATGCGAAAAGGTTTTTGGCTGCCGAATTTATGACAGTTTAGATCTGGAGGTATAAAGCATTTGTTTTGCAGTTATAATTGTCAATAGTTCTGCTTATTTCAGTTCCCTATTTTTATTTTCGGTTTTAGGTTTTATTTATTTTCCAGATCTATACATTCTTCTCTGTGTATGCTCTTTATTGTGCACTGCATGCGATCTTGACAAATCAGAAACAGGAAAAACAGATTTTTTTTTTCTACATATGTTCTTTCCCCACGTCTTTGACTGATCTCCGGAAATCAGAAATAGTGAAAAAAGTGATAGTTACCGGTAAGGCTAACCGAGAATCTAACATTCTATCGTAAGGCTCTACATTTCTTTTTTTTTGCTCGGTTTTTTGTGTTTTTTTGTGCAGGAAAAGGCACGCACACCGAAGAGTAGTAAAAAAAAACAAAAACCCCTTCCTCCTTTCATACAATAACGTGATCCTTTTACTATCTCACTTGGTGAAGGGTTAGTTTATGAGAATAGAGGTATTGGGTTTAAGTCTCCTTCTCAAGCTTCTTTTGTAAAAAAATTTTGTTCAAAGGGGCTGAATTTTTTTTTTAAAAGTTGCACTTCATCCCGTTCCCGTAACTATTCGACATCTACAACTCAGATTTTCAAAATGCATAACTTCTTCATCTAGAATCCGTTTTTCTAGCTGTTTTTTTTAACGGCCTAATTTTTTGAGATATTTCCATTGGAGCAGTTAGTTTCAGCTTTTCTCAGCTTCAGTTTTTTTACAAAAAAATGGAAAGTGCATGCCCGCTTATTCTTAACAGCACCAATTATTTCCAATGGCTACCTCACATGGTAGATATACTTAGAAATAAAGGGCTTTATAGAATAGCCACAGGACAAGAAACTAAACCTTCCGATGATGATAAAGCTGCTAAATGGGAAAATAAACAAGATCAAGCACGAGGGTTGATAGGAATGTCCATTGCTCAAGATCTTTTATTTCATATCCTTGACATTGATACCCCTGATGAAGCCCTGGAAAAGCTAAAAATAGTTTTTGGCATTCAAAATCAAATCAGGGCCCACCAGCTTGAAAATGAGTTGCTTACTTTGAACCCCAATAATTTCTCCTCCATTGAAGATATTTTGTCAAAAGTTAAGACCCTCATAATTCTTTTAGAAGGTTGTAAGATAAAAAAGGACGATGGTAGCCTCATCTATTGCATTCTTGCTAAGCTTGGCCCTGCATACTCTGTTTTTGTTTCTGCCTTCCATTCCACCAGAGAAGCCATCATTTCTTCAGGAACCACCTACAAGAATCCCTCTTATTATGCCTTTTGTGATTCTTTGATAAGATAACAAGAAAAAAATTTACACCTTGGTCTTATCACTACTGGAACTGCTTCTAAGAAAGCCTTAGCAGCCCAACAACAACCATATCAAAAGAATCCCAAGAAGCAGTGTAATAAAAAATATGGTCCTAAACCAAACAAGGGCCCTAAGAAATTTCAGCCGCAAACTGAAAAATCAAATGACCAAAATAATAAGGCAAATCAAAACAAAGGGAAGAAGACAAATAGACATTGCAACTTTTGCAATCGGGATAGCCATATAGAGTCCAAATGCTTTAAGAAGATGGAAGACTTAGAAGCAGCAATGAAGAAGCACAACATCAATTTGGAGCACTCTTCACCTTCATCTTCAGGCATGGCACTTTCTACTTGTGGTTGTCAAGCATCAAGATCTAGTTATGCATTAAATGTATCTTCTTCTTCTCCTTCTCATGAGTGGCTCATTGATTTTGGAGCTTCTTACCACATGGCTAAAAATAAATCCATGTTTTCTTCTTTAAATGATTGTAACACCAAACATATTTATGTTGGTGATGATAGATATGTTAGTGTTATAGGATCTGGAACCATTCATCTAGATAATGGCCAATTTAATGATGTACTATGTGTTCCTACCTTTTCATGCAACCTTCTATCTGTTTATCAGATAACTCATGCAGGTGAAGCGAAAATAATATAATTCTCACCTCATGATGTTGTAATCAAGGACCTCAAAGATCCTAAACATATTTTAGCTACTAGCATTGTTGATGATTCCACAAGGTTGTATAAGTTTGACAACTTTGGGTCATCCTCTCTTCCCTCCATTTTTGTTGCTCATAATGATGATGTGAGCAAAACTTGGCATGAGCGATTTGGTCACTTAAACTATCGCTCTCTTCAAACTCTATGTAAGGAAAATATGGTGACGGGTCTTCCTATGGTATCTTGCTGAGATGGTGTTTGCTTTGGATGTGTACTCGAGAAACATCATCAAGATATTTTTGACAAACGTGCCTCTTGGCATGCTTCAGCCCCTTTGCAGCTTGTGCACAGTGATTTATGTGGTCCACTTCCTGTTTTTCCTTTCTCTAGTTGCAAGTACTTCTTAACTTTCATTTATTATTCTTCCAGACGCACTTGGGTATATTTCTTAAAACTCAAGATTGAATTTTTTAACATGTTCTTGGCCTTTAAGGCCTTTGTTGAGAAACAATCTGGACATCAAATTCTTAAGTTAAGATCAGACAATGGCGGAGAATATGTTAACAACAAATTTATTAACTTATGCACTGAGCATGGAATTCAATTGCAACATACTGTTCCATATACTCCACAACAAAATGGTGTAGCTGAAAGGAAGAATCGCACCTTAAAAGAAATGGCTAATTGTATGCTTCAATCTAAAGGACTTGGTCTCAATTTTTGGGCAAAAGCCATTAACTGTGAAAATTACATAGTAAATCGCACTCCTACTAAGGTTTTAAAGAATATAACTCCAGAAGAATCTTGCAGCTCAATCAAACCAGATGTAAGTCACTTTCTTGTTTTTGGAAGTGATGCTTGGGCCCATATTCCAGATGCGAAACATAAAGCCTTAGAACCTAAGAGTGAAAAAATGTATTTTTGTTGGATATTCTGAAGATGTCAAAGGATATAGACTTCTTCAACCAAAATCCAAAAATATAATCATTAGAAGAGATGTAAAGTTTGATGAAAATATATCAGCTTGCGAGCCTAGTTCGGCAGGTGTGCCACCTTTGGCCTATGAGCCTGATTCGGCATATGTGCCACCTCTCTCTCTCTCTTATATTTTTAATAGTGGTCCTTCTAGTTCAGATGATGACAGCGAGGATGACAATCCTCCTCCACCTCGTGAAATTGTTCCTTATACTCCACCGCTTCCAATATGGGTCCGCTCTACTCGGGATGCAGCAGGTTCTCTTGCAGGTGACCCTGCCGATCGACGACGTACACATTCTCAGTTTGAAAGAGCTTCTTCCTTATTAGCTCAAGTTCAAGAAAAACTTGATCCAGAAACCTTTGAAGAAGCCTCCGGTCATCCAGATTGGGATGAAGCTATGAATGAAGAGTATCGTTCCTTATTGGCAAACAATACTTGGGATCTTGTTCCTCTTCCAAAAGGAAGAAAACTTGTCAGATGCAGATGGGTTTACAAAACCAAGTTTGGACCAGATGGAAAAGTGGATAGACATAAAGCTCGTCTTTTTGTGAAAGGATTTTCACAAGTTGAAGGCATTGACTGTACTGAAACCTTCTCCCCTGTTGCCAAAATGAATTATATCCACCTTGTTCTTTCCCTTGCTGCCTCCTTTAAATGGGAAGTCCATCAGATGGATGTTAAATCTGCCTTCTTACATGGAGTTTTACATGAAGAAATCTACATGGAACAACCCCTTGGCTTTATCCAAAAAGACTGCAGACTTGTTTGTCGCCTTAGGAAGTCTCTCTATGGTCTCAAACAAGCTCCTCGGGCTTGGTATGCCAAAATGGATATATTTCTCTTAGATAATGGCTTTTCTAGGTGTCATTTTGACAACACTGTCTACACCAAGAAAGTGGGTAATTCCTTCACCATCCTTGTTCTTTATGTTGATGATCTTATCCTTACTAGTAGTGACCCAAACCATATAAACCATGTGAAGTCTAGCCTCAAAAAGAAGTTTGAAATGACAGACTTAGGACACTTGCATTATTTCCTTGGTCTTGAAGTCTTGCAATCCAAGGAAGGCATTACCCTCTCTCAGTACAAGTATGCATGTGACCTTCTACACCACTTTCACATGGAATACTGTAAGCCAACCCCCTCTCCCTTTCAGTCTGGAGTCAAGCTTTCAGTCAATTGTACTACCCCTGAAGTTGATGCTACCTTATATCATCAACTTGTTGGTAAACTTCTGTATCTAACCCATACCCATCCTGACCTTTCCTTTGTCGTTGGTCTTGTTGCTCGGTTCATGTACCAACCTCATGAAAGTCACTAGAAAGCAGCTAAAAGAATAATTCGATATATTTGAGGTACAGTTCAGTTCAGGATTCATTACAGTGTAGGAGCATCTCCATTGTTGATTGGTTTCACTGATTCTGATTGGGTTGGTGACCTTGATGATCGAAAGTCTATTGCAGGATATGTATTCACTCTTGGTTCAGGACCTATTACTTGGTCTTGTAAGAAACAAAGTGCCATCTCTATTTCTTCAGCAGAAGCAGAGTATCGTGGTGCAGTTGAAGCCAGCAAGGAAGCCATGTGGCTTCGTTAGATTCTGTCTGAATTTGGTCTTCATCAGCAGCATCCAACTACACTTTGGTGTGATAATCAGAGTGCCATTCAGCTATGTAAAGATCCATTTCAGCATCAGCGTATGAAACACATTGAACTCCACATACACTTCATCAGAAAGCTCATTCATGATCGTGTTCTTGAAGTGAAGTATTTTCCAACCAATGATCAAGTAGTCGATATCTTTACAAAGGCTCTCATAGAAGCAAAGTTTACCAAACTTCAATCCATGATTGGAGTTCAGGAAAGTTGTCATTAAGGGGGGATAGGCTCTAATGCCTCCTTAGTTCACATCTTGAGTTTCCTACACATCTTGAGTTTCCACCCTGCATCAGATACCTTCCATTCAAGTCACCTACAACCCTGTTTTTTAGGTCACCATCACATCACCGAGAGCAGCCTTTTAGGTGCAAGACATGCCATTTTGAGAGATCTGAGCCTATTCAAAGGGGTTGGTCATCCTCCGTGAACTTGTATCCATCTTTCCCTTACCTTCCCTAATCTTATTTCCATCATCTCTAGCCTACAAACCCTCTTGGCCTTCCTATATTTTTTCAGGACATCCTGTAGCACTATAGGAAATCTTGTAGCACTACAAGAAATCTTATAGCAGTTTCCTGTAGTAATGCCAAACACTCTCTCCTTCAACCCAAATTCATTCCTCCACCTCACATAAGCCTAGCAAAGCCACCAGCACCCCTCTAGCCCTGAATATTTGGTCTAGGGATACTCTTCGACCACCCAAGCGCCTTCTTCTTTTGCTGCAAAATAGAGCAATTTCAAGCATGATTAGTCCATCACAAAATGCATCATTAGCACAATATCTTATAAGCATGAATTATGTAGGATTTAGTTATTCATTGATTCAACATGTGTGCAAGGATAGAATATTTACTTCTCTGCAAGTCAATTCAACAATCTAGACAATGAATTCCACTTAGTGAAATTTCCTTTCTTGTACTAGCATAGTTGTGAATCTTTATTTATTGCAAAAGTAGACAATGGTTAGATGAATTGATGTGATTTAGACTAGTTTCTTTTCTTAACAATAGAGTAATGGTTAAGATTTGTTGTCAGTCTTAGGTTGCAACTATAAGTGTGATAGACTTCATTTTTCAGAATAACCCTAGTTTCTAGCACCTCATTATAGAAATAAGATGAGGATGGCATGAGTAGAGCTCATCTATTGTGCATATAGCACTATCACCTCCAATTTTGTACAGACCCCAGATTGATAAAGTAAAGTTGAGTAGCCTGTGGTAGTTGATAACGGTTTATTTGCAGAACATAAGTCCTCATTGGATTCTTTGGATGAGTACACCAGAAGAAGTTTTTTCAGGGAAGAAACCAGATGTGTCACACTTAACAATATTTGGAGCATCAATATACTGTCATGTCTCCAAGGAAGCAAGGAAAAATCTAGAGCCAACAAAAAATTTGGGGTTATTTGCAAGGTACACTAATACACATCACAACTATCGTGTGTACATGTCATCCCTCAGAATGATAGTTGTTCGAAGGGATGTGAATTTTGATGAGGAAAAGGAAATTAAGTGTTCTCTTGAGAGGTAGCTTCAATTTCATGCAAATTAAGAGGTTTTGAGTCCAAAGGAAAAACCTTAAGAATTTGTGCAACAACCACAAGAAAAGGAGCAGAGAGTGGAGACAACCACTCAATTAGAGACATCCTGAGAAGGAAGAAAACGAACTAGGGAAGCTGACAAATTATTGTAGGATACTAGAGAGAATGTGGGAGCACCCACGTCACAGCACAGGTAGAGGAGGTCACGAGATCGGTACACTGGCTACATGGATCTGATGATTGAGCTAGTAGAGACAGAACCAACCTCATTCAAGGAAGTCGTAGAGCAAGTTGTATGGGTTAATGCTATGGTAGAGTAATATGATTCCATTGTCATAAATAGTGTTTGTGAATTGTTACCAACACCTTTATGGGTTGATGCTATGGTAGAGGAATATGATTCCACTATCATAAACAAATTTTGGGAAGTTGTCCCAAGACCAACAAATAAATCAATGGTAGGTTCAATATGGCTTTGCAAGGTAAAGCATGCAGTGCACGGAAGCAAAGAGAAGCACAAGGCTAGATTTGTGGCCAAGGGGTACTCTAAGGTTGAAGGGATTGATTATGAGGAGACCTTTGCTTCTGTAGCAAGGTACTCTTCCATTAGATCAATTCTTTCTCTGGCTGCATAGATGGGGTGGAAGATCCACTAGATGGATGTGAAGACAACATTCCTTAATGGATTTATTGAGGAGGAGGTGTGTATTGAACAACCTGAAGGTTTTGAGACCTTTGAAAGAGAATCACATGTGTGCAGACTCAAGCGAGCGTTGTATGGGTTGAAGCAAGCACCCTGTGCTCAGTACACCAGGATCATTAGCTACCTCACCAGTTTGGGATTCACCAAAAGTGAAGCGGATGAAAACCTTTACCACATCTTAGTAGAACGTAAATTTTTTATTATTGTCTTATATGTTGATGACTTTATTTTGACCGATGATGAACAACTTATTAGGTCTTGCAAGGAGGACCTTGAAAGAGAGTTTGAAATGATGGACATGGGTCTCATGCACTATTTCCTCAGTTTTGAAGTATGGAAAAGAGAAAGGGAATTGTTTATCTCTCAGGGAAAGTATGCCAACGAGATATTTCAGAATTTCTACATGGACATATGAAAACCCATGGAGACTCCTCTAGCGACCAACTAGAGGAAGGAGGATGCCAATTTAAGTGAGGAAGTGGAATCCACCATGTATGGGAAGTTGGTGGGTTCACTCATTTAGCTTGTGAACATGAGACCAGACATGTATTATGCAGTCAACCAGTTGAGCCAAGCCATGGTTCAACTGAAAAAATTATTTTGGAGGGTTGCTAAACATGTTCTACGGTACCTTAGAGGAACCACTCGGTTTGGACTATGGTACGGATGGATAGATGGAGTGAATTTATGTGGTTCACATATGTAGATTGGGCGAGGAGTCCATCAGACCTGAATATCATATCGTGAGGAATTTTTAGTGTTGGGTTCGCAACGGTTTCCTAGAACAACAGGAAGCAGAGATCGGTGGCACCCACCTCAGTAGAAGCTGAGTACATGGATTCCAGTCAAGCAGCATGTGAGGCGATCTGGATGAAAAAAGATTATTGTTGGGTTGTTTGGTCAGATGATGGATCCTATTGTGATTTAATGTAACAATCAGAGTTGTATCAAACTCTATGAGAATCTAGTATTTCATGATCGATCCAAGCACATATATTTCTGGTACCACCATCTACGAGATTGTGTGCAGAGGCAAATCATGTTGTTGCAGTACATTCTAATAGAGGAATAAGATGCAGACATTTTGACCAAATATTTTTCAAGAGGTAAATTCAAGTTCCATAGAGGAAGGATTGGGGTAGGAGATAATCCCTTTATTGTTGAGAGGGAGTGTTGAAAATGCAACAAGACAATCTAATTTTGACTTTTCCTTTGTCAAACTAGATGAAAATTCGAATTTCAATTTCAGCAGAATACTTGGAGGTATTTAACTAAGGTGACACAACTCTTGTCACTTAGTTAACTCAATTAATTCGAGTTGTAGACACTTGAGTTCAGTTCAGTGTAATTGATTCCTAATTTCTAGCAATCTATTTCAGTTAAGTTGAGTTATTACCAGTTAAACTACATCCAGCTATTGGAGAAACTAGTGGAAGATCAAGTTGTGCAATGCAACTTCAATCACACTCAGTGGTCATCTAGTTAATTGACCAATCAACTCAAAATAACTAATGCTTACAGAGAATTCAAGTTACCTAATTTAGATTGGATTTCAAGGGCAGTGTAATATCAGTTGTAAACTAATTCATGTTGTACAAGTGGTGCATGTAGTCAAAGGACGGGCCTACAGGAATTGTGCAATCCAATTAAGGAATTTCCCTAAAAAGTAGGGGCTAATTCTTAATAAACAATGCAAGGAAATAGGAGCTTGGAGGCTTGAAAAGTTGGCTAAGTATTGGTCAGGTTAAATCAGTCAGGTAGAGGATAGAAGATATAGGTGTAGGTTGTGCTCAAGCTTGAGCAAACATATTGTATTCATCCAGATTATGTGATTAATGAAATAATGGTAGTAAGGCACTTTGAGCAGTTGCTTTCCCATAGATAATTATCTCTGCATTTGTGATGTTTCCTTTTGCATGTTATTATTTGTGTTCTTGATCATGAATTTTCTTCTGCAAACCAATAGAGTAGCTTCTATTCTTGTGATTTAGTAAATTTCATGAGCAGTTTAGAATATACACATTAATTTATACACAGAGTGATAAGGGAAAGGCACCATCCTCAAAGCAGTCCGTAGATGTTGTTGAGGAAGTGCTTAGTGATCCTGATTGGTTTGATGATGATGAGTTGTACATGTCTCCTCACCCAATCGTAACAATAAACAAGCTTGTGGTTAGAACGAACAAAGAACTTGCTTGTTTGAATCACATTAGAAATAAAAGTCCTAATATTAAAGATAGGATCACTAGGTTCAACCAACATCTTTAGAGATATTAGGTAATAACCATATTTTAAAGTGATATTTTTATGTCAAAAGTTCAATTATGAATGGTTGTTTTTTAACTTTTACATTGTTATATATATATATATATATATATATTATTTCTTATATAAGATTTTTTTGGCAGAATTCACACCACAACATACAAACACCATGGGCCAACTTTCAATGGAAGAGAGTGTCATACATGAGGATCCTGTACTAGAAGAGGAGCACGGGGAAACCATTTCAACAATGTCGACTATTGCACGAGGTAGGAACACTCTAATGCTATTTTTATTAATGAATAATAACAAAAAATATCAATTTAGCATTTCTTTCTTGTTACAACTGATGATCCACCCTTCTTGCGACAACCTCGACAACGTCACGAGTACACGATGAGGCTGTCAAAAATAAAGAAAAAGGAATGGTTGTACTAGTTATGTCATTATAAACATCGCATACCATACTATAAAAACATATTCTTGATGATAACAAATTTTTTGAGATGAAGTATTTTGTGTCTATGATTAATGAATGAATGAATGTTATATGTTAATGAATAATTGTTATACGTTTATGTACCCAACCATGTTTCATAATATGTAAAATATATATATATATATATATATATATATATATATATATATATATTATGATAAAATTTATTGAGATGAAATATTTTGTGGATTTACGAATGAATGATTGTTTGATATTTATTTTTTTATGTATCTTAATGTCTTGGTTTCAAATATTTCCAATACAGTAGATAGATTGGGTACTAGGGGACTGAGAGTGATGTGAGGGAGGGAGGGGCCACGAGAGCTTCCACCTTTATGTGGTTGGCCATGTTCAGTAGAAATTAAATTAGTATTTGGATAATCTTGGAGAAAAACACCCTTTATCCAACAAAGCAACAACAAAGTCAATGATATATATATATATATATATATTATGATAAAATTTATTGAGATGAAATATTTTGTGGATTTACGAATGAATGATTGTTTGATATTTATTTTTTTATGTATCTTAATGTCTTGGTTTCAAATATTTCCAATACAGTAGATAGATTGGGTACTAGGGGACTGAGAGTGATGTGAGGGAGGGAGGGGCCACGAGAGCTTCCACCTTTATGTGGTTGGCCATGTTCAGTAGAAATTAAATTAGTATTTGGATAATCTTGGAGAAAAACACCCTTTATCCAACAAAGCAACAACAAAGTCAATGTTGACCTCATTGTTGCTTCGTCAAGTGGAGGGAGGTTTGCTCCAAGATTAAAATACTCCAAAAAATTATTCTCGAAATCAAGAGGAGCTTATTCAGGTATTCATGCACTCAAGTCCTTTTAATTATTATTTATTCATACAATTAAATTTAATATTTGGTCAAATTTAATCTAAGTTTGTCTCATTGGTCTCATGAATATGTGTAGAACAACTAGTGTCAATTCGGATGTTGAAGTGGAACAACTATCTAAAGAAAATAGTTCAATATGGTAAGGGTCTGGATGAGACAACAAAAATTGTTTGATATTTGTGTTGTATGTCTCATCCGAGTGTGAGTTACATAAAGGTGTATAAGAAATAAAAATATTTTCCATGAAAAAATTGATGTAGTATTTGTCTTTCTTTGACCATTGCGTTTGTATTGAGTGAAAGACCACAAACTATCATTTTTCATGCGAAGTAGTAGGAGAAACTCTTTCTATATCGATTGGACATAAGGCACTAGTATGATTTTTCATCTATTTTATTAATTATTTATCACATCTAACTTCTCATATTTCCTTTTTCTTGCAAGTACTTTCACTCGAATAAATAGATTTGAAAGATTAACTAGGGTTGGAGTCATATACGTGAAAAAGCATCATCCAAGTACTACTCAACTTTAGCCCACCAAGCACTTGGCTATCAGGTGTGTGATTTATGTTTGCATTCATTTGATTTCAAGAAATTTTTTATTTATACATTTAAAATCTTCCAAAACCATAAACCCAACTTCTCTTCTTATCAACTTCAAATGAGACTTCCAATACCATAGACCCAAAGACCAACACACTATGATCATATTAGCCACCGAACCAAGTGATATTCTTCATCAAATTCAATTGTTATCTCCTGCTCCTTTATAACTACAGAGACCATAGATAATTCACACTTCAAAGGAGAGTGAAATCCTTTTACTTTCTCGCTAGACATCCTAGAATTACCAAGAGGCTTTGTAAGGATTTCAGTAACCTGCTCATCCGACCTGAAATGATAAAGCTTGAGTGCTCCCTGTTGTACCATATTCAAATAAAGTGGTACTTGATTTCAATATGCTTGGAGCGATTGTGGAATACAGATTCTATGAAAGGTGAATCCCACAATAATTATCCCAATATACAACAATGGTTTCCAACATGTTCTCAAATAGGTCACTGGATAGCTTCCTCAACAGACTTTTGTCTTTCACCTGAGAAATAGAAGTGGATCCCAAGAGATATAACACCTAGTCGTGCTCTTTCCATCCACCACACTGCCAGCCCAACTTGTAGAAATTATACATTATGCATGCATATATTGGATTCACCTGATCTAACAATTTGCTAAAGTTAAATATTGAATCACTTCCTACAAATATTTGCAGAATTAAAAACACAATCGCCAATTACATGAACATGAAGAAAGATCAATCACTCACAACACAAATAATTTCCTGGGGAAAGATTACAACTAAAAACCCCACTATCTTCTATTGTATATTATAGCATGGATCATGAAACAATTACATACAAAACTCTTCTCACAAGATCTCTCAATACATCAGCTAATTGTCTCACAGTGTCATACAAAAATTGGCAAATCCCTTAGCCAATTTATTGTCTCCATACAACCTACCTTCACTGCACAATCCCTGCTGAAAGCAATCCTTGAATTGATGCCTTCTTTCCTGCCTTGATTGTGCAAGTATCATGGGCTCATCCAATGTGTGTGTTCTTGCATGTGTCCAAGCGGATAATGTCACAATTGATAGTTATCTTCCCTTTCACCTAGAACTCGACTGGGTCTCCACTGGATCTTACATGAATGCAGCTAATAATAGTAAATCTTCAGTTGCATGTGAGATCACTACATGTGAATTAATTAATATTTAATTCACTTGATCTCTCACTAGTGTATCTTCAGTTACAACTAGCACAATTGAGTTTAACTTGCTTAACCGAGTTAAACTATTTACAACTTGCACCAACTCATGCACCACTGCACTTCCAACTCTGTTACAACTAGAATCACTCAGTTACAACTAGAGTCACTATGCATGTCCCACCAACCAACCTCTTAACTCGAAATTCATTTAGCTATCTGATTTGCCACTTCAGTTAATTATTTTCAAGTCCACATTGAGAATAGAGTATAGTTTAATGTCCATCTAAATTAAGGGATAATAAAAATATACATGCACCGAAAATAACCTGTGGGCCCCACCCTAGTGTAGGTGCTTAATTTTCACTAGGATCATGGGTGCCAAAAAAAAAATCTTTTTGAATCTCAACACTCCCTCTCAACAAGAAAGGGATTATCCTTCACCCCGATCATGTCTCTATGGTATTCGAATTTGCTCCTGGTGAGCGCCTTCGGAAGAATATCTACATCTTGATATTCCATGGGAATGTATTGAAGCAACATAATTCTCCTCTGCACACAATATTTGCGATGATGGTACAGAATATCTATATTCTTGGACCTATCATGAAACACATGATTAATTGAGAGTTTAATGCAACTCTGATTATCACAATGAATCATTGTTGGATCCATATGAGAACCAAACAAACCAACCAAGATATTTCTCATCCAAATAGCCTCACATGTAGCTTGACTTGCTGCCATGTATTCCGCTTCCGTTGAACTGAGTGTCACGAATCTCTGCTTCCTGCTATACCAAGAAACAATTGTAGGCCTGATACTAAAGATCCCCCTTTATGTGATCTTTTTGTCCGATGGATTGCCAACCCAATCCTTATCTGTGAATTCATGCAACTTCACTCCATCCGTTCTTTGGTACCATAGAGCATACTCTGATGTCCCCTCAGGTATCTCAGGACATGATTCCCCGCCTTCCAAAAGAGCTTGGTAGGCTTAACCATAGATTGACTCAACTGGTTAACCGCATAGCAAATGTATGATCTCGTGTTCACCAGATACATTAGCGAACCCACTAACTTTCGATAGATAGTAGCGTCCACTACCTATCTAGAAGTAGCATCATCTTTGCTCTTATTTTCTGGAAGAGGCGTATCCATGGGTTTGCAGCTCTCCATGTAAAACTAACCCAGTATCTCCTTTGCATACTTGCCTTGAGACACAAAAATTTCACCATCTCGCTGCCATATTTCCAATCCAAGGTAATAATGAAGGAGGCCCATATCCTTCATTTTGAAATCCCTTGCAAGATCCTCCTTGCATGAGTGTATCAGTTGCTCATCACCAGTCAAAATTAAATCATCAACATAAAGAACAATGCTCAATATCTTACCCTCAACCACAATCTGGTATAGGTTTGCATCTGCTTCACTTTTGGTGAAGCCCACTCCAGTGAAATAGTTGTCTATCCGAGTGTACCAAGTAGGGGGTGCTTGCTTCATCCCATACATCTCTCTTTTGAGTCTGCACACATGCAACTCGCTGTTGAAGATCTCGAAACCTTCAGGCTTCTCTATGTACACCTATTCCTCAATGATCCCATTGAGAAACATAATTTTCACATCCACCTAATGAATGTGCCATCCCATCTGCGCTGAGAGTGTAAGGATGGTCCTTATGGAAGAGTACCTTGCGAAGGCGCAAAATTCTCATCATAATCTATTCCCTTGATCTGTGAGAAACCCTGGGCCACAAATCTGGCCTTATATTTCTCCACACTCCCATCAGCAGTTTGCTTTACCTTGTAGATCCATCTCAAACCTACCACTGATTTGTCAACCGGTCTTAGGACAATTTCCCATGCACTATTTTTTACAATGGAGTCATACTCCTCCACCATTTCATCAACCCAAGTAGGCTGTTGCACTGCTTCCTGAAAGGAAGATTGTTTAGTCACAATACATTTGCTCATAAGAGCCATGTATCCAGTAAATTGGTCAAGAGATTGTCTCTGTCTACGTTGTGAAGTAGGGGCTCCTACATTCTCAGCAGCATTAAGTCTCAACCTATCAGCTTCCGTGGTGCACTTTCTGCCATTTCTGATGGATGGCTCTGCATGAGTGGCTTCCTCCACTCCACGAACCTCCTCATGTGGCTGATCCAAATATTGAGACTCATCTTTGGGAACCAGCAGTTCCTCCTCCACATGCAAGTTCAGCTCCCTCTCAAGCGACAACTACATGGCTTTCCCCTCATCAAATTTTATATCCCCTCGCGGAACATTCATTCTGTTGTTTGGAAAATACACACGATAATTATGGGGTGTTTCTGTGTACCCCACAAAAATCTCAACTTCAGCAGTCGGCTCCAGCTTCTTCCTGGCATCCTTGGTCACATGCACATAAACAGATGAGCCAAAATCTTAAAGTGTGAAACATGCGATTTCTTACCAGTGAAAGCTTCTTCAGGTGTACTCATTCCAAGTACTCTATGAGGACAACGGTTCTGCACATAAACCGCAGTGTTGCATGCTTCCTCCCAAAAATGCATTGGTAGGCCCTGATCATGCAACATCGCTCGTGCTGCACCCGCAATCGTTCTGTTCTTCCTCTTCGCGACCCCATTCTACTGTGGTTTATGAGGTGCTATGAGTTCTCTTTGAATTACTTCTTTGCTACAGGAGTTCTTGAATTCGTTAGAGATGTATTCTCCACCATTATCGCTCCTAAGAGCCTTCACTTGCTTCTCTGACTCTTTCTCCACCAATGCCTTAAACTCACAGAACTTAGAGAATGTTTGATATTTCTTCTGCATGAAGAAGATCTAGAATTTACTAAAAAAGTCATCAACAAAGATTACATAGTACTTATGTTTTGTTGTTGAAGCAACTAAGAATGGTCCACACACGTTTGCGTGGATTCTCTCAAGGATCCCCAAAGCACGGTTATCCTTCTCATGAAAGGTGGACTTTACATAATTCCCCATGGTGCAAACCTTGCACTGATATAACTGAACAAGTGTTCCCATTGGAAGTCCAATAGATATTTGCTGCATGACTTTCAAGGCTCCATGATGAAGATGGCCCAGTCGCCCGTGCCATAATTCGCCCTTGTACTGACTCACCATTTTCTCCGCCCTGCCCACCACGGCGGTGCAGCCATCTACCTCCAACTTGTATAGATTCTTAACTCGAATCCCTATCCTCTTGGCTTGACAAGTTGTTTTATGTCGCAGGAAAGCTTTTCCATCACTAAAAACAACGTCATAGCCTCTGTCCTCAAGCATTGCGACTGAGACCAAATTTTTCTTCAGACCTCGTACATCCATCACATATTTTAATTGAAATGGTTTACCTGAATCCCTCTTAAAGGTAATGGTACCAATCCCAGTAGCACTATACCGTCTGTCGTGACCCATCTCAATATGCATCTAAAGATCTTTCTCCTCCAAGTCACTGAAAATTTCCTTGTCTCCCGCCATATGAAAGGAAGCGCCACTATCCAAATACCACACCAATCCCAATGCACTTGACACCATGCATGCAATCAAGGAGAATTCAAGCTCAAATTGCAAGGCAAGGGCCTCACCAGCTGCAGCTCCAACAACCTTCTTATTCTTCTTCTTTTGTGGACAATTAGTAGCAAAATGCCCATGTTCGTGACAATGAAAACACTTCACCTTGGACATGTCTTGCTTCTTGCCTTTAGACTCGGATTTAGAATGGAATTTCTTCCCCTTCCTCTTCTTCGGCTTGCCAGCCAAATCACAATCCTCTTCATCATCATGCTTTGATGAAGATCCATCTCTGGTGTTCCGCCTGAGCTCCTCCTGCACCAGATCTGACCACAATTATTCCCAATCTGACAATTTTTCCCTTCTGTTGACAGAGTCTTCATAACTATGCCAGCTCTTAGGAAGTCCTAGGACAGACAAACTCACAAAATCATATTCAATGAATTTTATTCCCACACTCCCTAGTTCATCCCGACATTGGACAAACTTTGTGCGATACTTTGGAATGGTGTCGCCCTTTTCCATCTTGATCTTCCTGAGTTTATCTTTGAGCGCTAATTTCCTATGGTCGCTGCTACTTTGGAATAGATTCGTCAAAGACTTCCACATATAATACGGTGTGGCTTTCCCATGGAGGCTTGAGACAATGTGGTCTCGTACTCCATTCGACAAGATCCTCCTTGCCTTTACGACTTTCTTTTTCCATGCATCAATATTGGCAGTATCTGCAACATCTGGCTTAGGAATGTATTTTTCAATGAATTCCTTTAAGCCATTGTCTTCGAGTACCGCCTCCATCCTGTCCTTCCAAGAAATTTAGTTTGAGATACCCTCGAGTGCATACTCTAACCTCAAGCCATTGAAATCCATTTCGATCTTGAATCAGCTGTAGCACCAAGAAATTATTTTTGCAAATTCGAATTCTATCCAGTCACAAACTCAACTCCTGCTTCACTTTTGCAATTTCATGTGCTTCGATACCATGTAGAAATTATACAATATGCATGTATATCTTGGATTCACCTGATATAACAATTTTCTAAAGTTAAATACTAAATCGCTCCTACAAATATTTGCGGAATTAAAAACACAATCGCCAATTACATAAACATGAAGAAACATCAATCACACACAACACAAATAATTTCTCGGGGAAAGCTTACAGCTAAAAACCCCACTATATTCTATTGTGTATTATATCATGGATCATGAAACAATTACATACAAAACTATTCTCACAAGAGCTCTTAGTACATCAACTAATTGTCTCACACTGTCATACAAAAATTGGAAAATCCCTTAGCCAATTTACTGTCTCCAGATAACCTGCCTTCACTGCACAATCCATGAATTGATGCCTTCTTGCCTACCTTGACTGCGAAAGTATCATGGGCTCATCCAATGTGTGTGTTATTGCATGTGTGCAAGTGGATAATGTCACAACTGATATTTATCTTCCCTTTCACCTAGAACTAAACTGGGTCTCCACTGGATCTTACATGCATGCAGCTAATAATAGTAAATATTCATTTGCATGTGAGATCACTACATGTGAATTAATTAATATTTAATTCACTTGATCTCTCACTAGTGTACCTTCAGTTACAACTAGCACAACTGAATTTAACTCACTTAACTGAGTTTAACTATTTATAACTTGCACCAACTCAGGCACCACTGCACTTCCAACTATATTACAACTAGAATCACTCAGTTACAACTAGAGTCACTCTTCATGTCCCGCCAACCAACCTCTTAACTCGAAATTCACTTAGCTAACAGATTTTCCACTTCAGTTAACTATTTTCAAGTCCACATTGAGAATAGATTATAGTTTATTGTCCATCTAAATTAAGGGATAATAAAAATAGACATGCACCTAAAAATAGGTTGTGGGCCCCACCCTAGTGTAGGTGCTTAATTTTCACTAGGATCATGGGTGCCAAAAAAAATGTCTTGTTGAATCTCAACACAAGCAACATCAGAATATCCATGGAATCTTAGATTCTCGACAGTGTACCTCAGATCATAGTTAATTGTATCACAAACATATCTCAACAAGAAGCAATCCAAAGAATGAGGCTTAACCATAAATTGACTCAATGTCTTCATGGAAATGCATATGTCTGGTTAGGTGTTTACCAAGAACACCAGGGCCCACACAAGTTGTCTATATCTGGATCAACAACTTTTTCATTTTTTTGCCAAACCTTTAAGCTTAGGAAGTAGAGCATCAAGGCTAGGTATTTCATATTGAATTTAGAATTCAACTCCCTCTTACCTCGATAAATGAGAGGATAAACATCTGTTAGACATGAGACATCATCAATAGTTTCATCTTCAAAAACCAATCATCATAGTTTGACCATAGCACCCTCTGAATATCAGGAAAGTGAACTTGCCAGGACATGACCACCAAGCTATCTACAACCTGCTACCTTTTTTTTTTGTTAATCCATGTGCCAAACACATCCAATCATAATCATATAAATTATGTGCATATTCTCAGGTAGTTGAGATATATCGAATCATCAAAGTTAAACATCAGAGTCATCATATCATAATGAATTGTCATGTATTTCCTTCATTGACATCCTTTGTCATGCACTTCCTTCATGTAACACTACTACATTTGGCAGAAATTCCGACACTTGGTTCTGACGCTTTTGACCAAATGTCGGAAATTTCCCCAAATTTTTTCCATCCCGCCCGAAACCGTCGCTATACCGACGTTTATAGAAAAGTGTTGCAATATCGACACTTAGACAATGTGTCGCAATTGCGACGTTTGGAGGAAGACGTTGCAATTGCGACACTATGGCCCAAAGCGTCGCTATTGCGACGGTTGCCTCCAAACGTCGCAAGTACGACACAACGTCTAAGTGTCGCAATTGCGACGTTTGGAGGCAGGCGTCCCAGTAGAGACGCTTTTTCTGCCATCGGTATAACGACACTTATATGCGCGCTACATAAAAATTATTTTATTGTTTCGTATCCGTCGCAATAGCTACATTAACGTCTGATATCACGTGCGCATTCGCCCTCCGCCCTTGCAGAACAGCATTCACCCTCAGCTCTTGCAGAACAGCATTCACCCTCAGCATTTGCCCTCAGCGTTCGCCCTCAGCTCTTGCAGAACAGCATTCGCCCTCAACTCTTGCAAAATGGTAAGTTCTTACTGCAGGCCCTTCCTCCTATATTAGGGTTGACTCTATTTGGGTTTTTTTGGTAAATTCCATTGGATTGTGTTAGGCTGTAGGGTTCTCTCTAGATGTCAAGAATCAAGATTCAATACCCTCTATTATCTTCATCACCCAATACAAGATTTAAATTTTTCCCAAAGAAACGCTTATTAATTTGGCAGCCATTATTTCTCCCTGCATTAAAAACCCTACATTTAAATGAAAACAAGCATTGCATTTCAACTACAAAAATCTATTAGTGTTCAAATGTACATGTGTGCTAAATTAACGTCTGATATCACGCGCGCATTCGCCCTCCGCTCTTGCAGAACAACATTCGCCCTCAGCATTCGCCCTCAGCATTCACCCTCAGCTCTTGCAGAACAGCATTCACCCTCAGCATTCGCCCTGAGCTCTTGCAGAACAGCATTCGCCCTACATTCGCCCTCAGCTCTTGCAGAACAGCATTCACCCAGCATTTGCCCTCAGCTCTTGCAGAACAGCATTCGCCCTCAACTCTTGCAAAATGGTAAGTTCTTACTGCAAGCCCTTCCTCCTATAGTAGGGTTGACTCTATTTGGGTTTTTTTGGTCAATTCCATTGGATTGTGTTAGGCTGTAGGGTTATCTCTAGATGTCAAGAATCAAGATTCAATACCCTCTATTATCTTCATCACCCGATACAAGATTTAAAATTTTCCCAAAGAAACGCTTATTAATTTGGCAGCCATTATTTCTCCCTGCTTTAAAAACCCTACATTTAAATGAAAACAAGCATTGCATTTCAACTACAAAAATCTATTAGTGTTCAAATGTACATGTGTGCATCACTTGTGTAGGGTATTCCTTTCCACTTTCACATTATCCAAGAATGTGTGCAGTATAGTTCATATTTTTTGTGATTTAGATTATCTTGAAAAAGGAAAGGTAAATTATTTCCCATGGGAAAAGAAGGTTTTCCCTTTTTATAGGTTGCTTGGACTTACGTGGAAAAATTAATGGTATGCCTTTCATATTATGTAGTTTAAATTTGAATTAACAGATTATTCTACATGAAAATATAATTACCTATGTGATTTCCTTCATCACTAATTAAAATTATAGGGTTTCAATTTCCTAGACTCTAACTCATCCGATGCTAAATTCTAGGTTCTCATTGGTGGATCACTCTTCCATTGATTTCCTTTCCCTCTGGATCTTGTCATACTTTAAAAGTCATCAATGATACATATATTATTTCAGGTATCCCAAAAGGCTTTATAGTAGAACATATTGTGAAGTTTTTTCGACACTTGAGGATTCTTTTTAGAACTGCAACGTGGTCTATGCTATCGAGTTATATATCAAGCAACTTGTCCTTAATAACCACACTATGAGGTAGGTTCAACCAATTTGAACTTGTTGGGACATAGCATATGAAGTTGTGTGATGAGTCCATATCACAAGTCTATTATGGTGAAAAAAGTGAAGACACGTAATGATAGTTATTATGTTAACATTACTAGAAACATTTTCGAAATTATCCATGCTATCAAGATGTCAAAATTCCAGGCATTAGGTGTCAATACTCGTAGCTACTAGATAATAATAATAATATAAAAAAATCACAACTTTATTCTTGAAATATGATTGTTACACATTGGTAACCTAGTTCATGAGTTACTATCACCCAAAGACCGCAAAACAAACTTAAAATATAAATTAAACCAACATGAGAATCCAACTAAGGGTTTTTCGACAAAATCATGCCATAACCTGGCATTTTGAAACCCAAATTTGAATCCATCATAAGTAATACAATGCAAACTCATATGGATTTTCAATGCATGTTTGCATGCTACACTTATTCTCTGTCTAGATATCATTTTTTAAATGGAACCATTAGTCAAGCCCACAATCCTTTTTATGTGAAAAATTTTAGCTCTATTTGAGCTCTTTTTTGCTCCACCACCTCCATAAACATATGCAAACATATATCATGATCTTGGAATTCCATTACATATGTATGTGCCAATGTTCCATAATCATGCCCCATCATCAATTTAAGAAATTTCCATTGAATATCAAATTATGGAGGGGGGGACTTTTTGCTGCAACATTTGGCTCAAAATCAGGGACCATCTCCGTATGAGGTGAATGAGAACTATAGATATTTGAAGAAGTAGATTAGTGCCTTTTCCTCTGGCCATGGAGTCATATATAGTCATCGATCACAAAAATTTGTCTTTGTTCATTCTCACCTTGAAAGTTGCAAAAAATCATGCCCTAATTGAAACGACACTAAATTTGAAAGATATAATAAAAATGCAAGCTAGAAGTGCCCTATTAATACAAAGGGAAAACCTTCCTACCTACCCTAACTGAGATAAATTTTTATTGAATAGGAAACATGATATTTCCAATGGAGTTGTTCCAACAACTTGTTAAATGTATGGGACTAAATCATGCATTTGATTTCCAGGGAAACATGCGCATGAAGAGAAAAAGTGCAGAATTAATGGAAAATCCATACATGCCACTTATGAAAACTACACCGAAAGGTCAAAAAACACTTAAGGCCTTAACCTAATTTGAATCCAAAAATGACAAAACAGGATTAGTGAAAACACGAGAGTGGTGTGGGTGAACAACATAAATAAAAAAGTGAAGATACCTTTCCCCAAGATGCCTTTGTCACCGTTGTATGAAAACATGTTTTCCTTTCCCTTTATACATGCAAGTGAATGCATTATAGGTATGGTGTTTTCCCAGAATAGGAGAAGCCTACTTAAATATATCATTCATGGAGTGAATATTTCCTTAACCCAGAACCTCATAGAAACTTATCACTGAATTTGATGTTGGGATGGGATTGTAAAGATAAAAACCTCTTCATTCCTACAAACTAGATTCCTTCCTGGAGTTAGGACACAGAGTATTGAATCAAAGTTGTAGTTTCTAACTTCTTGTATTGGTTCATCAATCTTTAAATTCAGACATTGCATGTCTTCATTGCTTCATGTTTGAATAATTTGCATCATATCGTACAATAGGAAATTAGGAATTATGATTATTATTACTTTATGGATCTGTTAAGTTACTTTAAGTTTGCATGGTTTAGTGTGAAATTATTCTAGTGTGCCCCTAGGCCCAGGTGAAGGAATGCCAAGGACTGAGAACCCTAGTTTTTAAATGGTATTGTTTCTTATACCCAAAAACCCCTCAACATCACTTCTTATTAGTTCTTAACAATAGTGTTGTAAACAATTTGAGAATTGATATAGCAAAATCTCGCACTTCTCAAGATAAAGTCCTAAAGGTAAAGTGTGATACCATGTGTAATTCAATAGCCCCATTGTCACCTCACCAACCTCTTTTAACTTCAGGCTAGCTCTCCTCCAACTCAAGGGTGGTTCTCCCTAGTAGATGTTAGGGATCTAATGGCCCAACCAAACCAAGTCAAGAGCCCCCTAACTCTCTATGTTTACTACTATCAATCAAAATATTGAACAATAGGGTCAGACATGCATCCCGAAGATAAAATTTCCAGGGTATTTTTGGGTAATTTCAAAGGGAAAGTCCCCAAACACATATAATCAAGGAATTATAACGTGATTTCAAACATTAAATATCAACAAAATCGTTTAAAGGATATTGAAAGGAAAAAGGTGATGGAAGATAGAAAGTGCCTTACTTAAATTCTCTAAGGATTTTTCAATAGTTGCTCCAAAAGCTTCACTTCAAGGCCCTTCAATATCGTCTCCAACAATGCTATACCATCAGCTTCAACAATGTTGCTCTAAAAATGTCCTCAAGGTCTTCACAACAAGTTTACTAGAAGTTTCTCCAACAATATATTCAATAAGGTCTTCATTGTCAACTCGTCTCTTGTTTGGGTGCCTTAATGTGCAATGACATGTTTCCAGGACTGAATTCAATGCAAGGCATATTTGAAACTCTAACTCTGCCTTCCGGTGTCTTATTAGAAATTATTTCAGTTTTCATTTTGTGTTTTCAAGTTAGATATTTTTTTCAAGTTTTTACATTTATAATTTTATTGCAATGTGGCAGACTGATCAGGGCAGTACAGGAACAACCCCGAGATGGGATGATCGCGGAAAGAGGCCAGCGGAAGAACATGTAAAGTGCCAGCATTGCTCTATCTTCATGTATTTTAGTTATTTACATAATTGAAATAATATTAATTTTGTTCAAATATGCAGACACCTAGCCATGGTACGCCTGATGATTCCCTCTTTGAGGAAGAGCTTTCTTCATCCCTATCTCTAGTGTTCTTGTTGCGAAAAAAGGCACGAGATGCAAGGTCGGAATTTAATAATTTGATAGACGCGCCTCAAACACCTGAAACAGAAGAGAGGATAAAACATCTTATGAGCCAGCTAGAAAGATATCAGGTAATAATAAAAAGTCAAAAGGATATTTTTTTTGTTCTACATGAGATGAATTGTGATAGTTTGATTTTTAATTTTTACATTGACTAAACTAACAAAAATTTCTTTTGTATGTAGCGTTTTCTGGCATTTGCTGAACCCAGTGTTGGTGGTAGTGGGACACAAGGGCAAGAGATTGCCCAACAACCCTCTCGTACACCTTCTACCCCTTTAGGTGCCAGCCAAGAAACACACCCTGCCCAAGCAGACACCCAGCCAACCGCTAAACGTGTTGGCAGTGATGAGGCTGATATGGCCAACTACATTATTGTGTTTCCTGGAGCTACACGTGTCAGCTCCACAAGGACCATTAATGGCACGTTGTTGGTGAATGATGAGGGTGTCCCTATAAAGCATGTACAACTCCCAGGTAAATTTTAATATTTTAACTATTTCATGTACTTTATCTAAAACATATTTATCATGATTTTTATTTTTAAATTAATGATAATATTTTTTATTTATTTTTTATTATCATTATTATTATTATTATTTATTTATTTTTTTTTATTTTTTTTTTCTGTGTAGGAAACAATGAGTTCTACAGGTTTTTGGAGAGCCATGTGTTGGTAATTTTTGGCCCAACCATACGCACAGGGTGGAATTCCCAGAATTCCAACCTGAAAAAAGAACTTCTAAATTATCTAGAAGCCCTTTTTGGGGTCGGCACATTTGACAGAACAGCGGTGGCTCGAGTAGCCAGCAAATATTTGAAATATACCAAGGACACCTAGAGGACACAATTGCAATTTAACCCTAGATATGAGCGTCCTCTCGCAGTTCCAGAGAGTGAGTGGAGAGCACTCATCCATGACGGAAAAGAGAAAAGGGCAAAGAAAGAAGGAAAAATGCCAACTAGACCCGCAAGGTAAATTACAACTTTAATTCAATAGCTTTAATTTTCTCTATGTCTAAAATAAAAGTGTGCTACGTCATATCTGACTTCAATTTTGTTGATGCTAGGTTGGCTGACACCTCAAAGGAAACCAAAGCTAGGATTGAGAAAAATGGCCATCACAAGCTAGGCCAGGGCGGCTACTTGAAATTGGCTGCAATAATTGTAATTAAGTAGCTAAACATCTTATAATTAATTGTATCGCCTTCCAACGTTTTTGTAATCCTATCAAATATGATTAAAAATACACAATCATATGTAATGTAGGGTGATGACTTCGGAATAGAAACTACAGAGGAAGATAAAAATATCGCTTTCCATTTCGGCTATCAAGTTGTAGTTGAACGTCGCAGAAGCTTGGGGCAGGTCCCAAGATCCAGAATGCCTGATAAGGTAAAACATTAACCTTTCAATATGTTTGTTTTCGTCCATATATTTAATGTCTAACAACTTTGTTTAAATCAAGGGAGCAGCACTACCGACGAGGCAAATAACCCAGTTTTAGAGCCAGATGTAGATGATCCTCATGTGCAACCTGATCATTATAGTGGGGACCAGGCCGACAATGCTACTATCAGTGAGGGCTGTGACGGTAATTAATTTCCACTTATAATTTTTTCTAATTATACCTTGATGGTTGTCCTTATAACGTTTTTTGTTTAAATGACAGAGAATGTTTCCTTTGAGGATCTTACCACCAGAGAGGAAGACAGGGCAATAGTCCCAACGGTGACAACTGGTGCACCAGGTAAATAATCTCATTGCAATTTTTTTTATTAATATTACCGAACTAGTTCAATGATATTTAAAAACTGACAATTAAAATTTAATATTATCTGTTTTTGTAGGTGATGCCCCATCACTGGATGAGACTAGACATCGTGACTACGCAACTAGGTCAGCGGCGACAACTGGTGCACCAGGTAAATAATCTCATTGCAATTTTTTTTATTAATATTACCGAACTAGTTCAATGATATTTAAAAACCGACAATTAAAATTTAATATTATCTGTTTTTGTAGGCAATGCCCCGTCACTGGATGAGACCATACATCGTGACTACGCAAATAGGTCAGCAGTGCGGGTCGAAAGGCACGAAACAGAAGCAGAGCACGATGATATTGATGATGTAATTAGGAGCTTTAGAAATAGGAAGAAGAAAAAGAAAATTTGATAATGTAAAATATTGTATTATTATAAGACAAACGTTACCATACTTGGAACGTTTTTGCGTTATATAAAAAACTCATTTATCATACTATTTTTATGTCAAGCATTAATTGCAATGTTTCCTTGCGTACTTTTTGTTGAATTGTTTTTTTATTAGTTATTGAATATTTTTTTTTATGCTCATGAAAGTAAAAATGAAATATAGATTGGGTATTGGGGAATTGAGAGTGATGTGAGGGGGGGGGGAGGGGCCATAAGAGCTTCCACCTTCACGTGGTTGGCCCTGTTTAGTAGAGAATAATTTATTGGAGCAATTTAATTTTGGAGCAAACCTCCCTTGATCCAACATAGCAACAAAAAAGTCACTGTTGACTTAGTTGCTACTCTTTCAGATCGTGGGAGGCTTGTTCCAAGTTCATGCGACTCCAATAAATTGTTCTTGAAATGAAGAGGAGCTTATTCAGGTATGTTTTGA
The DNA here is from genome assembly GCA_034641835.2 of Pinus albicaulis. Taxonomy (NCBI): domain Eukaryota; kingdom Viridiplantae; phylum Streptophyta; class Pinopsida; order Pinales; family Pinaceae; genus Pinus; species Pinus albicaulis. Next base: position 1,112,065,055 of record CM076575.1, on the reverse strand, counting down.
CATCTTCAACATATGTTCTAACATTATCATAAGAATGCATCTTAGAGTAAAAAATACTACATCAATTACTTGTATTTATTGTATAGATAATGATGGATTTTGATTGACTTGGCAGTGCAGGTACAAATCCTCTTGCATCATGAGCAATACAACTTGTCAACCATGGTCATGTCCAGGATATTTTTGCTTGTGCGCTTGACCAAGTTCGTAATGTCACATTTTGTAAGTTCCTTTACAGTTCATAATTCAATATTAAGCTTGTTCATGATTATTATCTAGGTTTTTTGTATGTGTTTTTTCATCTATTTGATTGTAAGTAACTCTGCATGTTTCCTGTTGTTCACTATGATTTCTCCCATTACCACTCCCAGGATGAATCCGACTTTATTGTTACATAGGTTACTTTATTGTTACTATGATTTCTCCATTTACGATTTCATAGGTTACATCATGTAAAGTTGTCAATCTCGTGTTGGTGATGAGCTTTAGTTCTCCAGATTTGGGGCTTTTCTGATATTTTCTCCCTCATGTCATTCCTGCATCACCTCGTTGTTTGAGCATGCCAATTGTCTACCACTTGTACTAATTGGCACATGTCAATCCCTGAGTGGTGCCACATTTCACCTATTTTCAGTGAGAGTTTAGGGTTTCTCTAACATAGCTTCAGAAATCCGATTCAGTGCCTGCTTGAATATTGTCACATAATACTCATGGTTTTGATTGATGAGCATGTTCTGAATGGTTGGTTGATTCATAAGAACCACCCATATAGTCATCTTGATATATTTCAGAAGTTTTCTCGGGTTTCCTTTTTCACCGTTTCTAGTGGGTGGGATGGTGTGGGGTGATCCATCAATACCGGTGCTCTTGTAGTAGGGAATTTGTTTTTGGGGATATAAAGGAGCATTTGATGTAGATATCCCATTGGATGCATTCATAGATGGGCACGAGAGGTCAAGAATTTAAATTAAAAATATGCAACCTCTAGCATGGCAACCTGAAGGCCGCGAGAGACACCGGTTAAAGATTGTTTTGTGCTGGCCTTAATATAGTCGTGATTTCTTTCTATTATCTTAATGCAAATATATAGTCCGGTCTCATTAAAATGAGGATTGTGGTTGTATTTTTCTTTGGTTGTTTCTCTCTTAATGCTCCAGAAGTTGCCAAAAGTTGCGATAGTTGTTTAGTTTGCCTGTTACAACTTAAAAGTGGTTTTTAGCAATGGGAGTCATGTTTTTTTAAGGTTCATACTAATATGAAGATCTTGTAATTCTATATTCAGCATAAGAGAAGATGGCCTCTGCTTTGGGCGGTATGACAACAATTGCCACATCTACCTCATTAGGTAACAATGGAAAGGGGAAGAAGTTGGGTGCAATGTTTGATAATTATGGCAGACAATTGTCTTCTCTTTCAGTTTTTTCACCCATTTCCTTTAATCGCTCAAGCAGAAGAGGGACTCTGAGATTACGCGACAAAGAGAAGGTAGTTAATACAAGGACTATGGAAAATGAGTTGTACTTCAACAAGGATGGGTCAGTGACAAAAAAATTGCAGGTCAGAGAAAAAATTATGTTTAAAGGAAGGTCACCTGCACGTGAAACTTCACTGCGGTGGATCTTTCCTTGTCCACTTATATTCGATTTTAATGTGTTATTTTAATTTTTCATGCAGGGTTGTTTTGGCATATGGTCTGGCATTCAATTGCACACTTACTGAAATCATTGTCAATTTGTCTTGCAGGCGGTGTGAACAAACTTGCTGATCTTGTTGGAGTCACCCTTGGGGCGAAGGGAAAAATGTTGTCTTGGAGAGAAAGCATGGTTCTCCGAAAATAGTTAATGATGGTGTGACAGTAGCTAAGGAGGTAATTTGTAGATGTGTGCTCTGGTTTTCTTTTTAACATTGTATTAGTTCCCCTCTTAAATGTCTTAGATTTGGTAGGCATAATTTGAAAACTCAAAGGTGAAAGGAAACATATTTGTTACCCAGTGGTCTACTTGGCCTATGGACTAGCAACATTAGAGTAATGCATAAAGATTTTCACAACAATAAAAGGAAAGGGTTATGGCTGAGTCAAATTTTATTGTTATTGACAGTGTAATGAAATGTATCTCAATGCTATGGTTTTGGCCTTTTTATTGGTTGAATTAGAGGACCTAGTTGAAAATATTGGGGTCAAGTAGGCTGGTTTTCCTTTTTGCTGATGGTTTGGTGTATCTAATTGAATTAGTTGCCTAAGGTATTTTTGGTTGCAAACTCCTTTTCATTTTTCATACGGTATTGGCCTTGTGGAATACATTTGATTGTGTGGTCTTGTTAGATCTACAACATTTGTAGTTGTTTAGTCTTATGGTCGAGGTGCACTTTTAATATGGAAATAGTTGATGCAATATTGTCATTTAATCCTTACTGCAGGGTAGCATGTTGAGAAGTTTCTTGTGAAACATTTGGTATTCAAAATGACACTTGATCCTATATAGCATCATGCACTTGACTTCAAAATTCATATTCAAAGTGTGCCAGACAATTCTTGCTAAAATTTCAAATATTTATGTTGTTTTAAACCATTATCTTTTTTATGTATTGGATGCTGAAAATGTGAAAAAGACTTTGGTATGAAACCAATTGGTGAATAATTTTCAGCAAAACAACCACTTCCAAGACATGATTTAGAAGTAGAACATATGTACTTATGAAGCATAGAAAGATATCCTTGATGCATTGCCACTGTTTGGCTAGGGTTATTTTTGGAGAAAATAACTCCTTATTCCTAGAATAGTGATCTTCAATACAAGTAAATGCCAGAGAAGAGAGATCATCATGTGACACAACAAAACTGAAATTGGACCCCTAAGGAGAGCTAGTGTGTCTACAATCGCTCTGTCAGCATTTTCCCTTGGTTTACCCGTTCTTTTCCTCTAGCCTGAGTCTTAATTGACTTCTTCTTTCTTCGGGTTTATTTATCAAATTCGTAGAAATTCGTAGAATTTGATAAATAAATACTATCCACAATGATTGGACTTTAATTTATATTCCCGACTTTATATTATCTCCAAGCCTTATAACCAATGTTTAACTTTCAACACTTTGTATTTATACTCCACATTTCTTTTTAAATAAATAACTTGTAATGAACTTTCGGCTCTATATTTCACCACCCAGCCTTACAACAATCACGCTCCAGAATTATGCTAATTATCCGCCAATCATTTAATTAAACAATTTCATTATACTCTGGCCCCACCTATATATATATCAATAACCAATCAAACACTCGTATCGTACCTGGCTATCCTCCGCACACCTTAGTTAACCTCCGGGCAAGTTCAACGTGCGACCACCGTTCGATGGCCCTTCTCCAAATCAACGACTCTTGGCAATTTTGCTCGGCTTCCAACGTCGGGCTTTAACGTGCGATGGCGCGGGTTAAATGGTGGTTTTCTGGGGGTCACTTCGCCACGTGTTGCATTCCCTATGGAATCGCTCGCGAATAGGAAATACCGCCTACTCCGCAAAAGCGGTGTGATATGGGCAACCCGCTTTTGTGATTACGCTCGTGGTTTTGGTACAGGGCTTGACCACGGGTGCAAGTCTGGTTCCGCTATCCTTTTGTTTGTTAACTCATGTCCAATCCTCGGGTCAGGTTCTAAAAGCACAACAATTTTGTCTCTTTATTAAGCGGGATTTTTATATTTGAACAGTGTTCACAACCCCGGTTCTCTACACAGACCTCGCCTTCGGGTGGGGTGAGTTCATAGGGTTATCCAACGATTTATGGGAATTCAAAGACAAAAGAATGGAATTATCAGTACCCAATCACCTCACAGTTAAACAATTCTTCACAATTAGCAGTTCGAGATAATTCAATGGCAACTAAGCTTGGAAATCATTTAACTGGAAACAATTGTTCACACACAGAGGTTTATTGCAAAAATCCCCTCTCTACTCTCCTCTTCCCTCTCTACTTTTATTCATCCAAGGAATTACAATTTATATACATAACATATGGCTCTTCGGTTCCTCTGAGAGGACCATTCTAGAAATCAAAAGGTCTAATTATAATAATTCAACTAACTGAAACTGTTCGACTCCTACAACTCTAACTAGTCTAAGTAATACAGTCAGTTGAGGTATTGACACCTAGTTGTTACAACTCAAATGTTTTCGAACCCTCCTAGCCACAACATGTGGAAAAAACCTCCTACATTGTTGGCTAGTGCCTAATGCCCCTGCATCATCGTCTTCCATAAACCTATTAATAAAAATGAATAGGGAATGATTATTAATTATGGCATACTAAGTTGCTTTTCTAAAGAGTAACATTGTAGATAACCTTAAAAACATTTGTTAACTATTTTTGTTTGACCATTTGATTGTGTTTGATATGTAGAACTCATGGCGGCTAGTGTTTCTCCACTCATATTAAATAATTATTTCCAAAAGTTTCTTGTTACTATTACTTTAGGAAAACCATGAAGACTATGAATTTCTTTCACGGACACTTTTGCCACTTGGCTTGTTGTTTATGTACTTTGAGCTCTACAAAAAAAATCTACAAAATTTGTCTATATAAATGACCACAAAAATGTCATACTTACCTTTATATTTCAGTAACCCTGTAATAAAGTCTATTGATATATATTCTAGTCTTTGAATATGTATGTGGAATGGTTGAAGTAACCCTAGAGATTTTACTATCTATCTTTTATTTATTATGAAAACCTGACCTTCTCTTACAAAATTTTGAATGTCTTTCTTCATTCCTTCCAAAAATATATTTTTTGATCCTTTGAGATGTTTTAAGGAACCCTGCGTCCTACCATCAGATTTTTTATTCAAATATGCTTGCGTGCATAAAAATATTCTACATTTGCACCAAAGTATATCTCTCTTTCACTCCCAATGCTCCATAGAGTTCATCCCATCCTTTATAAATTTTAGTTTTGTTTAGTACAATTGTCATTTTTCCATTATGGCAAGCTTCTTCTAGCCACCTAGGAATAGAAAATGTAATTGGATATAAATTTGAGGCCTCTTCTATTTTAGAAAGAGCATCATGTACTAAATTTTCTTTACCCTTTTTGCAGATTATCTCAAAATTAAAACTTTGCATTTTTTCTCCTCATTTTTGTTAATCTTCCAATGAAATCCATAGCTTCAAAAAATACTTTATGATATCATGGTATATCTTGACTTTAAAGTACCTCCCAATGATATACTATCCTCATTTTTTATTGCATGTAATATTGCTTCCATTTATTTTTCATACGTAGATTTCACCAAATATTTTCTTTGAATTCCTTGCTTTTAAAAGCCAATGATATCCCTTATTGTGTTAATGTTACGTAAATTCCTTGTCCTAGTGCCTCACACTCTCCTATGAATGTTTTACCAAAAGTAGGTGCAACCGATGTTGGTGTAGAAGACATGGCATCCATTAAAAGAGAGAATGCCAAAGTAGCCTCATCATTCCATATAAATGATATTTTCTTCAAGAGATATGTGAGTGGACTTGAAATGCATGCATAATTCTTAACAAATGATCAATAATATCATGTAAGTCTAAAAAATCTTCTAGGAACCTTGATTTTCTTAGGAATAGGTCATTTTGTAATAGCTTGCATCTTTTGAGGCTCCAACTTCACTCCTTCCTTTAGAACAATATGAACCAAATACTCGAATTCTTATTTCCTAAAAGCACATTTGGATATTTTTACATAAAAATGATTGTTCTCAATAATTTATATAACTTTTGCACATGTTTAGTGTGGTATTCCCATGATTTATTATAAATATGTGTATTATCAAAGAAAACCAACACAAATTTTATAAGACGGGATCAAAAAAATTGTTCTTAAGTCGAGCCCGCCGAACTTCAAATGGCGATAAACCATAATTCAAACCAAATTCGCATTCCAAAATAGCCTGCTGACGTCGGCCAATTTTGTGACGTGAAAACCAAATGAATTCCGCCCTAATATTTTTCGGGTCCAAAGTTGGGCTGGCGTACGGAGGGAGAGTTGTGATGCGAATTTCTTATCAAATTCGCCCTAATATTTTTCGGGTCCGGATTTCCACTGCGCGAGCGGCCCAAACAAAGATCCGCTCCAATCAATTTCTGCCACGTGTCCTCAATAAAAACTTGCCCTGCTCTCGGCTGCGGGTGCATTCGATGGTGTTTAAGGCGATGGGACATGGATGTGGCGATTTCATATCAATCGCATTAAGATTTAACACTGTTCAATTAAGTTCCAAGGTTTTCACATCAAATCACATTAAATTTTAACACTGTTCAAGATCGGACCTCCACTCCCGTTAGCGATTCTGCATGCTCCAATATGATCCGGCCTTCGGCTCTCATTAATTATCAGAGATTAATTATGACGAGCGTCCTTCGATTGCATTGCATTGATAAAATGGAATTTCGCTATGGTTTTTCAGACGAGCCGGTTGCTGGGTTACACTGCCTGCTCACTGTGACGAGAAGGAGAAGTGGCCAGCTGAACTGCTGCGTAGACCTTGCTGCATATCTTCATTTCTCTCGGTCTGGTCCTTGTCTGTCTTCCTCTGTTTCTTGGAATTCTTCTTCTCCGTCTCCTCTTGTGCCCACTGCTAGTGAGACTGCACCCATGCCTCGCGTGCGTCAAAGGATGCGTTGCCGCAGGGGGAGCACTAGAGGTCAACTCCTGTGCGCTCCCTCCAACCCCTCAACCGAGTTTTCTTCCGGCCAGTCCAGTGATTATGCAGGTCGCTATCCAAATACTAGGAGTGTGCGGGGTCGGGTTGTAGGATCTAGCCACCGTATGGATTCCCCTGCTCCTCGTTTCCCCACCGCTAGTTCACCTTCTCCCACGATGCGCACTCCGCAATTTTCTTTAATTTCTCTCTCAACCGCCCACAAATTACAGCTTCAGTCACTGTGGTTTTCCACGAGGAGGCCTAAACGGAGGAAGAATGCACCCATCCGGTGGGTCTAAGCTTGGAAAAAGCCGACCAGCATTCGGGCCTTCAGAAGGGGAGCCGTGGCATGAATGTGGAGGTAGCACCTAGAAATCCTGAACCTTCCGAAGGATGGTGCCAAATCGTCGAGGAGCTGGAGGAGTAGTTTGGTTAATTTGTTTTTCTTGCTTCGCGGCCCACTTAATTGGGCTGCTTTTAGATTATTTTACTGTGCTGGACCTTTGTAATATTTTTGAATTCTGTAAATTAAACGTTCAAGACTGGTTTCCCCGTATGAGGGCAGTCTTCTTAAGTTTTTGATTTTTTGATGACAAATTTGCCACGAGTCTGGGCAATGATTTTGACTTCGGTGTAATTTTATTCCCACTGTTAATAGATTAACTTTACTTAGAAAAAAAAAATGTTGCCCTGTTTCTATTTTAAACCTGTTTTTTGAAATACATAGCCATGTTTATATGGTCTACGTATTATACTCTTTCTCTGTATATCTACAGGAACCTTTTTGCTATGAACAGGGTGGATGTTGTAGCAGGCTACTAATGGAAACAAGCAATTCTGAACCTTACATCTCGAATGCAACAGATGGTTACCAATTTTGGAATCAAGCGAGCCTGATCTTACAAGCGAGCTTGGGTTTCTGCAGATGGTTATCACACTCCTCACATGATTAGCGTTTTTCTCTGTTCAAGGATTTTGGGTACTTTAATTTGTATTTGGAACAATGGACGTCGGTACTCTATCTATTACTTTACTATTCTACATACTCCTATTTCACTTTCTTATAGATGCCTCGGGCATATTTGGATGCTTTCTCAGATTTGTCGATAATCTCCATGTGGACCGTTACTGGGTTTTATATCATGTCCCTGTATGTGACATGGGGTATTTTTCTATCATTGTATGGGGTGGGACTTCCACTTTTCTGGATGGATATTTGGGTTCCAATCTTCAGATGTGAAAATGTAATGACTTCATGGACTATTTTACTTCATATAATATATTCAAAACAACGTTTTTCTCTTGTGAAAAAAAAATGATTAATGTTTATCACTCTGCCTTCAAAACTAGCGATGCTGGTCTATGTTGCTGGTTTATTGATATGGTCTGATGGTATTTTTATTTTTGGACATATCACACTCCTCACATGATTAGCGTTTTTCTCTGTTCAAGGATTTTTGGTACTTTAATTTGTATTTGGAACAATGGACGTCGGTACTCTATCTGTTGCTTTACTATTCTACATACTGCTATTTCACTTTCTTATAGATGCCTTGGGCATATTTGGATGCTTTCTCAGATTGTCGATAATCTCCATGTGGACCGTTACTGGGTTTTATATCAAGTCGTTGTATGTGACATGGGGTATTTTTCTATCATTGTCTGGGGTGGGACTTCCACTTTTCTGGATGGATATTTGGGCTCCAATCTTCAGATGTGAAAATGTAATGACTTCATGGACTGTTTTACTTCATATAATATATTCAAAACAACGTTTTTTCTCTTGTGAAAAAAAAATGATTAATGTTTATCACTCTGCCTTCAAAACTAGCGATGCTGGTCTATGTTTTTGGTTTATTGATATGGTCTGATGGTCTTTTTATATTTTGGACATATCACACTCCTCACATGATTAGCGTTTTTCTCTGTTCAAGGATTTTGGGTACTTTAATTTGTATTTGGAACAATGGATGTCGATACTCTATCTGTTGTTTTACTATTCTACATACTCTATTTCACTTTCTTATAGATGCCTCGGGCATATTTGGATGCTTTCTCAGATTTGTCGATAATCTCCATGTGGACCGTTACTGGGTTTTATATCATGTCCCTGTATGTGACATGGGGTATTTTTCTATCATTGTCTGGGGTGGGACTTCCACTTTTCTGGATGGATATTTGGGTTCCAATCTTCGGATGTGAAAATGTAATGACTTCATGGACTGTTTTACTTCATATAATATATTCAAAACAACATTTTTTCTCTTGTGAAAAAAAAATGATTAATGTTTATCACTCTGCCTTCAAAACTAGCTATGCTAGTCTATGTTGTTGGTTTATTGATATGGTCTGATGGTCTTTTTATATTTTGGACATATCACACTCCTCACATGATTAGCGTTTTTCTCTGTTCAAGGATTTTGGGTACTTTAATTTGTATTTGGAATAATGGATGTCGGTACTCTATCTGTTGCTTTACTATTCTACATACTGCTATTTCACTTTCTTATAGATGCCTCGGGCATATTTGGATGCTTTCTCAGATTGTCGATAATCTCCATGTGGACCGTTATTGGGTTTTATATCATGTCCCTGTATGTGACATGGGGTATTTTTCTATCACTGTCTCGGGTGGGACTTCCACTTTTCTGGATGGATATTTGGGTTCCAATCTTCAGATGTGAAAATGTAATGACTTCATGGACTGTTTTACTTCATATAATATATTCAAAACAACATTTTTCCTCTTTTAAAGATTTATTTATATATATATATATATATATATATATATAATTATTATTATTATTATTATTATTATTATTATTATTATTTTTTTTAATTGAACCTGCCGTCGCTATACTGACGCCTTGTAAGCGTTGGAATTGCGACAGATTAGAAACGTCGGAAGAGCGACAGTATAAAAACGTCGGACGAGTGACGTTCAAAATGTCGTACCACATTTCGTCGGAATTGCGACCGTTTACAAACGTCGGAAGAGCGACGTCCAAAACGTCGGACCACATTCCGTCGGAATTGTGACAGTTTACAACCGTCGGAAGAGCGACGTCCAAAACGTCGGACCACATTGCGTCGGAATTACGACAGTTTACAAACGTCGGAAGAGCAACGTTCAAAACGTCGGACCACATTTCGTCATAATTGTGACAGTTTACAAACGTCGGAAGAGCGACATTCAAAACGTCAGACCACATTTCGTCGAAAGTGCGACAGTTTACAAAGGTCAGAAGTGCGACGGATTGGGAAACATCGGAAGAGTGACGCTTATTTGGAAGCGACGAAAAAGGTGTCGATAGTGCGACACTTTTTAATTGCGTCGAAACTGCGACGGCATGGTAAACCACGTTTTGCATGCCCTCGAACTGTCGCTCTTGCGACGACTATGTGTCGGAATAGCGACGAATTGGCCGTCGGAATTTCCGCCAACTTTTCTAGTGTAATAAACATCAAGCTATTATTTTAGGGATTATATAGGTCTCTCTGAAGTCTTACTTCAGTTGGTCATCTAGACTTCATCAATCTGCTCCTCATTCAAAATATGTGATTCTATCATGCTACAATTGTATCAACAAAATTCTAGGAAACTTGCTTCAAATCAAAGACAAAAACTTTGAAATATCACCATGGTCCTTCTTCAACTAGACTGAAGAAATCCTCCCATGATATTATCCAAAACCAACTTCTTTATTTCTCAATTGTTGGATGACTGCTACCAATGCATCAATTTTCCAGGCATCCACATCCATATGACCATTCTTCATAAAATTTTGGATTTATGCATCAAATTTTCCAAGGATCCAACCAAGATACCAAATCCAGGGTCCTCAAAATTCCCTCTTTTCATTATGCTTACCAAAACATAGGATTTTCCTGCTTCCAATACTTTCTTCGTGAGGCACATGCAATGATCATTGACAAGCACTACCAAGCACAATATGTGATAACAAAAGCATGATGTCAATATAAAAATATAGGGTTTATATGTAACAATGGAGGATGGAATCCTAGGGTTTCCAAATACAAACCCTAGATTTATATAGAAATAAAATCATCATCCTCATCAATCATGCCCTAGATTCTCCACAAACCCTATAAATTAAGAAGTAATATTTTCATGAGGGAACTAGGAAAATATGGTTTCAGACCCTTTGAAAAAAATAAAATATATTATACATACCTCAGGGTTTCCATATCTCTGTCCTTCGTGATCATAAGGGCTGCTACAAGACCTGAAAACAAGATTCCATGTTATTATTACTACTTATCTTCAAGAATAAAGACCTCAGGGTTATTGCATCCCTTATCCAATATGCCAAAATCAAAGGGTACTGCATTTTCTTCAAGACATATTTATTGCATACTTCTCTTGCCAATGAAGTGTGTATTATGATGTCTCGATAGCCATTCCTTGCTTCAGGCTTGCTTTAAATAATACAACAACTATTATTGACTTATATGAGATAAAACTATATGACTTCAAGGAGGTCTTATATTAATCCTTTTCAAGGATCTTCTTCACCCAGAAAAAAGGTTGATGTCCTTCAAGGAGACTGATCTTTTTCAACCTCAGAGATATGATTACATCCACTACTAGATGTTTGTAGTTTCTCACTATATTCATTGTAAGGGAATCTTCTTACTACCTTTGTCATCAAAATTGACCTTAAGTAACTTGAGTTGACCCTTTAGTTAGGGCTTTCAAAAACATTGATATGTGAGCTCATACTTTAAAATAAAGATATATAAATATGCTTAATTAGAACAATGATGCAAGAGAACATATACTCAAAACTACTTCACAAGATTATTCTCTCCCCAATGTCGACTTTAATGGGACTGTTCGAACTTGGAACAATAGTGTATATGAGTGACTTATGACTATGTCTTTTCTCCACAAGCTCTCGACCTATTTACAAACATACAAAACTACAAAATGTATCTTGATGAAATCTCATGCAAGATAGTGCTAATGTACCTCCAATCAACTCGTTCTAGGATTCTTATATGAACATGACTAAAGAAGGGATCTCGGCTTCTTCTTGAGAATGAAAACTACTATTATTTATATAAATTACTTAATATGCTCCACATGTTGACTCTTTTATTTCTTTGTTCAAGCTTTAATGCACATATACATATGGCCTTAGAACTGGTATACTTCTTGTCTTTTATAGTACCACACAAGACTTCAAACGCATGCCTTAATTAAGGTGATTGTAATCACTATTTTATCCTTCCATTAGAGTTTCAAGTATCTTCAAAGTGATTTGATCGTATTTTATTACCAAGATATTTTCTCACTCTACTAGGAATACCTTCTTGTTCACAAAAACTTAGATCTTTATATGAACAAGTGACTATTTGGAAAGAAGTCTAAGTCTCTTGTGTAGCAGATATTCTAGCAACTCGGGATAGGTCTTTTAGATGGATAGGATAGTATCATGAGATCCAATCCTTTTTCAAAATGACTGAGGCTATCAATCAAAACCTTCAAATTGATTTTATGCCCAGAACTTAAGGAAGATTCAACTCCCTTTGTAACTTCACTATGGAACTCCCAATTAGGCTTATAAGGCCTTTTATTAATTTGAATCTTCTAATTCGATTACACAGTGGTTATATTTTTTAGGTGGCTCAGAATTCGAACCTCTAAATAACTTCTTAAATAATGAGATACATTATTGGCTTGTTAATGCTTTGAGATGGAGATCGGACATCCATATAGGATTCAGATATTCTGAAAACTTTGATCACTTTAAGGAGTAACTTTAGACCTCATAAATCATATCGGAACTATATTCCTTTTGATAAGATTCCTGGTCTTGTATGGGCTATTGGACTAGCTCCTCGACTCTCTAACACATAGTTCATGCGTTCTTTCTTTTCATCCACAAGACTGTGACCTAATCACTGAGGAGCTTCCTGAATTCAATTTTTTCTCCTTCTAGGAGATTGGTCCTAGATGACCTATTTCATCTCTCTCTATCTTGAAGATTTAGAGACCTTCTCTTCATAATCATTGAAACAAGGATTTGCAAATTATGCCCACATAGTCCAATACTTGAAGTGGAAACCATTTGACAACAAATTCATTAATGATTTCTTTTCGTCTCTTTCTTTGGTTGTCCTCACCTGGGTTCTAATATCATGTTAATTTTAGTTAACATGTTCTTTGCTTATAACAATTACTTCAAATTTCCATATTAGCCCAATTACAATTTCATTTCATTTACAATAGCAATCACATAAACCATTATCACATTGATAGTAACTGATGAAAGAACAATAAACACAAATGTAGAAGATATTCCAAGACAAGAGGACATCGAGATTTATGCTTGAAACCATGGAAAAACCCCACAAGGGGGAACCCACAAATCTTTTATTTTTGGTAATATCAAATTTTCTTAGAGAGAGAAATCTAAATGAGTACAATGATACAAAGTCAAATTGACTTGCCAATATGATGATCCAATACCACTACTCATAGTCAAATATATGGCCTAGTCAAAGTCTACAATTATGCCCTGAGTCAACAATAGTCAAACTCTGCCCTAATCAAAAAGTCAATGGCTATTCAAAATCTTCCAAAATAGCTCGGTCAAAGGAGAGAGGAACTTGACCTCTCTTAGCGGTCAAACAACAGGAAAACAATCAACTTTGGAGAGGTCAAACTTGGTCAAACATAAGGTCAAATGTGTGGTTGAACTACCACCTAGACCTACGATCAACACAAGTCAAACCTACCTATATTTCCTCAATTCACGTGCCACTCAATGCGGCCTAGTCATGCATAGTCAACCCTCCAAAAATCGCAGTCAAAATAGGTCAAATGAACCTCGGTTAAACATGGTCAATGTTAGCTAAAACATGAAGTCATCGCAGAGATAAAATGCCCAGTCAAACTCTTGCATGTGTGAAGAGAATAGATGCCCTTGGAGGTCGAACCAAACAGAAGAGGAGAGAGAAATATGTGTGATGTGAAGATGCCAAAATGAAGTTTCCTTGGCCTTGTATTTGACTAACCTCAAATACAAGGAGGGTGTAGAATACCATATATTTGATAGATTCATGGTATAAGTCAATTAACTCCGTTAGGAACACCAAGAGCCTATAATCAGATTCCTGTGTTGAACTAAGCCTTTACACAATCTGTGCCCATGATAAGTCAACCATCTACTACTTTGTATCCCTATCCGACTCCACCATACACTACCACAATCCTAATTTAGGTGCTAGCTACTCCTGCTACAATGCCTAATCACAACAATTTGTGATTATGATGACAATTTAAGTACATATGTGTGCAATGTCCATGATGCCACGTATGAATTATCCACCCCACATTGCGCGTCAATGACTATAACCTTGAATGGGCTAGCACTAGTCTATCTCATAATCTTAAAATGACTCGACAGATGAAAATTTACAATTTCTGCCATCATCACTTCATAATATCTCATAGATGACCCTTTCTATATATTATATGCATGAATTTATGGAAGTGAATCCCATCTACCTATCCTATGATTGATTGCGACAATAAGTGAATAAAGGAAAATTGACGAATCTTTATTGACAAGATCCCTACTTATAAAAAAAAATGTATTCACCTGTTGTCAAACAAAATCATAGGCTAGGTAGAGGGTATGTCCTGCCAAAACTTCATGCATATAATATGTAGAAGGGGTCATCTATGAGAGAATGTGAAGTGATGATGAAATACATGGTAAATTTTCATCTGCCAGTTCATTTTGAGATGATGATGACAAACTAGTGTTAGCCCATTCATGGTTATAATCATTAATGGGAAATGTGGGGAGGACAATTCAAACATCCCATCATGGACATTACACTAATATGTACTTAAATTGTCATCATAATCACAAATTATTGTGAATTGAAAACTAATATATGTTATAATTTTCTTAGACTAATATAGATTACAAAATGTAACCAATATATCGATTATTTACGATAAATATAGTAGAAATATTGGATGACTAATCATTGAAGCCTCCCATTGCACTAGCTAGTGTAGATCGAGTTATGTTCTTAAGCTTGTTCAAAAAAAAAAAAAAAACCTAGAACAATTATCTTCAAAACCTTGCTAACAACTTCCTTGGTGATGATAACATCACAATTGTGGGTTTCTTGTCTGCACAAAAATTCCTAGAAACACTCATTAACATCCATGTCATGAAATTCATTTCGAAGGAAATGAAAAACATTCTTCACACCCTTGGATACCATATTCATCCCCATAACATCCTTAATAAATCAATTTGGTCAAAGAATCTATGTGAATCCTTTGTTTATTCACAATTTGGCCTAATAACTTGCTATTAAAAATATCATTTTATACGATTGAAATAAATTCTATATAATCTATGTCTTTTAAATTTAAATTTAACGACATAAATATTGCAATACTATATGTTATAAGCCATTTTGATCTATGGGTGGCTATCTATTTATTAGAATCCTACGTTATTAGAAACCCACTCCCCCAAGGCCTCCTAATCTATCTTTACTAACCATTAAGCTTCATATATATGGTTGTTCAAAGTTACATTTGTTTTAGTAGCATTGTCGATGGTTTTATTAGATTGATATATTTTTAGACTTATATTTTAATGATAATGTTAGTTTTAATATTAATATTGTTAATCATTTTTTATGTATATGTTGTGAGAAGTTTTTGGGTTGTGGTTAGTGTTTATGTGATGTTGCAAAACTATCTTAACACAACATTATAAGTTGTTTTTGAGTTATGGTCAATGTTTATGTGATGTTGCATATTATCTTATCACAACAACATGTGCCTATCCATTTGGTGATAGTAAATATCAAGGATTGTTTTGAGATAATGAAACATACATAAAAATGTTTGTTAATTTGAATTAATTGACCTTCTGGGTGTTGGGATTCTTTCCACATTAATAATCCCTACATTGCAAATTAATAATTTCCCCTCTTCTAACTCTTTGATGGTATCAAGCCATAAAGCATCACACATTGTGGTTTGTTTTGGCCTAACAAAGCATACATCCAAAACTTTGTTCAATTGAAGTTCATTATAGACAGTAGATTTTCTTTAGCATGTAGGTATGTGATTTATGTGATATTATCCTCTCTCATTATAATATTAACATTTTAATACTTACATTTCTAGTCACATTTATTAGGAACCTATGTGCTTATTATTGAAAGCTTAAAACGAGTCACTTACCAAACTCTTAAATACAAAAGGAAGGGAGTATTAGTGTGGAACAAAATCCATCTTATTACATGGAATATCATCTCTGCACCTACCAACCATTAAAAAAAACTCTAAACATCCTATTTTACATAGAAATCTTCTCCTCATGGTATATTAATGCATCAATTAGACATTCAAACTACTTATGTGCCTTAGAGAAGCTCTTGACTCTAGTTCCATATAGAAAACTATGAGGAATAGTACAAGAGAACATTATGCATATAAATATCATGGACAAAAATAAGAGTAATGAATTGCAGACCTAATTAAGGATTGGGATTGTATTGCAGAGGAAGGCTTCACAATTTGTGTTATATAGACCATTTCAACTCTTGTTTTTTAAGCCACTTTAGAAATCTAGCAAAAAGTTTCTAATTGTTTTTATCTAGAGCATTGCTTATTCACTTTAAATTTTGAGTTTGATGACTATCCAAACTTACTCAAAGTGACAAAAATTCCCTTCCATGTTAACATGATTTCTTTTGAGGGCATCAAGACATAGTAAACATCACCTCATTTTTGTGAACTTTGTTGTTTGTGTGAGTGTGTTATGTATAATTTTAGATATATAATAATTATGATATAAGGATGAGTCATAAGGGATTTATCATTGTTTGTCAATTCAAAAGTTGGCTTTAGGGTGCAAATCTAAAAACTGATGAGATATCATTCTCTTTCGCTCTAAGAATAATAACACGAAAATTACATTGCTATGTATTGTGAGTAATTTTGATTTATGGATTATTAATCATAGTGGTTGAATCACTGAATAGAGTTTTTGGTATTTCACCTTTGGAATGAATATGATGGAGCCATGGAGGAAGCAAGAAAACCTCATGTAAAGCTGTCAAATTTTTTTTAAATGCGCAGACACACAGTACATGGAATCATGGAATCTATCGCTTATCTAACTCTTATATGATGGGACAACCGTCAGATATTTGATGGAGACTGACAGAATGAAGCATCAGACATACAAAACTCTCGTCGAGCAAAATTGTTAGACTATTGAATATTCAACGCTAAACCATCGTACTTGCTAATCCATACCGACAAAACAACGCAACTCGGATACAAAACTCTCGTCGAACTAATTTCATATAACGTCAATTATCCGACACTAAAAAGTAGAACTTGCTGCTCCATACAGACGAAAGGAAGCATCAGAGAGATAACACACTCGTCGCACAATCTTGTTTTACCGTCGATTATCTCACACCACATCATCCGACGTTCTCATCATACTAGACTAAGAAATCGTCGAATATCCTACGACAAAGTGTCGTAATTTTTGGTGTTTAGGGCGATAGGACAAACCATGGGTCCCGTTGGATATTTGATGCATGTGGGTGTATCTACCAACATTTTTTTCGTTGGATATTTGACAGATATGAGCATCGCAAAACCAACTTCAAAGCGTCAGATTTTTAATGTCAGTTTCGACCATTTTTGGTGTTAGATAATTGACGTATGTCCCATTGAATATCCGATGCTTAATAAAGTGTTGATTGTTCGACACAATGCCAACAACGAGTTGTTCAACTCTAATGTGTCAAATAGATGATGCCAATAAAGCACATATCCGATGAAAAATCATCTAATTTTGGCCCCATTTGTACTAGTATTCCTCTATCTTGTCTTTTAAGATAATATTTGTTGTACATGTTACATTTTTCCTTCCAAAGCTCGCTTGGCTTGGAAGATATCGTTGAAATCTTCATTATTCCATTTTCTAATCTTTGTTTTCAGGTATTTGAGTTGACATTTATTTATTTATTTAGTGAATATTCTAATTTTTTATTTTATAAGGACCACATGTCAACTCTAGGTTGAGCATGAAAAAATTACACCTTCCTCATATCGTGCTCTAAAATGCCCCTCTCAGTGCAAATAACAAATCAAATGATCACAATCACATGCTCCTCTTGGTGCAAATAACAAATCGAACAATCACAATCACATCGAGAGTGAAATTGTTAATGTTTTATAATGCTTTTAATTAAAACTAAGTGTATATGTATGTATGTAAGCATGTGTGTATTATAGCATGCAATGTTATTGTATTTAGTGAAATTTAATTTTAATTTTAAAAGGAACATGTGTAAACTCTAGGTTCAACATAGAAGGAAATGCACATATCCTCATTTTGAGAAACATGTCAATAAAATTTTTAAACCATAAGAATTTTTTATTGCTTTACAGAATTGACGTTGAAATATTTTACTCAACAAAGGCATTGAAATATTATATTTATGGTCCACTTTAAAGTGTGTGTTTTTTTTTAATATAATTTTATTATTATATTTTTAAATACATATCTTCCTCATACGATGAAGTAACTCTCTCTCTCTCTCTCTCTCTCTCTCTATAACACACACACACATAATTGCTCTATTTATCTATCAATATAGTTGATTTTGAATTATTTTACTCAATGTGTATATTGAAATATTTTATTTATGATCCGTATTGAAATATATTTTACATATCACATATAAATTTCATGTTAAAAATTGAATAAATCACACATCCCTCTTTCTAATAAGTAATTGAATTTCTCTCTCTCTCTCTCTCTCTCTCTCTCTACACAGACACACAGTTGATATTGCTCTATTTATCTATTTATATAGGTGATATTGAAATATTTTACTTAATGTGCATATTGAAATATTTTATTTATGACCCACATTGAAATATATTGTACATATTGCATATCAACTTCATATTAAAAATTGAATGAATTACACATCCCTCTTTCTAAGAAGTAATTGAAAATTTTACACCCAATTGTAAACGTACAAGGTGTAGACTAGTTAGTTTGAGTGGTTTGAGTCCCCACCAGGTCTCAGGTTCAAACCTCATGGGGAGGGTTTGACAATGGAAGCCACTTTTGGGGGAATCAAACAGATCACTACCACTATAACATCTATGTACCTATGTACACCCTTTCACAAACATGGGTAAATCGAGGGGACTTGAACCTCGAATCTCTTGGAACATAACACGACAGTCGCAAATTCAGTAATACCATGGGGTTGGGCATGCAGATATTTTATTTAAAATCAACATTAAGATTTGTTGTCACTTTATCTCTCTATAAATATATACGAAATTGATATTGAAATATATTATTTAACATCAATATTCAAATATTTTATATAAGATGCACATCGAATTATTTTTAAAATATAAAATAATCATCTCTCTCTCTCTCTCTCTCTCTCTCTCTCTCTCTCTTGATCATTCAAGATATTACATTTTCAGTGGCCTAGTGATAAGGTGCTCAGAATTATGCTCAAAAATCAAAGATCTCATAATGACTTGAAACCTAAACGACCGTGTAGTGTTCATCGTTCTGAATCCGGTGCAACTTGTTTTGTGCAAAATGGACTCCATATGGCTTTAGAAATAAGTTTTGTTCGCTTTACTAAACAGGAAAACAAAATGTTGACAAGGAGCCCTGTCAGCAGTCTGTACTACTTACATGGAATGTTGATTGGGCGAGTAAATTTTTGGTCAACTATCCTTCAACAAATGAAGAGCTGCCAAGTGGCAGAGTTTGATTGGTTCTCGTCGATGTGTGTTGGAAATTCTTATTGGGTTTTGAAGGGCCTATGAGAAGGGGACATGTGGCTTAGCCTGGGGCCGCTATGTGCCCTCCTCACAGTGTAACAAAATGTTTTTAAAGTATTGTAAGGACCGACGGGGTTCGAACACAAGACCTTCACCTCGCCAACAACACATGCCACCATTTGCGCTACCATTCGTTTTTTAACCATAATGTTCTGCACATATATTTAAATTCTAATGTGTATGTCGTCGGGCGGAGAGGGGGCCAGCCACCAATGCATCCGACCACAATATGGAGACCACAACAAAGCACCCAGAGGGCCTAACCCTAAGCACGGAGTTTAAACATTAATCCCCAATTATTAACCTTAAATTCCATTAATTAAGCACTAATTCGGATTAGCCATAAAGCACAGATTTAGCGCTAGTACCATTTAATTAATCTAAGACGAATTAACTTGGCGATATGATAATTTGTAGGAATTTCTATTTTGACACCAGCTAGGCCGAATTAGTGGCAGTTAACTAAATTTAGCGAGGAAATTGTGGAACAAACTGAAAAGGTCATAACTTAGTTAGTTTTCGACCAAATCAGGAGCAGAAAGAGGCTAAGGCACCATTTTTTAGTGTGATGAACTCACTAGTGCAAAAAATCATTGTAAACACATCATTTTGAAAATTTGAGCATAATATAGAGGCCCAAGCCATGGAAGGTGGACCAAGGAGATGTAGCCCATGAGGGGTGAACTCCTTCATCAAATCCCTGTGTTGATGTGTTGTATGGTGATATATTGTACTTTTATTTGTTGTTGTTCAGTCTTTAATTTATGTTAAATTTTTCATAAAATTAACATGAAAAACATTCATGAGACTCAATAACTTGCAAGAGAACTTAAACCCTTAAGCACATGTAAAACATTGTTTTCAAAATCTGAAAGAGAAATTAGCACAAAAATACTAACAAACCCCATTCAGATCATTTTTTATATCAAAGATTTATGTTTATTTTTCAAGAAGGGATATAATTTTTTGCAAGTTTGTGTCATGCTTATAAGGTTAATACTCAAAAGAGGAGAAGGGAAGCTAGTTGAAAGCCCTGCAGTTGGGTCAAGAAGAAGAAAGGAAAGGTTGTCAAAGTCTTCAACCCCAGCACATCCTCAAGTTGAAGTTGAGTCTTCAGTGAGAATGTATCGTGAAGGAGAACCTACCATGACAGAAGATGACAGAGCATTCAAAAATAAATTTTTTGATATGACTGAGATGGTAAAGGTCCTGTATGAGGAGAGGAATTTAAGGATGCAAGGAGAAAGTTCTAGGCATCAAATAGGAGAGGATTCTCCAAGAGGAGGAGGCCATGGAGATGGTAGGAAACCACTATCTACTCCACCATCATCCTCACCACCATCTACACCTTCCTCTTCTTCGTCTTCCACTACCACAACCTTTCAATCTGCTCATCCACATACTTCAAAAGGAACTGGTAAATCACCCTTATTTAAACTTGATGTCAAATTTGAGCTACCGATGTATAATGGCGAAGTGAATGTAAAGAAGCTTGATAATTGGATTTGTTAGTTGGAGGTTTATTACAGAATTCAGAACCTTCAAGAGGATGACATAAAGATTCAATTGGCTCCCTTGAGAATGGAGGGTGCAACACTTGTATGGTGGGAAGCAAGGACACGAGATGAGATTAAAAACCACAATAAGATCTCAATGTCTTGGTCTAATTTTATTGCTGGAATTAAAACCCTCTAGCTTACATGAAAAAATCCATTATGGAATAGCAAAATTTTAGACAACTAAAGGGACAAAGTGTTCAAAATTATACACAAGAGTTTAAGAGAAAAGCACTAGTTTTGGGCGTCAATTTATCTTCTCAAAAAACTTTGTTAAATTATATTGGGGGTTTGCACAACTATCTTAAACATAATATTCTCATGTTCAATCCCACAAACTTAGATGAGGTTTATGTTGAAGCCACACATCTACAAGCAAGAGGGAAACATAGTGTAGATGAGAAAAGTGATAGTTTCCTTGAGTATGAAGGTAAAGGAAAGGGTAATTTTAATGGAAGAGGAAAGAAAAATGGTTCTATTAAAATAGAGAAATATAAACTAACATGTAAACATCTTCCAAAAAATGGCCATGATGAATACTAATGTTGGCAACTCCATTTAGGGTTGAAGCCAAACAAAATTGAAACCAAAGAGAAGGAGAAAATAGTTGCAATCATTGAACATGACTTAGGTTCAGATTGAGGAGATGAAACCAAGATTACATCAATGGGTTTGAAAGGTAAGAACATAGCAAGCACTAGTTATTCAAGTTATTCTAATCTAGCTCAAGATGACGATACAAGAATTGAACTTTGTCATATTAGAGTTGTTTCAAAGCATACCAAAATAGAAACACTATTTGATATTGGTTCTCAAGCTAATTTGATTTTGAAGACTTAGTTAAGAGGCTAAATCTAGAATCTGTTACACATCCAAGACCTTATCCTTTAGGTTGGATGTGCAAGAATGCAAACT
Organism: Pinus albicaulis; assembly: GCA_034641835.2. Classification (NCBI taxonomy): domain Eukaryota; kingdom Viridiplantae; phylum Streptophyta; class Pinopsida; order Pinales; family Pinaceae; genus Pinus; species Pinus albicaulis. The sequence goes on along the minus strand of CM076575.1, from coordinate 1,112,042,990 downwards.
TGCAGATAACAAGGAAGTGCATCCTAAGGTTTGTAATCAATTCAACCTTTCTTGGCAAAGTTGAACTTGATGTAGTTCCAGTTGAGATTTTAGGTATTGTTTTGGGAAGTCCTTATCTTTATGATAAAAGGGCGGTATTTCATCGCCACGAGAATAAGTACCACTTGTTTAAGAATGGAATTGAGTACATAGTTAGAGCGCATAAGAATAACAGGAGTTTGTCTCTTATACATGCAGGAGAAATTAAGAGAATAGTGAATGCGAGTCAAAATTTGGTTTTGTTAATGTTCAAGCATAGAGATGTTTTGAATGAGACATTTCAAAAATATCCATCAAATGAGCAATATGATTTCATTGAAGTTGCTAATGTTTGTAATAAGATGTTTCAGGGCTCTAACATGTTGCCTTTGAAAATAGGTAGACAAGATGTGAAAGATTTGCAGCAGTCCACATCACTGTTGAGCAGTGATGTGAACAAGATGCCAGTGCAAGAGAGTGCAAAGGTCAAAGAGAAACTGCCAAAACAATTTGACAAAGAGGCATTGGGTTTAAAATTTCTTCTTGTGGTTTTCACAAAGTATTGTCTTTGAAATGGGATTTTGCATGGCGATGGTGATCACATTTGATCAAGGGTCTGGCCAAGCATAAGGTGAGACATACTAAACATCGTTATGTCGACAGTGTTCAAGGTGAGAAGAAATTGAAGTTGTTCAAGTTTCCTGTGATTGACGACCGAGGTGGAAACAAGTTTGTTTCTTCAAGGACAGCTTGTTGTTCTAAAAATTCTAGGAAATTGAAGCATGACGGTGTTTACAACAGCAAGACAGGGTCTCCATAATCAAGGAGAAAGATTGGTTTTTTTTTAAATATCAAATTGTTGAATTTAGGCAAATTCCAGTGGATTGAGACTAGAAGGGTGAGGGAATTGTACCATCATCCACATGTTCAATAATGAAAGATATTTTGGGGTCCAAAAGTTTCCAGTGGGGAGGAATGATCAGGTGTTCATAATTATGCTCAAAAATCAAAGTTCTCAGAATGACTCGAAACCTGAACGACCGCGTAGCGTTCATCATTCTGAATTTGGCGCAACTCGTTTCGCGCGAAACAGACTCTGTATCGCTTCAGAATTATTTTTTGTTCGCTTTACTAAACATGCCAAAAAAATGTTGACAGGAAGCTCAGCTAGAAGTTCGTACTTTTGACGTGGAATTCTGACTAGGCGGGTCAATTTTTGGTCAACTATCATCCAACAAATGAAGAGCTACCAAGTGGTAAAGTTTTGTTGATTCTTGTCGTTGTGTGTTGGAAATTTCTTATTGGGTTTTGAAGGGTCAATGAGGAGGGGAAATGTGGCTTAGCCTGGGGCTGCCACGTGCCCTGCTCACAGTGTAACAAAATGTTTGCAAAGGTCCGGAAGGACCGACGGGGGTTGAACACAAGACCTTCACCCCGCCAACAACACACTCGACCATTTCCACTACCGTTAGTTTCTTAGCCATAATTTTATTCACATATATTTAAAGTGTAATGTGTATGTCATTGGGGGGAGAGGGGACAATCCCCAATTCATGCGAACACAACTTGGAGACCACGATGGAGCACTCAGAGGGCCTAACCCTAAGCATGGAGTTTAAACATTAATCCACAATTATTAACCTTAAATGCCATTAATTATGTGCTAATATAGATTAGCCATAAAGCGCGGATTTAGCGCTAATACCATTTAATTAATCTGAATAGGATTAATTTGGCGGTCTGATAATTTAAGCGAAATTTCTATTTTGGTGCCAGCTAGCCCGAATTAGTGGCAATTAGCTAAATTTAGGGAGGAAATTGTGGAACAAACTAAAAAGGTCATAACTCAATCAGTTTTCGACCAAAGCAAGAGCAGAAAGAGGCTAAGGCACCATATTTTAGTATGTTGAACTCATTGGTGCAGGTTGCAGGAGCAGAAAACATTATAAACACATAATTTTGCAAATTTGAGCATAATATAGAGGCCCAAGCCATGGAAGCTGGACCAAGGAGATGTAGTCCAGGAGGGGTGAACTCCTTCATCAAATATCAGTGTTGATGTGTTGTATGGTGATGTACTATACTTTATTTGTTGATGTTCAGTCTTTCTTTTATGTTAAATTTTTCATAAAATTAACATGAAAAACACTCACGAGACTCAATAACTTACAACAGAACTTGAACCCGTAAACACATGTAAAACACTATTTTCAAAATTTGAAATAGGAATTAGCACAAAAATGCTAACATACCCCATTCAGATCACCTAGTGCAAGCCATTGGTTTACCACTGGGAAATCATGCCATTGGCAATGTAATAGGCCTTCTTATTCTTGAAAAGTGTAGAATCAAAAATTTTCAAAAAAAAGAAGGTTACATAACAAAGCCATAGTCTAAGAAACCTTGGAGTTCATGACTGATGAAACATGCCTATGCTATAAAATAAACTAAAAATACATCACAAATTAAGAATATTTCGAGGGCTCCACCTCAATTGGGGTGTTTAAATCTTGAACAATTTCTTTAGGGCCTACATATATAATTTCATTTTATCCAACATCAAACGTATTTTATCTTTTACATCGCTCCTATTGAGCAATTTTTTTCCTAGTAAATACTTTATGTGCTAGTATAAATTGATGGTGCAAATCTATTGATTTCACTACCCACGAGTGTCGTCGATATTCAATGCCTAAGTTGTTATATCGACAATAATTTCATAGTCCAATTGAACATCACATTGCTGTATTATTTCCTCATTGAACTCCCACAACTCTTGCTAAACATATTGCGACTTCTACTCCTAAAATTGGTGGGTTGAGGACTCAGGCCAATACTTGGCTCATGAGGCACCCATAGTACCACATCCACCACTTCCCTTGCGAAAATGAGCCCGTTCCTAAACCATGGTTGGGGTTAGAAGCATTAAAGATGGTTGGGAGGATAAGGTGATGAGAATCAAACCCGTATGGGAGAGGGGTTGGTAGAGAGTAGGTTGTCCAAGCCGAACTCTCGAAAAACCACGATATAAGCCAAGAAGCCAAGTTTATCACGAAAGGGAAATGACCACAATCAATTTTATATGGGTCTACTAAAGTGAGGGATTGGAAAGAATGAGTATATCACAAGGAAATGACAAGAAGCAAATGTCGAAGTCCTTCACAGTGAGGATCATGATGATAATTACAAGCATCCGAGAGTTGACAAGGACAAAATAGCTACAACACAACAAAATTAATGGGATATATTGTTTTTTGAGCGAATTCATGACCATGATGAAAAATGAACTGAAGATATATGACACGTATAGGGCTGATGGGAGGGGGAGGAGTGGCACATCTCCTCCACTTATTATGTGCCCTATCACTCTTGCCCATGTATTTCCCCTTTGCACTACATGTGGGGAGATATAAAGTTATGTTACATAATATGAACATTGAAATATTATATATATGGTTTGAGAGTGAAATATATTTTTTAAAATACCACATGTGAACTCTATGTTAAAACCAAAAGGAATTACACATCTCCTTCAGACTGAGGTGTAATATCAACCAATATAGATACATCTTAATCACAGATCTAACAAGAGCCGAGAGGGATCAAATCCCTTGAGTTGCAAACCTCTTTTAGAGTGGAAAAATAGAATAAAAAGTTTGCTCATGACAAATTTGATCCATCTAGAAATTGGATTTTACTATATATGTGTGTGTGTGTGTGTGTGTGTGATTTTTCATTGTTTAAATTGTATTTTTGAATTTATAAAATGAATTCAATATCTTCAAAATTTAATTGGAAACTTGGGTTGTATATACTACACAACTTAAACTTGCAACTAGAACGCATCTTTTCTCTATTTCAAACAAAATTGACTATATATATATATATATATATATATATATATATATATATATATATAAAGCCATAATATAAAATAGTGGAATTTCAATTATTTTTATAGTGTATATATAGTTTTCTTTAATCATATATAATATATCATATATTTTTTGAATGCTACATAATAATTTTATACTAAAAATTCAATTAATTACATATCTCTTTCAAGCTGAATTTTTTAATTTTAATTACTATTTTGGTGTTGAAATATTTTAATATGAAAACCATTAAAATAAATTTTCATTTACATTCTCTTCATATACATATGCATGCATATGAGCTTGAAATAAATTAGTCAAAATACATATTTAAATTTTTTAATAAGTCATGTATTGAAATATGTTTAAAAAGTTTATTTAAATGGAATGCAAAAATGGAATATTTACCTTAATGCATGTCCTACAATTAGCAAGGAGTTAAAGAATTTTGTGTTGGAGAAGTTTTGTAAGGGTATATGGGGAAAAGAGTTGGGTAGAAAAAAGAAGTATTATGTTTAGGAATTCAACCCCACTTGTGATCTCCAACAAAATAGTACATTGGATGTAGCATTCCGTGGAGAGAAAATGTTCTTATTGCTCAATTAAGAACTAACTCACATCAACTTCGGTGTGAAACGGGACGGTGGAAGAGACCTAAAGAAGCTTGGGAAGAAAGGGTATGTACTTTTTGCACTTCTAGGGTAGTGGAATCGAACGAAAAAAAATAAAATAATAATAAATAAATAAATATATATATAAATAAATAAAAAATTGGAATGTGATGCTTTAAGAGACATCGAGGACAATTACCGCAGTATGTTAGCATCAACTCCGTGGTATTGTCTTTTCAGTGAGGAAACTTTTAGAAGGTTGGTTCAGCTCATCATCAATTTCGTGGTTTCGTCTTTTCAATGAGGAAACTATTAGAAGGTTGGGTTAGCTCATCATCAATTTGAGTAAGAAAATGATTGAATTACATAAGGCAAAAAACAAGGAAGTTAGTAGTCCAAAGACTATTTTTAGTCTCGTGGATGTTAAAATATCATTCATTCATTCATTAAGTCATGTACTGGAATATTTTTAGGTTGAAAACCATTTTCTCTCTAGAGTTGGTTGGGAAAACACTGTTCAACTTAACCAATCTCCTCAATTCATTTTCGTCATTCCCTCCAATCAAATCAAAATTCAACATGTGGTTCATCATGCACGAGGTTCTTCGAGTCTTGTTTACTCCACCTTTGAGTCTCGTTTAAACCGTTGAAGTGGTCGGAATGCGGAAAGCTTATGGCGAGTGGTCGGCAGAACATGTTGCTTCGAATAAGTACCTGCTTTGGATGGAGGATCACAAGGTTGCGGTGACAACATTGTTGTGGTGCCCTCATGAAGCATCTTTGTTGGAATCTAGCGAAGGATCAACGTATAGGTTCATTAAACTTTGGAATTGCAGCACGAGAGTTCCCCTGCATTTGAAAAGCACTAAGAAACCATCTCAAGCGTGTGCATTGCAGTGGAATCAGCATGAGCACGAGCTTTTGAACTCACATGGATTTTGGGATTGCAATATTACTTTGTGCGACTACCAATCAATGAATCCAATCAATCACACACCCCTTCGGTCATTCTTCAATAATTCTCCTTGTACACTATTCGACTACTTAATTCTCTACACACCCCCTCCCATAAATCTTGATCATCTCCATTTTATATATTAATTTGGTGGACCGTGTGTAGAGCCCAGATGGATATACAACCGCATCAACCTCAAGTGATGAAAATTTACAATCGTGGAAATTTTTTTGACTCTTTATCCCAAATTTACAATTCTTCGACGCTTTATCCCGAATTATGCCGAGGTGGCCAAAGGATTCACTCGTCTATTAAAGCAGAACGTTCCCTTCCACTGGGACGAAATCGCTCAGCAATCCTTTGAGAAGCTGAAGACGTTGCTTGTCAATGCTCCGTTGCTTCGTCCTCCGGACTACCACCGCGACTTCACTTTATATCTCGCCACCGCATTTAGCACCATAGCCATGATCTTGGTGCAGGATGACGATGACGGTAATGAACATGTTGTTTATTATCTGTCACGGAACCTTCTCGATCCATAAACACGTTATGCTCATGTCGAGAAGTTGGCGTTAGCCGCAGTACATGCTATGCAGCGCTTTCGCCATTACATCCTTTTGCGTACGATAACAGTGGTTTCGGATTGCAACCCTATGACGTATATTCTCTCTCGACAATTACTAGGGGGCAAGTACTCCAAGTGGATTGTTATCCTGCAGGAGTTTGACTTAGAGTTCACTACCGCTAAGTCAACTAAATCACTGATTTTTGCGGATCTTATATTCTCTCTCCCTACAGACTCCGCTCCCTCACACTCTGAAGACCATATACCGGACGAAATGCTTTTCCTCATCAGTACTCGTGACCCTTGGTACGGTGACATAATTGTGTATCTTCAGACCTCGACATTTCGGTCTGAGTTGGATAAAGCTGCCCGTCGTCGAATTCGGCATCATTCCCAGCCCTACCATATAGTAGGAGATACCTTATACCGCATTGGAGTAGATTCGGTGCTTCGGCGGTGCCTAACCTTGGAGGAGGCTGAGAAGGTCCTAAATGACTGCCACAGTGGCGCCTGTGGTGGACATATGTCCGGATATGCTACTGCCCAGAAAATTCTGTGAGTAGGTTATTTCTGGTCTTCCATATTCAAAGACTGTATTATTGCAGTCCGTAAATGTCATGCGTGCCAGATATTTCAGCGCAAGATGCGCGCGCTGCCTCTCCCCTTGCATCCTTTTATTACCGTCGGCCCTTTTGCAAAATGGGGCGTGGATTTTATGACGTGTAACCCTCACTCGGCCGGGGGGCATGCGTATATAATTGTCGTCGTCGACTACTTCACCAAGTGGGCCGAGGCGATGCCTACACTAGCTGCTGACGATAAAACGGCTGCTCAATTTATATTCAACCACGTTATCGTATGGTTCGGGATTCCTCAGGCCATCGTCACCGATCATGGTACTCATTTCCGAGATTATATGATGGCTGAGCTTAATTCAAAGTTGGGCTTGCATCACGACAGCTCAACACCATATTACCCTCATGCGAATGGTCAAGTTGAAGCAGTGAACAAGGTTTTGGTCACTATGCTTCAACGAACAGTTGGTATTCACAAATCCAATTGGCATCTCCAACTGTTCTCAGCTCTATGGGCATACCGAACATCTGCAAAGAGTGCAACTGGATTCACACCATTTCAATTGGTGTATGGTCTGGAAGCAACTCTTCTGGTTGAATGCGAGATTCCTTCTTTGAAATTAGCTGTGGAACTTCTACCTAATACTTCTGCTGAGGAAGAACGTCTTCTGTATCTGGAACGGTTAGATGAAACCCGTCGTCTGGATGCTTTGGTTATTGAAGCACAAAAGAAGAGGGTCAAAACTCATTTTGATCAATCTGTTTCCCCCCGTTCCTTTATCGAAGGAGACCTCGTCCTCCTGTACGATCAAGCACATGACAAGCTTGGAGCCGGTAAGTTCCAGCCTATGCGGCATGGGCCCTATATAGTAAAACGCGTTTTGAAAAACGGGGCTTATGAGCTTATATATTATGAAGGAGTTCCGCTGGCGCAGCCCAGAAATGGGCTGTACCTCAAAAAGTACTATGCCTGAAGTGATTTCTTGGTGTGGTGTGTGTACATAGGTGTGTGTTTTTCATTTGTGTGCATGTATGGTGTGGTGTGCCTTGTAAACATATTTCTGCTGATCGGGTCTTCCTAGTTGTGCAGATGTCCATTCATCCATTTGTTGGTTTCACGGATGGTGCCTCCCGCAGTACCAGGAATCTGTCTTCAGTAGCCTGGGTAATCTATGATCCTTCTGGTGAGTTGGTCAACCTGCAAGGTGTGTGTCTAGGACGTACTACGAACAACATCGCGGAATATAGTGTTGTGTTAGAATTATTAACCGAGGCGGTAAACCTTGGTATCCGTGAATTGCTTGTGTATCTAGATTCGCAACTTGTAGTGTTACAGCTGAACGGACACTATTCGGTAAGAAACCCGTCCATTTTACGTCTGTATCTGCGTATTCGATTACTGGAAAGGAATTTTGACTACATTACATATCAACGTATACCCAGGCATTTGAATACATTAACAGATGTGGTAGCTAATTTGGTGTTAGACAGACATTTGCGCAATTTGTAAATCATCATCACATGTAAAGAAAGATCCATCCAGAAATAGATATGCATATATATATAGATATCGAAGTGTTTACATAGCGTGTGTCACATAAAGTCAAAAATATACATAATCGTCTTAAATACATCCAGAGACGATATGTCTCTCAAAAAATATGTGTGGTAAAAGCCCTAAGAGTCTAATCCGCATGGTGCTCATGATAACATGTAACTGCACGCACTAAGCATCTCAGAAGTCGGTGGATCCGACTAGGTACTCCCACCGTATGTCGCTGGTACGCCATCGGTACATCCGCCAGCCGAGCATAGTCCGGGATCCCTCGGGCAATACCCTCGAGATTCTGGATCAACTCCTCCCCTCCTGTGCCCTCTGCCTGAGGATCAGGGGCGAGAAGAGTCCTTCGCGCAATTGGAGACATACCGGCTGGTCTCTCGGGGCCCACATTTGCATACACATAAAATGTGTTAAAACGAATGTGTATTAACAAAAAAATCATAAAACATAAAAATCAAAAGAGATGAGGTCATACCCAACTCCTCGTCCCAGTCATCTCCTTCTGGCAGTGGGAGATCTGGGTCTCCAGTGAAATCAGTTCTTGCATATGGCCAATCCTCCACTACGATCAACTGGCGTCGTAACCACCCAAAAAACTCCGACCTCCAGGACATCTGTTGGCTGCCTCAAGCTCTGGGCATTAGTGCTGCCCAACGAGCCATTCTTGGCTCTCGTGGAATCGGCTCAGCTACTATGGCCCCTTGGCCCTGGAATATTGGTAATCGTTCCAGAATAAACGATACCAGGATGGAACCGTAGCCAAACCGTTTCAGTTTGGCTTGCTTGCACTTCGTGAGCTGTCTCTTCATGTTTATTGTTACTGTTGTAGCCCAGTCAAACAATAGGGGACTCATGCATTCTGAGGCCAGCAGGAGTTGGGCCTTTGTGGCCTCATGCGGTACCTGCGACCCTGCAGCCCGCGTGATGGTATGTAGGACAACCCTCAATGCCAGATCGGGGATGGTGTGAATATCCACCTTTTTACTCCCTGATCCCATTTGTGCCCTTGGGCACACTCGTGCCATCACTTCCTCCATCTTCTCGCCGGATGGTCTGCTCCCAGTCAATATGGGCACTGGACCTCTGCGAGACAGTCCGGTTATAAAATACACATCAGAGACCTCCAGTTCCAACACCTGGTCTCGTAACTTGAACACTTGTTCATGTTCATCCCAAATATTGATCAGATACTGGAGGAGCTCGGGTTGAGCTCGTAAGCACGGTGTTAGGAAGAAATTCTTCAGCTCACAGTATCTGAGGGCATTCATGCAAGCCTCATTTTCTATGGCCTGTTCATCCTCTTCTCCATGCTCTCTTTCTTTCCACTCAATCACCATTTTGCTTGATTTCTTGCATCCACATGGTCACAAACCCTTAATTAGATCTCTGTTAGGCTTCAAAATTCATTCAAATTGGTTAAAATCTCGAATTTTTAGGCGAAAATTTGGGTTCGGCCGCTGGCGCGGCTGTTTTGTGAACAGTCATGCCAGGTGGCGCGAGGCCTTTACATATAAAAGCCCATTGGCGCGGGTCTGTGCCCGATACCCGCACCAATGAGCGCAACCCTAAAAATTTAAAGAGTGGCCACAGAAGTCTGATACATGAGGGAAAACTATTAAAAAGTGGATTGAAATGAAGTACAGGGAAGCGCCTCTTACCTGTAACAGACGAGAATCTGAATGGTAAACCGGATCTGTCACAATCACCGTCAGAAGTTTTGCATACCAAATGGACCACTGCTGCTTTTCACCAAGGTAAATAGTAAATGTAATTTTTTTTTTTACCATTTTGGCATATTTATAACTTTTTCGACACAGGATAGGTTTTAAAAGTTATTTTTCCCAAATGTTTTAATCTGTTATGTCGGAAATGGCTTTTACGCTTGCTTGGTATGTGCAGCAACAGGTCTTTCCGCGACTTTAACGGTGAAAACGAGTTGTATTTTATACTTTTTTCGGACTCGGTAAATACACGAAAAAGTCACTTTGGAGTCATCTTTCAGCTCTTTTCTGACTCTCTAAACATGAAAATATTGTCGAGGCCCTTGTCGTTTTGATCTCGTTAAAATGGACACGAATCGACATCTACCCAGTATACGTTTACCCCTTTTTCGGGCTGGGATAGATTGATTATGAAAAAGGAATACCCTAGCCTATCGCGACTAGGAGGTTTTCTCGGATATTGTTTTCTACCTTTTCGGATCTGAGGAACTATTTACGAAAAGGGACCTTTGGATTTTACTTTTCTGCTGTCTTTTCAAACTCGCTAAACATGAAAAGACGCCGAGTTCTCCCTTTGTCAGACTCATTAAACCTTGATGACATCAGATTCAGTTGAAATGACGTTCTCCGAGTTCCTCCTTCCTAGGGCTCGTTAAATGCACTAGGATGGATTCGCCCGAAGGGCAGACTTATATTACAAGCATATGCTATCCCCTTCAAGCTTGTTATCAAAAATAATTGGGGTACTCGCCAGGAATGGTGGGGGAAAATGGAACCATTATCATTGTCGTGTTGGCAGTATGTCGCTCTTGAACATGGCACTTGTCTGCATTCGTGTCGGGTTGGGGACATTTCATCTCGTTTTTTCACTTGCTTCCATGGGTTTGGGTAATCCTTTTTGACCTCCCCTCTGCTAATTGCCTCGTCACCATGACCTCTGATCCGTTGATGTCAAATACTTCCAAAACCACTATTTGTGCCGTTACATGTTCAAGAGAAGTTGACCTCTGCGAATATCAACCTTCCTCTGATTCTCATATGATCCTGATTCACAACAAAAACATCATGTTCCTCTGTCTCGTGTCGATGATGTGGGAAAAATTATGGCCCACCTTCGATCAAGGTCACTTCCTGTCGACTTCAGCTCATTATCCAGGAAGTTGATCTAGAGATTCCTTTATGGTACCTTGGAGCCTGCATGCCTCAATGGCAGGTTCGTCGCATTCGACGTGAGGTTCTCATCATTGGCCTCCGATCGAGTGATTCTACGGGTGTTCGACACCAACTCATTGATTCACATGCCGTAGATTGTACCTATAGTACCTTGAGGGCCATCATCATTATTGGTGGTTCCTCTCGCGACTGTTAACATCTCTCATCATTGGCTGGTAATCAGACGATGTTCTTGCATGTTCGACTTCAGCTCACATATTCGCATGCTTGAACTTGTACTTTGTTCAGGTCGAGATGGAGCGCAAGACCCTGGATTGTGTCTGTTGTAATCCAGGCTGTGATATTGTGGATTATTATGATTATTTACATGACTTATTCACTGGATGGCTGCGACCATACCTGAGTCTATTTATCGATCCTCACTGGATGGCTGCGACCATACCTTGGATCTGGATTATTGTATACTCGTTTTTGGATGGTTGCGTCGATACCACATATACATCATGTACTTGAGATACTTGTCGTATTTACCGTTGTGCCTCGAATTTATGGGAGTTTTGGCTGACACGCCCGTAAAGCATTTCACCCCTCTCTCTCGGGCCTCATACTTTAGGGGGCATCTGTTACACAGTAATTTGTCACCGTCCCTACCATTCCCCGTCCCGCACAATGGAGGACCCATTATGTGACCTGTGAGCAATGTCATGCCTTGAAACCATCATCATTGCATTCCTCTAAACATGAGCTTCAATTTCCCTAAAGACATCTCCTTGCAAAAAACCATAAAAACATCCCTTTTTGCATTGGCGCGGGTAGCCAGTTCATCACTCGCGCCAATGAGGAAAATCCTACAAAGAGGTCGCGCCAACTGGCGCTCTGTCCCAGAGTCGCAGTCGCGCCAGCCAATTTAAGGAGTGTTTTTTAAATAAGAATGGCGGAAGTTTCGTTTCAACAAACTCAGAAACTAGTATCTATCTTGAGTTGGGAAGTTTGGCTACGGATTTCCATAGAGAGGAAGTGGTTTGCCACCTCTCATGGAAGCTTCCTTGATGATATGGCCAATCTCACAATTATAGGGATCCCAACTCCCCTTCCTCCTTCTATAAAAGCTTGCCCATTGCCATTGCAAGCTAGTCTTGAAGTGCCTAAGCTTTGAATCTCCAAATTCCCAAGAGCCTTCATGCTGCAAGAGCCCTCATTTTTCCCTTAAGGCCGACTCAAGCAAGGAGACTATCGTCGAGAGAATATAAGAGAGGCTTGTCCCATCCCTAGCAGGCTTTGTGAGATGTGCACGACTGGAGACCCTTCCGAAGGAGACCTCAGCATCAGAACATTGGTTGTACTCTCTTTCGATTGCTTATTAATGAATGACTACTGGTTATGGTTCCACTCTGTTTTTCACTTATGATAATGATGAGTTATATCCTTTCTGACTGATATATAGTTGCGCATTCTGGATTTTATGCTTGTATTCATGTTGTTTCTTGCATGTGCAGGTGTCCATTCACGGAGATCGTGGGGATCGTGATTTGCCGAGGCTGAGGAACGGGAACGCTGTCTCTTCTACGAATCATAGCACTGGACTCCAGGTAGGCCTCCATCGTTGGTCTGTTTATTCGCAATTAGGAACTTGCGCTGTAGCATTTGATGATTGTTGCTAGACCCGTGCTGGGCTAGTAGGGATCGCCTCTGTCCGCAGAGGGGATTTACCTCCTCAACAGTGAATATTTTATTTTTATTTTTATTTTAAAAGTTATACATAGCAACTCTCCCTTATATAAATCTCTCTCATATTGGAGATTTCAACAATCACTGAATTACTAGTAATTGAGAGTGAAATCATTAATGTTTTATAATGCTTATAATCAAAATTTGTATATTTATTTTTGTTTTTTATACTCATTAATGTTTTATGATGTTTATAATCAAAATTTGTATATTTATTTTTGTTTTATAATTAATTTAGTGAATATTCTAAATGAGACAAGTGGAAGTTGAACATGGAAGGAATTATACATCTTTGTCATACCAAGCTCTAAAATGCTTGTCTCGAATCGAGTTAATGTTTTATAATGCTTTTACTTAAAATTAACTAAATATGTACAGTTCTTTATGATTTTGATTATAGCAGAGATTGTTGTTTTATTTTTTGGATATTATTTTATTTTAAAAGGGATACGTGTCCTACCAATATTGCTTTTAATTAAAACTAATAACCAACTATGTATACTTATTTATGTTTTTTAGACATTGTTTTTTAATTTAGTGAATATTTTGTTTCTATTTTAAAAATGACACATGATCACTCTAATTCGAGCACATAAGAAATTGCTTCTCTCTCAAATGCACATCTTGGAACAATCAACCCATCAAAAGCACAATAAAAGTGAAATCTCAATGTTTTATAATTCTTTAAAACTAATCAAATGTATGCAACAACCCCAAAATTTAACATGCAACTAATTACATCAAATATGCAATTAATAATCAAGAAAAAAACTATTCAACTAATTGGCAAATCATTTTAAGAAAAACCCGAGCAGAGACGACTTACTTGTAGCGATGATATTCCTTACTTGTGCTTTCAGATTTAAACGCTATTTGAATCTTGCTAACCACAACAAATTTTTGGGGACGACTCTCCACCCAACCGTAGGCTCGGCTGCACATAATCTTTCTATAGCTAGCCACCCCCGAGCTCTCAATCAATGTACTACTGCCAGAGAATCTTTTGTCTCATAATACCTTTCTCCCAAGAGAATGAGTGAAAGAATGATCAATGAATCTTCCTCAATGTCTATTAAATAGACCAAACAATGGAAATAGAACCGCATGCACACATTGACTGTGTCAACATGCAATTTTAATTTCTTTATTTTAAGTTTTACTTAATTTAATGTTTATCTTAATTTAACTCTTTCTTATTTTATTCCTTTTTACTTTTTGTTAACTTTACTTATTTTTATATATTTCTTAGTTTAACTCTTTCTTAATTTATTTCTTTTTACTTTTGTTATCCTCACTTATTTATTTACTATTTAGAACTCCAATTTTTATTTTTATTTAGAACTCTAGGTTATTATTTATTATTATTATTATCTTTATTATTTATTCTGTATTTACTATTATTGACTTATTATTTATTTACTATTTATATATATATATATATATATATATATATATATATATATATATAGTGGACATTACATATTCCCCCTCTTTAAGGAACTTCGTCCCAAAATTAAGTTGAATAATTTAGCATTTTATTTATTTAGTTATTTATTACTTCACGTTTACCCAACACCCTCTACTGAACTAGTATAACCAACATGTGTCGAAAGTTTCCACAACACCTGGGAAATCTCAAGGAATCTATGTCTCTTTTCCCACTTTCGGAACCAGGCATAAGTCTCATTGGTCTGTAGCATAGCCCAAGGCTGGCCCCAAGGCTCGCACTCGGCTTAGATCTCATCTACCCCAAGGTTGGCACTCGGCTCAATAATCCATGCAGTAATACTCCAGGCATCTCGTAAGGTTGGCCCACTCCCTCCACACTCACTAAAGTGCATAGCCCCAGGCATCGAAGTCGTTACACCCCTTCCAGACTTCAGCATCCAAATCTAATACCAAGCACTTGGCCTACAATATCAGGCCCTCAACCTCCTAAATATGGTCCCACAACCCCTCAAGAGCTATCCATCAAGAGCTATACAAGACAAAGGAACCACTGGCATATGTAGAGTTGATTGAGTTTGTCCCCAACCCATATGGTGTTACGTATTCTCCTTCAAAAGTATGAGCTTCCATGAGATCATTAAATAAACTAGCCTTGTCGACCCATTCATGGATTTCCTGTCAATCACCACATCTCAACATGCAACCAATGCATCAGTTACAACATAGTACCATAGAAAATAATCCACATGCCAACTCTTGCATGTCATCACAATAACATAACATCATTGTTAATTACCACATTTTGAATAGTAAAGAAATGCATGCTCATGCATGTTAGAAAATATACATGTGATTACCACATAAAATACCATCATAAGTTACAACATCAACATATCATCATCAAAGATATACCATGACATCACATAATAAACTAACCACATGTCAATATAACCTCAAATCATAACATCACAATCCCTATGCATATCATATTCATCATAGCATACAACATCATTATCGTAACAACTAAATAAATAAGAACCACATGTGCCTCACTATCCTCATACCATCATACCATGAAAACTCAATCATAGTGTATTATTTAGATGTATAAAAAATTTAAGCAATAAGACATGATTTTTAGACACTCTACTATATAGGTTATGAGATCCTATCTAGTTCATGACACATTTTAATCAGATAGATAAGGGAAGTCATGAAAATTAACTTCTGCATCTTCCCAGGTAGCTGACCCTGCGCTATATTGGTCCCACTGGGCCTTGACTTGCTCAAACTCACGAACCCGACGACCCACTATACAAAATGAATCGACCGGAAGGACTCCCTCCTTGGAAATTTGCAAACTCTAAAAGAGTGGCTTGTTGCTCATCTTGACGATGGTTTACAATGGCATGAATTCGTTGTTGGGTTTGTGGTTTTTCTCCTTTTTCTTGGTGTCCTTGTTGTCTCAACCTAGCTTGATACTTCAGAAAATCCCTTCTATAATGTGGACCCCCACATTCCCAACATTTAATTTGACCTAGATCCCCTATTTGTCCTTTTCCTTGGCCACCTCCTCTAGCTCTACCAATAGTCCTTTTTAAGTAGGGATGATCCCTACGTTCTCCGGGGGGCAACCCAAAAGTTGCACTAGAAATATGGGAAACATTGTTTTGTGTTCCCAGTAATCCATATGGATTCCCCCCTGATCTATTTATGCTCATCGCGGGGTGTTCCTTCTCTGTATTTCCATCAACCATCATTTTCTTTTTCATATTCATCGTCCTTAGGACTTGTTTGGCTAAACTAGTGGTTGTTGCCATAGTGGTGGGTTTCCACACGGCGACTTCTGCTTAAACCAAAGGATCGAGCCCATGCAAGAATCTTTCAGCTTGACGTTTATCATTTGCCATATAGTCCACATGATGGACCAACGAATAGAATTCGACTTCATAGTCTTCAATAGACCTAACATTCTGTTGTACTACATGGGAATCCCCTATTTGTTGTTGTCTGTATTCCTCTGATAGATACTTGGTTCTGAAGGCTTCCTCAAACATTTCCCAAGTGACTTGCAATGGGGTGACTTGCATCTTCGTTTCTTCATTTACCCACCATAACAATGCTTCTCTTTTTAGTAAAATCATTGTTATTTAAGCCTTTTCCCTTGAAGTATATTCCTTAAAGCTAAGCACTCTCTTGACACCAATTACCCACGCTTCTACTTTTGAACCCCCATCTTGACTTGTGAGCTCTGGTAATTTGGATTTTTGAACTTCTTTCACAATATCAAGGTTTGTTTGTCTAACTTCGGCATTGAACTGAGAAAATATGTCTTGCCTTTGTTTTTGTTCCAACCCCCTTCCTTGACCTGGATCCTTTCTTTGACCTTGACCTTGGCTTGTGACCCAATCCTTAAAGATGCTTGTCATTTCCCCAAGGGAACGTAATATAGCTTGCTCAGCTGGGGTTCTCATTTCTATAGTGGGAGGAGGTGGGGTTTCCACCTCAGAGGTGACTTGGGTTTGTCTTTGACGCTTAGGAGCCATGATCTCCCCTGTAACGAACCAAGTTTACAATGTTACATTTATCCATTACAACATTGAATAGAAAAATTCACTCTTGCACAAAATAACACATTGCAACAAAATAAATAACCATATAATCACAATGCTATTAATTTAATCCGAACTCAAAAAGTAATATAATAAAAAATTATCTATTTATAAACTTCATTACAAACTTTTATAAAATTTATTATACCCTAAATTAAATTCATATATATATATATATATATATATATATATATATATATATATATATATTATCTTTAAATTTGTATGGTAATTATTTATTTTTAAATGTACGTATTGATATAATTTTTATTGAATTGTCACTTAACTTTTAGAGTGCTAAGAACATGTTAAGAGAGGTAGTTATGAGTCCCTTTTTTTTAAATGTATTTTAGTATATGTAAAAGGAAATTAAGGATATATATATATATATATATATATATATATATATATATATATATATATATGAAATTGAAAAGTGAATAAAACACATTGATTTATTTTATAAAAAATAAAGAATGAGATAAACTATACTAACATATTTTTTATAAAATAAATCAATGAGTTTTATTCACTTTTCAATTTTATTAAATAATATATATATGTATGAGTCTTTTTTTTTAAATGTAAAAGGAAAATTAAAGATATATATAATATATATATATCCTTTTTTTAAATGTAAAAGAAAAATATACATAAAAAAGACTCATATATATATATATATATATATATATATATATATAATTTTAAAAAAATACTCATATATATATATATATATATATTATTTAATGAAATTGAAAAGTGAATAAAAGTCATTGATTTATTTTATAATTTATATATTATTATAACTTTATAAAATATTAATTGAAAAAATAAAGAATTAGGTAGTTATATATATATATATATAACTACCTCTCTTAACATGTTCTTAGCACTCTAAAAGTTAAATGACAATTCAATAAAAATTATATCAATATTGATGCGTACATTTAAAAATAAATATTTACCATACGAATTTAAAGATAATAAAGATTTTGTCAAATGAATCATGAAATAGAGTTGAAACGCTTCCAAGAAAATCGTAATATTGCTTAAACATTTATATTAACTCTGCTGATGTCATGTCGTATTGGGGCTGTGCATAGCATAAGAGGTGCCGTCTGAGTGTGAACTTCAACAGAGTTAATGACGCACAACAACAAATTATATGGGCAATGATATGAGGTACGGGGCGCATGCATGCATGTGCCAGACTCAATGTAGATCTAATTTTAGTTGCTGTTATAAAATCAGAAGTGATACCTTCTTCAATGTTAGATTATGTTATATTCTAAGATTAAGTTAACTGTTGTTTCAGATTTGAAAGTTTAACTTTAGACCTTGCTTCCGTTATTTTCAGAAGTTGACTTTACAGACTTAGCAATTTGCTTTTTTATAAGAACAAGATGGGCTATTCTGTATTTTCTCGTAACCTTTTTCATCTATAAAGAAAGGAAGGGTGAACGATCAAACAATTACAGTTTTGAGTGAGCTGCTGTATTATTTATTTATTTATTCATTCATTTGATAAGAAAACAAAGGTGTTGTGACTTGGGATGATATCTTGGTTGATAGTCAACGACGGTGTCATGACTTGTGGCTTGGTTTGGATACCAAGGGCTATGTTTGTTTCTACGTTGCATCATGAGTTATGTATGAGACCATTGGTTTAAATGTCTGTTGAATCTTGCGTTGCATACGAGAGCATTGACACGAAAATGTATCGTAATTGGAACCCATAAAGAATTAGAATTTACAGCGTAGCTTTGTAAAGGACGAGAGGGCACATGTAGAAGCCACAATATCGGTGGTTCCATGTCATGTTCTGTTGCGATAGAGAATGCGCTAAATAGCTAACAATTGATCTTCAAAGTACCTGGCTGAATACATTGTTTGTTCCAGGGATTCAATCCGTTGGCACTCGACATGCACAATAAGCATTCTTGTGACCTCCCCAAGCTATGGCATGGAGATTGCTATCTATAAACCATTTATTTCACCTGAAACCATTTCTCTCACCTTAATTACAATAATGAAGGTGTTTGCTTGAATCATTCCACTTTCACCATAATTGATTTTTTTATTTTCTACCGTTGATTCAAGTAAATCACTGTCACATTGTCCACCGTTGAATCTGTGTAGCATCAGTGATGGAAACTAGTTGCAAGCCAACTTGAAACTAATTAGGAACTAGTACGTGAAATGGAAATTGCAGCACACGAAATGGTAATTAATTTTGAGTATAGAATTTTTTTTAATTTGATTGTTAATAGAAATGGAAACTAATTGGAAACTAGTACCTGAAATGGAAATTGCAGCACTCCTCGATCGGGGTGCTCAAAGAACGAGGTTGTCGGCAAGCGCATAAGCCAAGTGGCAAAAGCCTTTCATGCGCATTAATTAGGAATGTTTAAGCCGTCCAGCATACGATTATGGAAACATGCAAAGGATAAGGGAATGATCACAAAACTGTTAAGCCAGCCTGTGGTGTCACAACCGGGGGGTAAAAGCCATTTGAAGGCTGGCTTTAAGTGGTGCAAGTTGTTTTGTAAAACAAAAATTTCCTCTGTGACAGCTTGTGAACTGAGGCAGGTGAGGACTGGAGTATCCACAATCTGCAGCAAGCTCGTTTTACTGTTGGGGTAAGTTCTTTTCCATCTCAATCTTATGTTCTTTAGCGGTAATATTGAAATGTATCAGGTTAGGGAAGAATCTGAGAGTAAAACTTGGCTTTTAATAAATTAGTCTGAGCTCACTCCTTCAAAGGCAGTTGAGCCTTGTTTTAGAGATCCTTGTCATGCTAGGCAATGTATTTCCTCTGTGAAGAGTTATTGCCGTCTGGTTAAGAGTAATTATGTTCGCTTCGTCAGATATTTGAGGTTCAGAAGTGGAAGAAAGGAAATTGTGATCTCATGCGGGCCTCTGGGCTGAAATCATTCTTTTGTTGTCATGTATCGTTTCTCGAATCCCTTAGCAGGAGGCAGGATATTCTGTTTACTTTTGGCTTGTTCTATGAGCTCTGGTTGTCTCTTCTTTTGAAAGTAAGTGTTGATAGGAGGCAGAGTATGCTGATATCGATCTACGTGGACTCTACCCTGTTATTCTGTCAAGGTTTTTTAGTTGTTTAGGATCTTAGTTTGAAAAATTGCCTCCCTCATAAATTTTCCCTTGCTGTTTGTTGGCCTTTTCTTATTGACTGGACTTTTTGTCATTTCTGGGTTTTGCTTTATGTCCACGCTATTGTCAGGGAAGCTAACATTTCTCATCTCCCAAGTCAAGAGGAGAATCATAACCGTCCAAATGATGTTCATGGTCACAAGATAGAAAGTTTAATTGTTATCATTTTTTCTTATTTGCTCATTCCAGAGCTCAGTCTTATTATTAATCAACTCAACACAATGGTTAAGAGGCAAATGAGAAAAATAGTGGCCCAAACTACAGAAAAAGGGAAACAAAAGATGATAAAACTTGAAGCTGAGAGCAGGAAAAGAGGTAAGAAGACAAAGCAAGAGGTCTTACTGAATCTCTCGTCAGTATACTCCCTTGGAAATTCGTCTCAAGTCAGAAGGGAAATTCATGGTTGGGAAAGAGAAATTCAGAGTAATGAGGAAGACATTGAAGTAGAGACAGAAATTATGGACTTCGTTTCAGATCCTGGGAACACTCGAGGTTGCCTCTCATTTTTCAATCAGACAGTCCATACTTATTGGATTATGAAATGCCTTTTAGCTAAGGCTATTCAAAGTATTCATCCATGCAGAGAGAAGCAAAAACCAAAAATGTTGGAATTATTGCAGGACATTGATATTCAGATTCAACATATCAAGGTCACTCAGTACCAAGTGACCGATCGTATTGGGAGAATTGAGGATTGTGTTGGAAGAATTGAGAAGCAGATTCAACAGTTGCAACAAGCAAACATGCCAGGTTCTAGAGCAAAGGACCCAGCGCTAATAGAATCATCAGATGGATAGGATTTCAATTTAATTCTGTATATGCATTTTTTTTTTAGACAGGGCTTTCGTTTCAAACTGTTACCTTGGAAATAGTTTAAATAGTCAACTAGCTAATGCGGCAAATAGAAGAATTAAACATTTTCAATTTTGGATGGCTTTTAACACATTAAGGTGGCCAACAAACCTAGTTTCTTCTAGGTAGGTTGAGGTCACAAAACTACTATCTATTGTAACCTGCTTTCAGAATATAAATAGAAAATAGCAAGGCACTACCAAATTGACAAAAAAAAAAATGGAAATTGCAGCACAGGAAATGGAAATTAATTTTGAGTATAGAAATTTTTGAATTTTATTGTTTTCTTTAATAATTTAAAAAGCTAAAAAGCTTAAAGAATCACGAAAGAAATGCAAATTAATTTTGAGTATAGAAATTTTTTAATTTGATTATTAATAGAAATGGAAACTAATTGCAAGCCAGCTTGAAACTAATTGGAAACTAGTACTTGAAATGGAAATTGCAGCACACGAAATGAAAATTAATTTTGAGTATAGAAATTTTTTAATTTGATTGTTTTCTTTAATAATTTAAAAAGCTAAAAAGCTTAGAGAATCAGGAAAGAAATGGAAATTAATTTTGAGTATAGAAATTTTTTAATTTGATTATTAATAGAAATGGAAACTAATTGCAAGCTAGCTTGAAGCTAATTGGAAACTAGTACGTGAAATGGAAATTGCATTGAGCTATAAATAGAGAAAAAAATTGCCCTCCTAACGCATCCCTTGACTCACTCTTGTTTTCCATTTAGTCCTCTGAAAGTCATCGTGGCCCTTGTTCCCTATCTGGAAGCCCTGCTGGTTCTGCCTCAACTTCGTGTAATGTAGAGCAAAAGGATCATGGAAGCTTTACTGCCTTCTATGTCTTTGCTCTCGGAGCCGAGAGGTTATTTAAATTTTCATTCTGGCTCATGATAATTCCATGGCATGGAACTCATTTTGATTTGGGTCTTTTCCTTTTCATTGTCTCTGAGATTGTTCAGAGCTTCATATTGGCAGATTTCGTTTATTACTATCTCATGGTTGTTTCAAGCGGCCGGATGTTGATGCATCTCCTGGCCATCTTGATTGAACAATCCCCTGTTAGACATAACATATCTGGACTGGTAAGGCCCCAGAGAGTTAGAAATTACAATTATAGTTGTCTTTCAATTCGTTTTTTTTTGGTGTATCTGGACTACTTTAAATATGACATGGCTGGTTCAGCTAAGAATCGTGCACTATCTTGAACATGGCCCTGAGCGTATGTCATGTTGATGCCTTGAGCTCACAGGGATTCAAAAAAATTATGGGTTTTTTTTTTAATGTTAATTTTTTAAGTTTTGATTTATAAACTATGTAAATATATATATTATAATTTTTTTTCATCAAGCAGTTGCATTTCAATATAGTTAATGTTTGTAAATATTATTTAAAAGAAAATATATATTATAAAATATTATTTTTATGGTAGGAAAAAAAACTAATAATGACCCTATTTTACCAACCAACCAAATACTATTAACAAGTAAAGTAAACCGGTTATATGAAGGGGTTTCATTAAAATTGTTCCTTAACATAATTCTTTTTTTTTTTCCAATCTTGAAATGCTTGTCATATTTTAAATATTTAATTGCTTCGAAATATTTTCAAATAACACAAATGCAAAATAATTCTTCTTCTTCTTCTTCTTCTTTTTCAATCTTGAAATGCTTGAGGTATTTTAAATATTTAATTGCTTCAAACATTTTCAAATAACACAAATGCAGAATAATTCCATTATGCAGCGACTACCTTCGGTATATCTTTGCACCTTTAGGGCCAACCGCTAGTTTAGAAGTTGACAACATGTGTTATATGATGCAATGGAAATGTTATAAAAAGTATGAGAGTTACCATTCCCTATGATAAACGATTAAAACAATTTAATCATATATTTTAATTGTTGGGCATGAGCTTATGCCTTAGTGGGCTCTTCCCTTGGCTTAGGTCTCTTCGTATGTTGCGAAATTTGATCTAGGCTTGGTATTATTTAATAATTTAATAGTATTTAATTTAAAATAATTTGATTTTAAAAAACACATATAATTTTAGATATCATTATTTTGAATGTATATATTGTAAAAGAAAATAATGTATTATATGTATTTTATTTATTATTTATTATTATTATTGGAAGCAAATTTCGTTGATATTCTAATTAAGAATATATATATATATTTTGGTTGTATTGCATGTATTATAATAATCTAATATATATTTGGTGTATTGAATATTTTTACATAGTTATGACTATTTTAAGATTCCAATTGGTAAAAAGTTACATTAATAACTAATTACAATGTGATTTATTTATTTATTTACTTTTAATATATTTAGAACATGCATGAATATAATGATATTAAGATATCATGCATGTAACAAGTATATAAAATTTATAAAATTCTGTTAATTTAAAATTATAATCATAGATTTAAGACCAAGCATGTATAGATTACATGCAACCAAAAAGTTTTTTAAGTTTATTTTTAATAATAAATAAAATTTATTTATTTTATTAAAATAAATGCTATTTATTTAATAATTTTTGAAAATTAAAATTTATTTTTTATTTCTCTACTCTAATTGATTAAATTTTTCTCTATCATCACAATCAAAATCATGTTTGTTTTTTTTTCAAACTTTTATCTAGAGGTCACATAAAGTCGAAATCCGCTTTGATATCATATGTAAGAACCTCACAATTTAACATGTAACTAATTACATCAAATATGGAATTAATAATCAACAAAAAAAAAACTATTCAACTAATTAGCAAAGAATTTTAAGAAAAACTTGAGCAAAGACGACTTACCTGTAGCGACAATATTCCTTACTTGTGCTTTCGGAGTTAAATGCTATTTGAATCTTACTAACCACAGCAAATTTTTGGGGATGACTCTCCACCCAACCGTAGGCTCAGCTGCACGTAATCTTTCTACAACTGGCCACCCTCGAGCCCTCAATCAACGTACTATTGTCACGGAATCCATTGTCTCACAATACCTTTCTCCCAAGAGAATGGATGAAAGGATGATCAATGAATCTTCCTCAATGTGTATTAAATAGACCAAACGATGGAAATGGAATTGCATACACACATTCACTGTGTCAAATATCAATGTTTTATAATTCTTTAAAACTAATCAAATGTATGTAACAACTCCAAAATTTAAAATGCAACTAATTACATCAAATATGCAATCAATAATCAACAAAAAAACTATTTAACTAACTAACAAATAATTTTAAGAAAAACCCGAGTAGAGACGACTTACCTATAGCGACGATATTCCTTACTTGTGCTTTCGGAGTTAAATGCTATTTGAATCTTGCTAACCGCAACAAAGTTTTGGGGATGACTCTCCACCCAACCGTAGGCTCAGTTGCACGTAATCTTTTTACAGTTGGCCAACCCCGAGCCCTCAATCAACGTACTACTGCTACAAAATCCTTTGTCTCACCATACCTTTCTCCCAAGAGAATGGATGGAAGAATGATCAATGAATCTTCCTCAATGTTTATTAAATAGACTAAACAATAAAAATAGAACCACATGCAAACACTCATTGTGTCAACATGTAACTTTTATTTCTTTATTTTAAGTTTTACTTAATTTAATGCTTCTCTTAATTTAACTCTTTCTTATTTTATTCTTTTTTACTTTTTGTTAACTTTACTTATTTTTATAGTTTTCTTAGTTTAACTCTTTTTAATTTATTCATTTTTACTTTTATTAAATTTACTTATTTATATACTATTTAGAACTCCAATTTATTATTTTCTATTTTATTTAGAACTCTATTTTATTATTATTTATTATTATTATTCTCTTTATTATTTATTCTGTATTTACTATTATTGACTTATTATTTATTTACTATTTATTTAATTATACCATGTTATTTATTTATTTATTTTATTATTAGGGGACATTACAATGTATATGTATTTTTGTTTTGATTATAGCTGATATTGTTTTTTATTTAATGAATATTTTATTTTTATTTTAAAAGGAACATGTACAACTCCAAATTAAACAAGGAAGAAATTACATATCTACCTCATACTATGCTCTAAAAATATACTTTTGTTACAATCTAAGGAGAACGTTCCAAGTTGAGCAAGGAAGAACTTATATATCTACCTCATACAATGCTCTAAAATTCTCTCATAGACACAATAAACCAATGGAATGTTCACATTGAGAGAGAAATTATTAATGTTTTAAATTAAAATTGATCAAATTTGTATATTTACTTTTGTTTTTTCATATATCCAATATTATTGTTTAGTTTGATAAAACTTTATTTTTATTTTAAAAGTAACCTGTGTCAATTTCAGATTGAACATATAAGAAATTACACATCTTCGTCATACCTTGTTATATAGAATGTACATCTCAATGCAATCAATCTCTATCAATCAATTCCAAAAGATCAGTAATGTCTACATAATAAAACTTGGAATTAAATCACAAATACAATGTAAAATAAATAAGAACAAAATAATAATAATAATAATAATTTTTTATTATTAACATTAATATTAATCTTGTTTTGAAGATGGATCTCCGTTGAGATTCGAAACATCGACCATTGTTTCTTAACACTGTTTCTTAACACTACAGATAATCCAAAAATTTCTACAATTAATATTAATAAAAGCAATATTATTAAATATAATAATATAATTTTAATAATCATTATTTTCAATAATAATTTTCATAATAATATTTTAATCATAATAATATTATTATTTATTTATGTTTTAAATAATTAATACTTTTTTTTCAAAAATATTCCCCTCATTTATTCATTATATTATTAATTTTTTTTTAAATATATATATATATATATATATAAATTTAATATATATATTTTTAATTTATTTTTTCTAATACTCTTTTTATAAATTAGTTATATCTCTCATCTATGTTTTTTAGCTTTTTATTCTTAATAATAAGTAAAGTATTCACCTCAAAATATTTAACTTTTTAACTTTTTTATCACACGATTTTATAAACGGCTTTTTGCACTAAAATTCTAACCAATAAAATCATATTTAAAAAAATATAAACAAATTCATCATAACTGATGCAGCACGAAACTGCAATTAACATATAATACCGTGGACTTGTGGGTTATGGCCCACATAAAATCCCTTTACTCGCAACAGATTATAACATCAAAGTTTATTAAACATACATACAGAAGCAATTAAATAGTGGTTACTTTATCGTAGGTTCCGCAGTTTTTAAACAACTCACAATCTTCCCCAAACAACATGCATACACGCTTAACTTTGGTTGTTGGGTCCCACAATACGGTGACCAATCACAACTCATTACATATCGACAAACTTAACAAATAAACTTAACAACAAACATATAATTTTGCCGATGCGAAGTTGCGATGACGATGTCGCATCGCAACATCGCAACTTCCTTGTCTTATCACAAATCGCCGCCCGCAAGTTTAACTCTATACAATAACGATTAAGCCATAAGTCATGCAATGTGTGCTAATGTGCAATGCCGACACATGGCCCTTCCCCTCATCGCATCACAAGAAATATAACTTACCTAGCGAAGTCTTAACGCTATCCGCTAAAAATTGTGATGTGTGCGAATTTGCCTTTTTCCGTCCATCATTGATCTGCGCTCCGATCTAACGGTCCTCACTGCTCGCCCATTCTCTAACGACACATAGTCTTCTCTTCATCGCATCGCAAGTTATTTTGTTTAGCTTGCGATGTCATCTTGACTGTCAATCTCTTCCCCTTCAGATCTGCAACCTAATCATGACCGTCCGCTCATCCTTCACGTGACTCTTCTTCATCTCTTTCGCCTGCACTGATCTCTGTTAATGGAATCACGTTTCAACAATACATGTTTTGCCATACTTCATCTATGCGAAGTTCATAGGAAATTTGTTAACCACTCATACTTACACAACATATAAATTAACAGAAAGAACACACAAATATATTGAGAATTCGAAATAAACAACACACATATACTGTAAGTCCAAGATTATCCTGAATAATTAAAAAAAACACAAAATTTCATTATTATTCGAGCTCGAATACAGGGTAAGGCCACTCAGGCCTGACTCACAGATTTTTCCCTCAGGATACATTACACTCTACCCTATATTATCATACAATACAAACTCACATTTGTAAAGAAATTACAAGCGAGTGTATCATCTAAGATCCATGAGTTCTTCTCCCTCAATCGCTCAACTAAGCCCCTAAATCTCTTTGTTTGATTACATGGCAGATAATTACAATTTATCAAGTCTTCTAGAGACTTATCGCTTCCATCATTTCAGCTCTGTTCCATAGAATTTGCCCTTGTTTACAAATGGTTGTCCACGTCTCGTCTTTCACAGCATTGAATTTGAATTTTAATTAAGGTGCTTTGATGCTCCTACATCAGACTCCCAAGGTACAAAAATTTCTTATGACCTCCTGGTCATATGCCTTCTTCATCTCTTAGCAATTCTACCCACATCCTTTGTGGAATTGCCTTTGTGACCTTTTCGTGAGTTGCAACAAAACCTTTGCAGTAGCAAGTCTTCCCCACTACACGATACCTCACCAAGCTTCTCTCCTCTAAGCTTAGTCTTTCAACATCTCTCTGGTTCTCTCCTCTCTGGAACCATTTGAGCACTCCTGGCTCTAGGTTGCTGCAAATCTTCTCACCTTCCTCGGCTGCTACCTGCACAACAATATAAAGACCGCAAACTTACCAATCTTAAACATAACTGTACCTCATTTTTCCTTCTCACGCAAACTCTTTCTCACAGGAAATCTTTCCCTACTCTGATGCCACTCCCTAAATCTCTCTGTTTGATTACATGGCAGATAATTATAATTTATCAAGTCTTCTAGAGACTTATCGCTTCAATCATTTCAGCTCCGATACCACTTGATGCAACACGAAACTGCAATTAACATATAATATTGTGGACCTGTGGGTTATGGCTCACATAAACTCCCTTTACTCGTAGCGGATTATAATATCGGAGTTTATTAAACATACACACGAAAGCAATCAAACATCGATTACTTTATTGCAGGTTTCACAGTTTTTAAACAACTCGCAATCTTCCCCAAACAACATGCATACACGCTTAACTTTGGTTGTAGGGTCCCACAATACGGTGACCAATCACAACTCATCGCATATCGACAAACTTAACAAATAACCTTAACAACAAATATATAATTATGCCGATGCAAAGTTGCGATGACGATGTCGCATCGCAACATCACAACTTCCTCGTTTTATCGCAAATCGCCACTCGCAAGTTTAACTCTATGCAATAATGGTTAAACCATAAATCATGCGATGTGTGCTAATGCGCAATGCCGACACGTGGCCCTTCCCCTCATCGCATCGCAAGAAATATAACTTACCCAACGAAGTCTTAACGTTATCCGCTAAAATTTGCGATGTGCGAGTTTGCTGTCCACCGTTGATCTGTGCCCATATCTAATGGTCCTCACTGCTCGCCCTTCTCTGACGACACATAGTCTTCTCTTCATCGCATCACAAGTTATTTCGTTTAGCTGGTGATGTCATCTTGACCGTCAATCTCTTCCCTTTCAGATCTGTAGCCTAATCATGACCGTCCACTCATCCTTCACGCGACCCTTCTTCGTCTCTTCCGTCTGCACTGATCTATGCTAATGGAACCACGTTTCAATAATACATGTTCTGCCATACTTCATCTATGCGAAGTTCATAGGAACTTCGTTAACCACTCATACTCACACAACATATCAATTACCAGAAAGAACACACAAATATATTGAGAATTCGAAATAAACAACACACATACACTGTAAGTTCCAAATTATCCTGGATACTTAAAAACACACAAAATTTCATTATTGTTCAAGCTCGAATACAGGCTAATGCCACTCAGGCCCGACTCACAAATTTTGTCCTAAGGCTACATTGCAGTCTGCCCTATATTATCATACAATACAAAATCACATTTATAAATAAATTACAAGCGAGTGGATCATCTAAGATCCACGAGTTCTTCTCCCTCAATTGCTCAACTAAACCCCTAAATCTCTTTGTTTGATTACATGGCAGATAATTACAATTTATCAAGTCTTCCAGATACTTATCTCTTCCATCATTTCAGCTCTGTTCCACAAAATTTACTCCTATTTACAAACGGTTGTCCATGTCTCGTCTTTCACAGCAATATATTTGAATTTTAATTAAAGTGCTCCGATGCTCCTGCATCAATAATAAGCAAAAGATATATAATCAATATAACCTACTCCTTCAGAAATGATAATAAATATTACAAATATAAACTTAATTATTTTGTTTCAAAGAAATAAATAAAATATTATTTAGTTTTCACAGAAATAAATAAAAATGTATTTTACTTGTAAACTTTTATATATATATATATATTACACATTAATTTGAACAATTGACATTACTTTAGAAATATTTGTTCAATTTCAAAGTAAATTTTTATATAAAGGGAATGGTTGAACAGTAAATTTGGTCTACGGGAAAAATGGTACTAGACGAAGATGGTACTACATCGTGAAATTTGGTCTATGGGAAAAATGGTACTAGACGAAGATGGTACTACATCGTGAAAACAAAATAGCTTGATGTAAATCATCAAGTTTATTTAACAAAGTATGTCCAATCAATTTATATATTTTCAACTTAACATACAAGTTATATATTACTAATTAAAAACTTTCACTTTAAAAATAAAATAAAATAATATTTATTTATTTAAAAAATAAAATATTGAAAACAATGACTTTAAAATAAAAAAATCAAATAAAGGAAACAAGTTTATTTAGATTGTAGTTAGCTATTTAAAAAAATTATAAAGAAAGTGTATTGACTAAAAAAGCATATGAGCATTGACTAAATAGGCATCTGAGTGAGCATACTTATCGGTGGTGTGGACATATTCCCGTGAATAAATTAATTAAAAAAAAGTGAATTTAAATTCAGCAAGAACTATAAACAAAAAATTAAACCACAAGCCTGGCAGGTTCGTAAGGGATAAAGGTAAAAAAAAAATTAAGAATAGCAGAGCCCACCAAAAATTGAAAAATACTGTAATAATCATAAGGTATTTTACAATGCTTGGTCTCTTTCTTACTTTGCCAATTTTGCGCAGATAAATAGAAAGAGGTCAAAATTTCTTACGTCTTTTCGATTTCTCTCGTGTTCCTTCGTTTCTGAACCATCGGGTAGGGTTTTGCAGAGGAGTTCCGCATCGAATTCTCATCATGCTGACAGGTCTTTCGCTAATCTCCCTTCTCTTCAAAGCTTAAATTTAACCTTTCTGGTGATTAGTTGCCTTTCACCGCTGAGTATTTGATAAATTCGGCGTTTCTTCTTAAAATTGATAAATTCGGTGTTTCTTGTTAAAATTCATAAATTTCGCGTTTCTTCTTAAAATATAACGAAGTACCGAATGGTTTTTCTGCAATTTATAAATCGTTTTATTGCATCCGCCGACTGCTCAAGTGTTCTGGAAATATAAGGTCCCGATCACGCATCAATAGGTTAAAGGTGCCTTATTTTGCCATGGAGTTTTTATAAATCTGCTTGCCATACGTTCGAGGTATATCATTCTATTAGATTTTCACGAATGTGGATTATACTTTTAACTGGAACTCAAATTCTTTTGTGATAAAAATGAGGTACAATTGCAGTCATTCCAGATATTTAGAAACTAACCTTCCGAGCGGGGGTTTCGCCAAGTGTTTTGGTCTGCTATGTAGGGAGTGAATGAAAAGTGAAAACATTCGTATTGAGTATGTGCAGCTCCACGCTTTCTTTTTCCATTGCCTTGTTTCTTTCATGGTTCTTCGTTCGATTCGGTATGAACATGAAGCTTCTAGATATAGTTTGTTCTCGGCATTTTAGCAAATGTGCCTTTAACCCAAATGCACTGCAGAATTAAAGGATTGTTTTTGTTATCGCTCAGTGCTCGAGACTTATCCATGATTTAATTTTGGGTATATTCTGTGTAAAATGTCATACCTGAACTGCTGGCTAAGATATATTCCCATTCTGTTGCTTTAGGATTTATTTGTCATCAATGATCATCATATTTTGCCACCATGTAAGATGTGCTGGAATTTACAATTTAGTTCCAGGGAAGTATTTGAATCCAGAAGAATAGAAGTTTTCGTTTCAGCTTGTTTTGCTTTGCTTACTTGTAGGGTAAGTAGCCTGAGCATTGAATTAAAGAGAGTGGAAACTGGGCCATCTGCAATACACAATTCAAATCTCCTTTTACTGATTCATTCAGCTTGAAGAACATCTTATGTTTGGTTTCCATCAGCTGCCTACCTGAACTTCCTCCTTTATCTGTGCTAACTAGCTATTAGGTATCTCCCGCCAAATATTGACTGTTGATTGGCGACCCGAGCCTATTTCCCTATCACATGTATCTTGGTTCACTTATTCATCAATTTCCGTTATGATCACATATGCTGAGCATACATGGTTACACCCAAAGCATTTGATAATGTCAGGAGATTGATGTAAATGTGTCTGTGATTGATTTATCTTGACAGGAAATGTTGTCTATTGTGAAAAAAAAACACCTTAGTTGAAATGAAATGGTGGGTGGAATAAACATCCGTGTGAGGTAAGCAGTTGCAGCACTGAAAGTCTGAAACCATGACCAACTGAACTAACGATGCAAGCAGCAGAAATGCTTGTCGTGTTGGATTATTGGATAATTGAATTAGATCATTGGTTTGCATGGGTCAATGAGCTAGTGCCCATAGGTCTAGGGTCTATGTTTTTTTTGCGATATGTTGGGGCAAAATAATGGATTTTTACTGTTTCCCTACCTTTATCTGGGTGTGGTGATTGAGGGAGTGCCCTATGTCACTGGGGCTGCAATGAGGGAAATTGTAAGTTGCTAGACCTATTAAATCATGCACAGACACAGTATTTTGTTTGTAACAAACATAGTCATGCGGTCATAACCTGAGTGATGGGGTTTAAGATTGTTAACTGCTCCACTTGTATTCAAATCCTGTCAGTGATATGTTGGCCAATAATTTTCAGGTTGGCCTGAAGTAGCTTTGCTGAAAGAGCAGACACTCCCCTATTGCGATATTTTGGCTCTAGGTTGAGTCATGAGATTTTGATATATATGACTTGCTGGCTGTTCGATATATCTTAGGGGGTATATTGGCAACCAATCAATTTGTAGCAAACATAATAATAATAATAAATAAATAAATAACTTAATGAAATATCAATGGCCACACGTCTATTCACCTTGCGACTATTCAATGTATTTTTATACATCATCACGAGTGTCATTGGAACCATCATTCTTACCTATTATATATTACTCAATATTGATATACTTGTAGAAGTACTTCATCAATTTGGTAATAAACAAGAACTGCTTATTCCAAAGTTGCAGAGAGAGTGAAAGAGAGAGAGCATTGGATTATGTACAAAACTCCATTGTCTCACGAAAAATACAATCCCATGGAAAACTAACTACAATTCAGTTAAGGCTTAGATAAACACTAATTAACACTTTATGTATCCTAAGTTCTAACCTTATTTATTAATGTGCTGTGTGACTTTTTTACACTATGTCTAAGGCTGCTTAATAATCTAAACATAATGCTAACACCTAATAAACAAAATGATATGACTATTAGATGGTGCTACGTTTATCATCCTCTTATAATGGTTATTGGAACGTATAATTTTTCCAAAAATCTTTAAACTTATTTACACCATGAGTATCAACGAAAATGATTGCAGCTTGCCCATGATTTGTGTAATGTTGCAACTCATGATGCTCACTCTCGATCAGCCACTGAATATGATGGTAGTGAAAATCAGTATGCTGGAGCCTGGAAATTCTACATGCCCCAAATGTTCCTCTCATCTGCATTCCAAAAATCAGCTTTTGACCTGGATATAAAGCTCACTGCATGACGTAACCAACCTGCCTGATGCAAGATATACCAAGTCACCCACTTGCTGTTTGATGATTGTCTCTTTTGTCATGTTAGAGTCAATAGTTGCTGAATATTTCAGCCCACCTACTGTAGATGACGTGTAATAAAATAAAAATCTAATAATAATAATAACAAAACTAACGGATATGACCTAACCAAGGCACACAACTGTTCACCTTTGTTGCTAGTCATTGTGGGCACCTTTGCTATTAGCTCTTGTTCCAAACAGTTTCCATTTTGAAAAATAGCGCATGTTGCCGTCAACCAGCATATAGGTTGATAGGGATTGGGTAGATTTGGATACAATTAGCTACTAGTTGGAATAAACTAGCCCTTGTTGACACATGGAAAAATAAGAGTTGCCATAGTGTCATCCAAACATCTCAAGAGCTGCCATTAATGCCATCCAAGCAAGGGTATACAGGTTGCTATTGAATATTGAGTGCATTGTCAAGGTTGATGGTATGGTGTATGAAATCTTGTAGAAGACGTGCTTATTGAACCAACAATCATCTATCATGACCTTCCAAAATCATTATTTAGATTTAAAATCATTTAATTACAAGCATAATGTTGAAATTAACTAAATTATAAAATATTTTCATTATAAAAAGGTTAAGAGGTGAAATGAAAGAAATTAGGTTGTGTTACCCACCCAAGTGGGTAACCCATTGGAGAAATTTTTTCTCCTTTTTGGACAACCAATCAACCAACAACCCCGTGTTAATCCACATATAGCTTTACTTCAAAGCTCTTCACCTATGATATTGTCAGTGCTCTCTCCCATCGAGCATACTTCTTGAAGGAAAGTGGGTCATCTATCAGAAGGTACACTAACCATTTATGTAATTATGTGCTTTCATTTAATGTTAGGGGCATTCTAATAGGGATCATGCATTAATCTAGATGATTGGTTGCCCTTGATTGTACCCTTGTTCCCACACTTAACACTTGGGATGTTATCCGTTGACACTAGTCCAGTGTGACTTTTCCCAAGGCCTTTTCTTTCCATTGTTCAGGAAAGGCATGAACAAGAGGCAAAAATTTATATTGTGTTCAAGGTAATGTAATATCCCTTGGGGAAAATTACCCTAGGGTTTGAAAGAGTTCATGATAAAATTTGTATTTTGTTAGTATCGCAGTGTTATTTTCAAGTCTTGCAAATAGGAATAATATTGAATTCAATAGACAATTCAATAGACAGGGTAACCAATGATTTAGTCCCACCAATAGTTCATACATATGCTACCAATTTAAAAAATACATAATGGGTTATAAACCCCCAATCCTACTAAAATTCAGATCCACAACAATCGCTAACAATGTTATTGCCCTAATAGTATTGGTCTGACCTTCAATCAACCCTAGTATCAACCAGACTTTGCTACCTCTTGCCCCCTTTTCTCGGCCATGGTTGAAACAATTAGGCTTGTTTGCCATAGATCATACCACGAAGATGTCCAATTGCCACATACTTGCCCTGGACTTAAATAATTGCCACAGAATTGCCTTAGAGAAGGTTACAAAGATAAACCGTTACGACCAACCAACCTACATTGCCCCCAATCAGTCCTTCATTACCTAGTCCAACCCTTAGAAGGATTTTGCTATCACAACTACCTCAGATTTAGGGGATGATCTGCTATCATCAAGA
This sequence comes from Pinus albicaulis, assembly GCA_034641835.2. Classification (NCBI taxonomy): domain Eukaryota; kingdom Viridiplantae; phylum Streptophyta; class Pinopsida; order Pinales; family Pinaceae; genus Pinus; species Pinus albicaulis. Next base: position 1,112,008,453 of record CM076575.1, on the reverse strand, counting down.
GCCCTCCAGGGATACCCGCTGCCACATTAAGGTTTATTGCAACCCTTCGTTGTCACAATGGGGACCATCAAAGGTGATTCGTTGTCCAGTTGGCCTTAAAGGCTTCCTCACTGCCACAGATCTATTCTAGGGGTCTTACTGTCAAAGGTTTAGCCCAAAACCACTGTGTCGTCACCTGAATTAATCCTTCAAACGTTTTTGTTGCCTCTAGAATGTCTCAGACCCATATGTTGCCGCAAAATTCTATTTCCTCGACACAACTACAAGGAGATGCCCTTAAGATGGGTTGAAACCTTAGATTAAAAGCACAGGACACTCGCTGTCCCAAGTAATACTTCGCTGCCTCAGATGATGTTTGGTTGGTAATTTGCTACTCCAAAGAGAATGTCGCATGCCCTAGCTGCCACAAAACTTAGCCTTCTAGAACCCTTGTCTTCCACAAATAGTTTGGATGTTGTCTCAGAAGTTATGCTAAACAGATTAAGAGAAGGGATTGGCTAGGGTAGGATCTTTCACCACCAAAACCAATCAGAAATAAAAGGGGTCTTAAAACCCTCAAGAGCCTCAGCTCACAAAATGAAAATATCCAATAACCATGATGAGAAAAATGATTCTCCTCTCTCTTATTTATAGATTTTTTTGGGGCTCTTCTCCTAATTTTAATTTGAGGGGCTAACAAGTTTCCCTCCACTTTATTCCAAATTTGGCTTTTACCACAAGTTGTCCTCCAATTACCCCAATTTACCCAATGTTACCTTAATAATATTGAATAATGGGCTTCCCCCTTTACGGGGTCAGATAGGCTATTTTGTCCTCCTTGAGCCATTTAATTAGAAGAGGACATTACAGGTAATCTATAGTTGTCATTTTCCATCTATTCCTGATATTCATTTCCGTTCTTTGGGTTGATTATCATTTTTCATTGATGCTGATACCCTATATTCACATCTTTGAGACATGGCCCAAAAAATTTGCCCTAAGAGGTTGATGTAGCTGAAGGAAAGATTAAAGCTTATATGGCCACAACTGAAAGAAAATGGAAAATGCAAAAGATGGTCGGGACTAATAATAAGTACATGGGAAAAATCCTAGCCTGAGTTCTACCCCCCAATTAGCCATCACCTAGTTCCTAAGCATCTCCTGCTCTATCTCAATCAAAGGAACTTATAATGTCCCAATCCTTATGAGCAATAAACCACTACATCTTTAAGGGGTATTGGAAAAGCATAAAGCAAGCTGGTCACCCAAGCTATGCAAGAAAGAAAAGAAAAATCATTGAAGTAAAAGGCGCACCAGAGGGGTGGAAAAGGCAGGTTGAGGAAAGGAGTAACTTAGGTATCCACAATTTCTCCTACTTATCTTCATTATACTTAAGATGTTGGACCTCCTTCAACTGGCATCATGACTATGGAATCTTCTTTGAAGCCTTTCCCACTCCATGACCACATTTATCACATGCACCTATGGATTGATGGGCCTGCCTAGGAATTGTCTCTCCCCTTTGGGGTTGGAAACACACCTAATAGGGCTGATTGAATAGCTATCCCTAACACTAGTGTGGTAACTTGCTTACATACCACAAGCTAGAAAGACATTTGATGGCAATGTTTGTATGAAGTATTTTTGTGCTAGCATTGAAAATGGTCCACTATGATACTTTAATGGTTTCTTTACCTATTGATGTTGATCTCCCTTGATCTCGAGGGTATGTTTTAAGTGGTTTCTCATAGATGCATTAGATGTCCTTTGAGGGATGGCTTGACACCTTTCTAGCACATTGAATGTTAGTTTATGTAGCTCAAACAGGTGTTATAGTCTCAAATGGTGTCCAAGAGACTAAGGAACGTAGTGGATTAATTTTTTCCAATACCCAAAAAAAGATTATTGGGAAAATTAGCGTAATTAGAATTAATTAGTCAGTTTATTAATTTTCCTAAGTCTAACTTAGGGAAATGGATTAATTAATCAAGATCAATTGAGCTAAATCGATTTTCCTCTAGTTACTTCTAAAGAAGTCATGTGATGGGGTCAAGGTGATCTTAGCCATCGATTGAGATTAGATCGTGGCCGTTGATTGCTCACCAAGAGATTACAAGAGGAAATCTATGGGCATTTGGAGAACACAATCAGAGACACAAATTTCAGTGATAGCAAGGGTGGAATGGTAGTGTGAGGGCACCAACAGATCGAGATCAACAGTGATTGAAGACAGGGTCGCCAAAGATAATTCTTCACAGTGATTTCCAGTTTGATAATTCTTCACAGTGATTTCCAGTTTCTTAGAGTTAGAGGGAGGTCGATTGTATTTGCAGAGAAGATGAGTTTCCCAACAGTGTGAATTGCTTCAGAGAGGCCAAGTTGCCGGAGCAAGGAGATTTACCAGAGTGGTAAATTTGCACAGGAGAAGCCAAGTGTGCCAATAGAAGTTGAGCTCTAGAGGAGGCTGAGTTTATTTACAGGGGGTGCGAGTTTGCTAGTGAGGGTTGAGTTGATAGGGTCGCACGTGTGGACTAGTTTGAGGCTCTAATGGAGTGTTGAATTGGATCAGAGGGGCCAAGTTGTCTCTAGGAAACCAAATCGACTTGCAGAAGTGAAAGAAACCATTTTTCGGAGGTTTGCTAATTTACGACAAACATTTGTACTATTTTCAATCACAGATTTTGCTAGAGAATAATAAAAATACTCATCTGCAGAACTGGTTTTCCCCACACAGGGGTTTTTCCAGCGACATTTGTCCAAAAAGATTTGTGTTCATTTTGTGCGTGTACAATATTTATTCAGTTCTTGAGGTTTATTTAATTTTCTGTGAAGTTGCAGTAGTGTTTTATTAAATATTTGCCGCAAATAAATTACAGAAGACAAATAATCAAATCTGATAGGAGAATAATAACCAATAATTGCAACAATATTAAAATTTCACACGGTATCTGAGAAGATATGAGGGCAGAAGAAGGCTCTGTGCAGGAATAGGAAGAGAAAAAGCCGAGGGCTTAATACCGTGTTCATATTCTTTAGTTTATTTGGGTTTTGTTATGTAAATTTTGGATAGACAGAATGTTCTATGCTTAATGCAAATTTACTTCAATCTTCTAGGGCCCGATACAATATAGCAATCACATAAACATGAAAGTAAAATGCTAATAGAACATACCAATAGATCAACAGAAGACAAGCCAATAAAATATTTCAGATTTACATATCTTCTTGCCAAACAAAGATATAGAATAGTGTGCGTTACGACAATCAACAGGATGCTTCAATCAACAAAGTCTTTCTCAGGTCAGCCAACCCTCCAAGTGTCACACACACAGCCCTCAAAGACAGCTCATCAAAAGTCAACATAATTCAACAAAAGAATCCCTCATCCAGATTTCCGGCATCATCCATATTTCTGGCATCCAGATTTATGACATCATCAATATTTACGGCATCCATTTCCGACATCATCCAGATTTACGGCATCCATTTCTGGCATCATCCAGATTTACAACATCCATTTCCGGCATCATCCAGATTTACGGCATCCATTTCTGGCATCCATATTTACACGTGGGAGAGAGAAGCATCTTCTAGGATGAATGAACCAATCAGATCACGAGGAATGTGTGTGATGATATGATTATAAAATGACCTCCAAGTCTCTCCAATTTATATCCATCTGTGAGGGTGTGTGACACATCTGTTGGGCTCTCAAGCCTACATTACAGTTTTGGCCAACCTTGCACATAAGTGGAATAAATTCAAAATAAATGTTCTGCTCATCCGATCAAGATGATTTTTAGATCAATCTTGCACCTCTCCGAAAGAGGAATCCAATAAAAACGTTGACATCATCATCTGAGCAGTACAACATGGAGTTTGGACCTAGTTGCCCAAAATTAACACTCCCTCTCAACTAGGGAGAACTCCATCCACCAGTGCCATCCAAACATTGTGCGTCATCCCGCCGTGACTTGCTTTGCTGGCTTCTTTATTTCAAACGGTGAGTCACAAAGACATCACTCTTGGCTGACCCGAATTCAGCTCAAAGATTCGAAACCTCTACAGGACTCAAAGGAGTCTCATACTAACTCGAAGTTAATTTAACTAACGCGAAGTCAGTTGGAGGTTCAAATCCTCTCTTGGATTCAAAAGAGTCATATACTAACCCGAAGTTAGTTTAACTGAGCCAAAGTCAGTTGGAGGTTCGAAACCTCACTTGGACTCAAAAGAGTCATATACTAACCCGAAGTCAGTTGGAAGTCCGAAACCTCACTTGGACTCAATAGAGTCATATACTAACTCGAAGTCAGTTGGAGGTACGAAACCTCACTTGGACTCAAAAGAGTCATATACTAACCCGAAGTTAGTTTAACTGACCCGAAGTCAGTTGGAGGTTCGAAACCTCACTTGGACTCAAAAGAGTCAAATACTAACCCGAAGTTAGTTTAACTGACCCGAAGTCAGTGGGAGGTCTGAGACCTCACTTGGACTTAAAAGAGTCATAGACTAACCCGAAGTTAGTTTAACTGACCCGAAGTCAGTGAGAGGTCCGAAACCTCACTAGACTTGATCCTAGATCAAGTGGTTGGACACGTGCCATCCTAGACATAGAGAGTACGACGATCTCCGATGCGTCCATCGGTCTTGCTATTGGTCTCTATTCACATTTCCCACTTCATTGGCCAAGATGAGAGGTACTTCCCATGAGTCTGAAACTCCATGGGTAGGATGCATGCGGGGCACAGATCAAAGAGAGGTGAACCAACTCAATATCATCACGGTTGGGCGGAAGCACACCAACAAGGTTCGGCAAGCCTAGCCTTGTGGTTGCTTATAGCTCCAAGAATCCATCCCCAAGCCCTTGAAGCTCCCAGAGCTCATCGTCCAACTCAAGCAAGACCCTTAGAATAGGGTCGTTCCATGATTCCAAGATTCTCACAAAAGGTTAGGAACTTGACCTTCCCCAAGGGCTTAGTGAGAATATCCGCGACTTGCTTATCAATTCTTATATGATCGAGCCTTACGACGCCTCCCTGTACCATATCCCGGATAAAATGGTACCTGATATCAATATGCTTAGATTGATCGTGGAACACGGGATTCTCTGATAAACGAATCCCACTCCAGTTATCACAAAGGATAACGGTGGTATCTACCACATGCCCGAACAACTCACTGAAGAGCTTTCGCAACCAAATGGATTCACAATAGGCCATACTCGCTGCAATGTATTCAGCGTCAGCAGTGCTCAAAGCCACTGACTTCTGCTTCCTGCTCATCCAAGATATCAAAGCAGACCCAAGTGTGAAGCAGCATCCAGATGTGCTCTTGCAATCCACCACACTGCTAGCCCAATTGGCATCAGTATATCCATGGAGTCTCAAACTCTCGACAGTGTATCTCAGCCCATGGTTTATCGTGCCCCGAAGATATCTCAAGAGATTCTTGGCACCAACCCAATGAATGTGATGAGGATCAACCATGTGTTGACTCAAAGTGTTCACTGCAAAACATATGTCCGGATGGGAGTTCACTAAGAACATCAATGCTCCTAAGAGTTGATGATAATCGATAAGATTTCCCAATGCGGGCCCAACAACATTTCCACACAACTTCTTGAAGTTGAGTTCCATCGGTGTCGACACGGACTTACAGTCCACCATACCAAATCTCTCCAGCAGCTTCACAATATATTTTCCTTGAGAGAGGAAAATCTCGCCAAGTCTCTGCCAGACCTCCAAGCCCAGGAAGTAATGCATCAGTCCTAGGTCTTTCATCTCGAACTTGGAAGCTAGCTCCCTCTTACACTGATGAATGAGAGGGTCAACACCTGTTAGGAAGAGATCGTCCACATAGAGAACCAGAATGAGAGGCTTTTCTCTATCAACCTTGAAGTAAAGGTTCAGATCAACATTACTTCGAGTGTAGCCCAACTTCATGAAGTAGCTATCTATCCTCTCGTACCAAGCCCTGGGGGCTTACTTCAACCCATAGAGGGCTTTCTTCAACCTGCATACATGAGAGTCTCTGTCTTGGACTTTGAACCCCAGAGGTTGCTCCACATACACTTCTTCCTTTATCGAACCATGCAGAAAAGCGGTCTTCACATCCATCTGATGGAGACTCCATCCTTGCGTGGCAACAAGGGCAATAATGGATCAGATGGTGGTATAGCGGGCCACAGGTGCAAATATATCATCATAGTCTATGCCTTCTTTTTGAGAGAAGCCTCGGGCAACAAATCTTGCCTTGTAATTTTCAGCACTACCATCAGATCCATGCTTGATCGTATAGAGCCATTTCGAGGAGATAACAACTTTGTCCTCCGGTCTCGGGACCATATCCTAGACATCATTCTTCATAATGGACTCGTACTCTTCGTGCATAGCATCCTTCCAAACTTGATACTTTACGACTTCTAAAAATGATCCAGGCTCAGATTGTACTATTGTACTCATCGTTGCTAGATACCCTTGGTTTCTCTTCGGCTTCTTGCTTTCACGGAATGTCCCCCTTGGGGCCATATGTCTCTTGGCATCCTCAAGAGTATCCCTGAGCCATGAGGGTCTTCTCTTCATTTAAGGCGGTGGATCAATAGGGTCCATCGGTCCTTCAACATCGGGCATCATCTCATCCTTCGGCGCTTCTTGCTTCCTTGTTCTTTCTTCATTGTCTTCCTTAGAGCTAGGAAGATTTATCACTTTCTTGAGGGAAGCATCTTCATCGAAGGTGACATCATGGCATATCTCCACTTCTCTTTGACTAGGCACATAGATCCTATATGCCTTCGAAGTTTCATTGTAACCCACAAGCATTCCCTTCTTTCTAGAAGCATCCAGCTTGCTTCTCTTTTCTTTCGGCACATGAATGTAGACAGGACAACCAAAAAATATAAAATGAGAAACATCAGGTTTCTTACTAGAGAAGACTTCTTCGGGAGTTTTGGAGTCCAGAGCGGAGTGCGGGCATCTATTTTGTACGTACACAACAGTGTTCGTAGGTTCTCCCCATAGAAACTTTGGAAGACCTTGGTCACATAGCATGGCATGTGCAACTTCCACAATGGTCCTATTCTTTCTTTCAGCAACGCCATATTACTCAGGAGTATACACGGTTGTGGTCTCACTCTTAATGCCAACTTCTCTTCAAGAGTCATTGAACTCGTTTGACTCGTACTCGGTGCTGTTATCGGTCCTCAAAATCTCGATCTTCTTTCTTGTTTGATTTTCCACCAAGGTCTTGAAGGTACGAAACTATTTCAATGCTTCGTCCTTCTTCAAGAAATATATCTAGGTCTTGCGAGAGAAGTCATCTATAACGTCATGTAATAAGAACATCCTCCCAAGGATGTCACAGGCAGCATACTAGATAAGTTAGAATGTATCAATTGCAAGACATCAGATGTCTTTGTGACACTTGAAGGGAAAGGTCCCCTTGTATGCTTTCCTTCGGCACAACCCTGACAGACACCTTCATGATCATCTTGATCTTCTAATGCCAAATCGAAGGACATCTTCCATGCATGATAATTAGATTTGTCAGTCAACTTATCATCAGACCATTGGTCCTTGACAAGACTTCTTCTTCGGTGATTGCTTTTCACACTATCTTGGGCTTTGTCTTCACCTCAACTCTGATACCATGTAAATTTTGGATAGACAGAATGTTCTATGCTTAATGCAAATTTACTTCAATCTTCTAGGGCCCAATACAATATAGCAATCACATAAACATGAAAGTAAAATGCTGATAGAACATACCAATAGATCAACAGAAGACAAGCCAATAAAATAGATCAGATTTCCATATCTTCTTGTCCATCAAAGATGTAGAATAGTGTGCGTTACGGCAGTCAACAGGATGCTTCAACCAGCAAAGTCTTTCTCAGGTTAGCCAACCCTCCAAGTGTCACACACACAGCCCTCAAAGACAGCTCATCAAAAGTCAACATAATTCAACAAAAGAATCCCTCATCCAGATTTCCGGCATCATCCATATTTCCGACATCCAGATTTACGACATCATCCATATTTACGGCATCCATTTCAGGCATCATCCAGGTTTATGACATCCATTCCGACATCATCTAGATTTACGACATCCATTTCCGGCATCATCCAGATTTACGGCATCCATTTCCGGCATCTATATTTACATGTGGGAGAGAGAGAAGCATCTTATAGGCTGAACAAACCAATCAGATCATGAGGAATGTGTGTGATGATATGATTATAAAATGACCTCCAAGTCTCTCCAATTTATATCCATCTGTGAGGGTGTTTGACACATCTGTTGGGCTCTCAAGCCTTCATTACAATTCTGGCCGAAGATGATCTTTAGATCAATCTTGCACCTCTCCGAAAGAGGAATCCAATAAAAATATTGGCATCATCATTTGAGCAGTACAACATGGAGTTTGGACCTAGTTGCCCAAAATTAACATGTTATATTTCCGCGGGTTTGAAAATGGCATTAGCAGGTTTGAGAGATCAGGACAGATTGGATGGAGCCTCAAATTTTGGCGTCTAGAGGACCATGATTTCTTTATTGTTGGAAGAAAATGGTCTCAAGGAGTATGTGATTAGTGTGATAGCCGTTCCAACGAATCTAACACGACTTGCAACATACAAGAAGGAAGATGCCAAGGCAAGGAGGATAATCCTTGATGGAGTCAAGTGTTAAAAATAGTACCAAGGAAGGTGTTACTAGGCTTTTATCCATTTTAGCCTAGTGAGCACATTAATGAACTTTTGTCTCAATGACATTTATGAGTTAAATTAATGTCAAGGGTGAAAAGGTACTTAGAAGTGTAAAGTACATAATGTACTTTTCTAATATTAAAGTGAGTTGAAAAAATCACTTTATGAGAAAAATAGAAAAGTTACATAACTTGAAAAAGGTACTAGGAGACTTTTAAGTGATGGGGCCAATGTATGAGGGGGGTCATTTGGGAGAAATGATCTCAACCATACATCTTGAGATTTGGAGATTAAATCTCTCAGCCATTGGATCCTAGGTTTAGGAATAGGGATTCAATCTTTTCCAAGGAGACAAAAGAGGAAAAAGGGATTTCATTCTTCTCTTCACACTTGAGAGAGAGCGTGAGAAGAGAGGAGAAGAAAAAATTCATGAAGGAGAGAACTTGTAGCTAGAGAAGGGCTCAAATTCCAAGGAAGAAGGAGACGACCACAGAAACACGAAAATTGAGGAAAATAACAGCTACAACAGGCACAAAATTCGAGGTAGGGAGGCACAAATTTTGAGGAGTTTCTGCATGAAATTCGAGGAGCATGACGAAGCCAAATTTCTAGGAGAAGGTTGCTGCTGTCAGGCTTGAAATTCGAGGCACGAATTTCGGGACAACAGACTCGGGCAGTGCAAAAATCGAGGATGGATTTTGGTGCTGTCTAGCATGATTTTCGAGGCAGAAAAGTCACCTTTAGGCACAAAAATCGAGGCTGGGTTTGCACAGATTTTGAGGCTGAGTTTGGGCACGAATTCCAAGGAGCTGAGCTGTAGAAAAAATGTAGAAATTCTGGGCACTAAATTTGCTGATAATCTGAATTGTTCAGTGGGCATAAATATCTAGAAATTGCAATTGAAGGGAGATAAGTACAGTGAAATTTTTTTATTTATTTTATAATTTTCTCAAGCAATAAAATCCTCCTTTGAAGACCGGTCTTCCCCAAGAGGCTGTGGGTTTTTTCTTGGGTCAACTTGACCAAAAATAAGTGTCTCATATGTGTGAATGCTTGCATTAATTTTGTGTTAATTACCAATTGATAGGAAAGTGCAAAATAGTAGTACTCTTTTAATGTTTGCAATGAATGCATATTGAAATTTATATCAGCATGACAAAACATGTGGGTTGGGCCTAAACAAACATATGCAAACTTGTAAACTGGGTTAAGGGTGTAAATCATTAAATTTTCTACATCAAGGACCATATAATTCCACATATCGCTGAGCTAGATACAACGAAGCAAATGTGGGACACTATTTTGAAGCTGTTCTAGGCTGCTACCACTAATAGGAAGCTACTTATTAGAGAAAAACTAAGGAATGCACAAATGCATAAGGGAGAATATGTTACCAGTTGCCTCACTAGATTTAGATTGGTAAAGGACGAGTTAGTTGCAGTGGGAGATAAAGCAGACGATGACGAGATGGTCATATAGCCCTGAATCTAAGTTGCACTGAAACAGATACGGGAATGGATACAAATACGAGGTTTGAAACAAATATGATAAATTTTCAAAACATCTAGATATGACACAACAAGGAAATGACACACACACACATATATAATAACAAAATACGAATTTCATATTACCATTCATCTTTTAGAATCTAGATTCTATATCTAAAAATACATAGTCATCATCATGAATTCAACATAAACAAATCATCATCATCAATTCAACATAAACATTGTCATCATCATTAGTGATTATTATAACATTCAACATATCATCAAGTTTCTAAGTTTCTGTTTCAAATTTCAATCATCAACATGACAACATCATCATCAAAATTAATATTGCACACTACATGGTACAAAGTACAAAATGAACTATGATTGGCAGTCTACTATCATATGGCGTATTATGGTATTCAATGCTCATTGTTCAAAAGTTTAAAACATCATCATAAATTACCTTTACATATCATCAAATGTCTTCATCCATATAATTAAGATCCAACTATTGGTGCCTCCTCATCAAACAAAGTCATAGGAGACATGGCATTCAACGTCCTATCCAAGTTAGGCAACTCTGGTTCCACATCCCATAGTTTGATGTTTCCAAATTTGTATTCATCACTCGTGTGACAAAAGGCCAAGGTTCAAATGAACATACACTAGTTCTTGATCTGTATTAGAAACTTGAAGGTTATTGTGAAATTTGCAAGTTAAATTTTATGTCTTTTAGGCAATGGATCAATTTGTAGAAGTACATAAATTAATGGTTTTTAAACTCAGTTTGCAACATAAAAATATAGACAAATATACCATACACAACAGCACAAGACAACAAAATGATAAAGGAGTTCACCCCTCTTGGGCTACATCCCCTGGTCCAGCTTCCAGTGTTGGGCCTCTTTCATTAAGTGCTAAAATTTGCGATATCATGGATTTACATTGCTCAGAATGCAAAAATTATGTCTCCAATGTCTCTAGAAAACCCAAAAACCCCAAGCTAGGCTTTTGTTGGGCTCAATTTGGCCAAAAACTCACAAAGTTATGCTTCAAAGAAGTTTTGCTGTTAACTGATAAACAAACTGGCCATTCTGTCTAACCATCCTACGTTTTCTGCCATTCTGGACACCGCCGAGCGTCAATTTCTCCTGGCGCCTGCGGGATTGATGCCAAATTGGGTGCAATTTGTCTGACGATTAAATTGTCCAATAACGCCTAAGCGTCGAATTCTCCGCCCCACGCCTAGTCGTATTAATGCCATGAGGTTGGGGGCTGGGCTAACTGCTCACCCTCGCCGGTCTTCTGCCTCGATTCCACGTTGCCCATATAACCTGTGCTAGTCCTTGAACTCCTGCGCCCTGCCATTCGACTCTGCTCTTGGTCCTGTATGACAATGAAACCAGGGGGCTAGGGCTTCTACCCACCCCCTCTCCACTGTTGCGCCCAAACTCCTTTTTCCTTGGTTATGTGTGATGATGCGTGACCTTGGGCCGGGGCTAAGCCCCAGGCCCTCAGGGATTGGCTCCGTGGTCCCGTGGGATGCTAGATGACCAGGGCTAGGGGCTTAGCCTCGACCCTTTTCCCAAACATGATTTTTGGAAACTTTAAATAAGGTTTTTGCCCTATGGTTTATAAGCAACACCATGGGCACAACGAGAGAGTGCTGCGCTGTAGACCTTGAGGTCGGGGGTTCGATTTGCCCGAGCCTCAGTCCGACCATTGCCAAAATTTTACACTGGCCCACGGGGTGCCATGTGGCAACCCATGATTGGGCCATGTGGCACAGTACTATTGGACCATATCAACAATGATCAACTAATCAAAATTAAACCATGTGCGCAAATCAAATGATGCCACTTGTCATCTTGTGGTTGGTCCAAGAGCTTGCTGATTCATTGCATGGACTGCCCAGTCAGTAGTCTTGTCTTCAAACTGCAAACTTTTTTAGCTGTTTAGGAAAACAATCAGAATGCGATATCTGGAGCATGCAATGTCGGTTTTTGAGTACTTTACTGATCCCCTGGATCATTCCTCCCCACAGGAAGCTTTTGGACCTCCAAAAGATCATTTTTAGTCAACAAATAGATGAGGGTACAATTCCCTCACCCTTCCAATCTCAATCCATTTGGCCTTGCTTGGATTAGTACCTTTGAGCCCCACATGAAGGTACTCCACGTTCCCTCGTCTTGAAGTTCTTGTTTTCCTGTCTTGAAGTCTTTCCTTGCTAATGTAAAGCCGAAGTTCATCTCCCGCTTGAAAACTGTGATCAACACGATGCTTATCATGTCTTGTCTTGTACTTGGCTTGACTCTTTTTGAACTGTTCTTGAACCATTTGATGCACCAATTGAACTTGTTCAATGAATCGCTTGGCCTTATCTATGTCGCCATGTCCATCAATAGGAGATAAAATCTAAAGGAGATTTTGGTAAGTATCCCATGCATGTCTCAAATGGAGATGTTTGAGTCAATGAATGCTTGGCTCGGTTGTAAGCATGCTGAATGTAGTGCAAATGTTCATCCCAAAGTTTAGGATGCTTGTTGCAATAACCATGAAGGAGATGTACTATTGTTCTATTCACACTTTTGTTTGGCCATCAATTTGTGGATTGAATGCTGTGCTCTTCTTCAACTTGGTGTCCATGCGTCCCTATAAACTTGACCAAAATCTCCCGACAAATCAAGAATCTCGATAAGAAATAATGGATGTGGGCAACCCAAAATGCACCCATACATTTTGAAAGAACGTTTGTGCACTCTGTTCAACTGTAACCTGCTTCTTACAAGGCATCAAAATACACATTTTGTTGAAATGATCCACAACAACATCAAGATAATCATGACCTTTCCTAGACATAGGTAGATCTCCCACAAAATCCATAGAAACACTTTCCCAAGGATGGGAAGGAACAGGATGTGGAGTATACAATCCCAACTTTCTATTGCTAGGCTTACTGATAACACACATAGAAAATCCTCTTACATATCGTGACACAGTTTCGTTCATACGAGGCCAATAACAATACCTCTGTAATTGTTCCACTGTCTTGCCTACACCAAAATGGCTAGCAATAAGAGAAGTATGCGCTTCCCTTATGATGTTGTCTCTTTCACCCTGTGGAATACATAACTTGCCAAGATGATACAACAATTTATCATGAACATGATAATCTTATTCCTCTACGTGGTTGCCTTGACACAAAGTTGCATATACAGCCTTAAAATATTCATCTAAAGCATATTGTTCAACATAACTCTCATGCATGATAGAATTATGCTTAAGAATAATGGATGTACTAACAATTTGTTTAGATAACATATCAACAAATTTGTTATAGATGCCTTTCTTATACCTTATTACCAAGTGGAATTGCTGTAAGAAACCCATCCATTTGAAATGCCTCGCTTGTTGTATCTTGGTTTGTGAATGCAAGTATTGCAAAGGTTGATGGTCAGTGTGAATGATAGTTTCCTTATCCATCAAATAATATTTCCATTTCTTCACACTTTGCACCAAAGCATACAATATGTTGGATAGTTAATCACTGCACTGGTAAAGTTTTTAGAATGATAACAAATAGGCTTACCACATTGCATCAAAACGTCTCCCATGGCTTAGTCACTTGCATTGGTTTGTATCTCAAATGGCTGCTTAAGATCTAAAAGTGCAAGAACTGGTGTTGTACTGATTCTCTCTTTCAATGCATCGAAGGCTTTCTGCTGCTTGCCTCCCCACTGAAAAACCTGTATCACCCTTGTCAAAGTATGTAATGGAGTTGCAGTTGATGAGAAGTTAGAAATGATGTTGAAGAGACCTCTAAGGCATATTAGATGTTCATTCCAGGGCCAGGAGGATTATAATCAGACAAGATGTCAAGTTCCTAGAGGACAAGGCTTATAGGAGGTCCCAAAATTTGCCCACGACTGATGATCAGACTGAGCAACCAACAAAAGCTCCTAGAGTTGAGCAACAGGCTCAAGTGTAGGAATTCTTGAAGTTTCGCAAAGTATGAAGTAGCATATTAGGGAGATGCATCAGGAGGATATAGAGGTGGATATTCCGTCATCTACAGTTGGCAGGAGGAACCGTGAGGTTTAACAGACACTCAAAGATGCTCATGAGTTTGAGGGAGCTCCTAGGATGGGCAATAGACAATGGAGACAACCAAAGAGCTACATGGGCTACATGGCATTGGTCAGTCAGTTAGTAGATAGCGAGACTTCTAACTATCAGGAGGTTGCACAACAGCAGGTGTGGCAAGATGCGATGGTTGAAGAGTATACCTCAATCATGTAGAACGATGTGTGGGAGGTTGTACTTATATCGATGAATAAAGAAGTGGTTGGATCACACTGAATCTTCAAGATCAAACACGATGCAAATTGTAACATCCATATATACAAAGCGAGGTTCGTGGTCAAGGGGTTTTCTCAGAAGGAGGGAATAGACTACGAGAAGACATTCGCTCTTGTGGCCAGGTATACTTCTTCATGAGCTGTGATCTCACTCGGAGCATAGATGGGATGGTAGATCCATCAGATGGATGTCAAGATGTCGTTCCTCAATGGTGTGTTGGAAGAGGAGGTATACATAGAGCAACTGGAGGAATTTGTAGCACATAACAGAGAGACCCACGTGTGCAGGCTGAAGAGAGCGTTTACGGGCTCAAGCAGGATCCCGAGGCGTGGTATGAATGCATTGATGGTACTTGTAGGGCATGGGCTTTGTAAAAAGTGAGGCAGACACAAATACTCGGTGGTTGGGGGTGAGGTTCTCATTCTTGTCTTTGTGGACGACTTGTTTCTTACAGGTTCATTGGGGCTCATAAAGGAGTGCAAGAGGGATATTGCAGTTGAGTTCAAGATGAAGGATTTGGGGCTCATGTACTACTTTCTAGGCATGGAGGTGTGGCAGACAGATGGGAAGATTTTCCTTGGGCAAGGGAAATACTGCATCGGGGCCTTGAGGAGATTCTGGATGGAGGATTGCAGAGCCATGTCTACACCCATGATCACGAAATGGAGGAAGGTAGATGCATCCAGGGAGAAGGATCTAGATCCCACCTTTTATAGACAGTTGATTGGCTCTCTCATGTATTTGGTCAACACCAGGCTATATATATCCAATGTAGTAAACTTTCTTAGTCAGTTCATGGTGGAACCAAAGAGAGTGCATTTGACAACAACAAAACATGTGCAGAGATATTTGTGTGGCACTATCGAGTATCGCATTAGATATGCTCGAGGTGATGGTATTAGGTTGGTGGGCTATACTGACACAGATTCGGAAGGTAAATATAGTGGACAGGAAAAGCTCTTTAGGGTGTTGCTTTAGCATGGGATCAAGAGTTGTTTCTGGGTACAGTCGGAAGTAGAAGTTCATGGCATTGAGTTTTGCCAAGGCAGAGTACATAGCAGTGAGCATGGCTACATGCGAGGCCATTTGGGTTCAGAAGTTGCTGGTAGCCTTGTTTGGTCAGAAGGTTGAGACGACGATGATACATTGTAACAATCAGAGTTGCATTAGGTTGTTTGAGAATCTAGTGCTTCACGATAGGTC
Organism: Pinus albicaulis; assembly: GCA_034641835.2. Classification (NCBI taxonomy): domain Eukaryota; kingdom Viridiplantae; phylum Streptophyta; class Pinopsida; order Pinales; family Pinaceae; genus Pinus; species Pinus albicaulis. The sequence goes on along the minus strand of CM076575.1, from coordinate 1,111,992,714 downwards.
TAGGCATACAAACATCATATACCACTTAATTAGGGATTGTGTACAACGCAGGATTGTTCAGCTACAATATATACCCACAGATGAGCAGGTAACATATATATTGACAAAGGCTTTGGGGAAGGTGAGATTCATCTTCTTCATAGACAAGATGGGTGTTATGTAGAACACCTTCTTCGCTAAGAGGGAGTGTTAGTTTATGTAGCTCGTACAAGTGCTCATGTCTCGGATGGTGTCCATGAGGCTAAGGAACACAGTGAATTAATTTTCTCCAATACCTAGAAAAATTTCTAAGGAAAATTACCTTAATTAGAATTAATTAGCCAGTTTATTAATTTTCATATCTCAGGGAAATGGCTTAATTAATTGGGATTAATTGAGGTAAATTGATTTTCCTCTAGTGACTTCTAGAAATGTCATGTGATGGGGTCAAGATGATCTTAGCCATCGATTGAGATTAGATCGAGGCCATTGATTGCTCAACGTGAGATTATAAGAGGAAATCGATGGGCATTTGAAGAACACAATCAAATACAAATTTGTAGTGATAACATGGGTGCAATGATAGCGTTAGGGCTCCAAGAGATCGAGATTAGCAATGATTGAAGACAAAGTTGTAGAAGATAATTCTTCACAACAATTTCCAATTTCTCAGAGTTAAAGAGAGGTTGATTTTATTTGCAGAGAGGCTGAGTCTCCCACCTGTGCGAATTGCTTCAGAGAGGCCGAGTTGTCGGAGCAAGGAGAAATTTGCCATAGTGATCAATTTGCATAGGAGAAACCAAGTTTGCCAAGAGAAGTTGAATTCCAGAGGAGGCCGAGTTTATTTCCAGGTAGTGTGAGTTTGCCAGGGCCGCATGTGTGGACTAGTTCGAGGTTGTGGAGGAGGGCCGAATTGGATCAAAGGGGCCAAGTTGTCTCCAGGAAGCCAAATCGACTTGCAAAAGTGAAAGAAACAATTTTTCGGAGGTTTGTTAATCTATGACAAACAGTTGTAATATTTTCAATTAAAGATTTTGTTGAAGAATAATAAAATTACTCACCTGTAGAACTCGTTTTCTCCACATTGGGATTTTTCCAAGGGCATTTTTCCAAAAATTTCGGTGTTCATTATTTTGTCTATGTGCAATTTTTTCTTAGTTCCTGTGGTTTATTTAATTTTCTGTGAAGTTGCAGAAGTGTTTTATTCAGTATTTGCTGCAAATAAATTGCAGAAGACAAATAATCAAATTTGATAAGGGAATATTAACCAGTAACTGCAACAGTGTTAAAATTTCACATTGAAGAGGGCGTCTAGGCCAGTTATGAGAGCATTTATGACATTGCGGCCCCAACGTTGTGCCTCTAAAGATCAACGTTGGACCTTGAGGAGCCTCCACATGGATGTATGGCTCCTTCTATGCCTCTAGATGCTGAAACTTTGAGCCAAGAACTTAGGGCATTAGCTTTATTGATGATTTGCCCCAAAGGATCTGGGACGCCCCTAGTTTGGCCTTATACGTACTTGATGAATGTTGGCTTGTTCCTATGCATAGATGATGATGGAGATCACTTGAGATACTTTGGGAGGCCTGACACACTCCATTTTGATGTTAACGCCATGTCCTGGGGTTTTCTCATCACCCATACAAACCCAGTAAGTTGATGCACGACTTTTTGATGATGATGTCTTGGATGAGGATGTATTTGGAGATGCAACCATTCACTTTGATGAGGTATCTTGGAGTGAAGAGCACTTTTGTACCTATTTTGTCACTTTGCTTGATGGGGATGCTCATTTGAATTGTGAAGAATTTATGGCATTTTATTATGATTTACCATTTTATAAAACTATCTTTAAGCTGACTTGTGACCAATTATCCTTGTTGGATACTTTAAGCAATATTTTAGGGCTTTTAATTGTAAATTAAGGGACCTTGACTTGGTTACCTTCATACAAATAGAGAGGAGTCAAATTCTTTAGATAATTGTCACATACTCATCATTCTTCTCTTGAAGGAGTGCACACTAGTGTTTCTTCTCTTTCTCTTGGACGCAATGGCTAATTAGAGTGCGAATTGCCTTGGGGAGGATATGTTTTGCATGGAGAGGCTTTCATATGGATTGATGAAATGATTCTTGTTTGAACGATGTAATTTTAATGTTACTTTTCTTCCATTTTGCATGAAATTTTTCAAATTAGGGTTTGTCATATTCCATATTAAAAATCATGAGATCCTTTTACTATACATTGTTGCAAAATTTGTTATCAAGAATCCGTCAAAGAAGCTAATTTTCTTGCATCCTTTGACCTTAAATCTCTTAAGAACAAGTCGCGAGGGTTTCTAAAGTGAAGCAAATTGTCTTCCACGCTTTCTGTCCAAGGTCCTTCTATCTTGACCTCACCCTAATTGAATCCATTGCTCAATTGACCGAAGGCACTAGTCTTGGTGTGTCGATCAACTTAAAATTCACTTTTCTTTATTCTATGATAGCTAGGGTTAGGGTTTGGTTTAAATTTGCATTTAAGTATTGTTGTCCTTTAGTTAGGGTTTGCATCCATTAATGTTTAAAGGGAAAAATCTATCAATTATTGCATTTTTTACCACTAAAAATAAGTCTGATGTCTAGGTATTTGTTGTTGTTTTGTGCATTTTCATCCATTACAAATTACTTGTTTACCTATCCCTTGCTTACCTTCTTGGAAAGCTTAAGGTCATTGTTGATCTCACCTTTTAAGTATGTTGTAAATCAGCACATCATCGAAACCCTAACTTATAACAAGCCTCCTTTAGTTTATTGGGGTTTGTTGAAAGTGTATTTGAACTTATGTAAATATTATCCTGACCTTCAAGGCTTTGTTGGTACCTTCTTCCATAACCATTAAACTCCAATCACCCTTGAGGCTTCCTTTATTGAAGATATTTCTAGGTGATTTTATTTGCAAGATTTTTGGAGAGCCATTTGTCTTTGAAAACGTAGGTCATCTAACCTTTAAGTCTTGCCATGAAAGCCTCCCTTGCGGGGACAACATCCAACCAGAAAACAACAAGAGAGAGGCCATTGAGGCGACAACGGTGGCTGATCTCTTTGTTGCCATAAGACCTAGGTTTCCTAGAGAGACTTTGCACTTGGCTACTAGATTTTGCAGTAGTAGGTTGTTCAAGGGATAATAAGAGATTAATAAAGTGACGTTGAAATATAAAAAAGACATCTTTGTACCTTTACTTAACAAGGTTACAGTAGTGGATATATTATAATCAAAGTGTTAAAAAAAAACGTCAGGCTTGAAATCACAATTGTTAATTCCTTTATTTTAACATAATTATAAAAATGGATGCTCGACTTATAAAATATAAGATAAGAAAATCCACATTAATGTCAATTTGGTGTATCAACTACGAATTACAAAGCTGGGAATAATTGAAAAGAAAAATACTATTGGCAGGAAGCAATATGAAAGAAAGGACTTACGAGAGGGGTTGTTGTTGTTGTTGTCGTCTAGGAACAAATCATTACCTCTAGAAAAGTGGGTCCTGTTTAGGGATTCGAGTTTGCAACTTAGTATGAGTCTTGTTAGTGGGTGGTAAGTAGTCTCCCTAAATATCTTGGATTTGGACTCTGCTGAAATGGTGCTGCTATTTGTTTGCCCATTGGTGCCCTTGTGATTTGGGAGCACTATAAAAAAGGATATAATTCTTTGAGTGTTATTCAATTGTGAGGGTTGCCTAAGCATGGAAGATTAGAGATCCTCTGCCTCACTCATAAATAAGGTTGAGCTGCTTAAACATTGTTGATTTGTCAACTGGAAGAAGATGGAAGGAGGGTTTAGAGGCTCCTTGTAGAAGCTTTGGAACTATCGTTGTATCTCACAGAAAATAGGGTGTTGAAGATAAAGTGCTTCTTCATTTGGGTCTCTGGCATGTGACATAATTGGTAAATCTCATCATCCCATGAAATTTGATGCTTGATCTCTTTTTGAAGTCCATGTGAACCCACTCAAAACTAGCTTAGAGGGAACTTGAGGCTGTGCATCTAGTGCCATAACATGTGAAGGGTTCGAATAACGAGGTCCTCTCTTAGTTCCAAGAAGTGCTGTGCATAGAAGGTCATCTTGGGCTTTAACCCCCATAGTTGGTCGACCCAAGTGCTATGGACATACTACTACTACTACATGTAGATGTCATCTTTGATAACCCTATTCATCTCCTGCTTATTAGGTAAGATATGTTTGGGGCGTTCAAAAAATACGTAAAAGGAGGGAGGTGGTCCATTGAGATAACAATTGATCATAGAAGATCCGAGACCTAAGAAACCATCAACTTTGAGCCCATCTAGTAAGTTTGTTCTAGGCGAAGGCCTTAGTGGACTAGAAGGCAGGTACATATAACAATTTCATCTAGTTGTGGAGTGAACAAACATTGGATATGATGCAAAAAAGAGATAAATCTGAAAATTCTCTTGGGTTCAAAATGTTGGGTTGCAAATTCTGCCTAAATAATGGCATGGGGACTTTTCATCTTACCCTCAATGATACGAGGAAGCATGAGCGTTTGAACTTTGTACACTCTCCTCTTGGCTTAGTTTGACTCGAGCAGGCTAGGCATCCACACTTAAAAATCCTAAAGGATCATGGGAGATGTTAAATTTAACTTTTATATTTAAATGACAAAAGGCTAGGTTGTCAAGTTTTAACCACAGATCACAAAAAACTGTTATTTTATAATTGTGTAAAATATTTTAAAGAAGAGTTTGAAAATTAGATTAAGGTAAGTTTCTAAAATCGAAACAAATGGCACATGCGAAATGACTATTATATTTATGTTTGATGAAAATAACACATTAGTAGAAAAATTGAGAAGCTTAAGTTGAACCAACAATGAAAAGTAGATGACAATATAATTTTGATTTTTGAGAGGCATAGAAATATTCCTATTGATTTTGTAATGATATCAACACAGAAAAGGATTTGGGTTTGAGAAAAGTATTTAGGTTTTGCTATGGTCATTATGGGGAAAAATAATGTTAATTTTTATAAGAGTGTTTTATCATTGCTTTGGTACCAAATGAACAATCTTGGCATTTGGTTTGGTGGACCAACTTTTGGCATGAAATTATTTGGCAAAGAAAGAGTAGTATGGAGGACAACTAGTAAAGTTATACAATGCTTGAATATTTAAGAAAATGAAGTATGAATGTGATATGCCAAATTACAAGCAAATTAGGAAAATGGAAATTTAATCGAATGGCTGCACCCCAAAGTTTGTTGTGAATTGGTTATATCTGGGAATTTGTTTTAATTAGTGCTTGCTACCAGGAGATGTATGGCATTTTTTTTTTCACTAGCTTCCACTTACCACAATGAGGTCACAACATTGCTTAGCTCATCTGTGTAACGTCCTCTACGAATTAAGGATGAATGGGACAAAGTAGCCTATCAATCCCGTAGGCTATAGTCTTCTATAAAGGGGAAAAACTCCAAAAATTCCCATTGTTGTGCAAGTTATGGGGCAACTGGGCGAATAAACCCAAAATTGGGGCTTGGAGTAAAGTTTACTCAAACATTTTAGAAGAGACCCCTCTAGGAAATCTATAAATTTGAGAGGGATGAATTCTTTTTGGACATCAAGTGTGGAATCGATTTCATATTTCTTCTCTCTGTTTTGGCGCAAGAATTCTATCTGAGGCAACGCGTTTTTGTTGGTATTGACCTTTGCTCTAGCACAGGACTATCCCTTGAGAGGCAACCAAAACTCTGTATGTTTGTTTGGCACAGGAGGTCCCTGTTTGGAGGAAGAACAACAATTCCAAATTATGTCTTAAGGAACATATCTTTGTAGATCAACGAGTTTGGGAACAAAACAAACCCACACAAATTTTGTGACTCAACAAAGGGGCATATTGACCCACATTGGTGCATATGAAGTATTTGAGGTTAGCAAAGGGCCAAAGCTAGGGTTTTCTGAACTGCATAAAGAGATTTCACTTCGCCCTAAGCTTCTGAAGAACTTAAAACAAATTTAGAGAAGATTGCATGTGCGTCGAATCTCTGTGGAATCGAAATCGCAAACTGAACTTTTCTGAAGCACTTGTAACGGCCTGCAACTCCTCCGTTTCCCCTATAACAGGTCAACGTATGAATCCTAAGCAAATTAAATCGTTGAAGTTGGTTGAAGATGAATTTTGTAAGGTTGAACGAGCCTTTCCAAAATTGAAGAAGATCATAAGAGCAACTGAATCCAGCTTGATATTGAATAGGGTTTCAGGGAATTATGGAATTGTCTGAAGAAATATGGTCATCAGGTTAGAAGTAGAAATTGCTCTCTCTTGGAACACTGTATAATGGATAAACTATCCTAGTTTGTTGGATGAGTATTGGCATTTATGTACATGTTGAACTGATTATTCTATGTTGGAGCACGGTTGTATTCAACTGTAATGTTGGAGTGTAAAAACTCTGGTAAACTTTATAAGTATATATTATTATTGATAAAAGATGAGATGATTACACATGAGGATCACCAAGGCTTTAAATACAGCCTTATGGTGTCCCTTGGCGAAGAGGCATGATCGTTGATCATGCCCTTCCACATTAATAAACCTAAGATAACTATATCTAACTAATAATTAATAAAATATACATAACATTGCCTCTCTCTTAAAGATGGTTTGTCCTGAAAGCATACGTAATGATGGACAATGCTGACGAATGCTTGGGTTTTCTGAGCGGCGGGCTCTTGCTTCCCACATTTTAAAAAGATCGTGGAGCATCTTCTCGAGTTCAATCTTTTGTTGATGTGGATAGACAAGGTCGGATCCTGTCTTGACTTCTATTGGATGTTTGATTTTCCTATCGGGAGGCACTTTTATGGGTAGATCTTGGAATACTTTTTCGTGTTTCTGAACACGTCCTTGTACTTCTTGCGACTCTTCGTGGTTCCTTTTTGTAGATAACATTTCTAATTGATGACATTGTATTATAGAGGCTGGCGCTCCTTTTCGAATCATCTTTGTCATCTGAGATGAAGATATGACTTGATTCCCCGGGGCCTGGAAACCATACAACTTGTGCTTTTGCCCTTTCCACTTAAAGCTTATAAACTGCTTCTGGTGGTTGGCAAAATAAGTACCTAAAGTTTGTAACCATTGAATTCCTAAGACCACATCGACTCCTCGTAATGGGATGGTGTAGAATGGAGATTCTAAATTAAAGTTTTTAATCTATAGTTTGACCTTATGGAATTTCCCTACTTGCTGAATCTTCTTACCATCGGCCACCATTACCTTCATATTAGGCATGGGGAAGGTAAAGATGTTGAGTCTTTTTGCCACGGTTGAATCTAGAAAATTGTGGGTACTGCCAGTGTCGATGAGCACCATTACGTTGTTGTTCTTGATATGTCCTCTTAACTTTAGGGTTTGAGGTTGTGATATGCCTGTCATAGCTGATAATGACACTTGTGGAATGGTTTTGTCATCCATTTCTGGAGAGAGCTCTAAGGTGTCTTCTAATCCTTCTATATATGAATCATTATTGTTAGCGTCATCAATTGCTTCACAACTGTATAGATTTTTTGCTTTTCCATTAGCACATCTGTGCTTAGGGTCCCACTTTTCGCCACAACATTTGCAGTTGCCCTCTCTCATCCTTTGTATTTTCATGTTAGATTTATCTTCTTCACGAAGATTGGGTGGGATATATTTTAGGTTATCTATATTTTCAGATTGAGGAAATCTTTGTCTTGAATATACTCTTTCTGATTTTGACCATGATAACCTTCCAAATTTATTTTCAGCAGCTTTTGCTTTTTGCCTTGCTACTTCTACTGATGTAATTTCGTGAAGTTCGAGCTCTTCTTGTATATGGATTTTAAGTCCTTAGATGAAAGATTGGATTAGACGAGATTCTGACAATCCCGGTACTCGTGTTGCCAAGGTCTCCCATTCTCGAGTGTACTCGTCCACATCTCCTTTTTGGCGTAATTTGATGAATGTTGAAAAAAACTTTTCTTCTTTTATGCCTTGGAATCTTTTGAAGAATGCATCCTTAAATTTCCTCCAACTGATAGCAAGCGTCGTATTTTTCCACCACATATACCAATTATATGCTTCTCCTTCCATTTTCATGAAAGCGTGTTTAATTTTTTCGTCATCACTATTAATGTCATAAATCTCAAAATATTCTTCGGCTTTATTAAGCCATGCAACGCTATTTTTTTTCATTACCGTCAAACTTGGGTAGTTCGATTTTTGCTTTTCGCTGATATGGTAATGGCGAAACAAGAAGGGGATATTGATTAGCAAATGCATTCCAGAGCTGCTTATTTTGAGAATCTGCATTACTATCTTCGTGATGATTTGGGGAGTCGGTTTTTTCCTGATGCTCCTCTAAGTTCCCTGAATCTGCGGAATTGTTCTGTTGATTTTGTTCCATATTAGGGAATATGGGTTGTTGTATCTGACTTATCCTATCTATCTTATCATTTATTTTATCGAAGAGCTCTGTCATCTTGTTCATTGCTTCGTTATGCTTTTCTGTGGCCTCGTGATGATTTAGCCACATTTGTCTTTCTATTCAATTCGTCATATCTTGAACCGTTTTGATATCGTTGGAGCTTCTTGCAACTGTACCTTCGAGACTGACTAATCTTTTTCCAAAGTCATCTAAATTATTATTGATTTGCTTCTCAAGATCCAGCAATTTTTTTTGGAAATCGGCCATCGACATTGAGGACGTCATTGAGCGCGTATGTGGTGGGGAATATTTTTCTGCCATTTTTTTTATTATTAAATAATAATAATTATTATTATTATTATTATTTTATTATTTGAATTTTATATATATATATATATGGGGGAAATTTTTTTTGTTAACTTTGAAAAGTCACGTTGTTTTGAAACGGGGGAATGGGTTTTAATACCATGGGCAATTACCATGGGCTCCAAAACCACGAGCTTGTAAACCACTGAAATTACTCTTCTTTATTTCTTTTTCCTTTTTAATTTTAATTTGTCTTGGTATGCACGTATATGTACTTCTTTATATATATCTCTTTTTTCTTTTAAATATTTTTTTTTCCTTTTAATTTATTTCCCCCTTTATGTTAACTTTCCTTCTCTCTTTTATTTATTTTTATATATATATATATATATATATATATATATATATATATTTTATATATATTTTTTTTTTTTTTTTTTTTAAACAAATGTTGCTGCCCAAAGCACTTGGTTTTAAAAAAATCTGCAATTCTGGAATTTTCTTGTAATTCCTTAATTCTTGGTGATCACACAGATCCTGAAGAGCGACTGCTCCGATACCAATGGAGTGTAAAAGCTCTGGTAAACTTTATAAGTATATATTATTATTGATAAAAGATGAGATGATTACAAATGAGGATCACCAAGGCTTTAAATACAACCTTATGGTGTCCCTTGGCGAAGAGGCATGATCGTTGATCATGCCCTTCCACATTAATAAACCTAAGATAACTATATCTAACTAATAATTAATAAAATATACATAACAAATGTGTGGATTGGACTTGGACTATTTATGAATTGTTGAATTACATAGTGTAAATTAGTATAACACAATTTCACATTTATGTAATTACATTTGGTGGATTACATTGCTGGCAATTGTTACAATATTGTTATTACATTTATGTATGGTAATTATCTGGTTGCACACTATACATGGAGTTTTATTGAAAGTTGAAACCCTAGTCACTTAAAATAGAAACTAGGGAAACAAATTTCATTGTTATACTACAGTGGTATCAAAGTGCTGGAATCCTGCTTGTGTGAGTTTTGTGCATGTTTTCAAGAGATATGAGTAACATTACAATCAGGAAGAATAAGGGTAATCGTAGGGCAACCATGGAGGGTAAGGAGGAATGAGGAGATCCAGATACCAAGGATCTTTTACATGTACTGATACATGGACAAATAGAAATATCAAATACGATATTACAAGGGCAACAACAAAGACAATAGTTAATGCAAACTTTGCTCCAGGGTCAACAACAAATTTCTTAGCTGATGACTCTTCTCATAGGAAATGAAAATGTTGCTTGCAACAACAGAGCTAATATGGAAGGGGGTGGCAATTATAACCCCGGTCCTCCTAACACTAGGGAAACCAACAGGAGGAGTCACCAACCGTTGCTTCCTCAATTCACGAATAGTCAAGTCCCATGAAACCAAGATGTTGTTGAACTAAACAGACCGTTGGACGGATACATTTGGGAATATGTGGGCTAGAAGAAAACACATGAGCAACGATGACCTTTAATGAGTACAATAATTTCAGATTCAAAAACTGACCTAGGGGACAACTAATTTTGATCTAATATGCAAGGTGAGTAAACTTTCCTTTCCCTCATTTGATGGGTCATCTAAATGTACAACAAGGGCTTGTGTGTAAAAAGTGGATACCTACTTCAGGCGCAACCCTATGGCGGAAGCATATGCATTCCAATTTGCCACATTACATCTTGAAGGGGAAGCACATGAATGGTGGTATCGTGGTCTAATAATATTGGGGCATGTGAACATTACTTATGAAGATTATAGGCAAAGGCTAATAAAAAGATTTGACCAGAAGAACCCAAACATCCACTTCAAAGAATTGGCACTTCTTAAGCAAACGGGATCGCATGAAGAGTTCATGACAAAATTTGAACGTATTGCTGTGGTGGTAATAGATATATTTGAAGAAAGGTTAGTCATGCTTTTTACGAAGGCTTTATCCGAACCACTACAGGGCTGGGTAAAAACATTCAATCCCATAACCCTTCAAGAGGCTATCAAGAAGACTTGCGATATGGGTAGTGTAGTTGTCAAATCTAAAGCCCCTCCCAAACCTTTCATTCCTTCAAAAGATAAGGAGAAGGCCCCTCAATTTGATTAGCCCAAAAGGGACAGGTTAGATGAGGAGACTTGAAGCGAACTAAGGAGAAAAAAGCTATGTTTTACTTGTAGGCAACCATTGGAACTTGGACATCGCTGTTTAGGAAAGGGGAAGATTCACTACATAAAAATGCTCTTTGACGACGAAGAAGGAGAAGAACCCACACCTAGCAATGATAAACCCACTGAGCTTAGCAGTGCCAAGGAAGGACACCCATAGGATGAAGCTAAAGAGGAGGAAAAGCCCTGCGAAGAAAAGAAATCCCGACCAAAAGTTAAGATTGGGATTCTTGCAGGAACACCCAAATATTACACCTTTAGGGTCTGGGGAGTCATCAAGGGACAACATATCACAACCTTGATTGATGGGGGAGCTACACTTAATTTCATTGAAGGCCTTGATGTAATAGTAGCAGATGGGAACCACTTGGATTTCACACGAATGATCCCAGTTTTGAGTGTATCACTTGGTAATTGTACTTTCACTATTAACTTTTACATAATTGATTTGGCAAATATTAATATGGTATTGTGGGTTCAATGGATGTATTCATTGGGGAAGCACATTATGGACTATCAAGCATTGGAAATGAAATTTAAAGCATCGAATGGTAGTAAGGTGGTTTTGAGGGGTATGGAAAATGGTGGACCACTGGTCATTTCTGCTAGAAGGATGGAGGCCATTTTTAGGCACATGGATGTAGCATATGCAACATAATGTAGGATTACGAACCAAAACACTCCCAATAGTGACAAACCACCCTACAAAGCAGACATTCAATGATTGTTGGACAAGCATGGTCAAATATTTGGTGAGATTCCCCCAGTATTGCTGCCTGAAAAAGGATTTAAACATACTATAGAACTGGAAGAAGGAGCTAAGCTCGTAATCACCACACCATATCGACATCCAAAGAAATTCAAGGACGAGATAGAGAAGACCATCCAGGAATGATTAGAAATGGGCCATATCTGTGGTTTTCGTGAAGAAGGATGGCATGTGGAGGATGTGTATTGATTACTGGGCTCTCAACAAGAAAACTATAAAAAACAAGTACCTTATCCCTAGGATTGGTGAATTACTGGATGAACTTCATGGAGCAGTTTACTTTTCAAAGATTTATGTATGATCAAGGTACCACCAAATCCGAGTTCGAGAAGAGGACATGTCGAAAACAACATTTCGATGCATTATGGACACTTTGAATTTTTGGTCATGCCATTTGGGCTAAGCAACGCCCTTGCCACCTTCCAATCTTGTATGAATAGTGTCTTTAGCAAGAAGCTACAAAAGTATTTATTGGTATTCTTTGACGACCTTCTCATTTACAAAAAAACATGGGACGATCATTTGGGGCTTTTGGATACAATGTTAAGCATTATGCAAGAGCGGTCTCTTTATGCCAAAGCATCAAAATGCGAGTTTGGGTTGATGGAGATTCTTTATTTGGGACAGATAATCAATGCAAAGGGAGTACATGTTCATCAAGAAAAGACATAGGAAATTTTGGACTGGCTCACACCCAAGAACCTGACAGAATTATGAGGATTCTTTGGAATTTGCAGTTTTTACCGATGGTTTGTCAAAGGTTTCTCCAAGCTAAGCACACCCTTGACAGATTTAATTAAAAAGGGGGCATACCGATGGACAGACGAATCCGACAAGACATTTAACAAGCTCAAAGAAGTGATGAGCTCATGTCCTGTGTTGGCCCTCTCTGACTTTAGTCAGCCATTTATATTGGGAGTGTGATGCATCCAGAGAAGGCATAGGGGCCATCTTAATGCAAAAGGGTCACCCTATCACATTCGAAAGTTCGAAGCCTTAGGACAAAAAGAAGCTTTATTCCATATACGAAGAGTTGCTGGCTATCATGCATGCATTGGCAAAGTTCAGACAATATTTGGTAGGAAATAGGTTCATAGTAAGGTCAAACCACAACAACCTGCGTCATTTCCTGGGACAAAAGGACCTGAACGAGCGACAACAGAAATGGGTGCGCAAGATCCAAGCTTATGATTTTGATATTGAGTACGTGAAGGGAAAGAAGAATGTTGTGGCCAATGCACTTTCTAGGAAACCAGCAACATGTGCCCCTCATAGAACTTATTGAAGATTGGAAGGCTCACCTCTCAGCGGAGTATGCTAAGAGCCAGTTTTCTTGTGCAATTTTCGATTGAATCTTCCTAGACGAGAGGTATAATCTAACTGACGAGGTTATTTATTATAAGGACAAAATATACTTGGTTCCTGAGTCTGCGCTCAAGGAGAAGGTTTTGAAGATCACACATGATATTCTCTATTGGTTGGACATTAGGGATTTTTCAAGACGTATCGACAAATTCGTGATCGATTTTCTTGGAAAGATCTGAAGAAAGATGTGATGAAATATGTCAAGGAATGGATGACATGCCAATAGAATAAGGTCGAGCATATGCATCCAACAGGTCTTCTCCAACCTCTACCTATTCCTGAACAGAAATGAGAGAGCATCTCAATGGACTTCATTACAGGGTTGCCCAAAGCGCAATGTAAAGATTGCATTTACACCGTGGTGGACAGGTTGACCAAATTCACACATTTCCTTGCAATCTCATTTGATTATTTAGCCAAACAAGTAGCATAATTGTTTTTCTGAGAAGTCTTCAGACTGCATGGATTGCCAAAGAATATTGTTAGTGATCTCGATAACAGGTTTATGGGTGCTTTTTGGCAGGAACTCTTTAGGCCATTGGGGTTGAATTAACCCCTAGCACTAGCTATCATCCGCAGACAATTGGTCAGACAAAAATTGTGAATAAGTGGATTGAAGGGTACATACACAACTATGTGACGGATCAGCAGAAAGAATGAATCAAGTGGTTGTACCTTGGGGAGCATTGCTACAACACAACCTACCACTTATCCATTGGGATGTTACCATTCAGAGTTCTATATGGGTATGATGCATCATCCTTTATCGATAGGATTTTTGGAGACAACAAGGTGCCTATTGCTTAAGGATTGGATGCAGGAAAGTCAGGACATTCTCTGAGTACTCAAGGAAAACATGCAGGTTGCTCAGAATCGACAGAAGTTGTACGCAGATCAACGTCGAATAGAACACAACTTTGAGATAGGAGACCTCGTGTTCTTGAGATTGCAGCCCAATTGATAGTCTACCCTTAAGAAGAGTGGTGCTTAAAATTTGAATCCTAGGTTCTATGGGCCGTACAATGTCATCTGGAAGGTTCGCGTAGTGGTGTATGAGTTAGAACTTCTGAGAGACAACAGAATCCATAATGTATTTCATGTGTCGTGCCTCAATGTTGGAAAGACTGAGAGGGGGGTGAATCAATATTTCCTCTATTTTCCTCAATAAGAACAAAATTTCGTCTCAACCAAGTGCTTTGTTATGTATGATTTACATACAAATTTACCAGATGAATCTGGAAGTACAAGACTCCCCAAAGGTTTTACCAACAAAGCTGGAAGGAAGCAAATGCTCCTTGAAAGAGTTTGGGCTCCCGTACTAGGGACAATGACCTAATTAACACTGCACACTCTGTAATATCTCGAAAGGAAAATAACCAGTAATACAAAGCATACAACAAGATACAAAATGCTATAAACTGAACATGAAGTAGATACACATGAAATAGAGAGAATACTGAGCCATTTTATTATACTGAGAAATATAAATGAGTACAAGAGGTGATCAGAGTGATGGCACCTCGACTTGCACCAGGCAAGTGTAGAAATACTCTCAGAATATCAATGGAATGGCTGCTCTCTGCTCTGCGTCCAAGCTGCGGGAAAACTGCCGTGCTGCTGCTACTTCTGGAACAAAAAGAGTATTTGGGGCTGCTCCCCTACTCAGAATGAGCTGTAACTCTGGAATCCGCCTCTACTCACAATACTCAGAAAAGCCCAGAGAGCGTTTCTGGAATGGACGACCCCAGAAAATACCTCCCTCGAGGATCTACGCTATCCTCCCAAGGGCCATGCTGAGGCTGAATGAAATCCTCCAAAATATGGCCTCCCGCTCTGCCAAAAGTCTCCAATAGGCAAGGGCTAGCCCCTTGGTCAATCTCCCGACCAAAATCCTCCGAAATAATGCCACTCTGGAGCTCCCTCAAGATGGACTGTGTCCTCCCTCTCAATATTGCGCAGTCTCTGTGGCTCTGCTCCTCCCACGAATGCCAACACCAATCCTCCTGCAAAAACACTGATGAGACTACCTCACCCGAGCAAGCACTCGAAGTCTCTCGGGGCTGAGGGTGGGATCTCCGAACGGAGACACCCGATGCACTAAACAGTGCTGCAGACAAGCTAAACAACCAGCGTGCTCAAAGTCGAAGTGACCAGCTCAATATGCATAAACTCGAATGAGGAAATGAGGAGGCTCTCCTCCTTTTTATAACGATGGGCCTCTCTCAACCCTTGACCCCACCATCTCCTACGTTGCGTCCATTTGGCCCACGTAGCCAACTCAACTGTGCTGGCCATGCTCACGCAGTCCAAGTGTGCCCCTCTTCGTGTGGTCACTTGGCCCCCTTGGCCCACCTTAGTCACAACGTTGATCTTACTAGGTGACTTTAGGGAGTGAACTTTATTCTAAGTGAATTATATCCCGCTCTTACTCACTTTTATTTATATTTTAACTATAGAAGGCAAAATTGGTCAAAATTAATATTTCCAATTAGCTATCGCTAATTGGGAATATTACACACTCTCACTACCACCACTGCCACTGCTACTCCAACTGTTCACTGCTGTCACTGCTCCAACTGTTTTCTGTCACTGCTGCTACTATTGCCGCTGCTCCAACTGTTTACTGTCACTGCTGCTACTACTGCTCCAACTGTCCACTGCTGCTATTGCTGTCACTGCTCCAATTGTCTACTGTCACGTCCTACTGTTGCCTTTGCTGTACTACTGCTCACTCACTTGACCTCACAATGTACTGCTCAAGGAAAGCACATATGACCATGCAAGAAGTCCACTGCCCTAGTATGTTATCACTGCCATATGTCAAGGTCACTGTCATGTATCTATGTTATGGATCACTTTCACTGTCATCACTGTCACATAAATATTGACACAATCATCATCATAAAGTCAAGTTGCACATTAGAGTGTCGCTGTCATATACCAAAGGTCACTGTCATGTAGTTCTCAGTCATATGTCACATGAGTCACTGTCTCATATCACTGTTATCACCATGAAAGTTACTACCATCCAATTCTGTCACAAGCGCATCACTACTGTCAATCACTGTCATATCAAATACTACTGTCAAGTCAAAGGAGAGCCACTGTCACTGTTAATAGTATCACTGTCAAATATCAAAATGTCATCAAAGTCATTGTTATCCATCAGGGTCATCGTCATACATCAAAGATCACAGTCATGTAGGCTCACTAATAAATCAAGTTCATTCACTGTTCAATATCAAACTTTGGTCAATTAGTCTGTTAACATAAAATCTCTGTTCTACAAACCCGCGTTCAACAACTTAGCAATGACAGTATATCCTTAAGTGCAAACTATTCAGGTGATGATATGAGTAAGCTTTCTTTGCTCTCCAAAATAACTTATTCACTTGTCCAAACACAACATCTGATATGGCATCATTTGTGCTTCCAACTCGAGAACTCAGTCAAACAAACATATGAGAATCAACATTATATCATTGTAGTATAACTTAACATCATATGCTCAAGCCTAGCAGTATCCTACGCACTTAATGGTAACTCCTCCCTCTTCACATTAAGTATACTTGGCATTTTGTCACAGCCCTCAATTTGCCACATTAGTGTATGTTCTTCCCAGGATACTACCTCTAAATGCTTCTGCTGGAGATGAGTATTCTGGCTTCAATTCTGTGGCACATACGTTAGTGTCCAATCTCTGTCATACAACAGTTGTTAATTCTGGGCAACTAGGTCCAAACTCCATGTTGCATTGCTCATATGATGATGATTATAATTTTGTTGGATTTCTCTTTCGAAGAGGTGCAAGATTGTTCTAAAGATCATCTTGTTTGGATGAGCAGAACATATATGTTGATTTTATTTTCCACACATGTGCAAGGTCGGCCAGATTTGTAATGTAGGCTCACAAGCCTAATAGATGTGTCACACACCTTCACTGATGGATATAAATTGGAGAGACTTGGAGATCATTTGCTAATCAACTCATCACACATTCTCTCATTGTGATTTGATTGGTTCGATAGCTTTTGGAGGCCTCTTTCCTTCACACGTGCGGAGCTGAAGCTGGGGAAATCTGTGGATCTGTTTTAGGGCTGTTTTCTCTGCGTTGACCAGCATTGACCATGGTCAACCCTTAACCGTTTGACCTCCAAACTTTGCTGAAAATCCGATTTTTGAAGGCCGTACAGCTGGGCACAAAAATCGAGGAAAAAGGAGTAGGTTGACCGAAGCCCTAAATCTGCAGCGTTGATTTTCTGCGTTGTCTTTGGTTGACCAGCGTTGACTTTTGATGAGCTGTCTTTGAGTGCTGTGTGTGACATTTTGGAGGGTTGGCTGATCTGATGTTGAGAAAGACTTTGCTAACTAGTGCATCCTGTTGACTGCCGTAACGCACACAATCCTATATCTTTGCTGGACAAGAAGAATTGTAAAATCTGATCAATATTATTGGCTTGTCTTCTGTTGATCTATTATTGTGTTCCATCAGCATTTTACTTTCATGTTTATGTGATTGCTAAATTGAATAGGGCATAAGAAAGATTGAAGTAAATTTTTAATTTACATTAAGCATAGAATACACCGTGGTTATCTAAATTTAACAATAGTAGATTAATTTCCAAGTTTGGAAGATGCCTTGTGACAGTCTTAAACAAATGCAAGCATGGTAATCAATCAACAAATCCTAGTGAATGGCATAGAGCAACTGTATGGTGGTCATGCATAAGATGTACCCTTTGTCACTATGATGTACATATCATAGAATACCAAAGTAGTACTAGACAACGAGACCAGAAACAAGCTAAACAGTTACAATGCACTGTAAGGTTTCAGATTCAGGGAGTAATCACCAACACAAATTTGCGCTCAACCTTTACTGCAAATTTACACAGAGATGCATGAAACGACTTAGGGTTTTCTCCTTGCCAAGCACATATCTACCAAGATTTAGTTTTTTTGTTCCCAAAAAGCTTCAACCTGCCCAGAAAAATCGCATGGAAGGGAAGGTCATGTCTTGGAGGGCTTCAACAGGATCGTGCTAGTCACAGAGATCAGAGCTTCGTTATAAATCTGAGCATCACAGAGGTCTGAACATCTCCAAATCACACTTGCCTTCCAAGTTCTGCAAATGCTTAAATGACCTTCAGGTCACTCATACTTTTTTTGGATACCACACCACTACAGGGGATAATTTTTGCTACTCTATCTATGTACTACATGTGCACACCATAGCTACCTTATTGTTAGTCGTATGATGTATCCATGCACAACAAGTTCAACAAATACAAAATCACCCTTCAACCGATCTCTTCGGTTAGACTTAAAATGGTGGAAAAGTTACAATATTATTTTTAGATTGTCCTGCAAAATTAGCATAAAGACCAAGCCAAATAAATATACTCCAAACCCTTCAAAGTCCGCCTTCTCGTCCAGTCTTTCAGTGTTCCTCAGAACCACAAAGAACTAGCTTCAGTGATGCAAGACTTACAGTGATGAATACCAAGGAATATAGCTATTAGGTTCAATCTAAATTTCAACTTGGACATCAAAACTTCGGATCTGATATAGGCCGTAGATGCTACACGTCCAGACCAGTTTATAAACCTTGAACTTTAGACACCTCTAGATCTTGCCAAAGATCGTTCAAGCCTTTCGCATCGGTGTTAGTTTTTGTAGCATCTGACAAGTGTTCTAGTCTCGATTTGTGTTTAAGAGACTAAGGAACACGAGATCTCCAAAACCCAGAAAAGGTTTCAAGAGATCAGCTTGCAAAACACCTCAATTAAATTAATTAATCAATAATTAAAAATGCCTAAGTCTAACTTAGGAAAATTGACTAATTAATAGGAATCAATTGAAGATGATTGAGAATGCTCTAGAGACTCACATGGATCGAGTCTAGGATGATCTTAGCCATTGATGAGGATTTAATCATGTGCGTTGAAGCTCCAACGAGAATTATAAGAGTAAATCGATAGGATGAGGTGAGACACAAGTGAGGGAGCAAGCATCTGGGTAGTGCGAATTTCCCAATGCACAGTGATTTGGTGAGAGAAAGAATTCGAGCTAGTGGAGGAGCATCATTGTTTAAGGAAGCAATATAGAAAAATTTCAGAAGAATTCTCAAGTGGTTTTCTAGTTTCCAACGTCAAGGAAGGAAGGCCGAATTTCCCAGGGGAGAGGCTGAATTCTGCAATGTGAGTTGACCAATTGCCAGAATGAATTGCCTAGAGAGGTTCGATTCAGCGATTAGTGCTCGGAAGGCCCCGAATTTATCTCCGAGAGGCCTAGTGAATTGTTTTCCGAGGCAGATACAGGAAGGACGACTCATTTGGAGAGGTTTCCAAGGAAAATCAACTTCACCAACATCAACAATGCGTACTTGTAGTTTGGTTGAGCAAAATTTCTAGGAAATGCGAAACGCCCAGTGATAGCCAAGTTGAGTTGGGGAAAGGGAAACATAATTTTCCTAGCTGAGATATAATTTTTGGAGCTGAGCCAGGGAGGCTAGCAGTTTTACTTTTCAAATTTGCTACATAATAAAATAAACTGTCATCTACTGCATCGGTGTTCCCTTGAGGGTTTTTCCGGGGACATTTGTCCAAAATAACTGTGTTAATTGTGTGCATAAATTTCTTAATTGAAGTTTATTTTTCCTTAGCATATTTATTTTGTTGTGAAGAATTGCAGTGTGAAATATTCGATATTAATCAGAAAATTAATAAATTGCTAAATCCGTTAGAAGAATAAATTCCAGTAGCTGCAGTTCAATGAATTTTGACATGGTATTAGAGTGTGTTTGATTAGATTCGAAGCTCAGTGGCAGGAAGGAGTGAGATCGTGTAGTTTCAGTGGCAGATCTGAAGCACTTTCTCTAGATTTGCGCAAACCAAGCCAAGGGTTCGATTTGCAAAGGAGCAGAAAATTGATTTCCAAATCCAAGTCAAGGAAAAGTTTGATTTTGCTCCAGATATGTGGCCGCGGGTAGTGGTCTTACTGGGAAGTAATTTCTGTGAGCAGATCAATGATTTTGCAGAGCAAATTTATTAGATCTGGGCACATAAGATTTGCAGCAGGGTTGTAGTTGCAGATCTATGCAGGGAAGGAAGAGAAAAACACATTGAAGAGAGGAGATTTCCAGATATTCTCAGATTTTCGGTTGCAGGAGGCCGTAACAGACTTTCCAGTCTAGCCAATGTGAGTTTCCCAGTAGAAAAGCAAAAGGTAGTGAGAGTACTGGAAAAGGATTTCCGGAGGCAAGGCAGACTTGCGCATTCCAGTGAGGGGTGCGAGTATTAGAAGGAAGGCCAAGAAAGGAGAAGTTTTAGTCGTCAGATTACTTGAGTTTCGCAGAGATGGCCATAGTAGGTCTCAGGGATCAAGACAGGATTGACGAAGGCTCTAACTTTGGTGTATGGAACGTTAGAATGTCGTTCATGTTAGATGAATATGGTCTGAAGGAGTATGCAGAGATAAATGTTGCGATACCTACAAATGCTCAACAACAGGGAAAGTACAAGAAAAAAATGGCCAAGGCTAAGAGGATGATCCTAGATAGGTTTCAGGATCATATCATTCCACATGTTGCTACATTAAACTCAACAAAGGGAATGTAGGATGTTGTATTCAAGTTGTATGAGAATCCATCGAGAATCAGGAGATGATTCTCAAGGAGAAGCTGAGGACCACTAGAATGTAGAAGGGAGAAGGCGTTACACCCTACCTCACCAAGATTCAGAATGTCAGAGATGAACTTGCAGGGTTTGGAGAAAAACCATAAGATAGAGAGCTAGTCAGAACAACTCTCAATAGTTTCATCAAGGAGTGGCATACTTTTGTCCAAGTTATTTCTGGACGAGATACACTACTTTGTTGGGATTGTTCATGGAGTGACTTCACTCAAGAGGAGCTGAGGCTCAATCTTGCGAATGGTTCTACGAATAGCAACAAGGGACCAAGGGAGGAGGATGAGGAAGACGTGGCCCTTGCAGGTAAGGGAAAGGCGAAGAAAGGTCCCAGTCAAGGACAAGGCTCAAGAGGAGGTGAGTGAAAGAAGAAAGATCTGTGGAAGATCAAGTGCTTCGGATGTGGAGAGGATGGGCATTATGTCACCTGGTGTCCTCAAAGGAAGAACGACAAGGAGCAGCAGGAGAAAATAGTAGCTTCAACATAGATTGATGAACTAACCGTCCGATTGGAGGAGTTTGCGTTGATAGCAATAGTACCTCTAGGAGGAGGAGAAGCTTGATACCTATGCATATCAAGTTGGGCAGGGTCCAACGCAACAAGGAGACCAGTTAGATCAGTTCCAGATTGCTACAGCAGGACCATCACCTTGGCTACAGGGGCCAACAGTATCACAGTAGCAAGATTTAGTGTTAGCAAAACTAGTTGTAGTCAGATTCTCGATAGACACTTGCAGAGCTAGTTGTAGTATCGTAGTGTCAACATATAATAGTTAGATAGATAGTCGCAAAGCTAATTGCAATCAGATGATCGAGAAACACTCGCAGAAGTAGTTGTAGTGACACAGATAATTCGAATTGCCCGGTTGCAATATACAGGTGCAGTTCCAACTAGAAGATTCCCAGTGTAGAGCTATGTAGTCTAGTTTCCAGTGTAGGAGGACAGTGTGAGTTGCTAGGAGGGAGCAGAGAGATTTCCCATAGGGAAATCAAGACTTAGAGGAAGTCTAGCTTCAGAGGGAGCAACCCTATGGCGGCTAGCGCTTCAGGATCTGTGGAGATCAGAGTCATTATTGTAGTAGTTGCAGCAAAAGAGTAGTAGCAACAACAGTATTAGTAGATCAGAGTTTGCACAGTAGCATGATGGACAATGTTCTCTTCACAGTGATTTCTAGTGATAGGGAGATTGGTTATAGCTTGGAGAAGTGGAGGAGGTTTGTCAGACATCAACAGTGCAAGATTGTCCAAGTGTAGGAGAGTAGTATTGGTGGAGAGAACACTTTCCTTGCTAAGAGGGAGTGTTAGTTTTTGTAGCATCAGACACGTGTTCTAGTCTCAATTTGTGTCTAAGAGACTAGGGAACATGAGATCTCCAAAACCAAGAAAAGGTTTCGTGAGATAAGCTTGTGAAAAATCTCAATTAAATTAATTAATCAATAATTAAAAGGCTTAACTTAGGAAAATTGATTAATTAATAGGAATTTATTGAGGATGATTGAAAATGCTCTAGAACTCACATGAATCGTGTCTAGGATGATATTAGCCGTTAATGAGGATTTAATCATGGCCGTTGAAGCTCCAACAATAGATTATAAGAGTTGATAGATGGGATGAGGAAAGACAGAAGTGAGGGAGCAAGCATCTAGGCAATGTGAATTTCCCAATGTAGAGTTATTTAGTAAGGGAAAGAATTCGAGCCAGTGGAGGAGCATCAATGTTTGAGGGAACAACAGAGAAAATTTCCAAAACAATTCTCAAGTGCTTTTCCAGTTTCCAACATCAAGGAAGGAAGGCCGAATTTCCCATCAGAGAGGCTGAATTTGCAGTGCGAGTTGCCTAGTTGCTTGAATGAATTGCCTAGAGAGGTTCGATTTAGTTGCTAGTGCCCGGATATTAGACCGTGAGGCCTAACAAATTGTTTATGGAGGCAGATACAAGAAGGATGACTCATCTAGAGAGGTTTCCAGGGCAGATCGACTTTAACAACAACAACAATGCGTATATCTAGTCTAGATGAGCAAAATTGCCAGGAAGTGTGAGTTCCAGTGAGGGCCAAATTGAGTTGGTGAGAGGGAAAAATAATTTTATTAGCTGAGATAAAATTTTTGGAGCCGAGCAAGGGAGGCCAACAATTGTAATTCTCAGATTTGCTGCATAATAAAATAAACCCTCTTCTACTACACTGGTTTTCCCTTCAGGGATTTTCTGGGGACATTAGTTGAAAATAACTGTGTTAATTGTGTGCATGAATTTCTCAGTTTCAGTTTAATTTTCCACAATGTATTTATTTTGCTGCGAAGAATTGTAGTGTGATTTATTCGATATTAATCAGAAAATCAATAAACTTCTAAATTAGTTAGGAGAATAAATTCTAGTAGCTGCAATTCAAGGGATTTTCACAATTAGATCAGATTGCTCATTCCAGAAGCACATTCAACAAAATCCTTTTTAAGGATAGAAATTCAATTGTCCTGGACTCCTATGGCCGTAGACAAACCACATATGAGATTCACTTGATTTGATGTTCAAGAGGTTTGAAATGTGCCCAAACTAGCGAATTCCCAACCAGAAAGAAGCCTCCTTGTCTGAATTAGTTCTTGCCCTTAAATGATAGACTTGCAAGAGATTCACTTGATAGAAATTCAATCGTCCTGGACTCCTATGGTCGTAGACAAACCACAGATGAGATTCACTTGATTTGATGTTCAAGAGGTTTGAAATGTGCCCAAACTAGCGAATTCCCAACCAGAAAGAAGCCTCCTCGTTTGAATTAGTTCTTGCCCTTAAATGATAGACTTGCAAGAGTGTGATACTCCCACTTAGCAATTATTGCTAAGTGAGAATATAATTTTTTCCCAATTTTGATAATTTTGGTTTCCAACTTAGGAGAAGTGGGTTGGAGGATTTTTGGTTAAGGAAGGCACTCACATAAGGTAAAAAAGGCAAATCAAGCCCTTAGTGGAATGTGGGGGCCCACATAAGAGGAAAATACTCTCTACTAAGGCAACTCGAGCTCTTTGGGGAAGAAAGGAATTCGATGATGGTAGCCAAGAGTAAATAGAGGAGGCTCACATCATTTTGCACTATTTGACACTTACAATTACTCACCTAAAACGCTTGAGCTGTTGAGCCAAGTCTGCACCTGAGATTCTCAAGCGAGTTTCTCACCCCTTGCTTGGGTGGACTTTGAGTGCCAGCCCAAGGAGGGAAGTTGATATCCATTGTGAGCTAGTTGAACATTATCACCGGCATTTCGTGGGGCTTTTCTGCTGCTTCCTGGGCGTAGGAGAGGAGTACGAATTATCTTGGAGAGGCCAACAAAGAGCAACAAACTTGTTGAGCATTCCACGGGAGAATTGCATCATATATTGTTGGAGATTTTGTGTAAAGGATCAGCTAGATTTTGAGGGGCCCTTGCTGTAGCAGCATGACCCTTTTTGATACTGTGTGGGCTTGCGGAAGAGGAGTTACTGGGTGCACGTGAGAGCTAGGGTGGTGATCATTTGGAGTTGATTAGAGCTGGGAATTTAGGGAGTTATCTGGAGGAGTGGATCACCGACATTTTGCATCATTTTGGAGGGTTGGAGTAGTGATTTTTCCAGGAGGGCTAAAATACACATCCAGTTGAGGAGCACGTGGAAATTGGGGTCAATTTCGGGGGTTAGAATTAGACCAAACCCTTTTTGGGTTTTGGTGGGTTATTTGAGAGGAGTTCGGGGTTAATTTCTCGAAATTGTTTGAGCACCATAAGTGGGTCATACAAGATATCCTTTGCAGCAGATAGTGCAGTTTTTCCAGGGCAACGCAGGGCATAGCTGAAGCAACACATTCCAACATTCGAGCACTGCACTTTTCCACTTGGGGCTTGTCTAACTTGCCTTTTTGGCAAGCTTAGGTGCACTCACACCATACCCCCATTATACTACTGTTCTATTTAATAAAATGGCTTAGCTGGGTGCTATTTTTTGTGGATTTTTGGGTGTTCACTTTTCTGTGTGTGCATGTTCTTATTACTTTGTTTAGCATTGTATTTCCTAATTTGGAATATTACAGTGGTATCAGAGCTCAGATCTTGGGTCAACTGTGGGAATTTCCTATGACCTTGGAGGACTGACAAAACGTTAGCTACCGGAGGCAAAGATATCAGAGTAGGGAAAGAGAATTGGAAATCATCGCTGACACCGAAACTATGGAGCAGGCAGTGGTGGTAACAAACATGACAGAACCTAAGAGCAAAGAGGAGTTAGCTTTTGAGAGCCTCTTGGAGGCCCTCAGTGACTTGGCCAAAGGACAGAAGGAAATGCTGCAGGAAATCAAGCAGCAGAATCGGGACAAGGGCTTTCATTGAGAGTTTCTGCTTGGGGAGACTTCTGGGGCTTCCCTCCAGTATGACCACCACTCCTCACTGACTCACCCACACGCCTTCAGTGGGCCTACCAGGACTACGTTGCCCACATTTCTGCCCTAATGAGCTTGTGAGCAGGGTGGCCAGGATGACATGCCGATGGGGGAATATTTTTGTGAGTGGCAGTCCATGGGGGAGGAGTTTCGAGCTGCATCGTCCTTCCTAGATTTCTGCCAGCTCAAGGAGAACGAAAGGGGCAGAGGTGCAGGGGGTTCCAACACACATAATTGAGAGCTACAACGTACTATTGGGAAGATGTATCTCCCGACTTTTGATGGGACATCCAAGTGCATGACTAGGGCTTGGGTGGAGAAGTTGGATACATATTTCTAGCTCAGCCGGATGACAGAGGTGAAGGCCATCAAGATGGCTACATTGCACTTGGAGGGAGAGGCTCATGACTGGTGGTCCCATGGGCTGACTATGCTAGGGCATGCTACTGTAACCTCTTATGAGGACTTCACACGAAGGGTTATGGAGCGATTTGACAGGAGGGACTCAGAGGCACACATTAGGGAGCTTATGCAGCTCAAACAAACTGATAATCTCGAGAAGTACATATCAGAGTTTTTGAGGGTGTTCGTGATGGTGTTGGATCTATCGGATGCTCGGAGGGCCTACACTTTTGTGGAGGGCCTGCTTGAGCCCTTGCGCGATTTTATGAGATTTCACACACCAACCACGCTGCAGGAGGCAGTGACTTGTGCCCCGAATTTGCAGGATACAATTCCCAAGACTAGGGCACTGATTCCACCACGAGCCCCTTTTCCTCCCAGGGATCGAGACAATAGGACCCCACCATCAAGGGCTAACCAGGGGCGTGGACAGCTGGATGATGAGACCATGAGAGACCTTCAGAGGAGAAAGCTGTGCTTCACCTATCAGAAGCCTTGGGCACTAAGTCACAAATGCACCACGGGCAAGGCCCATTACATTGAGGTCTTCTTTGATAGTGATTGGGAGGATGATGTAGAGCAGGAGGTATACAAAGGCGACAATGAACCGCGTGCAATAGGGGGGCTCCTCCACCACCACCACTTGGGGGAGCACCATTTGCACCTACTGGGGGAGTTCCTGCTTCTTTGCGTGGGGTCCCCAAATACTTGACCCTGAGGATTCGAGGCACAGTGCAGGGGAAACGTGTCTCTGTTTTGGTGGACAGTGGGGCCACCCACAACTTCATTGACGCACAGATGGTGCCGAGGAGGGACATCACTACAGAGGAGTTTGAGGGGTTTTCTCTCCTTGTGCCAGGGGATAGGACCATGCAGTGCACCAAATATGTCCCTGCGTTGATAGTGACCATGGGGAATTACTCAGTGACAAATCATTTCTTTGTGGTGGATGTACCAGACACCAATGTGGTGATGGGTGTCTTGTGGATTTATCTCTTAGGCGAGTGACCACAGATTGGCGGAGGCTGGAGATGGAGTTCATGGGGCCAGATTGGAAGTTAGTTCTCTTGAGGGGCATGCATTAGTACCCAACATAGATAGTCTCAACACACCGGATGGAGGCTGACTTGAGGCATGGGGACATTGAGTGGGTAGTGGAGTTGAGGATCTCAGAGGCTGGGGGCCAACTCGAATCACCACACCCAAATATTCAGGCCATTTGAGATAGGTACTCAACGGTGTTTGGGGAGATCCCACGAGGACAACCACCTGATAGGGGATTCACGCATACTATTGAGCTAGAGGCGGGGGTACAGGCCGTCATCACCACCCCCTACTGACATCCTAAGGCCTATCAGGATGAGAGAGTGAGCCATGTAGGAGTTGCTGACATTGGGGCACATCAGGCCCAACTCCAGTCCCTTCACTTCATCAGTTGTCCTGGTGAAGAAGGATGGCACACTGCAGATGTGCATTGACTACCGAGCATCGAACAAGAAGACATTAAAGAACTGGTTTCCCATACCTCAGATTGATGAGTCGATGGATGAACTTAGAGGGAGCCAAGTACTTCTCTAAGATAGACCTGCGTTTGGGGTACCACCAGATTAGAGTGCATGAGCAGGACATTCCCAAGACAACCTTTCGCTGCCACTATGGGAATTTTGAGTTTTTGGTGATGCTCTTTGGGCTAACCAACACACCAGCCACATTCCAGTCCTGCATGAACCACATGTTCCGT
The DNA here is from genome assembly GCA_034641835.2 of Pinus albicaulis. Classification (NCBI taxonomy): domain Eukaryota; kingdom Viridiplantae; phylum Streptophyta; class Pinopsida; order Pinales; family Pinaceae; genus Pinus; species Pinus albicaulis. Next base: position 1,111,965,401 of record CM076575.1, on the reverse strand, counting down.
GGGCAGTTGAGGCATTATGCTTTTGTCTTTGATGACATTTTGATCTATAGCAGGATATGTGAGGAGCACCTGCAACATCTGGAGGAGGTGCTCAAGATCTTGGAGGGACAACAGTTCTATGCAAAACTGTCCAAGTGCGAGTTCGGGTTAACAAAGATGCTTTACTTGGGACATATCATTGGAGAAGATGGGGTGCGGGTGCACTAGGAGAAAATCAACGCCATTTTGGACTGGCCCACGCCCAGGAATGTGACAGAGCTGCGGAGAGTCTTAGGCATTTGCACTTATTACAGGAAGTTCATGAAGGGGTTTTCACAGTTGGAAGCAACCCTCATTGGTTTGACGAAGAATGGCGTGTTTGAGTGGACAAACAGGGTACAAGAGGCCTTTGTGCGCCTCAAATAGGCAATGAGCAGCTGTCCAGTGTTGGCACTCCTAGACTACACACAACCCTTCATGCTTGAGTGCGATGCATCCGGGGAGGGCCTAGGAGCAGTTTTGATGAATGGGGGACACTCGATTGCTTTCGAAAGCCGGAAGCTGCTTCCCCATGAGCGATTCTACTCCATTTAAGACAAAGAGATGCTGGACATGATGCATGCGTTGGCCAAGTTCAGACAGTACTTGGTAGGCAACAGTTTCAAGGTGAAGACAGATCATAACAACCTTAGATTTTTCCTATAGCAGAAACAATTGCAGGAGAGGCAACAAAAGTGGTTGAGCAAGATTTAGGTGTATGACTTTGGCATTGACTATGTCAAGGGACGACAGAACGTGGTGGCAGATGCATTGTCTAGGAGATTAGCTACTTTGTCACTTATTAGTATTTCCCCAGATTGGAGGGAGCAGTTGCTAGTGGAGTACTCCAAGGATCGCCATGCATGCGAGATCCTTGATGGCATAGTCCCGGATGATCGATACAGGGTGATGAAGGAGGTGATCTACTACAAGGACCAAATTTATTTGGTGCCCAATTCCCAACTGAGGGAGAATATTATGCAGGCCCGCCCATTACTCACCTTTGGCCAGGCACCAGGGGTTCATTAAGACAGACAGGGCTATCAGGGAGCGTTTCTCATGGAAGGGCCTCAAGGATGATGTTTTGAGGCACATGCGAGAGTATGCCGCTTGCTAGAGGAACAAGGGTGAGTAGACACACCTTGATGGGCTATTGCAACCTCTTCCCATCCCTGAGGGGAAGTGGGAGAGTATTTCGATGGACTTCATCACCGGGCTGCCTGCAGTATAGGGAAAATATTGCATCTACGTGGTGGTCGACAGATTGACCAAGTTTGCCCACTTCTTTGCCATTTTAGCTCGGTCCTCAGCCTCATAGGTAGCCGAACTATTCTTCAGAGAGGTGTTTTGACTTCATGGCCCGAAGACCATTGTTAGTGATTGGGATATTAGATTTATGTGAGGTTTTTGGCAGGAGCTATTTTGGCTAGTGGGTACTGAGCTTACTCCGAGCACTAGCTATCACCCCTAGACCGATGGGTAGACCGAGATTGTGAACAACTGGCTAGAGGGCTATTTATGCAATTATGTGACGGACCAACAATGTGCATGGATACAATGGTTGCATTCAGGCGAGTACTGCTACAACACAACATACCACATGTCGATAGGTATGACTCCATTCCGAGCCTTGTACGAATATGATGCATTGAATTTCGCTGACATGGTTTTTGAAGACCGTAGGGTCCCTAGGGCCAAGGACAGGGTACATGAGAGTTAGGATATCCTTCGGGCTCTCAAAGATAACTTACAAACTCCACAGAACCAACAAAAACTGTATGCTGATAGGAGTTACCGCCATTGGATGATGAGGGGCTTTTGGTTTTAGAACATGAGGCTATTTTGGACACAAGGGAGAGGCGATTGCGGAACATGGTCATCAAAATTTTTTTGGTCAGATGGAGAAATTTTCCCGTTGAGGATGCCACTTATGAGGGTGAGCAGGTACAACAACTATCTTTGCAGTTGCTTGGGTACAAGCAATATTTAGGCAGGGAGGACTATGATATCCCCACTTGGCGATTATTGCTAAGTGAGAATATAATTTTTGCCCAATTTTGATAATTTTGGTTTCCAACTTAGGATAAGTGGGTTGGAGGACCCCACTTCCAATTTTTGGTTAAGGAAGGCACTCACACGAAGGAAAAAAGGCAAATCGAACCCTTAGTGGAATGTGGGGGCTCACACAAGAGGAAAATACGCTCTACTAAGGCAACTCGAGCTTTTTGGGGAAGAAAGGAATTTGATGATGGGTTCCACATGAGGAAGATGCAACCAAGGATAAATAGAGGAGGCTCACATCATTTTGCACCTTTTGGCACTTCGACAATTACTATCACCTAGCACGCTTGAGCTGTTGAGCCAAGTCTGCATCTGAGATTCTCAAGCGAGTTTCTCACCCCTTGCTTCGGTGGACTTCGAGTGCCAGCCCATGGAGGGAAGTCGACATCCTTTGTGACCCAGTTCAACATTATCACAGGCATTTCGTAGGGCTTTTTTACTACGTCCTGGGTGTAGGAGAGGAGTACGAATTATCTTGGAGGGGCCAACAAAGAGCAACAAACTTGTTGAGGATTCCAGGGTAGCATTGCATCATATATTGTTGGAGATTATGGGTAAAGGATCAACCAGATTTTGAGGAGCCCTCGTTGTAGCAGCGTGACCCTTTTTGAGACTGCGTGGACCTGCGCAGGAGGAGTTACAGGGTGCACGTGGGAGCTAGGGTGGTGACCATTTGCAGTTGATTAGAGCTGGGAATTTAGGGAGTTATTTGGAGAAGTGGATCACCAACATTTTGCATCATTTTGGAGGGTTGAAGTAGTGATTTTTCCAGGAACGCCGAAATACCCAGCCAGTTGAGGAGCACGTGGAAATTGGTGTTAGTTTCGGGGGTTGGAACTAGACTAAACCTATTCTGGGTTTTGGTGGGATATTTGAGAGGAGTTTTAAGTTCATTTCCTGAAATTTTCTGAGCAACGAAAGTGGGTCATACAAAAGATCCTTTGCAGCAGACAGTGCAACTTTTCCAGGGCATAGCTGAAGCAACACATTCCAATATCCGGGCACTGCACTTTTCAACCTGGGGCTTGTCTAGCTTGCCCTTTTGGCAAGCTTAAGCACACTCACACCATACCCCCATTGTACTACTGTTCTATTTAATAAAATGGCTTAGCTAGGTGGTATTTTTGGTGGATTTCCGAGTGTTCACTTATATGTTTGAATTTCTGTGTGTGCATGTTCTTATTGCTTTGTTTATCACTTAATTTCTGTTAATTTTGGACAACTAGGTCCAAACTCCATGATGTGATGCTCATATGACGATGCCAATATTTTTATTGGGTTCCTCTTTCGAAGAGGTTCAAGATCGATCTAAAGATCATCTTGATCGGATGAGTAGAACATGTATTTTGAATTTATTCCACATGTGCAAGGTCGGCCTGTTTTATCCCACATGCATAAGAGATGTGTCACACACCCCCAAAGATGCCTATATATTGGAGAGACTTGGAGTTCGTTATACACGATGTGTGGAGGCATTTTCTTCTCTCTTGATGGTGATGGAGCTGCGTTCTTGGTTCTACGTTTCGGGCTTCTTGGTGCAACATCTTTGTGGAGTATTCTTGATGGGACGTCTTGGGGTTGTGTGACATATGTGGGTGGTTGACCTTATGAAGACTTTGCTGGTTGAAGCATCCTGCTGATCGCCGTAACGCCACCATCTTATATCTTTGTTTTTGGCTTGTATTCCATCGATCTATTGGTATATTCTATCTGCATCTTACTTTACATATGCCCTAGAAGGTGAAAGTGTATTTGCATCTAAGCATAGAACATGTATGGAAAATTAACATGGTATCAGAGCTAGGAGAAGACAACGGCCAGCTTATCTAGGGCAGCGAGATGTGGGTTATTCTAAGGGCGATTAAGGGTGTCGTTAGCCTTAGAAAAGTTGTGTGGTAGGCCGTAGGCCATACCACCACAACAAGTGTCAGCGTGTAGATTTAAGCATGCATTTTTGAAGTGCTGAAGGTGACAACGTATGTGGACCGTAGCCTAGAAGAGGTGGTGTACTGAAGAGAATAGCATGTCGTGCCCTAACTAGGGCTGTCACAGTCTCACAATCACCTTTCAACACGTTTTTCATATCTAGCCGCAACAAGGATCTACTGTGAGTGAGAAAACTAGCATCGAATTTCGATGAAGGTTTTGTTCATCGCAGCGGCCCTCGCGGAAGTCAATACTTCCCTCACATGACTTGTTCGTAGCCCTGCACTAACCTCCGATTTGCTGGAGATTTCGACTCAATTCTTGGTATAGGATCCAAATTACAGTGATTTTGGATCATTGGAGTAGTGAGTAATTGTATACTTCGGTATACGTGGTTAGCTGTCAACGCCAAAGGTCTCGAAGGAGTATCACTGTCCAATGACAGGATTGATCCATGGGCAAACCGTTTTGCTCAAAATTCTCGATATTCTCAAATCCAGAGCTTTCAGCCAGTTTCAGATAAGGGACCCGCGCAATTTCACAGAACTGAACAATTGGACGTCTCTTCCCATGGATGTAACCGAACCTGTACAGAACACTACAATCTGAAGTCCTGTTAGCCACAGAAAGTTCAAATGGTGCAAATTCTGCTTGAATTAGAGCTTGCATTTGTTGATACAAGCGAGGAGACTAGTTCTCTTAAATTAGCGACTAGATTCCAAATCATAGTGCCTAATTGCAGCGGGAATATCCACAATTTTTCCTTAAAACATTGGTGGAGAATTTGAACGAAATTTTAATGAGAAACTCCTCCATGCAGAACAGAAGGAAATTCCTCACCCATTGCATTCGATCCCTTTATCGCAGAAATCGAACGCCGCCAGAATGAGAAGACCCAAATCAGATGTAAATCCTGCTGTTGGGTTTCTGAATCTCTAGGAGATTAAAGATTGGCATCTAGAAGAAAATGCTCTGGACGGAAAGGATATACGTATAATCTTAAGAAAACCGATTCTGATATTTTTGATGCTTAATGTATCAAGTACAGTCGGATTAGGTTCCTTTTGTCTAGTGGCTTGTTTTTTGTTGTAGGTTATATTGATACAAGGAGAATGAGGGTATGAGGAAACCCATAATGAAAATATGAAGTTGTGAAGCATTAAAAGGCACAAATCTCAAGCGGAATCATAATAGAACAACGAAGATTTTTTTAGAAACCCCAAATTCTAAACATGAAACATCTACGTCCAAGCAAGTGTTTATCTATGAAGAGTTTGAGCTTGAGTATCCTTCCTTGAACTTTTGACATCTTCTACATAAGAAGGATCACACACAACAATTTCATAAGTGCAAGGTCTACAAGGGATTTGATCTCCAGAAGAGTGAAATTTTTGGCATACGTAAGTGAGGTTACCTGTCTTCAACAACTATAGAAAAGCCAAGTATAGAATTATTAAATACAAAATTCTTGCTACAAGAAAGCAAGTTGTGGCAATGCCTTGACAGTTTCTCCATAACAGTTGTGACAGTGCATCTATGACAATGATGTATGACAACAGTTGTGTCGGTATCTCTATGATGACGATATGACAATGATGACAAAATCTCTATAACAACTCTTGGTGGAGAGGCTGGGTGTATTATTTCTGTAACCGCAAATTTGAGGAGCTAAGAAAGTAATCTGTAATTCTATGTCATTGTCATTACGACAGTGACATAGACAAACACACATGTTTACGAAATTCATATTAGCAGTAAGCTTGTGTCAGTGTCAGTCTCACATTGGAGCCCGAATCTGTGGGCATCACAGTCTCGGTGGAGCTCATATTTGTGGGTAGTATGGGTTTTGGAATGTAAATCATCTACAACACAACCGATTTGATGGCTCAAAAATGAATCTCTGCTATCTTAAAATGAAGTGACAATTTTGTAGTGAATCTATGATGGCTTGGTGAAGGATAATATAACAGTGGAGTTGTCACATTATTGTATAGTTGCTTCAGTGACTCCGTTATATCTCTGTGAAGCCTCAATCAGTCAAAGATCAAGATAGTTGTTACACTTTGCGTAATGGTAAACTTGAAAGTGTGAACTGTGAAGTTTTTGGAGCCTTGGACAGTCACGTTTTGGAGTCTTGAACCGTCAAGTATTTGGAACCGTGGTCAGCAAAGCCTGTGAAGTTTTGGACAAATGATGTATATGATAACATCATGGCAACACTAAAATCAATGATATGACAATATATGATACGTGTCAAGATGCATGACAGTTATATGACAGTGTATGGCTATGATTCTTGTATGGCTTTGACAGTGGGAGAATAAGATTCAGGCCCATGAGTACAAAACTCCTTTCCGAGTTGGTGTAAATAGATGTCTTCTCTCACAAGTGGAGCTGGCATTAAGAGGGAGACTACAACCGTATATGCTCCTGAGCTAATATCATTGCTAAAAGAAAGAAGACCCTCATGGCTCAAAGACATATGGCTTCAAGGGGGAAAGTTCGAAAGAAAAACAAGAAGCCATATAAATACCAGGGGTATCTAGCTGCCATGAGTACAATATGAGCCTGGATCATTTGAAGAAGCTGTAAAGCATCAAGTCTGGAAGGATGCGATACACAAAGAGTACGAGTCCATTATGAAGGGTGATGTCTGGGATATGGTCCCTAGACCACAGGACAAAGCTGTTGTCACCTCGATATAAGATCAAGCATGGATCTGATGGGAAAATGTGTTGCCTGAGACTTCTCTCTAGGAAGGCATTGATTATGATTGCACCTGTAATCTATTATTACCCACCCTTGCTACTACGCAAGGACAAAATCTTCATTAGATGGATGTGAAGATCGCCTTTCTGCATGGTGCGATAAAGGAAGAGGTGTATGAAGAGCAACCTTTGGGATTCGAAGTCCAGGATCGAGACACCCATGTTTGCAGGTTGGCTAGCCCCCAGGGCTTGGTACGAGACGATAGATAGCTACTTGATGAAGCTGGGCTTCACTCATAGTAATGATCATTCAAACCTTTATTTCAAGGTTGATAGAGAAAATCCTCTCATTCTGGTTCTCTATGTGGACGATCTCTTCCTGACAGATGTTGACCCTCTCATTCATCAGTCGAAGAGGGAGCTCGCTTTCGATGAAGGACCCAGGACTGATACATTACTTCCTAGGCCTGAAGGTCTGGCAGAGACCTGGCAAGATTTTCCTCTCTCAAGGGAAACACATTGTGAAGCTTCTGAAAAGATTTGGTATGGTGGACTGTAAGTCCGTGTCGACACCGATGGAGCTCAACTTTAAGAAGTTGAGTGGCAGCGTTGCTGGGCCCGTGCTAGCAAATCCTACTGAGTATCGTTAACTCGTAGGGGCCTTGATGTTCTTAAGGAACATCTGTTCGGACGTATGTTGTGCAGTGAACATTTTGAGTCAACACATGCTTGATCCTCATAACATTCACTGGGTTGGTGCCATGAAACTCTTGAGAGATCTCTGGGGAACGATAGACCATGGGCTGAGATACACTGCCGGGAGTATGACACTCCATGGATATACCAATGCCGATTGGGTTGGCAGTGTGGTAGATCGCAAGAGCACATCTGGATGCTGCTTCACACGTAGATCTACTTTGGGTAGGAATCTGAAGTTGGTAGCTTTGAGCACCGCTAAGGCCGAATACATTGTAACATGTATGGCCTGTTGTGAAGTCACTTGGTTGCGAAAGCTCTTCAGTGAGCTGTTCGAGCATGTGCTAGATGCCACAGTTATCCTTTGTGATAACCAGAGGGGGATTCGTTTGTCATAGAATCCCGGGTTCCACGATTGATCCAAGCATGTTGATGGCTGGTACCACTTTATTCGGGATATGGTACAGCGAGGTGTCGTAAGGCTCGATCATATAGGAACTGATGAGCAGGTCGCGGATATTCTCACAATGCCCTTGGGGAAGGTCATGTTCCTAACCTTCCGTGAGAATCTTGGAATTTTGGGACGACCCTATTTGGAGGGTCTTGTTGGACGATGAGCTTTGGGAGCTCCAGGGAAACTAGAGTTAATTCTAGAAACGATCATGGCCGTGTGGGAAAAGAAATTAAGAGGAAGAGTAATTCTTGAATACCTTATCAGGTGGGAGAATTTGCCAAAGCAGGACGTGACATGGGAGTGGGAACGTATTCTGCAAGACTTGAATTTGCAATTGTTTGAGGGCAAGCGATTTCGGGCAGGGGGGCTGTAACATCCTCTATGAATCGAGTTCAAATGGGATGAAGTAGCCTATAAATACCCGTAGGCTATAGTCCTTTATAAAGGGGAAAAACACGAAAAATTCCCACTGTTGGGCAAGTTTTGGGGCATCTAGGTGAAGAAACCCAAAATTGGGGTTTGGAGTAAAGTTTACTAAATCATTTTAGAAGAAGAGACCCCTCTAGGAAATCGATAAATTTGAGAGGGATGAATTCATTTTGGACATCGTGGATCAATGCACTTGTTCCTGAGTATTAGCTCTGAGGGTTTTAGAACCCTTCTTTCTCTTGTCAATTTTGGTGGTGAAAGATTCCACCCTAGTTGACATCTGCTTATTTCTTCTCTTTGTTTTGGCACAAGAATTCTATCTGAGGCAGCGAATTTCTGTTGGTATTGACCTTTTCTCTGGCACAGACTATCCATTGAGAGGCAGTGGAATCTCTGTTTGTTTGTTTGGCATAGGAGGTCTTGATTTGGAGGAAGAACAACAATTCCAAATTCTATCTTAAGGAACTTAACTTTGCAGATCAACGAGTCTCGGAACAAAACAGACCCGCGCAAATTTTGTGACTCAGCAATGGAGCATATCGACCCATGCTGACGCAGATGAAGTATTTGAGGTTAACAAAGGGCCGAAGCTAGGGTTTTTTGAACTACGTAAAGAGATTTCACTTCGCCCTAAGCTTTCGAAGGAACTTAAAATGTATTCAGGGAAGCTTGCATGTCCGTCGAATCTCTCTGGAATTGAAATCACAAACTGAACTCTTGTGAAGCACCTGAAATGGGCCGTAGCTCCTCCGTTTCCCCTGTAACAGGTCAACGTACGAATCCTGAGCCAACTAAGTCGCCGGAATTGACGAAATCTGAATTTTGTAAGGTTGAACGAGGCTTTTCCAAAATCGTAGAAGATCATGAGCGCAACTAAATCTGGCTTGATACTGAACAGGGTTTCAGGGAATTCTGGAATTGTCTGAAGGCCTAATGTCATCAGGTTAGAAGTAGAAATTACTCTTTGTTGGAACATTGTATAACGCATAAACTATCTTAGTTGTTGGATGAGTATTGGCATTTACGTACATGTTGAACTGATTCTTCTATGTTGGAGCACGATTGTATTCGACTGTAATGTGTGGGTTAGACTTGGACTATTTATGAACTATTGAATTACACAGTGAAAAGTACTATAGCACAGTTATCACATCTATGCAATTACATGTGGTGGATTACATTGCGGGCGATTGTTACCATATTGTTATTACATTTGTGTATGGTAATTATCTGGTTGCACACTATACATGGAATTTTATTGAAACCCTAGTCGCTTAAAAGAAAAACTAGGGCAAAAAATTTCACTGTTATTCTACAATCTGGTAGAGTGTCCAACCAACAACATTCAAATTGGATATGTTTGTCTAAGAGGCTGGCAGTGGGGGTATCTATATTGCCAAAAATGCCCAAGACTTGCACCTGGCACCAACACTATTGCATGTGTGTACACATCCACAAGCATGAGCGCAAACACCTACACAAATGTGACATTGGTGGGACTTGAAACCTGGTGGGGGCAATATTGGTGACCTGCTTTTACAGACTTGGCAAGCGTCTGTTGACTGTAATGAATAAAATAATGTAAATAATGATTAATTAGTTAATTAGTAACTAGCTTGAAAGGGCATGTCTGATGGGACATGACCTATCATGAAGAGGCACCTGCCTAGGTATATGAGCAGGCCTCATTTGTAACATTCAAGCAATCAATTCTTCATACCTTTTATATAATAATATTTGTATCCTCATGGATATTTTCATATTCCAAGTCTTCTGGAGTATTTAACTTGAGAAGGAACTTTGTTCGCTTCATTTGGTATCGGAGCAGTTCGAGCCTTCGACCGCTTAATCGCTGCACAGAGCCATGCTCTCCAATTCAAGTCTTTGACCATAAAAATTGTCAACTTCGTTGCCGTTGAAGCGTTCCGCTACCAATCTTGGAGTTTCTCCATTTTCAATAGCAGGCCTTTGGCCATAATAAAAAAATTGAAGAAAAAAAAGGGGGAAATTCTGTTAAAAAAAAAAAAAATTGAAGAAAAAAAAAGGGAAGAAATATATATATATATTTATATGAGAGAAGGAAAGTTCAAAAAAAGAAGGAAGAAATATATATATATATATATATATATATATGTATGAGAGAAGGAAAGTTGAAAAAAAAAGGGGAAATAAATTAAAAGGAAAAAAAGAAAAGATTTAAAAGAAAATAATTCCAAAAGAAAAAAAATAAAAAATGGTTCTACATTATTGATAAAGAGTGCATGATAAAAAAACTATACGTAAGAGAAGGAAGAGTGGATAAGGTTATTTTGATTCTTCTTTAAGTGGTTTACAAGCTCGTGGTTTTAGAAGCCCATGGTAATTACCCATGGTATTTTCAAGCTAAAATAAGAACAAAAGGAATAAAAAATCTCTGTGTGAATGGTAAGTTTACTTTTACGTGGAGAAAATTAACCGAGTCAAATACGCATAAGTGGACATATATTTTATAGGTGAATATAGGTGAATAGCCACGTTTCACTAGGGCTGTAACTTCTCAAAAGAAAAAAAGAGAGAGATAAAAAAATCATTTGTTAAAATTTTTTTTATAAATAAAAATAAATAAATAAAACTAGAATTTACTTAGTCAAAGAACTCATCACTAAGAGAAGACTATATATAAGGTTATATAAAGGGATTATTATAAGAAATTATCAAGGCAATTAATATTAAGGAAAAGTAAGGTTTAAAAAAAAAAAAACTATTATGAAAGTCAAACATCTTCTTAGTAATTAAAGAAGATTTCATAAAAAGAAATCAAGAAAGTAATTTTCAAAAAAACGAAAGGAAAAATATTATTAAGGATTTCTTAAAATATTAAGGAATCATTATTAAAGCTCGAAGGTATATAAAAGGAAAAAGAGGTTATTAAAGGTTTAAGTATTGGAAAAGTGGAAAATGAGATAAATCATTATATTCTAAAGATTTTATTTAAAAAATGAATATATACATATATAAAAGAATTTGAGCCTCTTTTAAAAAAATAATATTAGTGAAGGATTCATTACCAAAGATTGAAGGAATATTAGTGAAGGATTCATTACCAAAGATTGAAGGAGTAATAAAAGTTTGAAGGTTATAGCCATTATTTAAAATATAAAAAGGAAAAAGAAAAAGCGAGATACATAAAAAAAAAGTAAAAAAGAGAAAAAAGAAAAAGAAAGAAAGATGATTCCCACAAAGAACCGTGGTTTCTTTGCAATATGTCCTTTTTGTTCAGAGGATATCCTAATTGTCAATAATCATTCAAAAATCAAAACGTTGTTTGCACAAAATGTTACAAAGCTTTTATGTTAGTTGAATTTCTAAGTGCTACAGAAAAACAAACATTAGCAAGATAGATGAAAGAATTAATGGCAACAGTTGGGAAACAACATACATATTTTAATGTACATAGGTCCCATTTTGGGATGGCGCTGGGCGGGAGAAGTTGGGGTTTGAACGTCGAAGGGCGGGCGACTGCACAGGGTCTGCGCGCCTCTGCATCCACAGAACAGGTCAGAGGTTTTCTGTCGGGGCTACGTTCTCAAGGCGAAGAGGGGATCCCACCTTCTACTGTTGAAGGCTTGTCTTTTTCCGTTTCTGAAGGCGGACATGTCGGGAAGGTGGGTGATTGCTTGTCAGGTAGAGGGGGCGCGGTTCCTTTGAAAAAGGGACTGTCCATTGGTGGGGCTAATGATGTGAAGGAGCCCGATCTGCAGGGGAAGGGCCTGCCTTTCTGTTTGAATGAAGGTGAATGGGACCGTGAAGAGGGTGTTTTTCAGAGATTTTTCTGCTCGGAGTCTGTGTTGGATCAGGATCTGTCTGTGCTATCGGATAGAGGGGTGAATGTTTTCAGCGATAGGGATAGCGGGAGAGATGTCTCAAACCATTTAAGTCTAGAAGAACAGTGTGGGAAACCTGTTCCTGAAGGCACAAAAGAGACATGTTCAAGAAATTGTGGGGAGGCTGGAGAGTCAAAGAAGGGGGGCCGTAAGAAGAAATGGATCAAAGTTAAAAGAACTGAGATAAACTATGTTCTGGGTGAAGATATAAGCTGGGAGCAGGTCTCTCATATGGCTAGCAGAACTCTGGTAGGTAGAGCCATGGGGAGGTTTTTCGCACTAAAAACTGTTGTTGCTTGGGCTGAAGCAAACTGGAAAGCTGACCTTGGATATGTTCCGGAAGTAGTGTCCCTCTCCAGGGGGTGGTTTGCTTTCAACTTTCTGCTCCCTGAACATATCCAGTGGGTATTGCATCGGTGCTGGGCACTGGATCACACCCCTTTTCTCCTCAAACATTGGCACCCTCTTTTTGATGCAAGTAGGGAGAGGGTGGACTCTGTTCCTGTGTGGGTTCGTTTACCAGGTTTGCCTCTTCATTATTGGACCGAGGAACACTTACGGGGTATTGGTAATTCGCTTGGGGTTTTTCTTGAGGCTGATCTATCCTTCTTACTGACTAATAACAGGCGTGTTGCTCGAATATTAGTCATGGTAAACATCAGAGAAGGTCTGGCTGAATCATTGAACCTTCGGTGGGGGCAATATATCATTAAGCAGATTCTGGACTATGAAAATGTGCCTTTCAGATGCCGTCGCTGCCATGCATACGGTCATCCTGCCTCTGAATGTTGCTATTTCTCTCGACAGGATAAAAGACGGTGGGTTCGTCGCTCTGAGGTGGAACCAAGCTCAAGAGGGGATGGCTCGGGCCCTTCCAATGCTCAGACTCTGTCCACTACGACTATTTCTTGCTCCTCGAACTCTGATACCTTTGGATCCAGCATACCGGTTGATTTGGGCTCCCAGGCGTTGGATGTGAAGTCTGTTCTCCCATCTGGGCAGAAGACGCTTTCTCCGTTAACTGATGGAGGTTCGTTAGATGCTGTGAAGGCTCTTAGTTGTCATTTTGATGCGGACTTCCGACTGAAGGATGATGGTTTGTTGAAAGCAGTGTTATCATCTTTGTCTTCTTCTTACTTGGGATCTTTTCCTTTTTCCCCCAATATAAATATCTCACTTAATTTGGTATCGAATTCAGTCTCGGCTGGTATGGATGACTGTGGGTTGCTACCTATTGATGCCCCCTGTTTTATCCCTGCCAGCTCTTCAAGAGAAGGCTACTGTCTTCGATCCAGGTGAAGGTATGCTGACTCCTTTGGAATCCTCTGCTCCTTTGGTCAGGGGGTATAACCTGAGATCTTGTGGAAAAAAAGGTGCAGGGGGGTTTGGGAGGGGGAAACCCCCAGCAGCTCAGGGTAGGGGTAGGATCTCCTTCTTGGCGAGAGCCCAGGATCGTGCAATGATGGATGTACATGATGGGAGGCAGATTTCTATTGAGAGGGCGCTTAGAGCAAGACAGTCCCTTAAGTCTGGTGTGTGATGAAGATCATGTCCTACAATTGCAGGGGATTGGCAGGACCCCAAAAGAAATCTGCTTTCTGGAGGATTATTTTACTGGACTGTCCGGATTTAATACTGCTTCAAGAGACTTTAGGTGTTGGGTCTATGGTCAAAGCTCGTTTGGAAGGCTGGTTGCCTGGATGGTTTTTTGAGACGCTGGATGTTAGAGGGAGGTCGGGTGGGTTGGCCGTAGGCTGGAATGAGAAAACTATCAAGCCACTGAATTTCTGGGGTATGGAGTCGGTCCTGGGGTTAAATTTTCAGAGTCTGGAGCTGGGTGAGGCTTTTAATATTTTTAACATCTATGGTCCATATCAAGATCGGATCCCTTTCTGGGACTCACTCTTGGGTAACTCTCTACTCAAGGGGGACTCGGTGATTTTGGGAGGGGATTTGAACTTTTCTTTGGGCCAGGCTGAGGTCTGGGGTCCTCATGCTCATACTGATTCTTTGTCTGGGTACTTCACACAAAAACTGGTGGAGAATCACTTGCTCGATATTGAGCCCTTAAAGATGAAGCCCACCTGGAGGAACAATAGATGTGCTGATGAAAGAATAGCGAAGAGAATTGATCGTTTCCTGGTGGCTGAGCAGATTGTGGACAGGCCTTTTCAGCTTAGACAATGGGTTGGTTGTGGGGGTGCTTCTGATCATTTTCCTATCTTCCTTGATTTAAAGATCGGGCCTAGGCAGACTCCCAGCCCATTAAAGTTTAACAAAATCTGGCTAAGGGATGATTCTTTTAAAGCCCTTGTTCTTGCTAGGTGGATCCCTTATAGGGCTGATAGTACTCTTACTGCAGCTTTTCATTTTGCTGAGAATTTTAAGCGTATCAAGGAAGCTGTGAAGACTTGGTCGGCTGATAAGAGATTGAGGGAGGATCTGGATTTGAAACAAGTTGAAGAGGATCTTCGAATGACCTATGAGGGGATTGGAGGTGGGTTTCAATCACAAACAGATAAAGATACCCTTGTTGCTCTTGAAAAAAGAAGGAACTCCCTTCTTATGGATAAGGAAGAAGCTTGGAGGTTGAAAAGTAGGGCCACATGGTTGGCGTGTGGGGATGACAATACAAAATTTTTTCATGCTTTTGCTCGTGGTCGGAAAGCGGTTAATACTATTTGGAGCTTAAGAGATGGTCAAGGCAATGAACATTCTTCTTTTGAGGCTAAAGCAAAGTTGGGAGTCGATCATTTTAAGGCTCTCTTTAAGGCTCCAGCTCATGCTTCTCTTGCGGAGGTTATTAGACTGGCTCAACTCTTCTCGAGATTTGTGGAGGAGGTTGATAACAGATCTTTGATGGCTGAGATTTCTGAAAAGGAATTAAAGGAGGTTCTTCATAGCTTTCAAAAAGACAAAAGTCCTGGGCCAGATGGCTGGACGATTGAATTTTTCTTGGCTCTTTATGATGTGCTAGGGGCTGATCTACTGAAAGTTGTGGAGGATATCAGAATTTCTGGAAGAATTCCGGCTTGTTTTAATTCCACTTTCATAGCTTTAATCCCGAAAGTGGATAACCCTCTTTCTCTGGCTGATTTTCGTCCAATCTCTCTCTGCAACTTTATTTATAAAGTGGTAGCCAAGGTGATTGTGAGAAGGCTCAAAAGCATTCTGTCGACTCATATCTCTGGTGAACAATTTGGTTTTCTGGATGGCCGTCAAATACATGAAGCTATCGGCTCTGCTCAAGAGGTGCTCCACAGCATGAAGACCAAGAATCTCAAAGGGACTGTGCTGAAAATTGACCTATCCAAAGCTTATGACCGGGTAAGCTAGTTATATATTCGTATGCTCTTGACTCACCTTGGCTTTGGCATTGGTTTTATTAGATGGATCATGAGTTGTATTACTACTGTCTCTTTCTCTGTGTTGCTTAATGGGGCTGCATCTCCTTTTTTTCATGCTGAAAGGGGCCTTCGTCAGGGATGTCCCCTTTCTCCCCTTCTGTTTTTATTGGTTGCGGAGGGTTTGAGCAGAGCTCTAAAGGAGGCCAAGAGACAGGGATCCTTGAAGGGCATTCAGGTTGCTCCAAATTTTTTCATCACTCATCTCCTTTTTGTTGATGATGTTTTAATCTTCTGCTCTGGTTCGGTGCGAGATGCAGTTACTCTTGGTGAGATTTTGGATTTGTTTAGCAAGGCCACAGGTATGGAAGTGAATGTTGTGAAGTTTTCCATCACCTCTCATTTTCTGAGGGAGGAGGAGAGGCGTGAGTTTGAAAGGATTTTTCCTTATAACTCTGTTGGTTTGGATGATGGGTTGACTTATTTGGGGTTCCACTTAAAACCCAATGATTATAGGAAACATGATTGGAGGTGGCTGCTGGATAAGCGCTTAAGAGTGTGGTGTCATAAATGGCTGTCTAGAGCGGGGCGCTTGACCCTTGTTAAGTCTGTTTTGGAGGCTGTCCCGGTTAATTGGCTGTCCCTCTCCTGGATCCCAAAGGGTATTTTGGAGGCAGCCAGGAGGATTTGCTTTAGATTTCTTTGGAGTGGGAAGCAGGAAGCTGTGGTGACCCCTTGGGTTCGGTGGGAGAAAATTGCAATCCCTAAAGGGTTGGGTGGATGGGGACTGAAAAACATTTTTCTCTTTGCACAGGCTCTTGCTGCAAAGGGTGGGTGGAGGCTCATAAATGTTGACAGCCTTTGGACTCAGGTAATTACTCAGAAATATATTGCTCCTTTCTCTATTGTTGATTGGATAAGGAATCCAAGGATATCCTCCGCGGGTGGTTCTGTGATTTGGAAGGCTCTTGTAAATTCTTTTCATATTCTGGAAACAAGTCTAGCTTGGGATGTGGGTAGCGGCAGGAAGCTTCGGGTTGGGGAGGATCCTTGGATGGGAAGTGAACTTCAGCATCTTCTTCCCGATAGAACGGTTGAGGCCTTAAGGCAGAGGGGGATTACTTTTCTCGCTCAAATTGCTGATCCGTTTCGGAGAAGGTTGGGCATTCAGTCTTGGATTTTGGCCTCTTCTTTAGGTCTGGAGATTTTTGATGAGAGGGCTTTGGCTGTTTATATCAGTGCATTAAAACAGGCTCATATTTTGCTCCAGGAGAGGGAGGATTTGATTGTTTGGGATTTTGATTCGTCGGGGATCTATTCTCCTCGGGCTGGCTATAAAAAACTTAGTGTTGGGGTTGTCTTGGGTGAAGAGCGGTGGTGGTGGAAGAAACTTTGGAAACTGAATTGTCCTCCTAAGACTCGCATTTTTATGTGGTGTGTCCTTGAAAACAAAGTTCCCACCTGGGATGTCCTTCAACATAGATGTTTTCAGGGCCCTGGCTGGTGCTGTCTGTGTAATTCTGACGAGGAATCCGTAAACCACCTCTTCCTCAGCTATCCCTTTATTAAAGGGGTGTGGCTGGAATGCTCCAGGTTATTGGGTCTCCTTTGTAGATGTGAAGGATTAACTGTTTCTCAGGCCTGGGATGCCTGGTGGGTTTCTCATGAAGAGCAGAATCTAAAAGCTCTGCCTCTCCTTGTGCTCTGGGGTTGTTGGTTGGCACGTAACCGCTTACTTTTTGAGGGGAGGGCCAGTACTCCGGTGGTTGTTGGTGCAATGACTATAGGTCTGCACTCTGCTTTCCCTATCCATATACGTGCTGTCAATCAGAGGGAGGTTTTGCAGTTGGACATTGATAGGAGTATTCCTTGGGGCTTTTTTGATGGGGCGATGCAGCAAAATATCTGTGGTGGAGGGGCTCTGCTTTTTCTATCTGATGCACATTGGTTTGAGATCTCCGTTGGGCTTGGGGAAGGGACTAATAACAATGCTGAACTGCTGAGCCTTAAGATCCTTCTGTTGTTTGCTGTGGAGAAAGGTTGCAGAAATTTAAATTTTTATGGGGACTCCTTAAATGTGATTAACTGGATAAATGGTTTCCAGCAATGCAGAGTGCACCATTTACATCATTTGCTTCGCTCTATTAGGGAGCTCCTCTCTTCACTTGATTCCTTCTCCTGTCATCATATTTATCGCGAAAATAATGACATGGCTGATCGTGCGTCTAAGAGGGGGGTTCAGCAGGAAGAGGATTTGTGGAGGATCAGAGAACATCTGGATGGGGATATCTCTGAATATATTCAACCATCCCTTTTTGACTGAGTGGCTACTGATTGCCTCTGCTGTCATGTCAATTTTTAGTCTACAGGATGCATACACTTGCTTGCTGGGGGCCGATACTGTTTTTCAGGCATGCTTTTGTTACAGTTTACGGGCTGTTCACTCCTGGTGTTTCGCTTTCAAAGTTTTTATGTGTTTGTAGACAGCGAATTCTCTGGTTTTTTATTCGCTTTTCTCAAAGGATGGGCCAACACAGTGGGCTGAACACTCTTATTACTTGGTAAACAGAGTCTCCGTTTCCAGTGGGCGGTGCATTTAACAGTTTTCTCGTTGACTGCTTACTGTTTGGTCCGCTTGAATGGCTGCGCTATTTCTGGACCTTTGTTGAGTAGTTGATTTTTTATTCTCAGAAGTGGTTCTTGCTGGACTGTGTTTTTTGTAGAGTAGTGCTATGTTTCTTGATCAGTTTTGTTCTCCAAAGGGACTCATGATCTGTTTTAAGAACAGCTTGTATAAGTTAGTTTTCTGGTTATGCTTAGGCATGTTTTACACTCAGTAACTGAAAAATGTAAACAACCTCCTGGGTTTGTCTCTCTGTACACACATCTATGTGTTTCTCAAATGTAATTTTGTACTCACCTGCAGTAATAAAATTACGCTTTTTTCTCGAGGAAAAAAAAACATACATATTTTAATAAGGAAATGGAGAAGACAGAATCCAAATTACAAGATTAGCACCCCTTATCACCCCTACAAAACGATGTAACCCCATGTACTGAGAAATTGCATTTGAAAGATCAAAAGAAAGTGTTACAACAAGAATATGAAGATCTTGCAGATATACATTATAAACAAGTAATGGAAAAGTACGAAGAAATTTCTCGCCTCAAGGACCATGTTGAAAAATTAATTGGACAAGTCAAGAAGACTAAGGTCACAAAGAAAGAACTCAAGAAACACTTATCAGAAGAAGAAGAGGAAAATTTACGTCTAAAGAACCTTATTAAAAATTTATTAGAACAAATCAAAAGTTTAAAAGATGAAGAAAATAATACTAAGGATAAAGTCAACAATTCAGAAAACGAAGAGCTTTTACGTTTAAGGAATCATAATAAAAACCTTGTTACGCAAATAAAGAAGCTCAAAAGTGACAAGAAGCTACTTAATGTTGAGTTAGAAAAACTTACTCAAGAAGAAGTATCAAAGTCTTTAGTCCATTTTGAAGAAAAAAATCCAAACCCCGTTCTAGTCAATATCCCAACTCAAGAACATGACAAACTAGATGAAGTAAATATGTACCTAGAAGTTGCAATTCCAACAACAAAAGATTCAAGTGAAGATCCAGAAATTAACCTTTCAACATCCATAGATAAAGGAAATCAGGTACTTCAAATAAATCAAGGGGATGACATAAACAAGATAAAGGAAAATCAAACCGAAAAAGTTCCCTATCGACATCCAAATCACGGGAGCAGACAACTCGACCAAGCTATGTATTTAGAACAGAAACAACAAGCTGATGTTTTGAAGAATACTAATGTTAGTGTAATTCGCTCAAGTGATAATTTATCACAAGTTTCAAGTCGCCGTAAGATTCCACAGCAGATTGATTTAGGATGGTCCGATCCATTTTCACTGTGACAGTTTTGTTTGTCACTTAGAGGATCCTATCAACTTGTATCGACAAGGATGACTGGCCCGAGACGAGAAGACGTTCGTAGCAAGAAAATAAATCAAGGCCTTTCATCAACAAGCTTTGAGGACAAAGCTTTTTGAGGAGGAAGGCAATTTAATGAATAAAATAATGTAAATAATGATTAATTAGTTAATTAGTAATTAGGTTGAAAGGGCATGTCTGATGAGACATGACCTTTCGTGAAGAGGCACCTGCCTAGGTATATAAGCAGGCCTCATTTGTAACATTCAAGCAATCAATTCTTCATACCTTTTATATAATAATATTTGTATCCTCATGGATATTTTCATATTCTAAGTCTTCTGGAGTATTTAACTTGAGAAGGAACTTTGTTCGCTTCATTGGCTGTCTAACATGTTTAATTGTTTTTGTTAATAAAATTTTTAAATTCAATATTTTTAAATACCATAATTGTAATAGGTCTTATTTTTTTAAATAAGATTATAATAGTTATTGCTTGAATAAATTTTACTTGACTGACAGCACAGTTTACTTTGTTAAGGTTTCCTTACTAATTCATTAGCATTGTTGAAATTGTGCAGTGAGTGTGAAATGGCAGAAGGAAGTTTTCCCTGCAGTTGAAATTGACACAAGTCAACCTCCTCTTGTATTTAAATGCCAGCTGTATGCACTTACAGGGGTTCCTCCAGAGAGGCAGAAAATTATGGTCAAGGGTGGCCTCCTAAAGGTGTGTAGTCTCTTTCTCATTTAATTTGCAAACATTAACATTATTATATGCCTTCAATTCTTAAATTTGGATGTAGTCCTGTCCATATGTATTGTTGAAGATGTGAGTTTAGTGATTATTTTCACTCTATATGAAGGTTAAGTCATTTGTTCAAGTAATATGTTTTGACTCCCTTCATTCGTTTGTACTCAATTCTTTTCCTTTTAACCTCTGGATTTGTTTATTCTTTTCTATGCTGATATTTTTTTGGGTTTGTTCTTTGAGTAACTCTAGGATGATGCTGATTGGAATGCCCTAGGTTTGAAAGAGGTATGCATTTTTAGTGTTGAGTAAGAAAATGTTATTAGTTTGCCTTTTTTAGAGCTTATTTTTTTGATTTTGTGTAAGAAAATTGTTATTGAACAAACTTGTTAAACAGGGTCAGAGATTGATGATGATGGGGACAGCAGATGAGATAGTGAAGGCTCCAGAAAATAGCCCTGTGTTTCTTGAGGACCTTCCAGAAGAAGAACAGGCTGCATCTATGGTAAGAGACAATATGCATTTTGAATTTTGATGATTGATCTAGTTATATAGAATATGAAATGAGCAGTGCAGTGCAAGTGTATATTGTGGATTCCTTTTTGTTTTTCTTATTACAGATGTTGTCAAAAACCTTGATTTCATGCTATTCTTTCTACAAGGTACAGGGTTACAGAAAATAAACTCATGGAATTGTCACATAATTTTAACCATTTTTGACTATTTGAAAGAGGGATATGCAGACAAAGCATTCCCAGAAGACCTTTGGATACCTCCAATTTTTCATAATGTTCCTCCATGGATGGATCATTTTGAGAAGAAATTTTCTCATCATGGGATTTACTCATTTAACAAGTTAATGCATTAGGTGCTCCACCTCCCCATATTGGTGCTCCCATCAACTATAAAAAAGTATTTCAAAAAGATGATGTAGTTTATCGTTCATACTAAAAAGTACTAAAAATGCAGTGTTATGTAAATGCTGGTTCAAACCGGCTGGATTTTAGAACTATGAAAGGAAAAGCCCTCTAACGTGATGTCACCCTCTAAAAATGGACATCTCTATTAAGCATGTGGAAAAATTGGTCCAAGAGTGCTCCTTACTCCAAGCTACATCAACAAAGTGCATGGGCATATATCCAAGCAACATCTCCTCCACCATGATGTCATCATCAAGGAGGCCCAATCACCCTTCTAATGCATGTATGGATGACATGGAAAACTTAGGAGCAAGTGTTGGCACCTAGGCATGAAGTGTCAGACCTCCTAAACCACCTCAATGATCTCCATTATCACCTAGGCTCTGGAGTCTCCTAGGTCCATCTGGGTACATCACCAATCAAGCAAATGCCTTTGGTTTTCGACTCAACATTTCAGCAACTAGAAGTTTAGCAAGAGGTAGACAACCATGTGGAGGCTCCGCAAAGCCTAATGTTCATCTAAAGATGGCCACACTGGGGCTACAAAGTCATATATGTTCTCAAAACTGGGCCAAACATCCTCTAAGTCGCGCTGGAGAGGTGTCAAGCCATCTCTCAAGGGATTTTTGTTGCAAGTGTAATGAACTACCTTAAACGTTTCCTCAAAGTCAAGTGGGATCGACATCATTAAGGACCAAAACCATCAAAGTATCATCGTAGACCATATTCAAAGTTAGGGGCACAAAAATAGTTCACACAAACCTTGCCTTCAAATGTCTTTCTAGCTTAGTATTTGTAAGCATGTTACTACACTTGTTAGAGATGATCATGCCATCAACCCTATTAGGTGCTTCAAGCCCCAAGGGGAAGGAAATTTTGCAAGTAGACCCATCAATCAATAGATGAATCTGATAATGGTGGTCATGGAATGGGAAAGACTTCAACAAAGATGGCC
Organism: Pinus albicaulis; assembly: GCA_034641835.2. Classification (NCBI taxonomy): domain Eukaryota; kingdom Viridiplantae; phylum Streptophyta; class Pinopsida; order Pinales; family Pinaceae; genus Pinus; species Pinus albicaulis. Next base: position 1,111,943,341 of record CM076575.1, on the reverse strand, counting down.
ATAGACACGGTACCAACTAGAGGAGGTCCAACATTTCTTAGTGCTATAATGATAAGAGCATGCAATCATGGATGCACGAGTTATAACTTTCCCCAACTTGCTTTTTCCACCCCTTCGGTGCACCTTTTACTTTAATGAATTATCTTTCTTTCTTGCATAGCTTACAAGACCCAACCTGCTTTATGCTTTTCCAATGCCCCTTAAAGATGTGGTAGTTTATCGCTCGTTAGGGTTGGGACATTCATGAGTTTCTTTATTTAGATAGAGCATGGAATGTTGAGGAATAGGGTGATGGTTAATTGGGGGGGTAGAGCTCATGCTAGGTTTTTTCCCACATGTTTTTTATGCCCCAACCATCTTTTGAATTTTTCATTTTCTTTATTTATGGCTTCATATCTAGAAAATCCACGAAATTCTGATCTGCTAATATGAACAATTTGAAAAACACTTTCTTTTCATATAGACACAAAATTTCTCTACTAAGCTTTGCAGTGGAATAGGAAACATAAATAAACACAATCACACAGTAGCAAAACACAGTATTTTTCTAGGGAACCCAACTAGGATATCCCTTTGCTTGCTTGAGAATTTTATTGATAAAAATTGAGCAATTGATGTCTTACAAAAACAACTATTTCAATCTGAAAAACACACTTGTCTTTCCTGCTTGATCTAAGCTTGAAACCCTTGCTAAACTACTGATCTCTGCTGCCCTCTATCAATCTGTGCACAAGCTTATCTTGCACACACTGCCTCTCATAAGCTCCACACACAACCTTGTGCAACCTTCTCACAAACCTGTGATCTCTATTGTCTTGTCTCACCAACTCGTGCTCACAAGACAATGATCAAATCGTGTCTTCGTCACTCCTTGTAAGCACTTTGATTAGGCTATTACTGACAAGTTCTATTTGAGGAAAGTCAAACTTTTGATTGACTAGTTAACAAAAGCTCGCTGGTTGTGTTAACTCGTCCTTCCTATAATTGAAGAGCCTGACGATTTACCTTGTTATAATTTAGGAGCCTGACTCAATCAACTCGTCCTTTACCCAAAATAACTCGCACTAGAAGACAATAAACTTGGCTTTCCACTAATTAACACTAGTCAACTACTTCTTGGACTCCTAACTTTTTAGGAATTGGCCCTAAATTTTAGGAATTTGTCCTACTTTTGAGGAATTAGCTCCTAACTCATAGGAACTCGTGCATGCTCAAGGATAAACTTGTTGTGGTTCCTTTGATTAAGGCACAAATCAAGGAACCCTTTCTTGCTATTATTTTCAACATCATATGCTTTTATCTTTCTTTCAGGCACATCAACCTCTTAGGGAAATTTTTCGAGCCCTGACTCATAAATGAGGATATAAGGTGCCAGTCCCAATGACCAATGACAAGCAACCCAAAGAATGGATGTGGATAATAATTTATGGATTACCTTGGGCACGCTATATCAATCAATGCCTCCTATTAGTGCTCCTCCTTAAGGAAGGATCTCAAGGGAGGTCACACTGGACTAGGGGCAAAAGATAACCTCCAAGGTGAAGCATGGGAACAAAGGTAAAATCAAGAGCAGTCAATTATCCACCTTGGCCTGTGATCCATATTAGTATGCCCCAAAACATTAAATGAAAGCACATGATTAGAGAAATGGTTAGTGTATTTTGATAAATGACCCACCTTTAAAGAAGCATGCTAGATGGGAGAGAGCACTGACTGAAGCATAGGTGGAGAGCTCTGATGTAAAGCTATCTGTGGGTCATCATAGGGTTATTGGTTGGTTGGCAGCCCAATGGGAGGAAAATTTTTCTCCTAGGGGTTACCCACATTTGGTGGGTAACGAGAGCCAACCCGTGGCTCAAGCAATGTTGTATTTGAGTATGTCTCTAAACCTCCAACCTTATGAAATGTGTTGATCATTAAATCTCCAAATTTACAAGGGGGCAAGTCTAGGGGTTAACAGGACCTTTTATAGTAGAAAGTATAGTTGGAACTAATGCTTTCTACCTTAGCTACCTCAATGGTTAGAAGCTAGTTTTACCTAAGAGTGGTCAAACCCTCAAGCTTTACTTCCCTATTGGCACCTAGTGCCTGCCAACCTTAGGAAATAAATAAGCTCTTTTGAGCAAGTAGTGTAGTCGTTGTGTGGTTTTCATTCATTGCTTTAATTCATGTTCTTGCTTTACTTAGACTAGTTTAATTTTATAGTTACTTTCATTTAACTTGTTTCTTAGTATAGTTGCATCTTTATTTCAATACATTTCCTTTCAACATGATTCTTGACAACAATTATCAATGGTGGTAGATTCACCCTTGCTCTCATGTCTCTTGAGTTTAGATGTTAGTGTAGATTACAAGTTCGAGTAAGAGGTTTTATAATTCTCATACACTCTTGCCATGAGAGTGCATGTCACCAAGCGAAAGCCAAATTTTGCTTTTTCAAGGTAGCTACCTTAACGAATTAGTCTTTTGGGTGTGATTTTGTTGCATTAACGAGGTTCCCGCTCCATATTCTCAACTTCATGTGTTTCTTCCTAGCTTAGAAATGGTGTTGAGAGTTCTAATGTGTTTGTAAGTGTGCTATGATGTTACCCTAGTTCCATACCCTTGTTACATGACAAAATCCAATGGAAACGTTGCAATCTCCCTAATCTTGAAATCGTGAAAAATTGTTAAGTCTGCTGGATTTTGAGTGAGATCTAAAATTCTACTTTCTCCATATGAAATCCAATGAGGTCGGAACCACTCTCAAACATCTTGAGTCATTTCATGGTAATGTTAAAAATTTAAGTAAAAGGATTTAATATTACCATGAATTGCATAGTAATACTATTGACATTGGCTTGAATATTAGGCTGCCCCACTTAAAAATTCTTGTTTTTTTTCAAAAACAAATTGCATTTGAAACATCTTTGGTCAAATTGTATGGAATCTTCTAGTTCGGTACACATCCGATCAATTAAGTGGAAAAAGGTCGGTTTGGTACCAAACTGACCATTTCCAGTTCCAGACCTTGAACCAGACCGACTTGACCCCCAAACCAATTGAACTATCCAGTTCCACCGGTTCTGATCCGATTCTAATAACATTGCTCAAAATCCAATAGGTCTTGTGAGAGACTTCTCAAGGCAGAAGCCAGAGTAAGCCACAACAATGAGTTGGATGCCACTGTCACCTCAACACTCCACCTCCTGCTCTTTACTGGAATTTCCCCACACAGGAGACTTCCCAGTGTAGTTCACCGAAATGGTATTCTAGGTCAAAAGGATCAAAGGTGACACTTTTGACAGACTTAATCAAGGTACTCAGACTAGTGTTTTGAAGGCATGATTCAACAATGACACAATTAGGCACACAAGAAGAAGGAAAAGGGTTGCTTGAAAGATATGATCCACAACACGAGCAACAAACCTTCAAATGACCCAAAGTGGAAGCATTAATGCAGAATTAGGGTTTTTCAAGGCCTAAAATGGCCTAGGGTTGATGAAGTCAACCTTAGGGAAGCACTTTCAACTATGCAAATTGCTATATTCTGATGTTTTGAGGCTAAGCAAAGAAAAACAACATCAAATCAACTCAATGTCCAAGCCTTAGTTGAATTCAGTCTAAAACCCTAACTGTAACGACTTGGCTTGAAGGGCCAAAATTTTACAAGAGAGAGAAAAAGTTAAATTTTTATGATTTTTGATCACGAAGGGGATGTCACTGCCTTCTATCTACTTGGGTGAGTCTTAGGGATTTTTACCATGTAAATATCGAACCCTTTAGGGAGTAGGGGGAAAAACCCTAGGTTTTCGCTTGCTAAACATAACTATCACTTTATGAGGGGATAGATGTAAATTTTTGTAGATGTTCTATGCTTGATGCAACTTTACTTTTATAACAACAATCACATAAACAATTAAGTAAAATGCTGATAAAACAGATACCACAGATCTATAATATTGCAAACCTGTGAAATGAGAATGTTAAGTGCATTTACACACAGAGGCCAATCCAAAGTTTATTCACAACCCAAAATGCCATCAGCTTCCTCAAATCAATCATCCAAATGCACCCAAAGTCAACCCCGTAAAAGTCAACGCAAATTAAAAAAGTCACAGTAATAAAGCACAATAAAGTCAACGCTGCCCAACTTGGCCAATCTTGACCCCCATTTTGTGCCACTGAAAGTACTACTTAAAATCGACCTCTCACAAAATTTCACTACAAACGACTATGCATTGACTGTGTCATGGTTGCTCACCTAGTTCTAGAACCTAACCGCAGAAAATTTCGTCCTTTAGCTGCAGTAGATTTCGTCCTTCTTCTCACGTGGGAGATGAAACTGCTTCTCAAATGCTTGTAGATAATGAGAAGTGTGTGGATGAGATGAGTGAAAAGTTCTCCAACGTTGACTGTATTTATATCCATCATTGAGGTGTGTGACACATCTGTTGGGGGTGTAAAACCTTAAGGCCGACCTGCACTTAAATTTATTATAAATAATAAATTCAAAATAAATGTTCTGCTCATCAGATTAAAATCAATTTATATCGATTTTACACCTCTCCGAAAGAGGAATCCAATACAAATATTGGAATCTTCATCTGAGCATCACAAGATGGAGTTTGGACCTAGTTGTCCAAATTTAACACTCCCTCTCAACTAGGGAGAACTCCATCCACCAGTGCAATCAAACATCATGCATCATCCCGCCGTAACTTGCTTTGCTGGCCTCTTTATTTTGTAACAAGGGCCGGCCACAAAGACATCATCCCCTACGCCACCAGCCCGTAGGTCCTGAACTCCTCATCGGGATCATGGCCCAGTCTCCAACCAACCCGAAGTTGGTTCATCTGACCCGAAGTCAGGCAGAGGTCCCAGACCTCACTAAACTTGATCCCATTTGCTGTTGGACCAAAATAGCCTGGGGACAGAGAGCAGCATGGCACCTCCGATGCTGCCCATCAGCTTACCGGGGTTCACTTTTCCCATCTCATTGGCCAAATGAGAGGTACTTCCCATGAGCCCCGAACTCAATGGGTAGGATGCATACGGGGCACAGATAATGAGAGGTGAACCAACTCAATAATCACAATGGTGGGGTCCAAGCACACCAACAAGGTTTGGCAAGCCTAGCCTTGTGGTTGCTCATAGCTCCGAGAAGCCGTCCCCAAAGCCCCCCAGAGCTCCTCGAGCTCATCGTCCAACAAGACCCACATCATAGGGTCGTTCCACGATACCAAGTCTCTCACGGAAGGTTAGGAACTTGACCTTCCCCGTAGCTGGTGTAGAACATCACTCGCTCACTGCCTTATGATTGGTTTCTTGCTCACCAACTATGCATTCCTGATGAAATGTAAGCCCGATATCAATATGCTTGGATCTGTCGTGGAACACAGGATTCTCAGTCATATGAATCCCACTCTGGTTATCACAGAGTATCACAGTGGTAACTAGCACATGTCCAAACATCTCACTAAAGAGCTTACGCAACCAAACTGCTTCACAACAAGCCATACTTGCAGCAATGTATTCGGCCTCCGCGGTGCTCAAAGCCACCGACTTCTGCTTCCTGCTCATCCATGAGATCGAAGCAGAACCAAGATTGAAGCAGCATCCCGATGTGCTCTTACGATCCACCACACCGCCAGCCCAATCGGCATCAGTATATCCACGGAGTATCACACTCTCGGCAGTGTATCTCAGCCCATGGTTTATCGTGCCCCGAAGATATCTCAAAAGATTCTTGGCACCAACCCAGTGAAAGTGATGAGGCTCAACCATCTGTTGACTCAAAGTGTTCACTGCAAAACATATATCTGGACGGTTGTTCACTAAGAACATCAGAGTAGAGGGAATCCTCAACACGTCCACCTATTGCTTCCTTTGGAGGAGTGGTTACCTTTGGTTGCAAGAGTAGAGGGAATCACTGATTTTGTAGTCCATTATAGTTGTAGAATATGGATGCCTCATGATGCTTCATCTAATGAGATACATTTATTTTTGTTTTGATGTGAATTTGTATCATCCTGTTAGGGCTTGTGACTCAGGACTTGGGACACATATCATATTTCAACATCAATGCGTGATGTACCACTTACTTGATATTGTCCATAAGTTATATTCTAGACCCTTAGCGATAAGTTCATCAAGACCATAAATGTAACATTGATCTACAATATGTTGGTTATGCTACAACCTCATTTTATTTTTTAGGGACTCTACCTTGGAGCTTGGTTTGTTATTGTATTTATAAAATGCATACAATTTCAAACATTTTTTTTACTATGTATGAATGTACCAACTTCTTCTTGGGGATTTATTTTCAAGACCTCTTTCATTAATTGCAGTTATATGGATTAAAGACTATGGTAAAACTATATACCAATGTAGACCAATCACTGTTGCCCTTCTTAATGTAATTTTTTTCTCCAATTCCTTTTCCTTAGACTCTCCATGCTTATCGTAGCCAATGATCAATAATTGTTGCACAACGTTGTCTAACTATTTTACATTTTGGATCCATAAATGGAGCCAACGACCTGAAGAATCCCTAGTGCACTCAGAGTGTGCAGAGTTTACAAATCTAACTTGTGATTCCAACAAATTGTTGCCAGATTTTGGGCAAATTTGGCAAAAAATATACTCGAAAAACCTCCAAAATGTAGAATAGTCAGATTGCGGCATTGTAGCACAACTTAAAGATTTTTGTTGAATTATTCATTTAATAAAATTCATAGAATTAATTAAATTTACACATGTATTCAAGTAAGTGCCATACAATTTCCTGGGCCTGGAATACACGCTAAAATTGCTTCTGGTTGGCTAAGAGCTTGTCTTCCTTGGACGTAAGGAAACAGGTTAACGACCAAAGACCCAGAGGAATCTGGTAGGATTGAAAGTCTACCCACTTACGAACCACCAATGGGTAATTCCTAGTGGCATGGTTTTCCTTGAATAACAATGATGAGTCAACGTGCATTCTCGGACAACAACCAGTGATGGCTATTCTCACTGTTGGTTTGACAACTGAGCTATGATATGTTTTCCCGTTGTGTTAAGAAAAAGTACTATACAATTTCCAGTGGATCTATTTCACAGAATCATGTAGGAACTAGCCCCTAACGATTATGTGAGATTTTAAGGAATTGATATAGGAGAACTCGAATGCGAATATAGGCAAAATAGAAGCATTGTGGTGCAAACTGTTAGTTTTTGTAGCATCGGATGTGTTCTAGCCACAAAATTTTGTGGCGAGGCTAGAATACATGAGATCTCCAAAACCCAAAAATTGTTTCTGGAAAATCTGCCTAGAACTGTCTCAATTAGATTATTAACCAATTTTTAAATATTTCCTTAGTCTAAACTTAGGGAATATGGTTAATTAATTAGTATTAATTGAGATAAGGTGAGAATAGTCTAGAAACTCACACAAATCGACTCCAAGATGATCCTAGCCATTGATCAAGTTTTAATCTTGGCCGTTGGTGCTCGAACAGAGGATTATAAGAGGAGGTCGATGTGGTGATGTAGAATACACCAAGAAAGTTCGATTTCATTGGCAGATCGATTTCAAGAGTAGCAACAATTAGTTGCCAGAGAGAGAGTCAGAGAGATCGAAGCATTAAGTGAGGGGCGGAGACAATGAGGCTGGAGGAGGCATTCTAGATCCAGCGAGTGCATTTGCAGAGAGGCAGAAGAGCCATAGAGAGGTTGATGTTGGGGCAACGCAATAGTCTCTAGAGGCAAATCGATTTGCTGTGGAGGAGAGATGTTTTCAGTTCCAGAGGTCAGGAAGGAGTCCCAGAGTGCGGGAGAAGCATCCTTCCAGTTAGTAGAAGGCAAAGCGCCTTCATCAGAGTTCAGTCTGAGGCTAGACGTCGAACCAACTACACAAAGGCTGACGCAGAGGGTCAGAGGGATGCATTTTTGAAGGCAAGCCGTGCCGGGAGATTGCCTGTGGGGTGAGGGAAATTCCTGTGCAGATTTCTGCCAGTGTTTTTCTCCGTAGGATTGCCTGTATTTCGGCATCCAATTGTACCCAGATTTTCTCATTGCTGCATAATAACAAAACACTCAGCTACTGCACCGGTTTTCCAAAGTGGGTTTTTTCGGGGACTTTTGTCCAAAAATAATTGTGTTAATTTTATGTGTGTGCAAGCATTTCTTCCAACGTTTATTCTTCCACAATTTTATTTGTGTAGATTGCAGTGTGATTTGTTCAATATTTGTCGTAGCAGACAACAAATAAATTGTTAACTAAAATTAACAATTAGGGGAATAATTTCCAGTTGCTGCAATAGGATTTCGGTTCAAGGAATTTTCACAGAAACTTCAAAGTATACCTTTGAATGGAACAATTGGAGTTTGTTCCAAAGACCAGATATACTTTGTTGCACCCATTAGCAGATTTTTCAAGGTCATAGATATAGAATGTTTCTTATGAATCTGACTTCAAACATAATGTATGGGTTATATTAGCATCACATAGGCCTAGCCTTTGCAAAATCAATTTAGGAATGTGTTATGAACAAAGTTCATATATGCAGCGAAATACTCAGAATATCTGAAATGTATAATATCCATGATAGAACAATAATATATTTACATAAGAAATGTACAGATGATATGCGATGATATGAGATGATGGAATTGTTACAAATGAGGGCCCACTTATATACCTAGGCAGGTGCCCCTTTATGAACGGTCATGTCCTTAGGGACATGCCTCTTCATTAACTAATCTATTATTATGATTTATTTATTTGTTATTTTTATATAAATTATATTCATAATATTTCCTTTCTCTTCAGAAAGCTTTGTCTTCAAAGCTTATTGCTAATAAGGTGTGTCATCTGTTCTTTGTCTTTGTAATCTATTCACATCCTTTAGAATTCTTCGATTTGTCATCTTCGATGATACAAGATGATGGGATCCTTGGAGTGATAAATAAAATGTTGAACTGAGAAGGGATCTGACCATCCTAAATTAATCTTCTGTGGAATTTTGCGGTTACTGGATACTTTGTGTAAATTTTTATCATAAGCATGAATTGCACTGACATTAGTAGTCTTCAGAACGTAAGTTCGTTGTTTTTGATTTGAGTGATACAAATATGTAGACTGATTGAGTTGTCTGCTCTTGTGATTCAGATGTCGATAAGGGGTTCTCGTGGTTTGATTTTCCCTTATCATGCGTGTGACAACTTTCTGATTTACTTTAGGTACTGTTGTTGTTGAATTGGTTACAAAATATTCATTTCGATTTTTCGTCATTTGAACTGCAACATCGAAGAATGTTTTTACTTCAATTGGATTGTCATCTTCTTGAGTTGTGATATTCAATGGATCGGTATTCATTCCTTTTTCCTCAACTTGAATTTCTACATTTGAAGATTTCGATGCTTCCTTCTCGATAAGCTGTTGTACTTTGCTTTCCAATGATTTATTTCTCGATAAGCTGTTGTACTTTGTTTTCCAATGACTTATTTCTCGATAAGCTGTTGTACCTTCTTGATAAGTTGTTGCCCTTAAGCCGAGAAACTTCTTCATTTTTGTCAGCGGTGATTTTGTCAAACTCCCTTTGCAGATTTTGTATTCCTTTTTTACTTCCTTGAAAAATTACTTTTGAGATATCTTGTATTTCTTTTGGTGTTACTGAATCTGGCTTCAATGTAACAAATTGTAGTGATATTTTTTTCTTTTGGTGGGAAAATGTCAAAAAATTCTTTTTCGTATTTAGGATGAAGGACCCTAGTGGTTCCAACCAGGGTGATCCCAAAATTGCGATATAAATGTATAATCCCCAATGTTTAATTGTAAATTGGTTATGTCGTATTGTTTTTGTCCAAGACGTCTAATTTTTTGATTATATTTGACTCAGGAATCACCTATTGATTTGCAATTTTAGGGTTTATATAATTTTTATTTGTAGTGGGAGAGATATGTTGAAAAGTGTAACTAGGATTGGTCTTCATATTGACTATGTAATTATGTATTTATGTAAAGAAGAAGACAAAGATAATAAAATGTATTTTTGTAATACTTGCTTCATGGGTTTCATGAGCAAGATTTTATTATAAGTCAATAGACTTCTTCTTGATGTCTATTAGGGTTTGTCTTCTGATAAATGTAATTAAGTGTCATGTATATGAAGTGGCTAGTCTAAAGAGAACGCACCAAGACCTTGTCGTAAATCTGTGGAGGAAAGGCTTATATCAGGCCTCATTCAACGTTGGAAGATAAGCTTCTATACGTTGTGATCTAGTCGGCCTATTAACAATGGTTAAAGTCGGCCTACATGCTGGATGAATGGTCGGCCTAAAGACAAGATCGGTGCACTATATAAACCTGCAGCTCATTTGACCAAAAAGAGATGCAGATTTCTCTGTAACATAACAGTGTTTGTATGTGGACTTAAGATCAGGAATAAATGTGGGTCTAATACAGAGATAGATGCGAACATACCTGTGATCAAGTGCGGGTTCAAGAATAGAGGTAGATGTGGATACATCTATGATCAAATGCGGTCTCAAGGATGGTATTTAGTGCAGACTTCAGGAATAGGTCAATTCTGATATATATATTCGGATCAGGGTCTAGATTGTGAATTAGCTTGAAGATAATATATGTGCGGATCATTGTGAAGAATGCTGCGGTCAAGTCTGAAGAAAAGTTGCGGTCCAATCTGAGAACAATACACTGATATACACCTGCAATCTATGATGGAATAATCTCTGTGTTCTATGCGGATGTCATGTTAAGCGAAGGGCTAAGATGTGAAGGTTAAGGGTTATTGTATTGTGGGAAAAAGGAGGAAGGTAAATCTATGATTTACCTTCCTACTCACAGTTCATAAAAAAAAGGTTCTACATCTCCAATAAACAAAGTCTCAAGTGCAAGCAAAGTAAAGGATGAGATCTCGAATGATCATGTGAGCAATAAGGAGTGTCTGAAGATAAACTTAGAGGCCGAATTCTCTAATGGTGATGCAGGTCTGTACCGGTTGGTGAAGAAAAGAAGGATCGGCGTTGAAGGTAGACATAGAAGCAATGACAAGGTCTTGGAAGCTCTAATAGGTCAAGGGCCTGAGTCTTGGTCATGGTACTTGTCATTTTGAAAGTCTATAAGGAGAATTTCTCGTTGGTTTTCCTCTCCAAGAGGGAGAGGTTTTGCCCTGGCTCGAAGAGCCTAACTTTGTGTCTCTTGTATTTTGATAATTGACTTGATGAAAGACTAAATAAACTAAGAAGAGAAGACATAAGTAATTTAGGTAAGCTCACAAGTAATTATCAAGAAGAGAATTTGAATTAATCTCTGGCTGTCCAAATTCTCAACATGGTATCAGAGCCAAGTTATTGAACACAAGGGCTACTTGACAAGAAGGCACTCCAAGAAGCAAAGTTCAAAGTTTGCGTTGAAAAGTCATATCAGTTTGCAAGAAAGATTCTTAAGCAATTTCAAGAAAGATCTTCAATCGACTCATCAAGAAAATAATCCTTGCCATCAAAGATTTATATTCAAGACATTGTTGGAAGAAACATCATCTTTTGAAAATATCCTTTATCATCAAGGATCCAAGATCACTTACATTGGAGATTTTAATCTTAGAAGAAGTTCCTGACTTCAAGGAAGCTGCAAGTCACTCTACTCAAGCTAAGTCACCAGGTTCGTGTTCGTGTTCGAGTTCGGCAACGTTGAAATTCGAATAAAGTTCGGCACCGAAAAATTTTCCGATAAAGTTCGGCATAAAATTTGACATATAGAAATTTGAAAAATAAAATAATATATATATATATATATATATATATATAACAATTTTAAGCATGTTGAAAGATAAATATGATGCACATAAATAAGATGATAGGATTATTGCTCAAACATTTACATCATTTCAATTTTCCACATATAAACCATGAAAGTGAGTGCCAAAATTCCAATAAATAACCAACTTAAATCTTCCATACATAGTAAACAAGGTGAGAAATTCATCATAGACATTAGCAGTAGGCTAGTAGCACTATAAGAACATAAAATTCAACAAAACCATGGGCCATATCAGATTTCATATATTGAAAACAATCTGATAAAAAAGTATTCAAAATATATAAACTTTAAAGTACTTTGGCAGTTTTAGAATATTGTTCATGCAAAAAGTAAACTAGAAGTCTAAAACGAACACAAGTTTTATTCTTGATGTTCTAGTGGCCCACTTGTGATATCAAAAAGTTCTATATCATCAAGAGCAGTATGGGTTGTGAATCCGCTAGATGCCTCAGCATCAGATTCATCACTCAATTCCCTGTCAATGTCACTATCATTGTAAAAATCAGCTTCGCCTTCATCCGTTGATGCATTAAGAACAGGATCAATGTACGGAGTAGAGGAATTGGATGACTCTTTTGACACATTTTTCAAAGCCAAGTGCAAGTTACTACGAACATAAACAAGATCTTCTAATCTTCCAGATAACAATCTATTTCGTTTCTTGGAATGAATGTGGTCAAAGGAACTCCAATTCCTTTCACACGCTGATGCACTTGATCCCTGACTTAAGATACGAATTGCAAAAGTTTGCAATTCTGGCGCCCCTGGACCATAAAACTCCCACCATACTGCTGGATCACTTCTGCTCCTATCATACTTTGCTGATTGTGTACCAAATGGCCCTTCTTCTAACCTGTATGCCCTCAACTGAGATCTGACCAAACCTGCAATTGCTGGATCTGGATGTAGCTTCTCAATAGCATGAATAAGTCCATTCATGACTTCTTCATCCCTATGTCTTGGTAACCCAAACAATCTAGGGTCCAAATAACATGCTGCTGCATGTAATGGACTATGCATCATCTTCCATATTTGATCAATTACTTCCCATATCTCCTGGTAATCAGCTTCCACATTATTAAAAGCACTTGCAATGGCCTTTTTGCAACGATCAATACTTTCATAAACAAAACCCATACAAGGTTTGTCACCATCAACCATGCGGAGCACATTAACAATTGGGCCACATATTTTAAAACCTTGTCTGCATTTTCCCAAAAGCCATTATTGAACACTATTTGTTCAACATGTTTCCCCTTAGATTTCTTTGAAAGGGGAGATCTTTCCCACTCAGTATTGCAGAAAACAGCTCTTATGCTTCCTTTTTCCTCAACAACTCTTTTCAAAGTAATATAGAAAGTAGCAAACCTTGTATCACAAGGCCTCAACAACTCTTTAGATGCATTCTTCTTGTATATGCTCAAAGTGAGACGATGGTTGATGATGAAGTTTGCAATTGTTTTGGCTCTTCGTATTGTTTCATTGACCCAAGGAAATTTGGCTAAATCATGCAACATCAAATCCAAACAGTGAGCTACACAAGGGGTCCAATAAATATGATTATACTTTTCCATAATCATTCTCCCTGCACCAACACAATTTGATGCATTATCTGTAACAACATGGACCACATTTTCCACCCCAACCTCTTGAATTGCTTCATCCAAAATTTCAAAAATAAATTCTGATGTCTTCACCTGATCCATTGCATTAATTGCCTTCAAGAAAAGTACCCCTCGAGGACTGTAAACAAGCACATTGATCAATGGGCGATGACACAAATCTGACCAACCATCACTCAAAATTGTGCACCCTGTATGCTTCCAAGACTCTTTTAACTCAGACAATTTTGCTGTGACTCTTTCTTTTGTTTTCTTTAGAAAAGTGGTCCTTAAGCTTCAGATCCGGGAGGAACATAGCCCTTTCCAAAATCAATGGCCTTTTTAATTAGATTTTTAAAATATGGACTCCTGGCCACATTAAAGGGAATTGCACATGCATAAAAAATCTCTGCACAAGCATCATCAACTTCCTGTCTCTCCACAGGTTTCCAGAATTGAGTTAATGTTTTGGTTCCACCTGTTTTTACAGCAGTAGAACTTGATCCACCAATGGCTGACATTGAATTAGTGGTGAACGTGTTTGAGGAAGAGATGGCAATCTCCCTCTCAATTCGCTGCCTCTTCTGCTCCCTTTTTTCCTTTTCCACCTTTGAAGAGGAATAGCTTTTTTCCACTGCGGCTTTTTGTTCATCTAAGATTTTAGTGCAATGCTCAACACCACCTCCATTGCCATTGCTAATACTGAGAAGGTGATCCACAGCTCTAGTTAAAGAGCCAGTGAATTGATGCCCACAAATCTCACAAGCAAGATTTTTCCCATCTTTTCTGACAAAATTCCATGCTACCTGAGTTGATTTTGGGGGTGCCATTGTCCTGAAGGCTGACTCTTGATTGCTGAAGTGAATCACAGTGGATGAAATGTCTACAATTTTTTTTTAAAATAACATTAGAATTAGTTCTAAACAATTTTGCATTGACTGTACTGTAATTTAAATAATTTAAATTTTGCATTATGACTGTACTGTAATTCTGCTAGACTGTAATTTAAATTTCTTTTTAATAAACAGACTTACAAATAAAGGACAGATTAAAAATTTAAAGCCTCTGTTATTAATATTTTTATGAGGTATTACAGACTACAGACTACAGTAACCCTGAGGGCCTGGCCTATCACAAATTCAGTGTTCACTGTTCACAAATTCAGTTTCTGTCAAAGAATAGGAAAAGAAAATGGCGCTCTTGTACATGCAAATTTGCAATTTATCAATTGAAAAGTTTTCTAAATGAAAATTCACCATCACATCTGTAGACTGTGGTGGAAAAATCTCTTAGAAAAAATTTCATTTGGCATGAAACCTAGCTTCAAAATTGGTCTTTAAATGTAATGTCTTGTCTTGTCGATAAAATTGATTGAATGGCCTGTAAACCAACTGAAAAGCCAGGTATGTGCTTTTTCATGGTTCGTTTGAATGACATAACAGATGCAAAAAGAGACTATAAATCTGTCACACAAATAAGAGACTATAAACCTCTGTTCTGTGCATATGATAGGGTTTGTGACTGTATATACCTCTGAGTTTGGACCACAGAAATACTTGAACCATTCTTTAAATAAGTTCCATATATGCTAGAGTTTGTGCCCTAAAAAGGGCTGAAAACAACCTTCAACTGTACAACTGTACAAGACGAGACTGTAGTATTACCATAGGCCAAGACTGCGGTATTATCAAAACTATGACACTGTGGTAATATTGTCGAAGGTGTGGTAGACTGGTAGTAAATTAGTAATGAGACCTTGTCATATCAACGAGACTCTATTTCTAAGTTTTAAATGTGAATCGTGATACCTGAATTATGTATCATCCATTGTAAGATTTGCCGTCACTCGTGACTCAAGCACATGAGAAAGGAAAATTTTCATCGAACCATTTCAGTTTTTTTAAAGAGTGAAATGCGATAATTTCATGTACAAAGTTCCTATGAAACGAAACAGAAATGAAACGAAACGGTTCAAGACGATGCCGAGTGAACTTACAAGTTACGTGTGAGCACTGAGGACTGTGAGCCCGGGCCGGCAATGTGAGCCTGTGGCGCTGTGGACAAGTCACAAAGACGGTGTGACCGTTTGACAAATTGGATTGTGGTTTGCTGGAAGAGACCAACGCCGCTGTGAATGATAACTGTGAGCCCGTGGAGCTAAGTCTAAGCCTGTAACCTGTCTGCTGTGGCGGCTGTAGCCTGTGCACTGTGCGCTGTGGAGTCTGGAAGCCGAGATTAAGTTTTTCGGGCCAAAAGTCTGAGTAAACTCTCTGCTGTGGCAACAATGCGGCTGCCGACAAACCTATTACCAATTTACAAAACGCCAACCCTAAACACGAATTTTTTGCCGAATTTAATAAAAAAAACACAAATTTAATCGAATTTTTTCAGGTTCGTGTTCGAGATTATGTTCGGCATGAGGTTCGGCTTTGTGTTCGCCAAACACAATCGAATTTGTTTGGATGCCGATTAAATTCGCTGAACTTCGAACTTTTTGCTTCAGGTTCGCCGAACCCGGTGACTAAGTACTCAAGTAAGTATCTATGACCTTATTTAAATTTGTCAAGATGGCTTATTGTAAAGAAAGCAACAAATTGGTTGGGTCATCAAACATTAGTGCATGGAAAAAGAGGACAGATTTGAATCTAATTGAAAACAAAGTTATGGGCTATATCGAAGGATCTACAATTCAACCCTCAAAAGAAAATGCTCTAGCTCATGCCAAGTACATGAAGGGAGAAATCATAGCCCAAAGGATTCTCATAGAATCCATTAAGGATTCACTCATTCTCTATGTATCAAAACTCTAGTCTGCAAAAGAAATATATGAGAAACTGGTGGAGCTATTCTTTGAATTGGGAGAAGTAATACTGAGATGACTTCAGTAGTACTGAATGCTCTACTGGAAGAATGGGGAAACTTCACTTCAAGTCTATACGGGAAAAAAGAAGCAACACCATTCCATGATTTATGGTTTCTATGTAAAATAGAGGAAACAAGATTGAAAGCAAAAGGTGATACAAGATCAAGTGAAGGGAATCAAGCCTTTGCAACCATGTCCAAGAAGAAAGGAAGATTCGGAAAATTTGGTCCTTAGAATAAAAGAAGAAATATGGACAAAGTACAATGCTTTGGATGTAATCATCTTGGGCATTATAAACGAGATTGCCGTAAATCTGGAAAGAACAAGAAGAAAAAGGAAGAAGCCCATGTCACAGATGAAAGGGAAGAACTTGATGTTAAGAAATCTAATAAAGAAGAAGCGAGAGATCTCTATTCTGATTAAGATCATCTTCTTCTTTAAGTGATTTATGTTGGTTGTAAAATAGTATGATAGGAAGCAATGTATGTTAATAGCATCATGATAGAAGCATGGTAGGAGCTCTTGATGAAACAGCTCCTGGAAAACCTCACTGATAACAATGCTGATGGAACGCAGTGATCAAGATCAAGGGTCATCATGGAAACAGGTGTTGACACTCTCTAATGGAATTTTTTGTGGATTCATTGATTAGAAAGAATGCAGAAAGGTTTCATCAAAATTCTATGCTACAAAATTTTAGGAGTAGAATGTGATGACATATTGATGAATCAAATCAAGGGAATGAAGTTCTTCATTCTAGTAAAATTGATATAGGATGACTCAAAGGAAAAATGTATGAGGTATATATATATATTTATATGTTGACACTGGATCCAGTGAAGTCATGTCATATGGTTGCAGATAATGAACTTCTATATTTAGAAGTATGAGATATGGAGGAGGATCTCTCACAGTGCACTAATAGCAGAAATCAACATAATATATCCTCATATGGAATATGAGGTGGTTGTATAGGAACGAGGAACTGGAAATTGGTAGTTCCTAGGAATGAAGATGTGCAGAAAGGAAGAGATCATGAAGTGCAACCATGTCAAGAGGCAGTGATCATCCAGAATCCAAGAAGATGTGACTAGAAGATCTCCTGGGAGGATATGTAGACTCTGATAGAAGTCAAGTAAAGAAGAAGACCCTTGACAAGACATATCATTAGGAGATGTGTCAATCTGAATGGAGGATGCCGATGCCTACAGGAAGATATCATGGTGAAAGATCATCACTGAGGTAACTTTTGATTTAAAAGTTCATATGTATATGTTTATCTGCATGAGTTTATGCAGGGCTGTCAATCATGTGGAAGGATATAAGATCCTTGGGAGATGGAAAGCAGCATGGCATAAAGGTGGACCAGATAGGGAAGTCAGATGGATCACTTTTTGATCGCTCACATGACTCATGGATGAAAGTGATGGATGATTTGTGTTCTATGAAGCCAAAAGTTGAAGATTCCTCAATATCGAAATTCATGACATCGAGGGGAGGATTCTTCATGAGCAACTGGGTGCCTCACCATTGCTGCTACAGGTCCTTGATTGAGAGGGAACCTGGTGATATGTTTCTTGCTTGGAAGAAACTTGGAGTATGTCCTTCCTGAGTTAAGAGGGAGTGACATATATGATTCTCTAATACATGTGTTATGCACTAGACCAGGACTAACAGCCGTAAGTCTCAGTGTAGGCCATGTGGAGAGAATGGATAGACACATCATTCTGGTCTTCACTTGGGAAGACAGAATGGAGGATTGGGTAATCATCTAACATTCGATACTCTTTGAGAATGTGATAGGGCATTCAAGATAAGAGTTGTTGGGGATCGATACTCTTTGAGGGTTAGCTACCTAAGAGAAGAATAGTCCAAGAAGGTCATACTTTGGGAACACCCGGGTGGAGTATGTACCTTGGAGAGACAATGACTATGGTGTCTATAAGTCATGTGTCTCGCCGTATTGTAGCCCATTGTCTCGTTGAGAGATGGGGTTGTTAGTCAAGGCCTTGCACCAGGACAATGCTGGTTGATATGATGCTATACAGATGTGATTACCAATCCGATTCTTCTTATGAGATTCTTCAATTTGAAAGTGACCATGTACCTGTATGAATACCTCCCTAGTTAAGAGGGAGTGTTGAAAAGTGTAACTAGGATCGGTCTTCATATTGACTATGTAATTATGTATTTATGTAAAGAAGAAGAAAAAGATAATAAAATGTATTTTTTGTTATACTTGCTTCATGGGTTTCATGAGCAAGATTTTATTATAGTTCAATAGACTTCTTCTTGATGTCTATTAGGGTTTGTCTTCTAATAAATGTAATTAAGTGTCATGTATATGAAGTAGCTAGTCTAAAGAGAATGCTCCAAGACCTTGTCATAAATCTGTGGAGGAAAGGCATATCTTAGCCCTCATTCAACGCTGGAAGATAAGCTTCTATACATTGTGATCTAGTCGGCCTATTAACAATGGTTATGTCGGCCTACATGTTGGATGAATGGTCGTCCTAAAGACAGGATCTGTGCACTATATATATCAAAGAACCTACGACTCATTTGACCAAAAAGAGATGCGGATTTCTCTGTAATATAACAGTGTTTGTATGTGGACTTAAGATCAGGAATAAATGCGGGTCTAATGCAAAGACAGATGTGGACATCCCTGTGATCAAGTGCGGGTTCAAGAACAAAGGTAGATGCGGATACATCTATGATCAAATGCGGTCTCAAGGATGGTATTTAATGCGACTTCTGGAACAGGTCAATTCTGATATATATATTTGAATCAGGGTCTAGATTGCAGATTAGCTTGAAGACAATATCTATGCGGATCATTGTAAAGAATGCTGTAGTCAAGTCTGAAGAAAAGATGTGGTCAAATCTGAGATAAATACATTGATATACACCTGCAATCTATGACGGAATAATGTCTGTGTTCTATGCGGATGTCATGTTAAGCGAAGGGCTAAGATGCGAAGGTTAAGGGTTATTGCAGTGTGGGAAAAAGGAGGAAGGTAAATCTACGATTTACCTTCCTAATCACAGTTCATAAAAGAAAGGTTCTACATCTCCAGTAAACAAAGTCTCAAGTGTAAGCAAAGTAAAGGATGAGATCTCGAATGATCTTGTAAGCAATAAGGAGTGTTTGAAGATAAACTTAGAGACTGGATTCTCTAATGGTGATGCAGGTCAGTACCGGTTGGTGAAGAAAAGGAGGATCAACGTTGAAGGTAGACATAGAAGCAGTGACAAGGTCTTGGAAGCTCTAATAGGTCAAGGGTCTGAGTCTTGGTCATGGTACTTGTCATTTTGAAGGTCTATAAGAAGAATTTCTCGTGGGTTTTCCTCTCCAAGAGGGAGAGGTTTGGCCCTGGCTCGAAGAGCCTAACTTTGTGTCTCTTGTATTTTGGTAATTGACTTGATGAAAGACTAAATAAATTAAGAAGAGAAGACATAAGTAAATTAAGTAAGCTCACAAGTAATTATCAAGAAGAGAATTTGAATTAATCTCTGGCCCTCCAAATTCTCAACAAGATAGAAATAGTAATATCTTTTCCTGGAAGAGTCCCTTTAATTTTAAATAGCACTGAAGTGGAGTTAAGTGAAGTTTTATTGATTCTTCTCTTATCCTCGATTGTAGACTCTCTTTTGTTTTTCTTCAATGATTGACTCCATTTTTGCCTTCCACCAAAATTACCCTAATATCTTACTTACAACTTAAATTTTTTTCGTATATCTCTCTTTTAATAGAATTTCCTTTTTCTCTTATATATATATAATAGTATGCTTGATTTTTTTTCTTTAAATACCTTACTACTTTACTTAAACTCTAGAGTCTAAATGCTTTTAATACGACACTTATGTGAATTCTTTTGTTCCATTTTTATTCAAGCGCTTTCCAAATTTTTACATATGGTACAATGTTGTAAGTCAGAATTCATGCCTTTAATGTATGGAAAGTCATGTCTTTTCTCCTTAATGCAACCTTTCAATTACTTGAATGTTTGATTGCATATAGTGTACGATTCTTTGAACGACGACTAGTACGGAATTGCAGAGATTTTTTTTCACTAAAACCAATTGTATAGATTTGTATATGCACAGAACAATTTTTTTTTTCTGCTTACATGATTTCTTTGGACTGTGGCCTGTACTTAATGAATGTGTGCAAATGTCGGTGGTAGTGGCTGTAATTTTGTATGAAAGAAGGGCGGCTAGATGGTTGTTTGAATGCTGGTTGTCACAGCTGTTGGTAGGAGGTCCAACGACAAGAAGGATTTGGTTGTTGATCACTGATTTCCGACGCTACAATACCTAGTGATTGGACACCTCAGACTGCAGTGGAGTAGACCGCCTACTCAGCGGCTGGGACAACTGTGGCAACAGTCGGATGCCACAGATGGGACGGTGTCTGCAGAATGGGGAGTAGGCCGGCGGTGGCGGTGGTGCTAGCTGTGATGACAGAGTCAAGCTGCTGGTGGCTTACTGTGATTTCTGCTGGTGGTGGCTGGCCATCTGTGGAAAGTCGGGGTGCTGCTCGAACTGTTTATTTTTCGCGTTTTTTGTTTTTTAATGTAATTTTATTTTATTTTATTTTTAAAATTTTTTTTAATAAAGTTTTTAACCTTTTTCTATTTTTTTTTTCTGATATATATACACTTTTTTATTATTATATATAACCCTCTTTTTAAAATATTTTTGGCTTTTTATTTTCTCTATATATACTGACTTTTTTTTCACATTTTATATATATATATATATATATATATATATATATATATATATATATATATTATTATTATTTTTTAATCGAAAGTTCTTTTTTCTTTTTCTTTTAATTGCCAAAGGCCCGACGGAAAAATGGAGTATCTCCAAAAACTGTGTAGCAAAACACACGAATCACGATGACAACGAAGTCGACGACAGGTTGATAGCCAAAGGCTGGATCAGACTGGCTCTCTGCAACAATTGAGCGGCCAGAGGATCGAACAACTTTGATACCAAATGTTATGAATGAAGTTTATATATGCAGCAAAATACTCAGAATATCTGAAATATATCAATATCTATGATAGGACAATAATATATTTATATAAAAAATGTACAGAAGATATGAGATGATGGAATTGTTACAAATGAGAGCCAGCTTATATACCTAGGCAAGTGCCCCTTTATGAACGTTCATGTCCTTAGGGACATGTCTCTTCATTAACTAATTTATTATTATGACTATTATTTATTTATTTATATTATTTTTATATAAATTATATTCATAAAAGAATGAATGCTGTTGAACCTTTATTTGCTTTTCTCAAGGGCTCTGCTCATGCCATTCAGTTAAAAATTTGTATGTTATTGTCACCTCAAAGGTCTTTGGGTTAGCCCTATATAAGGTTCAACTTTAGAAATCATGTCCCTCAAAAGGCTATTTTGCTAGTCTTGGTGATGGGTGGCACAATTCAGTGTCTTATGTAGATGATAGTTTACCGTCTCAATCAACTAAAGATGTTATCATCTGTTGGCTGTTTTACATCATGCTCAGTCTTATCTTTTCGGGGATTTTCAGCGAGTTTAGATGGTTGCTTGTCTATAATGATGAATTTTGTATCTGTTTGTTGTCATCTTCGGTTAGGTTTTGAATTTTCCATGATGTTGCTAATTATATTACATGTTATATTTAAAAAAGATATTTCTGTTAGCCATTTTTCTCTCATTTTGTTCTTATAATATGGTATGCGGTTTGGCAGGGCCACACAGCTGGTTTATTCAATTTGGGCAATACATGCTATATGAATTCAACTGTACAATGTTTACATTCCGTTCCACAGTTGAAGTTAGCATTACAGAAGTGAGTACATCTGTTACATATTCGGGAACATCTAATGAAGAAACTGTTAATGTTGAATGTCATTACATAACCTTTGCTAATGCAACAGCAAAATGCTTATATTTTTAAGTAGATGGCTGCAAAGACACAGGCAGAGACACTGGTCCACTTTATTACTAATATTTGCATCCTTTTTATTCAGGTACACATATTCCGGGAGGAGCAGTGATTTAGATCCATCATCTCATCTTTTAACTGTGGCTACTAGGGATTTATTTGGTGAGCTGGATCGAAGCACTCGAGCTGTCGCTCCTATGCAATTTTGGATGGTCAGTCTATATATTCCAAGAGTGTTCATTATTAAATAACTTTGAATTTTTGCTTAAGTTACATATTAAACCTGAGTTTAATATCTTAAGTTTTAGTACAGTGGGATCTTTCCGCTGTATATTGGAAATAACATATGATAAATATCCTTGACATTCTACGTGGGATTAGTTGATTTACCTCTTTCTCTTTTCTGTTTATTATGTTATCATTATGGTGAATTGGTCAACGCAATTTTTAAGTAAGCTATTAGAGATTTCAGGTTTATAGTTGATTCTTAAGCTGAAATATAGAAATGGAATGACTAGATAGCTGCAATATGGATTTTCAAAGCAGAGTCACGTATTTTAACACTTTCAATGAAGAGAGACAACTGTACGATGCAATAAATCCATTTAACTTCTTGCCTTAAACAGAAACCTGCCCATCTGATACTTGGGACACACTATACTGTCTGTTTCTACCTGTTTTGCAAAAAATAAAACACTATTGTCGGTGGGACAGTCTTACAAGTTTTAATCTCTTGGTTTATTTAAGCAACGGAAATTCTCAGTTACCTAAAATTTGGAAACTGTTTTTTCTGTATGGGTATGCAATTTGGAATGAACAGTTTTAAAGTTGTTGAAGATGGGGGATAATATATATTTCACTGTAGGATGCAGGAAAGTCATTCAATTGCTAGCTTTAAAAAGAAGTTTGTCCCATCCCATAATCAGGACACACTATCGATGCCATTTGGGTTTTGTTTCTATCTGTTTTGAAAAATAACCAGCCTAGATCCATCTTAACTCTAGATGTATCAAGCACCGAGAGGGATCAAATCTCTTTAGCTGCAAACCTCTTTTTTGAGTGCAAAACTCGAGGAAATGATCTGAAGGCTGATGCATTATTTTCTGGGGTTGGAAGTTTGGCAACAGAAGGGTGAGATCTTCCTTGGTCAAGGGAGATATGCTACAAAAATCTTGAAGAGGTTCAAGATGGAGGACTGTAAACCCATGGCTACACCAATGATCACCAATTGGAGGAAGATTGATACTTCTGAAGATGATGAGGTTGATCTTACCTTGTATAGGCAACTCATAGGGTCCCTGATGTATTTGGTCAACACTAGGCCATACATCTGTTATGTCATCAACACCCTCAGTCAGTTCATGGTGGAACCAAGGAGGGCACATTGGGCAGCAACCAAGCATGTTCTCAGATATTTGCACAGAACAGTCGAGCTTGGATTGAGATACACCTGAGGCAATGACATCAGATTGAGTGGGTTCACTGACGCAGATTGGGCTGGGAGCTTAGTAGATCGGAAAAGTACCAGTGGGTACTGTTTCAATGATGGATCAGGAATGACCTCCTGGTGCAGCAGCAAACAAAAGTCCCTAGCTTTGAGCACAACTGAGGCTGAATATATGGCTGCAAGCACTGCTTCATGCGAGGCGAAATGGCTGAGGAAACTGCTTGTGAATCTTCACAAGGAGAAGATGGAAGCAAGATGGAAGCAAGATGGAAGCGACCAACATTCTATGTGATAATCAAAGTTGCATCAAGCTCTCCGAAAATCCTGTGTTTCATGATCGGTCAAAGCACATTGACATTAGGTGTCATTTCATCAGAGAGACTGTCCAGCGGGGAGCTGTACAATTGCAGTACACTTCGACAGGAGAACAGGTGGCAAACATCTTCACTAAAGCTCTGGGAAAGACAATTTGTCTACTTCAAAGAGAAGATGGGGATGATCAAGAATCCATTTCAATAGCAGAAATGGACTGATGCAGAATTGAGAGGGAGCTGCAGTACAAATGAGGCAGTGATAGTGGCAATGTCATGGGAAACGGTATAGAAGGTAGCAACGCAACATATGAGGGGCAGTAGCAGCCAAGCATCAACAACGCAGAGGATGCTTCAGTGTCAGAGCAGTATGCAACAGGCAAATTGCTAGAACACTTTCCTCGCTAAGAGGGAGTGTTGATTTTTGTAGCATCAGAAAGTGATCTAAGTCTCAAATTTGGTGAGGAGGCTTAGACAATAGTATTCCAAAGAACCCATAAACCATTTGTGGAATTTTCACTTGGTTCATGTTTTATTAAAATAATTAATTATTTTAATGGAGACCCTAAGTCTAAATGTTAATTTTGGGCAACTAGGTCCAAACTCCATGTTGTACTGCTCAGATGATGACGCCAATATTTTTATTAGATTCCTCTTTCAAAGAGGTGCAAGAGCGATCTAAGGCTCATCTTGATCAGATGAGCAGAACATTTATTTTGAATTTATTCCACTTATGTGCAAGGTCTTCCAGAATTGTAATGTAGGCTTGGAGCCCCATCAAATGTGTCACACACCCTCAGATGGATATATATTGGACATACTTGGAGTTCATTTCATCATCCACTCATCACACACTTCTCTCTTGTGTCTGATTGATTCGATCATCATTTGGAGGCTTCTCTTCTCACACGTGGGAAAACAACAGCTAGGGTTTCGGTTTAGATCTCTCTAGGGTTTCAGCGTAGCTTTTACTAGCGTTGACTTTGGACTCTCCCAAAATTTCGATTTCTGCAGTCTGCATTCTTTGGCACAAAAATCGAGCAGACGTTGACCTTTGACCTGTTGTGTTGACTTTCTATTGCTTCTGTTCTGTGTTGATCGTTGACTGACAACGTTGACTTTCGTTGACTTTGGGTTGACTTTTGTGGAGTTATCTTGAGGGTTGTGTGACACTTCTGGTTCGCTGACCATGAGCAGACTTTGCTGGTTGAAGCATCCTGTTGACCACCGTAATGCGCCACAACACATATATTTTGCTGATCAAGTTAAGTGTATTTTTGGTTTGTCTTCCATTGACCTATTAGTATGTTCTATCAGCATTTTACTTTCATGTTTATGTGATTGCTATTTGGTATCGGGTTTAAAGTAAAGTTGCATCAAGCATAGAACATCTTCGAAAATTTACATGGGATCAGAGCTAAGGTGAAGACAAAGTCCAAGTTTGTGTTGAGAGCAATCACTGAAGAAGTAGCATTTGTCAAGGATCCATGGGTACCTCAAATTATAATGGCTTCAAAGCTGATGATAAGTTGACTGGCAAGTCTGACTATTATGCTTGGAAGTTGTCTTTGGACTTGGTCTTGGAAGATCAAGAGGTCATGGACTATGTGCAGGGTAAAATCCAAGAGCCTCCATCATCTGCACCTGCTGCCACAAAGACGAATTATACAAAAGGAGAAATCAAAGCTAAGTTGATCATCCGGGATTCCATCCATAAAAGTATGGTTGCTTACATCTCTGAGCTGGGCACATCTAAGGAGATGTATGATAAGTTGGTCAATATGTTCAGGGCTAACAATGCAAATCAAGTTCTTTTCTTTAAGAACCAATTGAAGAATCTCAAGAAAGGCAGGGATGAATTCGTTCAATCCTATTTTGTGAAGTTGACTGAAATCATGAATAACCTTCTTGCCATTGGGTAAACTATAGCTGATCCAGAAATGGTTCTCACCGCACTTGGAGGTCTCCCCTCTGAATGGCATGTATTCATTACTACCATTCTCAATAATAATGTGATTCCTGATTTTGACGAAGTATTGTCGAGATACACTCAAGAGGAAACAAGAATGATGGAATATGAAAATGAAGGTAATGTTGCCTTCACCGCTCATGCTAAGAAGAAGACAAATGGTGGTCCAAGGAACCATGGAAGAGCAAGGGCCCAAGGAAAGAAAGGAAGATGTTACACATGTAACAAGTTTGGACACTATGCTAGAGAATGCCCTAATAGAAGGGATTCTCCAGGGGATGATGGCAACAACAATAGGGGGAATGACAATCAAAGGAACAACAGGTTCAAAGGAAAGAGGAAGGCTCCTTCTGGTCGAAATGGAAATGGGCAACCTTTCAAAAGGTCAAGGAATTCCAGGTATGAAGAATCTAATGTTGGTTATGATAAAAGAAATGAATTCGTTCTTGTATTTGCCCTCTCTGCTGCATCTCCACCCGACACCTTGGATGTCTGGTTGATTGATAGTGGTGCTTCAAAGCACCTCACTGGGTTTAAATAAGCTCTCTTTGATTTGATTGAGAAGAATACTAATTTGCAAATTATCCTTGGAGATAATGCCACCTATCCCATGAAAGGGTCAGGGACTGTGACCCTCCATTTATCTCAAGGTTAAGTCCTTCGTTTGCAAGATGTATTGTATGTACCTGATTTGAAGAAGAACCTTGTGTCTATTTCGGCCATGGAAGACGAAGGTTTCAAGGTGGCGTTTATGGATGGAAAGGTACACATCTGGAAGATGAGTTTCAAGGAAGCTCTTATTATTGGTTTTAGAGTTGATACACTCTACCAGGTTGGAGGAAGTCCACTGGGGGCTATGACATGTGATACAATTCGTCAAACCAAATTATGGCACCAGAGGTTTGGACACCTTCATTACAAAGCCCTTCTCAAAGCAAGGAAGGTGGTGACAGGGAAATTCAAAAATGATCATGAAGGTTTATGTCAGGGATGTGTTGAAAGAGAAGTGGAGATATGCCACGATGTTACCTTTGATGAAGATGCTACCCTCAGGAAAGTGATAAATCTTCCGTGCTCTGAGGAAGATCATGATGTAAGATCTGGGAATCAGGAAGAGCCGAAGGATGAGATGATGCTTGATGTTGAAGGGCTGATGGACCCCATTGATCCACCTCCTTCAATGAAGAGAAGACCCTCATGGCTCCAGGATACTCTCGAAGATGCCGAGCGACATATGGCCCCAAGGGGGACATTCTGTGAAAGCAAGAAGCCATATAGATATCAAGGGTATCTAGCAGCCATGAGTACAATCGTACAATCTAAGCCTTAATCTTTTGAAGAAGCCGTAAAGCATCAAGTCTGGAAGGATGCTATGCACGAAGAGTATGAGTCCATTATGAAGGATGATGTCTGGGATGTGGTTCCGAGACCGGAGGACAAAGTTGTTGTCACCTCGAAATGGCTCTATAAGATCAAGCATGGATTTGATGGTAGTGCTGAAAAGTTCAAGGCAAGATTCGTTACTCGAGGCTTCTCTCAAAAGGAAGGCATAGACTATGATGATATATTTGCACGTGTGGCCCGCTATACCGCCATCCGATCTATTATTGCCCTTGCTGCTACGCAAGTATGGAGTCTTCATCAGATGGATGTGAAGACTACTTTTTTGCATGGTTCGATAAAGGAAGAGGTGTATGTGGAGCAACCTCTGGGGTTCGAAGTCTAGGATAAATACTCTCATGTATGCAGGTTGAAGAAAGCCCTCAATGGGTTGAAGCAAGCCCCCAGGGCTTGGTACAAGAGGATAGATAGCTACTTGATGAAGTTGGGCTTCAGTCGAAGTAATGTTGATTCGAACCTTTACTTCAAGGTTGATAGAGAAAAGCCTCTCATTCTGGTTCTCTTTGTGGACGATCTCTTCTTAACAAGTGTTGACCCTCTCATTCATTAGTGTAAGAGGGAGCTCGCTTCTGAGTTCGAGATGAAAGACCTAGGACTGATGCATTACTTCCTAGGCTTGGAGGTTTGGCAGAGAGCTGGCGAGATTTTCCTCTCTCAAGGAAAATACATTGTGAGGCTGCTGGAGAAATTTGGAATGGTGGACTGTAAGTCTGTGTCGACATCGATGGAGCTCAACTTTAAGAAGTTGAGCGGAAATGCTGCTGGGCCCGTGCTAGCAAATCCTATAGAGTATCGACAACTCGTAAGGGCCTCGATGTTCTTAGTGAACACCCGTCCGGACGTATGTTGTGCAGTGAACACTTTGAGTCAACACATGGTTGATCCTCATAACATTCACTGGCTTGGTGCCAAGAAACTCTTGAGATATCTCTGGGGCACGATAGACCATGGGCTAAGATACACTGCCAGGAGTTTGAGACTCCATGGATATACTGATGCCGATTGGGCTGGCAGTGTGGTGGATCGCAAGAGCACATCTGGATGCTGCTTCACACCTGGGTCTGCTTCAATATTATGGATGAGCAGGAAGCAAAAGTCGGTGGCTTTGAGCATCACTGGGGCCAAATACATTGCAGCGTGTATGGCCTGTTGTGAAGCTACTTGGTTGCGAAAGCTCTTCAGTGAACTATTCGGGCATGTGCTAGATACCACCGTTATCCTTTGTGATAACCAAAGGGGGATTCGTTTGTCAGAGAATCTTGTGTTCCATGATCGATCCAAGCATGTTGATATTAGGTACTATTTTATCCGGGATATGGTACAACGAGGCGCTATAAGGCTCAATCACATAGGAACTGATGATCAGGTTGCGGATATTCTCACAAAGCCCTTGGGGAAGGTTAAGTTCCTAACCTTCCGTGAGAATCTTGGAATCGTGGAACGACCCTATGCGGAGGGTCTTGTTGGACTATGAGCTTTGGGAGCTCCAGGGGGCTTTGGGGATAACTTCTTGGAGCTATAAGCAACCACAGGGCTAGGCTTGCCGAACCTTGTTGGTGTGCTTCCGACCCACCGTGAAGATATTGAGTTGGTTCTCCTCTCCTTGGTCAGTGCCCCGTATGCATCCTACCCATGGAGTCTTAGACTCATGGGAAGTACCTCTCATCTTGGCCAATGAGGTGGGAAATGTGGATAGAGACTGATAGCAAGACCGATGGACGTATCAGAGATTGCCGGATTCTCTATGTCTAGGATGGCACGTGTCCAACCACTTGATCTGGGATCAAGTCTAGTGAGGTTTCAGACCTCCAACTGACTTCGGATCAGTTTATCCACTTCAGGTTAGTATGAGACTCCCTTGAGTCCTATAGAGGTTTCAGACCTCTGAGCTAACTTCGGGTCAGGCGGGAGTGATGTCTTTGTGACTCACCATTTGAAATAAAGAAGCCAACAAAACAAGTTATGACGGGATGATGGACGATGTTTGGATGGCACAGGTGGATGTAGTTCTCCCTAGTTGAGAGGGAGTGTTAATTTTGGGCAACTAGGTCCAAACTCCATGTTGTACTGCTCAGATGATGATGCCAATATTTTTATCGGATTCCTGTTTCGGAGAGGTGTAAGATCGATCTAAAGATCATCTTGATCGGATGAGCAGAACATTTATTTTGAATTTATTCCACTTATGTGCAAGGTCGGCCAAAATTGTAATGTAGGCTTTGAGCACCTACAGATGTGTCACACACCCTCACAAATGGATATATATTGGACAAACTTGGAGTTCATTTCATCATCCACTCATCACACACTTCTCTCTTGTGTCTGATTGATTCAATCATCATTTGGAGGCTCCTCTTCTCACACGTGGGAAAACAACAGCTAGGGGTTCTGTTCAGATCTGTCTAGGGTTTCAGTGCAGCTATGACCAACGTTGACTTTGGTCAATGCTTGGTCCATTTGACCTCAAACTCTCCCAAAATTTCAATTTCTGCAATCCGCATTCTTTGGCACAAAAGCCGAGGCTAGACGTTGACCTTTGACATGCTACATTGATTTTCTGTTGCTGTTGTTTTGCGTTGACCGTTGACTGCACAACGTTGACTTTTGTTGACTTTGGGTTGACTTTTGTGGAGCTGTCTTGAGGGTTGTGTGACACTTCTGGTTGGCTGACCGTGAGGAGACTTTGTTGGTTGAAGCATGCTGTTGACCGCCGTAACGCACCACGACACATATTTTGCTGATAAAGTTAAGTGTATTTTTGGCTTGTCTTCTGTCGATCTATTGGTATGTTCTATCAGCATTTACTTTCATGTTTATGTGATTGCTATTTGGTATCGGGTTTAAAGTAAAGTTGCATCAAGCATAGAACATCTTCGAAAATTTACACTAAACTTAGGGAAATTAAATAATTAATGGGTATTAATAAAACAATGTGTGAGTCTTCTAGAGAACGTAGATCAAGTCAAGTTTTTATCTTAGCCATTGATTAAACTTCTAATCTGGGTCGTTGATTCTTCAATGAGAAGATTATAAAAGAAGGCTTGAGGGTCATTTGGAAAGTAAGCTGGGCATACACTTAGTAACCCGAAGGCAGTCGATTTTGAAGGACTAGAATTCGATTTCAGAGGGAGAGTTGTAGGGCAGAGGAAGCAGAGGGCATCAATAGTGTCAGGGATCGAGGGTAGAAAGATGCAGAAGGTTGGAGAGGGCAGCACAGAGCAGCAGTGCAGAGAGCTCACGCAGGGTGACACAGTCTCACGCAGGCTCTACGGAGAGAGACACACAAAGGTGATGCAGACTGGGGCAGTGAGTCCTCAGATTGTCGGAATTTCTCCAGAGTGTTGATGAGAATTTATCTTAGGTGTTTTCTCATGAATTTTCTCATTTAGGTTGCCAGTCTTTCCTTGTAAAGAACTTACTGCTGAAGATTAATATATAATTTATAAACTCTCATCCGCTGCACCGGTTTTCCCACATTGGGTTTTTCCGGGGACAATTGTCCAAAAATAACTGTGTCATTGTGATTGGTTCTTATGCTTGCATTTTATAGTTCGTTTCCCTATATGTTCAAGTGATGACTGTAGTAGTGTTTATTTCGAAATTTGTTGTAAGGGTTTTGTAAATAACTTATTTTGGAAATAGGTAGGAGAAATAAATCTATAACTGCAGTGGCAATTCAGATTTGAATTTTTCACACAATCAACATCAGTATATCCATGTAGCCTCAAATTCCCTGCAGTATATCCATAGTATTAAAAACCGGAACTGGTGACCGGACCGGTGGACCTAATGAATTGGTAACCAGACTGGAATCGGTCTAACCGGTACTGGTCAGGTCTAAACGAACCGGTTTTAAAAAAAATACATTAAATAATTAATTTTTAATAAAAAAAATATTTTTAAGATTTGCAACCATGATTCCAAGCCAATAGAGACAAAATATGCAAAGTTTTCTCATTTATATACCATGTAAAGGTGAATATATCAAAATGGCACCGAGTGCAATACATATCATCGAAAAAGTACATAAGAAATGAGGCTCCAAATGACCCATAAAGTCCAAAAACAATGCTACAAGCTATGAGCATTGAGGCCATTGGCCTACATAGTATAGTGACAGTCTACTACAAATCTACATATATATAATATGATATTACTAAATTCTAATTAATGATCAACATTATCACTTGAAACTTCTAATCATGATCAAAGTTCAAACTCAGTTGGTTGAACTTGAGTCTCTCGACTCTCGACTGCCAAACTTTGCAACTGCTCTAGTCACAAACTTCTCTATTGGTTCAGTGACTTGAGTCTCAAGCTTCTAAAGGTATTCTGCCCTAATATGCCCTATTACTTCATTTGGTGCTCCACATGGCTTTACATGGCCTCCTATCCAAGCCAAGTGTTGCTTGAACCTGTAAATACCCCCTCGTGCAATAGATTTTTTGCAGTTTTTGCAAATCATTTTGCCATCAATCATATCACAATGAGCCCATGCAGTATCCTTGCATTTTGGAGGTATGATGGCTACTACTTAGCTCAAGTGGCAAGCCTCAAACTCTATGTCGTTCCACTACTCTAGCAAAAACTCAACACTCTCCAAGCTCTTAATCAAACTGACAAAATCTCCAAATGAGATGGTGTGAGATAAATGAGAGGCTGCCTTTGCTTATAAAGGATTGGAGAGGGTCTCCAAGATAGCTCCAACTCCAACTCCAAGCCTCCAAGATCACTGCTCCGACAAACACTCAACACTCTCCAAGCTCTCAATCAAACTCACAAACAACAAATGAGTTGGTGTGAGACAAAGGAGAGGCTGCCCCTGCTTATAAAAGATTGGGGAGGGTGTTTTTAGAGGGAAACAATCCTCCCCTTACCTCCACATCAGCCCTAAGGCACCTTGCTGGGCGTGCGTGGTCTGCCTAGGGGAAGAGGAGCTAACCGGATTTCCAGGGCAAATGGGTGAGATGACCGGGTTTTATGGCTGGTTTGAACCGGCAAGCATCTTGACCGGCCGGTTTGACCGGTTTCCAGTTCAAACCAGCCGGTTTTTAATACCATGAGTATATCTCAAACCATAGCTGATTGTGCCCCAAAGATATCTAAAGAGATTCTTGGCAGCAATCTAATGTATGTGATGAGGCTCGACCATAAATTGACTCAATGTATTCACAATGAAGCATATGTCCGGATGAGAGTTCACCAAGAACATCGGGGCCCCCACAAGTTGTTGATATTTAGAAGGATTTTCCAAATCTGGCGCAGCAACACTTCCACATAGCTTCTTGAAGTTGAGTTCCATCGGAGTAGACACAGACTTGTAGTCCACCATCCTACATCTCTCGAGTAGCTTCACAATGTATTTTCCTTGAGAAAGGAAAATTTCTCCTGGCTTTTGCCAGACCTCCAAGCCTAGGAAGTAGTGCATCAACCCTAGGTCCTTCATCTCATATTTTGAAGCCAACTCCCTCTTGCATTGAGAAGTGAGAGGGTTTGCACCTGTCAGAAAGAGATCATCGACATAAAGTACCGGAATGAGGGGCCTGTCCTTTTCAACCTTGAAGTAGAGGTTCGGTTGAGCTTTGCTTCTTGTAAAACCCAACTTCATAAGATAGCTATCAATCCTCTCATACCAAGCCCTAGGGGCTTGCTTCAACCCATATAGGGCTTTCTTCAACCTGAATACATGTGTCTTGTGATCCTGAAATTCGAACCCCTCGGGTTGTTCTATATAGACTTCCTCCTTAAGCGAGGCATGCAAGAAGGCAATTTTGACATCCATTTGGCATAGGCTCCGTCATTGAGAGGTATCAAGAGCGATGATAGATTAGATAATGGTGTATCAGGCAGTTGGTGCAAATATCTCATCGTAGTCCACTCCTTCCTTTTGAGAGAAGCCTCGAGCAACGAACCTGGGCTTGAACTTTTTAGCACTCCCATCAGATCAATTTTTTATTTTGTAAAGCCATTTTGAAATAACCACAAACTTGTCCTTGTGTCTAGGAACTACATCCCAGACATCATTCTTCATGATCGATTCATATTCCTCATTCATAGCATCCTTCCATACTTGGTGCTTCACATCTTCTTCAAACGTACATGGCTCAGATTGAATAATGGTACTCATGGCAGCTAATTACCCTTGGTACCTGTTCGACTTCATTCTTTCACGAAATTTCCCTCTTTGGATCAATATGTCTTTCAACATCTTCGAGAGTGTCTTTGAGCCACAAAGGTCTTTTCCTTGAGGTAGAGGGCTCACCAGGAGGTGGATCAATGGGATCCATCAGGCCTTCAATATTGGGCATTGGTTCATCCTGCTTTCCTGCATATTCATCATTGCCCTTCCTTGGAATAGGAAGATCTCTAACCTTTCCAAGGGCAACGTCTTCATCAAAGGTGACATCATGACTTATTTCCACTTCCCTTTGACCAAGCACATAGATTTATACCTTTGAAGTTTCACT
This sequence comes from Pinus albicaulis, assembly GCA_034641835.2. Classification (NCBI taxonomy): domain Eukaryota; kingdom Viridiplantae; phylum Streptophyta; class Pinopsida; order Pinales; family Pinaceae; genus Pinus; species Pinus albicaulis. The sequence goes on along the minus strand of CM076575.1, from coordinate 1,111,909,526 downwards.
GTAGCCCACAAATGTTCCTTTCTTCCCAGATGCATAATGCTTGTTTCTTTTCTCTTTCGGCACATGAAAATATACGGGACAACCAAAAATTCTAAAATGAGAAACATCAGGTTTCTTACAGGTGAAAACTTCTTCGGATGTTTTGAAGTCCAATGCTTGATGTGGGCATCTATTTTGAATGTACACGACAGTGTTTGCAACTTCTCCCCATAAGAATTTCTGTAGGCCTTGGTCATGAAACATGGCACTAGTAGCTTCTATGATGGTTCAATTCTTCCTTTCAACACCTCTGTTTTGCTCAAGAGTATATGCAATAGTGGTCTTCCTCTTAATGCCAACTTCTCCACAATAGTCATTGAATTCATTTGATTCTATTCGGTTCCATTATCGGTCCTCAATATTTTGATCTTCTTCCCTGTTTGATTTTCAACCAAGGCTTTGAAAGAGCGGAACCATTTGAACACTTCGTCCTTCTTCTTCAAGAAATAGATCCATGTTTTGCGAGAGAAGTCATCCACAAAAATAACATAGTACAAATATCCTCCAAATATGTTACGAGCAACATACTAGATAAATTAGAATGGATCAATTGGATAATGTCGGTAGTTTTACTTTCACTTGAGGGGAATGGTCCCCTTGTATGTTTTCCAGTTCCACAAACTTGACAAACACCTTCATGATCTACCTTGAATTCAGGCATACTTGTGACCATCTTCCTTGCATCAGATAGGGATTTATAATGAAGGTGAGCAAACCTCCGGTGCCATAATTTGGATTGAAGAGAAGTGTTGCAAGTCATAGCTCCCAAAGGACTTCCTCCAACTTGATAAAAATGTTCAACCCTAAATCCAAGTGTAAATGCATCTTTCGGGCTCCTTTGCCAAATACGTACCTTCCCATCAACGAATGCTACCTCGAGGCCTTTGTCTTCCATTGCAGAAATAGATACCAGGTTCTTTTTCAAATAAGGTACATACAATACATCTTGTAGATGAAGGATTTGACCTTGATTGAAAGGAAAAGTAACAGTCCCTATCCCTTTCTCGGGGTAGGTGGCATTGTCTCCAAGTATGATCTCCAAAATAGTATTCTTTCAATCAAATTTGAGAGGGCCTCCTTGTACCCAGTGAAGTGCCTTGAGGCACCACTATCAATCAACCAACTAACCAAAGTGTCCGGAGGAGAGGGGTAGTAAGGCAGAAATAAGATAAAATTCTTTTTTCTTTTCTACAACATTAGTTTCCTCATACCTGGAGTTTCTCGACCTTTTGGGAGGTCGACCATTTCCATATCATCCAGCAGGAGCATTCCTCTTTCCTTTGTTGTTGAACCTGTTATTCCTTTGATTGCCATTACCCTTGAAATTGTTGTGGTTGTTGTTGTTGTCATCATCTCGTGGTGTATCCTTCTTATGAGGACACTCTAGCATAATGGCCAAACCTGTTACAATTGAAGCATCTTCCTTTTCTTCCTTCTTTGAATCTCTGTCTTCCTTGACCTTGTTTCTTTGGACCATCATTGTTCTTCCACTTAGCACGAGTGGAGAATGCAGTGGGCTCATTTCCATTTGAAGGTTTGTCTCTCTCCATCATCCTTGTCTCTTCTTGAGTGCATCTAGTCAACAATTCATCAAAGCTGGGAATCCTATCATTGTTGAGGATAGTGGTGGTAAACACATGCCAAGTTCGGGGGAGACCATCAATAGTAAGAAGAGTGATCTCCTTGTCAGCAACAACTTCTCCAATAGATAGAAGATCATTTTTTATTTCAGTAATCCTCTTGAAGTAGGATTGGATAGACTTCCCTCTATCCATATTGATGTCCTTCAGCTTGTTCTTGAGAAAGAGGATTTGGTTTGCATTGTTGGCTTTGAACATCCTAACCAACTTGTCATACATCTCCTTAGATGTGCCCAAATCAGAAATGTAAGCAACCAATGTTAATCAAGGTTGTTATTGATGTCAATATGGCACTAGCCGAGATGGAAAATATTCTTGAGATGCCTGGTTCTAGTTGATGATGACATAACTCTTGTTTGACAAGGATGCCATCAATAAAGATATCAAGCCATGAAGATATCAAACCACTAATGATGAAGTCCTAAGAAGTCCTTGAACTAACTATAATGTTGCATGTGCCTTGATGATCTAGACCTTAACCCTTGATGACATATGGAGTCATACACTTGATGATGCCATACACTAAATGAATGACCACAATTGATGATGGCCTCTTGATGAAGGTCTTGATGACATGGTTGGAAATTATATGATGACATGGAGGACCATTTGATGACATGGACAATGATTGCATGACATGAAGGACTTGGAGATCACTTGATGGCATATGATGACATTGTTGGAAGATCTCATTTGATGATATGGAGGGTGGTTGGAAGATTTCTTTGAAGCTCTCTTGATGGCAAATTAATGGATGTTGCACTTTGACATATGGATGACATATCACTGCACTTTTACATGACATGACTTGGATGCTACACTATCATGATGACATAGATGACATTGATAACAAACATGATAACACACTATGATGAAGAACTTGGAGTTGTATCAATGAAGGAGACCTAATGACCTTGCTGTCCTAATCACCTTCTGCACAAAAAAATTCAGGAGCAGTCACAAAGAAAAAATATTTTGGACACCTTGGAGGAATCTTTACACAATAAGTTCTATACCATCTTAAAGAGGATTTTTTCCTCTTTCCAATGAGCCCTTATTTGTCCTGAAACTCCTAGTCGTCTGTGAGATATCGATTTTTCAAGTTAAAAAATAAATATTTCTGATATTGAGCTGACCTATGCTCAAGGACACAAGTCGGCCTCCAGACAGGGATGTGTTTGTTCGGTTCAGCTTGCATAAAACACAATATATACAGTTTCAGACTTATTTTCCAGGATCAATTTTTCGGTCAAGAAATTCAGAGCTAATACAGCGAGGAATAACATCGAGGAGAGGAGACTTAGAGGCCGAAAATATTTTTTGTTTGGGTTTAAAAGATCACACTAAACCACACTACAATTTCTGTGAGGACCTTCAGAACTGTTGCACATTTTCTGGTTTTTGGACTCCACAGAACTCGGACTTGTGGACTCAGATTGGAGCAACAGAGAGGCTCGGACTAGGCTTGTGATACTACCTCGTGGTGCTGCAAACTATGACAGAAATTCAGACTTGATTGCAGTGGGAAAATAACAGTCCAGTGGAGGCTCAGTTATATACAAGTAAGAGGCTCAGAATTAACAGACAAGCTCATTCAGACCTCGATCTAACCACATAAGTTACAGTGAGATTGGACCTACAACAGATTTGGCTCATTCTAGTATAATACAGGAGCTCGGTCACCTACAACACATTTGTGCTATCCAGTGGCTAGTTACTTCTGCAATATCACTGTGTGGACAGTCTTCTAGTGCAACTTCAGAACTCAAATTTGTATGTTATCTACACATCAATAAATGGTTAAATACTGTGATTAGAGGCATTCCCTCGGACCTATGAAAACATTGTCTTGAAGCAGATTTGAAGGCTCCTTGAACAGTGTCATTGTTGGACAACAATATTCCCTCTAGGACAGTGACATAGTTGGATTTAAGAATTTCCTCATGAACTGAGATTGTAGTAGTTAAGTCAAAAGGTGAACAAGGTATAGTGAAGATTTAGTGAAGTCAAAATTGAGAAGTTTTGGAGTGGATTGAAAAGTGAAGAATTTGGTCAAGGACATACAAACATTCGTTGAAGACATTCTTAAATACATGCTTTGAAGACCTTGTGGAGATAATGTTAAATACCATGATGCATTAGCCATCATGAGATAACTTGGAGGATTTGTTTGGGTACGATGAAGAGCAGTGGTGACACCTTCTAAGAAGAAAAGGTTGCCATTGATGATGTGACGTGGAGACTAAGTGTGACAGGGCTTGTTGAAGAAGACTTTGGGAGCTGTGAAGAATAACCAAACATATTTTGATGAAGTGAAGATAGGGTTGGAGCCCTAGAGGATTGGAGTCCTCAAGTAATTAGGTTGGAGCCCTAGAGGATTGGAGTCCTCAAGTAATTAGGTTGGAGCCTGTACCAGAGATAGGGTTGGAGCCCTAGAGGTTGGTGCCTCAAATTGACAAGGTTGGAGCCTTGGAAAGTCCAAGTCGGTGCTTGGTACAATACAGGTTGGAGCCTAGAAGATTGGAGTCTTCATCTAGGGTTGGAGTCCTATATCATTATTGTACTTTACTTATTGTAAAGAAGAAATTAATAAAAGTACATATTCCATCATTGTTCATTTTGTGTTCTAAATATAAGTGATCTAACTAGTAAAATTAACAATTGAAAAGAAATACTGATTCACCCCCCTCTCAGTATTTCCAACAACCAAATGTTTTTGAATGGGTCCCTGATGATCTTCTTAGCTTTGACGTCACCTTTCTTGTATTTTGTTTTAGTAGCAGCCGGTGCATTTGAAGGAGGCTCCACAACTTTTCCCTGCACATAGTCCATGACATCATTTCTTCCAAAGTCAAGTGTAAAGACATCTTCCATGCATGATAATCAGACTTATCATTGAGCTTATTCTCAGATTTGAAGTAAGATGAGGAAGCCACTGAGTCTTTGTCCTTGTCCAACAGATCTTTGTGATTGCTTTTCTCTCTCTTGCTTGGGCTTGGTCTTCACCTAGGCTCTGACACCATGTTAGATAACGATGGTATGTTCTATGCTTAGCACAATTTACTTCAATGTTTCTTCAACAGCTCAATGACAATTTCCAATTATTTCCAGTAGCAATCACATTAACCATTAATCACATTGACAGTAAATGCAGATAGAACATAAAACAAAATGCAAAATACAAGCCAAGACAAGAGTACACAATATTTGGCGGATGCCAGGGAAAAACCAAATTGGGGGGAAAACCCTTCGATCAATTCTTCTTATTATTATTCAATAGTTCAGCAGAGAGAGAGAGAGTACATAGATCAGTTTCACTTGCCCAAAACACAGTCAAATCAGCCTTGTCAAAACAACAATCAACAACAGTCAACTTTTAGCCTTAACCAGAAAGTCAACGCTAGTGAAAACAGCAACAAATCTTCTCCTTAGCAGCTCGGACAAAGTCAGCCTACTCAGCCTCCAAGAAGGATCAAAGTCAACCAAAAACAGTCCCTGAAACGCTGGTCAAACTAAGTCAAAATTCAGTCAAGCCTGCAGTCAAATAGGCCTGCTGTCAACACAGGTCAAACTCAGTCAAATGCCTTGATTTCTGTGCCAGCAAGTACAGCCTGCAAAAATCGAAATTCTGCCCAGAAAAACACAGTCAAAATCGGTCAAACAAGCCCTAGTCAATGCTGGTCTGCAATCTGGAATTTCGGCCTGCAATTGGTCTGTGAATTTTTCGGCCTCCTTTACCACACGTGAGAGAGAGAGAAAAACCCAAGCTGTATGAACCAATCTGAAGTGGAGAGAGAAGAATGTGTGAGTTAATGATGTCCAAATGAGGAGAGAGGTCACTCCTATTTATACACTTCGTTGTGGGTGAAGAGACACATCTATTGGGCTTCATGAGCCTACATTTGACTGAGGGCAACCTTGACAATTTGCACTTGTGTGAAAATAAATTCAAAATTGTACTTCTGCTTGTCCGAATGAGATGATCTTTAGATCAATCTTGGACCTCTCGAAAAGAGGAATCCAATAAAAATATCATGCGCATCATATGAGCTGTCCCAAGGTGGAATTTGTCCCTAGTTGCCAATTTTAACAGCAAGTCATATCGATTTTTCAAGTTTAATTGATGAGCTTCATGAGTCCAACTCGATTTTTTGTCTTTAATACACAGAAATTGACTTGGCAAGTCTACTTGATGAGCTTCATGGAACCAACTCGATTTATTGTCTATAAAAGAGACAAAAATTGACTTGGCAAGTTTAACTGATGAGCTTCATGGGCCCACCACCATTTTTTGTCTATAAAAGACAAAAAAACATTCATTTTGTGTGTCTTATTAACCTTGTTTCAAAATAGACTACCAACAAACCTATTAGCTTTCTAAAACCTTGGGGTTTTATAATATGTAATGTTGACTATGTTCTTTGAAACTAGTGTTTAAGATGTGTTTTATGGACAATTAATGGTTACTTCTTAAACTATTGTGTTTTTTTTGTAAGTTTAATTCTCAAGTTTCTCCGGAGTTTGAGTTAATTGTTACACTTTGGGCTCATCATATAATTCTTGAAGTTGAAACTAGTAATTTTGGTTTGTTGGATTGTGTGGCTGGGAGGCTTTTCATGAGGTTCTTGCAACAATTTGGAATAGCATTGCGATGATACGTCCAACTGCTTCTGCTTACATGACTTCCTTTGGTTTTGAAACTGTGCATCATTGGTTTTGAAATTCACGTTGTTAGTTGGATAAATGAATTTTCCTAACTTGGCTAGTTGTGAAAGGAGTAACACAAATTGCTTAGTGGCTTGGATTAGTGTCTTGGCTTCAATGACTGAAAGTTGAAACTAGCGCCATGGGTGGTGGATCTTTCTGCACTGTTATTGAATTTGGATGAACTTTTTTGGCCAAAGGGTACTAGTTGTTGCATTTTTGGTTGATTGCATGTTGATTCCATATGTATGGATTTTTGAAAATAACCCCACATACATCCAGTGGAAAGATATTGATCCTGACTTCGTTGATATAATTGGTTAAGATGGAAAAATTAACCTTACATTTGTGTGGATGAGCAAATCCTTGTTCTTGCTAAGCTAAACCAAAGAGAAAGGTTTAAGATGTGCCAATGTTGGCAAATTGTGCTTCTTCAGTACTATGAAGGTTAAATCTCATTGGTGGCAAGTGTCAAAGGCTGCAGAAGCACCTTCTAGAGTTCGTATATCAAATATCTCAAGCTCCTTCTGAATTGGTCTGTTAATCCTGTTATTATACTTGTGGGAAAATTTTGATTCTTCCTTCATCACTCTTGGCCAAATGTTACAATGGTTGAATTTTTGCATGTAGTCATCTACTGTCTTATTGTACTTCTGTTGCAGGTATTGTTACTGCCATTGTTCCTCGTATAGTTGACGAGATAGAACTTGTCCTTGATAACAGTCTAGAACTCATCCCACATTGTGGCTTGAGTAGTGGAAATGGACTGTCTGCAGTGTGCACACATAAATTCTCCCATCACAGCAAAGCCTTTCTGCATAATAGATGTAACTATACAAACTTCAAAGGCAACTTTGTCTTCATCTGTGTATTAGTATAAATAATCTAATGGAAGATGAACCATTCCTGTTACTTCATATTCTGTGTTTTTTTTTAACATTTATTCCAGGTAACATATGATTGGGAAAATCCCTGGGCACTTCCCCTCATTCTAAAGATGGGACGCAGGATAAACCCAAGATACTTTAGGGCACAATACCAGGTCAACAACAGGGCTTCATGTCATTGCCACAGTATATTGATTGTGAGCTCAACATGTCACTTTATGTGAATAGAACCCAGGTGGTGAGGAGACACAATTGACATTAGTTCATATTTCCTATTTTACAATAAGCTACAAATATTCAGGGAAGAAGAAATAGAGGGGGAATATGATATGCCATGACTATTGGTATTTTGCATGTGGCAATCTGCTTAGTTACTCAACTTTGTTAATGTGCCTACTCTGATTGTTTGTCTGTCTGTAATGAAATCAAGGTGTCAGGTTGCATGTCAAGTTTTAGCTCGACTGGATTTTCTGCCTACATGACTGGGATGTAGAATTAGAGTGTGCCATTTGGTTTGTAGCATAATTGTGAAACAACATTGTATGTTGGTATGATGTGTGACGAAGGGTAATCCTTGCTGTGATGTCGCTGCCTTATTCCACACCTCTGATACAACAGTCAGATCTGCATGCACATAGTAGGCTCATAGTATCACTGACTTATTGAATATAAGACGCTTTTTGGGATTAGAAATTTAGATGATACCTTTAAACATAGAATGTGAGGTTGAAAGAAGTGTGTTGAGCATGAAACTTTAAATTTACAACAGTTGATTTTTAACCTAAAAGATAATTGGCTAGAAACATGTTAATGTAAACGTAATATCCCAAATGGGATATCTGGACTAATTTTGCATAAATTCGCTTTACCAAAAAATTTCCATAAAACTATCATTTATTTCACAGAAGATTGCCATGTAAAATAAGACAAATAAGCGTATGCAATTCCATAACACATTGAGCAGAAATAATCTCAGACTTCATTATAACCAATAGCTGAAAGAGTGTACATGATCATATAGCTGGAATATCTAAGACAAACAATCTGATCTCCAAAACTGATCTGGTCTGATGCTGAAGCCGGCCCTCCCAAAACTGAACTGAAGTCGATCACTGCACTTGTGAATTCTGGCTGAATCCACCAAGGAGATGAGGTGGGTTTCCGTCCACTCTCATCAAGATCACCCTAGGGTTTCTGTCCTGGGCCTACTGCTGAAGTAGAGAACCGAGTTGTCAAACCTCTCCACAAGATGAAATCATAAATCCAAGTTGTCCTCTAATGGCCTCCTCCTCCTCTTTTATAGATTTGATGGACCCCTCTAGAACCTCTTATTTTATTATTATTTTAATCATGGAACACTTTTCCCTTTTCTATTTCAATTAAAATATTCGTTTAAATGCAGGAAAAGCGTAAATCTGCCACCACGTCTCCTCAGTTCACTGAAACTCACATCTAGCCATCCCATCCTATAGATCTTCTTGTTCCGTTTTCAAAAAGCTATTACACTTAGGTGTTCTGTCAAGTATTCCTCTCAGATTGCCACCTTAAGCGTAATTAATTGAGTTAGGCCCAAAAATAACACTGTTTTTTGAAAGTTGTCGCAATGCACTAGAATGAAAGACAAACTGTGCAGATGATGGAATATACCAAGCGAATGCCATCAGACCTCATAGAAACTCCTCAAAACCCCTCCAAAAGCCCCTGGGCCTGCTGATGACACCAACCTGCACCTGTGACTTGTCTGCTCCAAACTCTAAAAGTCCATCCTCACCATGTCATAAGGAACACCAAAAAAAGGAACATTACATATCCTAATCCTGCTCTCCTAATCCTGCTGAGTAAAGATGTACAGTAAGTTTTCTAATACTATGTTGACGTTAGGCATGCTGGCTAAATCCTCATTACCTTTTTGTAATTTGTACAAGTAGGGTTAAGCAGTGTTCGACGGGGTCACGTCCCCCCACCTGGGGGTCGAGTTTCCTAGCTCCCTCGTGCTCCAGAGACTTGGGGACGGCTAGGGGTCGTTTCCCCACGCTCCCAAAAAGCAGGGTACGCACGAAAACTTGTAAGGGGGCGTTTCCTCTATTTTCGAGGTCGAATCCTCCAATTGGGGTCGTTTCCTAAGCGAAAGGGGTCGTTTCCCTAGCCAAAAAAATCGCAATTTTTTTTAATGAAACAAAAAATCCGAATTTCTATGTATGGGGAAGGGTCTAAAGTTTAAAATTTATTTTCATTGTTGAATGTTCATTTCACAATCTCACTGAACATTGCCACCATCACCAATCTAGCTTTCATTTGAATGTTCTTATGCATATCTCTTCCATGCAGGTATATGTTCATATTAGACTTGAGTCTTGACTCTATACAAATTTGACTCTTGATGTATCAGACTTGACTTTTATTTCAGTATTCAATATTCATAGTTGGAACTTCAATATGGTTTAAGCTTTAAAACTTTAAACATTTATTTTCATTGTACATTGTTAGTAGTTACAACTTACACTGTACAGTTACAAACTTACATGTATGATGTATGAGATTATATGATATCATGCTTTTCGTTTTAAATTTGTTTCAGTTATATGATTCATCGATTATCATTTATCCTTCATGATGTAAGTGTTATATATAATATAATGATAAAGACAGTTACATTATAAATATTAAAATTTCAATGATATATCATATATTTTTATATTTGTAAGTTTTTAAGACCCCGATGGCCCCCCCCCCACGTTTCCTAAAAATTGGTGGGGAGCTTTTGCATAGGCCGCTCCTGTATCCCCGCTCCCTCGCCCCCACGTCCCGGAAAGCTGGTGGAACATCGGGGTTAAGTCATTCTTAATGCAAATTACTTTGCAATAATCTTTATGTGACTAAAGAGAAGAATCCAATCTATGTGAAGAAAATTACAAAATTAGGACAGTTTATCTCAAAATTATGTTTTTGCATGAATTAGGGCATGGAAGAGAGTGGACATTAATGAATGTGAAAATGCTTGTATGTTTCTTGTATTTTAGTTTACCTGGTCTTGAGATATGGTAATTTTTAGTTTTTTGCCCTTTTATTATCTTGTTGGTATCAATGGTAACCAAGGACAAAAGTTAGCTTCGTGTGTAAAAAGTTTAGAATCATACATGCTATTTTTGCTGTTATGAATCAAAGGCAATCAGTTTTCCATATCATATGTGACTAAATCATTGTTTGCACTCTGTTTACATGATTGCTATTCTCTTTTGATTTTGCAGGTGCTGAGAAAGAAGTATCCTCAGTTTGCCCAGCAACATAATGGCCTATTTATGCAACAGGTTTGTTTCTTCAAAGATATCTAGGATACATGTTTATAGTTGTTTTATGCAGGTAAAGGTTGGTTAGAGGAAAGATGGTTAATAATAATAATAATTATTATTTAATTCTAAGGTCATGGGCAAGACACACACCAAATTGGTGTATGAGACCTCTTGTTTGTGGGTCTAGGGATCCACCTCCGCACAGTGATTTGACTGCTAAAGGCTACATAGGTGTACATACTTTAACCCCTTCTAGATTTGAACATGTGACCTCTTCCGAGGAAGATGATGGCATGCCTACTTGCTAAACCCACATTTTCAACCTTCTGTGCATATAAAAATGCATGTACCCAATTTCTTCTCCCAATATAATTCTCAAATCTGGGCAAACTTTTAAGGCAGAAATTTTCTTCTTTTCTCAACCTGTGGTTAAAGCCATATAAGAAAACTCCACTCTACCACTTCATCGATGGAGGTCATTTCATTACTTAAATTCCATACATAAAATATCCATTTGACATTTCATACTCCGACCTTGACCTTGGTTTAAACTCAAGAATCAAGCTTCATATGTGAAGTGGTTTCTCTTACTGTACTTTTGGGATTAAAACCCATAGACCCTTAATTAACCATCCTCTGCGCTAGACCTACGATCCCAAACTCTATAGATCGAAAGCCAAAAGGTTTGTTTCTATGGTTAACCACACATTCAACCCCATTATTGTGTAAATGTTTGGTTATGCATACTCTTCGCATAGTTCAAAGGTCAAACCATGCATCGGGCCCACAACATGGCATTCACATTTATTTAAAACCTTGGCGCCAACATATATTAAAACCCATAACAGCCCATCGAATATTTCATTTCTAATTTAATCCTTTCGACCTACTAAGCGCATATATATGAACTCGTTTGGGTCCCACATCGACTACACCACTTACCTGGCATTAACGACCTTGCAACTTGCCCGTGCGAACGCCGTCGATCTCCGATGGAAACCGATCAGACGACAATCGCATTTTTCTTCCCCCGATCTTTAACCCTCAGAGAAAATGCGAAACTCGTGGTTTTTGGAAACCACCTTCACCACGTGTCTGTCGCTGAGCCATATCACATTTTTATTTTCGAAACAGCTTACCGGTTATAAACTTTGCGAATACCACTCCTTGGTTCTAAAACCGCTTCCACTGTTTCATTGTATAATTCCAACATTACGCACGGTTCCGTCTTCGCCTCAAACCTACAATCTTTACCCTTATATCGCTTCTCACAAGGAATAAACACATTGATATTAACTCTTAATACAGAGGTTTATCACACACTGGTCTTTATATGATTTCTTATTGAACTCCAAGCTCATTCGCACAGAAATTAAATCAATAATAGAGGCAGATTGTGAAATCGATCACTCTGTGATCGATTCACAGAAATTTACAATCACCACTAAAATCTTTAACACAGAACTTCAGCATGCACTTCTTATACACTCTCCCATAGAGACTTAAGGCATTCCCCACGCATACCATTCATATATCAAATCCTTAACACAGGATTTTAACCATACATAAATTAATCAATGCACATATAATACCAAAACAGGTTCCTTCATATAAATGAATTTACTTACAGAAATCTCTGGTTTTGGCCAGATCTTCAATTCGATGGCCTTTTACCACACTACTCTGCCTCTCCACTCTCTAGCTCTATGCAGGTCTGCAGGTCTGTCCCTGAATGCCATTGAGGTTATTTTTATACAATTGATAAGCAATCGTTTCAGCTCCTTCAATGACTCAACAAAAACTCTTGGAATTCTCAAATCCTAAATTTAGCCTAAATCCCTAAACAAATTGAAACTGACTCCTCACATTCCTAGCTAATTGACTTCCCCTCATGTTCTCCAATGATTTGAGAACATTTACAATTCCTCACTATACTTAATTAAAATCACTCTAATTATTCAAGAATTACATGAGAAATTAAAAACATCAGACCCCCCTATGTCTACTTAAATACAAAGTATTTTATTGTGCCTAATGCCCCTGCATCAGAAGACCTGTTCTTAACCATTGGGTCTACTCAAAATATAATTAAATGATATTTATATTAGTTATTTCTTGTATTTTTAAATAAAATTTTGAGAGTGAGTGCTATAATGGGATCTATCTAATCTTTGCTCTCAGGTAGTGTGTTTCTCATTACCCTAGCAGGGGTTCTTATTTTATCAGTTGCTCAAAATTTATATTAAATCTGCATGTCTTGAGCCCACGGGGTGTAGCTCAATTGGCTATCGCCTTGTTATGAAGTAATATGTAAAACATGGGATTCAAAGTTCAAATCCCTATGGGTTAGACCAACCAAAATAAAAAATCTGCATGACTTGTCTTTAATATGTTCATTGGTAGATTTTTCATATAGGCTGTTTTTGCAGGATGCAGAGGAATGCTGGACCCAACTTATCTATACATTGTCACAATCTCTCAAGTCCCCAGATTCGAGGTAAGTCCATATGTTATTCTGGTACGAGGGAGATGAGCATATATTTCTGTGACTGCAAAAATAGGGAGTGGAAAAAAGCATTTAAGTTGATATGATCTATTCATAACACAAACTTTGAAGGCAACTGTAGTGATTATATATGTGAAGCTAGTTTATATCGTTTGGGGATCTGCTAGATTTGGAACAAACTAGGAAATGATGTGACAATTTGTAATATATTTTTAGTGAATTTGACTGGGTCAAACATGCAATTTGAAAAACTATAATTTATATTAAAGTACACTTAAATTTTTAATGAAGGAAATATTTTCATCTTCTTTTATGCTTCCATTATTTTGTGCAATACAGATCCGAGTAAAATGACTTCATAATTGTTATAGCTGTAGAAAATTAGAGAGCACAAATCGGTGGATAGAACCTATATTTAAGTGAATCATTGATTTATCATTCACGTTGCAACAATGCATTTCTAACGCACACTTCATGTTTCAGTTGACATATTTATAATGCTCCTAGGTGGCTGAGCTTAACCACCTATCCGTACTCTCAACATTTGATTGTTGCATATGGTCACGACTCACACATATAACATAAAGTGATGAATATTAATATCTTAAATATTATTGAGAATTAGCACTCTAACAACCCCACTTATCATGGAAAAGTAATTAATAAATTTCCCCTCTCCTTGTTAGTTTTTTATATCATCAGATGTGTTCTAGCCACAAAACTTGGTGGAAACGCTAGAATAAATGAGATCTCCAAGACCCAAAAATCGTTTTTGGAAATTCCACCTAGAGATGTCTTAATTAGATTAAAACTTAAGAAATATGGTTAATTAATCAGAATTAATTAAGTCAAGGTGAGAAAAGTCTAGAAACTGAAAGAGATCGACTTCAAGATGATCCTAGCCCTTGATTAAGATTTAATCTTGGCCGTTGAAATCTCAACAGAGGATTATAAGAAGTCGTCGATGGGCAGTTGGAGAATACACACCAACAATTCGATTTCCTTGGCAGATCGATTTCCAGAGAGCAGCAACAGTTGCCGGAGAGCCAGAGATTGAAGCAAAGTCAGTGAGGGGCAGAGACAGTGATCCATAGGAAGTTTTCTATATCCAGAGAGGCAGTAGAAAGAGGCCGAGTTATTCCCAGTGGGGCAGTGCAGTTGCCTTAGAAGAGCAACTCGATTTGGCTGGAGGAAAAATCCTTTTCAGTTCCAGAGGCCGGATAGAGGTTCCAAAGTGTCGAAGAAGCGAATTTCCTCAACAGAGACTTGCAAAACGATTTCATCAGAGACAATTTTGGGCTAGACGTCATAGGGCCAGCGCAAGCACTGCGGAGAGGCCAACGTAAGAGTTCCAGGAGGATGAGTTTCTAAAGGAAAGTTGTGTTGGGGTTGCTTGTGGAAGAAGGGTAATTCCCTTAGATAATTTTGGCCAGATTTTCTTGTTGTTTGGATTGCCAGTTGGGCATCCATAGATTTTACTCAGAATTCACTGCTGCATAATAATAAAAACCCTCAGCTGTTGCACTAGTTTTCTCACATTGGGTTTTTTCGGTGACATTTGTCCAAAAATAACGGTGTCAAATTTATGTGTGCGCGCTAGATTTCTCAGTTTCCAGTGCTATTTATTTTTGCTGTTTTATTTGTAAAGGATGTAGTGTGATTTATTTGATATTTGTCATAGCAGATAAATTGTTAAAAAAACTTAACAATTACAAAAATAAATTCCAGTTGTTGCAATAGGATTTCAGTTTTGAAATTTTCACATGGTATTAGAGCGTGAGTGATCAGCCAGGAAGTTGTGAAGCGAAGGAAAGAATTTCGCTGCTCAGAGGGAGCAACACGCTGAAATTCTTAGAGGCAATGCAGTGCTCAGACAGGCAGGCTGACTTGTTGCGGCAGAAGTTCGATTTTCAGTCGCAGGGTTGTTGAAAAGTCGAGTTCCCGGGGTTAGTGATTGCAACAGTCAGAGGGAGCAGCTATAGCTCGGATTTTCGCTAAGCAAATTCCTTGGCTGGATGTAGAGGGTTTTGCATCACCAAAACCAACGTCGGGTGGAAGAGAAAAACACACACAACAGAGGGAAAATTTCTCTGAGGGAACTTCGAGTCTCAAAAGTTCGATTTTTCGAGGTAGATTGGCTGTAGCAGCTAGTAGGTCCACGCATTCCAGAAGGGAGTGCAAGTAGCAGAGCAACAACCAAGGAAAGGGAAAGAGGGAGTTTTCGACTAGAATGGAGATGGCTACAGCCAGACTTAGAGATTAGGATAGGTTGGAGGGTTCCTCCACCTATGTCATCTGGAAGGCTAGGATGTCCTTCCTTTTGGATGAATATGGCTTGAAGCTCTACTTAGATAGTGTTGTGGCAGTTCCCCAGGATGCAGATCAGCTAAAAGAATACATGAAGGAAGTGGCGAAGTTAAAGCAGTTGATTCTGGATTGGAGTCCGAGACCATATAGTCTCACATATAGCGGCCAAGGGAACAACTAAAGAGATGTGGGATGCTCTCTCCATGCTAGATCAGGGTACTTATGAGCAACGAAAGATGTTCCTAGAAGAAAAGCTAAGATGCATCAGGGTGCAGAAGGGGGAAGGCATAGATCCCTTCCTCACCAGGATTCAGGAGGTGTGAGACCAACTTGCAGCTATTGGGGCAGCGCCTCAACCTTTAGAGCTAGCAATGTTATCGGAACCGAACCGGTCATCGAACTGGAAAACTTTGTGGACCGAGAATCGGTCAAAACTGGACCGGAACTAGAAAAAAATCGGAAAAAAACCGGTTTACCAAAAATACATAAAATATTCATATTTTAAAGAAAAAACAGATATATTCATGTGCATCCATATGGATCCAAACCATTTATACACAAATATGCAAAAGTTCTCATTTATATAGCAAGTATTATTGCATACAACCAAAATAACACTTAGTGGAAAACATCGTTGAACCAAAAATGTTACAAACATCAAGAAGCAGGCTCTAAAAGGCCTTTATAGTCCAAAATAACATCATAGATCATAGTATTGTACCACAACCTACAATACTACAAGCTACAACTACAACAAATCAATGATCAAATCATCAATCATCAATCATCATCATGATCATCCTCCTTATCCTCATCTGAAGAATGAGTAGCATCCAAGTCTGCGATGTGATTATGGCTTGATTCCCATGGCCTTTGATTTACCCTCTAAAATTTTGGAGAAAATCAACTCCAAAATCCTTTGAAATAAACTATGTAGTAGCCCCAAAAAAAAAAAAAAAATTCCACTAGTTGCAAAAACCACTGAAGAAAGCCCAAAGATCTCTAGGAAAAAAAAATCTTTGAAGTAACTCGAAAATCTGCCAACTCAACAACTCTCCAAGACTCCAATCAACTCTTCAAATCTGCAAAAAATCTCCCTCAAAACAACCCTACAAAAAACTCTCTGAATTCTCCTCACCGAACTCAGCTCAAGAATTGCAAGAGACTCGAATGAAGTGTGAGGAAATAGAGGGTGTGGGGGTGTTTAAGTAGCTTTAGGGGGGGCCTAGGGTAGCATTAATGCCTTGGCTTGTGAACTAGTGGAATCGGTCCGAACCGGACTGGTATAGAACCGGCCGGTTCGGTGTCGAAACCGGCCGGTTCGGTGCTGAAACCGACCGGTTCGGTGCTGAATCGGTCATTTCCGGTTCGGAGGGCCGGTTCAGATCGGTTTCGCCTCCAAACCAGTGAGACTGACTGGTTTTCTAGAACTGGTTCGGTTCTGATAACACTGAGAGCTAGTATGATTGGTACTAAACAATGTCTTGAAGGATTGGCAAGTCTTCGTCTAAAGTATATTGGGCAAAGACAAGCTACCAGAATGGGACAAAATGTGGTCCGAATTTCAGCAGGAGGATTTGAGACGAGTTCTGCTAAAGAGCTCCATCAGTGGCAGTAGTAGTAGTAGTGGATCGAAGGGGGTGAAGGAGGAGGAGAATGTGGCCCTTGCATCAAAGGGTCCCAGACTCCCAGTCAGGGGCCAGGGGAGCAGAGAAAGAAGAACCTGTAAACGGTTAAATGCTTCAGATGTGGTGAGCTCGGTCACTACAACACGCAGTGTCTTCTTAGGAAGAGGGACAAGCAGGAGAAGCAGGACCAGCAGGTAGCGTCAGCTGAGATCGACAAGCTATCCTCCAGGCTGGAGGAAGACTTCACGATGTTGACAACCATACCTCCATGAGTGAGGTACGGTGACTTAGAGTTGGAGCCCTAGAGAGCTACAGATATGGGTAGGGTCCACTGAGCAGTGCACCTCATGGATCATTATCTGGCTATACAGGGGTCCACAATATTTAGTAGTAGGATGGATTAGTGGCAATTGATGTAGTCAAAACTAGAGTGACAATGCACAAACTAGTTGCAGTCAGGTGCTGAAGAGCGCAGTGTAGAGTCAGTAGCAACGCAGATTCTTCAATGACAATGTAGGCACTAGTAGTAGTAAGGACTCGACAGGAAGATGCATCATACTGAACACAGTTGATTCAATATTTCTGATGCTTCTCAGTTGCAGTTGTTGCAGTTGCAGCAACAACAGATGAGAGGGAGTTGTAGTGCAGATGCAAAGTTGGTAGCAGTATGGCAGTGTCAGCAGCAACACAGATGCAACAATAGAGTTGCACAGTGGTTGGTAGGCAGTCACAGTGGCCAAACATCAACAACGTGACAGGAGATGATACGAAGACAAAGAGTTGTGGCAGGGAGTGCAACACTAGAAAACAATCCTCGTTAATACGCGTGTTAGTTTTTATAGCATCAGATGTCTTCTAGCCACGAAACTTGGTGGAGAGGCTAGAATACATGAGATCTCCAAAACCCATAAATTGTTTATGGAACTTCCACATAGAGATGACTTAATTAGATTACTAGTCGATTTTTTAAATATTTCCTAAGTCTAAACTTAGTGAATATGGTTAAACAATCAGAATTAATTGAGTGAAGGTGAGAATAGCCTAGAAACTCACTTGGATCGACTTCAAGATGATCCTAGCCCTTGATTAAGATTTAATCTTGGTCGTTGAAGTCTCTAGAAGAAGTTGATGGGAACTTGGAGAATACACACCAACAATTCAATTTCCTTGGTAGATCGATTTCCAAAGAGTAGTAGCAATTGCCTGAGAGCCAGAGATCGAAGCAGAGTCAGTGAGGGGCAAAGACAATGATCCGGAGGAAGTTTTCCAGATCCGGAGAGGCAACAACAAGAGGCCGAGTTATTCCTAGTGAGGCAACACAGAGGATTGCACAGTTGCTTCAAACGAGCAACTCATTTGGCTGGAGTAAAAATCGTTTTCAGTTCCAAAGGCCGGAGAAAGGTTCCAGAGTGCCGAAGAAGTGAATTTTCTCAATAGAGATAGGCAAAAAGATTTCATTAGAGAGAGTGCCGGGCTAGATGTCATAAGGCCAGTGCAAGCACCGCGCAGAGGCCAATGTAAGGGTTCCAGGAGGATGAGTTTCTAAAGGAAAGTTGTGTTGGGGTTGCTTGTGGAAGAAGGGTAATTCCCTTAGATAATTTTGGCAGTATTTTCTTGCTTTTTGGATTGCCAATTGGGCATCCATAGATTGTACTCAGAATTCACTGCTGCATAATAATAAAAACTCTCAGCTGCTGCACCGGTTTTCCCGCATTGGGTTTCTCCGGGGATATTTGTCCAAAAATAACAGTGTCAAATTTATGTGTGTCTGTGCTAGATTTTCTCTGTTTCCAGGGCTATTTATTTCTGCAGTTTTAGTTTTGAAGGTTGCAGTGTGATTTATTTGATATTTGCCATAACAGATAAATTGTAAAATAATTTAACCATTAGAAATATGAATTCCAGTTGCTGCAATAGGATTTCAGTTTTGAAATTTTCACACCCCTTCAGTACGTAAGTTCTTTTATTATTCAAGAATGTTACAAAGATGACTTCACAATTGTTGAAGACCACATATGGGTCCACTAGCATATGCTAAGGTACTTGGGTAAACTCACAGATGATCTAGGATAGTCACCTGGTTAGCTATGCTGTACAAATACAGACACGGCATTCAGAACAGATTTGTAGAACATGAGACAAAAAAAATTCAGAGTATTATTCATGAATTGCAAGTTTGTGCTAAAACTGAAAAAGAGAGATCATTAAGGGAGGAACAAACCTTCTATTTAGAAGTTGATTTGTAAGAAATCGGGGTTAGCATTCGTTTTCTTTTAATTTTTTTATTTTTATTTTTTTAATTGTAAGTTTATCTCTGTATAAGTTTTTCATTTTAGTGATGGAAATGGAAACTGGAAACTGGAATGGCCAATATTGCATTTCAATATCTGCAATGCTGCTAAAATGTTTCAGCTGCATTTCGTAGGTGTTTCAAATTCATACACGGATCCATTTCTCAATGCAGAAATGTTTTTCCCAGTACCGTTTTGTTATTTTTTTAGAATGAAATCTTCTGTTAGTGACGTTATCTTGTATAGTGACAAAACTCAGGTAAATTAAAGACATGGCGAGGGGAGAGTAAGAGTTTGACTTGGGCTTGACAAAAACTCAAATAATAGAAATAATTAGAATAAATTCTATCCTTTCATTTGAAAAAAATTCCAGCACATCAGCTTCTAATGTTTTGATATTTTCATGGGAATAAATCTTCTGTTAGCCACAACTTACCAAGGTCTGAAGTGAAAACATTGTCTTGCATAGTTACAAAACTCAGGTCAATTTGGTTAGGCTGGAGAGTAAGAGTTTGACTTGGACTAGACAAAAACTCAGATGATACAAATATTTTAAAAAATACCATCACTTCATTTGAGAAAAACTAGGCAAAATCCGTGACTCAGGAAAAATTTGTGAAAAAATCAGCTAACTGCAAGTGCTTGCTAGTCAAACTTGTTGTTTTCAAGTGAGACTCATTAGCAGTGAGTTTGAATTACTGCCAGCTTAACTTTGCTTGCGAGTTAGACTCACTGGCAGTGAGTTTTGTATTATTGTTATTTTGTAGTCCATTATTCAGAAAGACACGAAAGCTGCCTCACGAAGACTAAAAGTTACTTTGAGTTTCCTCTTGTTCCGATACTCGTAATATCAGGTAGATCGAAATCCCTACAAAATTGAACTGATCCAGTAGGGGAACTTAACAAACTTATATTGGTCTGATATCTTACGGCTAGATATTTTCCCTTTCAAGATTTAAGAAAAAAGGCAGAAAAAACTCTTACTATGTTTGAAATAATGTTGAATTGATGTTATGGCGGGATTCTTTTTATAATTAGTGAGTGACATAGTCTTTTTCATATACTTATTAGTTATTACTGACTTAGTGGACTTTTTTGGTCCTCAATTACTTTTGTAACTTAACGCTAGCTGTCCCTCTCACGAGTTTTTTTTTCCATTCCTATGCTAGGGGTTTCTCTCACTTGTCAGATTCTTTGTAACTCTGTACTCATGAGATATCTTATAACTCTTCAGCTATGATATTCGTTGTACTTCCCAATTTTAGTGTTTAATAACTCCCACTTATAGGTGTCACTCACAAAGGATGGTAACCCCTCTTTTCCTAGATTTCTCTAGGATGTACGCTGTCTCTCTCACATTGAAATTTTTGAGAGAATGTTAATAGATCAGCTTGTGTTTTGCATTTTTGTTCTGTTTGAGCTTTTTTGTGTACTTTGATGTTTGAACTGTCGTTCTTTTGTGTAGACACAGAATTCCACGTGGTATTAGAGTCAAGTTCTCTTTAGTTGTGTTGGTGTTGATCTGAGAAAGATCACCTGGCAAGGGAAACACTACCTGTTGTAGATTGGAGGACTTCTGGAGCTTGAGTAAAGTGTTGAGATCCATAAGAGGGAAAGAAGCATCAAGTGGAATCACTACCGAACACACTAAAGTCCATCAACGGTGTTGGCAATCAGCGACTCAACATACTGTTGTGCACCGAGATCTCCACCAATCCACTAGAACTCCCACCTTATATCATCACCTAACCAGTCCAGACTGCATCTTTAGGTTCTCTGCTGAACCTTCTGCTCCACGTCTAGCCAACTCACTTGACAACACTACTGCTTCCTACAATAGTCTCACAGCTCCCTCCTAGAGCTGGCATCTGTGCACACTCTGATCTAACTTCCCTTCAAAGTAGCTCTGAAACCATGTTGAAATTTCCACGCACCCTAGGTCTGGTGACTCTGGTCTATGCCTAAGCTAGGAATATAAACACACTGTAGATGCCCAACAACTTCAAAACAACTTTGCACAAAGAAACATAACAAAAATGAGATCAATAACAATACACAAGATTTATGGCCCAAAACATGTTCCTTATTACTCTTTCAATAAGAAAACCTTAGGGTTCTCGTACCAGTGATCATGGCCCTTTACAAACTCCAGTACAATGCTATAATACAAGTCTTTCCTTTGACCAATAACCTAGGGTTGAGGCCAATTCCTTTAGGTTCTCAGTTGGCGATCATACAAAACACAAATAATACGAAATACCTACAACTATTTAGTCTTGTCAAACTGTTTTCCTAGGACTTAACCAACACCCTCAGTCAATCTTGCTGTCACTGTTGATTCCTCCCAACCAATGGGGCAACCCTTTATCATCACTGACCTGCTCCTTTAGGCCCTAGCAAGTCCTCTGCCCACCTGGCAGCCTTGCTGTACCTTTTGGCAGGCCTTGGCCTTCTTCAGCATCCCTCTGTCTGCCTATTCTGCCCTCCACTAGACCCTGCAAGCACTGTGTAGGCCTCGACCTAACCTCCTTGGCACCTAACAAACCTCAATTTTTTGCTGTGTTCCCTCGACCACCATTACAAACTTCTGTCCAACCTATTACAGGCTTCAGCCCTCCTGATCTAGCCAGAACATGCTTGTAAATTTGTAATGTCCCTTCCTAAATTATTTTGGAACAGGATTTATTTCTACATTTTGGGGGCCAATTTTGGTGAAGACAAGGCCCATTTGATTTTTGTTTGAAGACTTAGGAGTTAGAAGCAAGTTACTTTTATTTTATTTTGTTTTGTTGGTGATGTGTGGGGACCACCCACATAAGAAATACACACTCCCTAAGCCACTAATTCAAATTGCATGAGAAGGAAAGCATAGGCTTGGTGGGGAACCCACAAAGGAAGAAAAGGCGGGAAGAAAGGCTCCACGAAAGTTATAAAAGGAAGGCAACTCACTTCATTTGGCATTCTTGGCTTATCGATTTTGATTTTGTTGCTCGAGCTGTTTAGCCAAGTCACTTGCTGTTTAGCAAGAGTTTTCCAAGCAGAGAACTCACCCTTTCTTCGGGGGACTTTGAGTGCCACCCTAGAGAGGTTCTTCCATTATCATCCGAAGGAGTTGATTTTGGAAGGTCAAGATTTGGCCAAACCATTTCTGGGTTTTGGTGGGGTTGGCTTGAGGAGCCTAGAGATAATTTTGCAGAATTTTCCGAGCACTGGAGGTGGGGTTTTTAGCCATTTCTTTGCAGAAGACAGTGCAACACTACTGGGACAACGCAGAGAAACAATTGGACAGTTTCTAGGTTATCATTGTTTCACCTGGGCTTTGCTCCGCTTGCCAAAAAGGCAAGCCTAGGTGCATTTCTTCCATACATTTGTACTCTTGCTCCATTCTATAATAAAACGGCTCAACTGCTTCCATATTTCTGATTGTTCTGGGTGTTACCGAAATGTTTAAAATTTTTTGTGGTGTAAATTTTGTTATTTGCTTGCATATCACGACTTTTCCTATTTAGGAACATTACAAGGCCTCGACGAGGCATATTCCACTTCAACAAACCCTTGGTCTACTAATATAGGCCCTCGGCCTGCTTGTACATAGTACATACAACCTCTCACCCCTCCTTGTCTTAGCACTTAGCCTTCGTCGGTCCTCTACTTTAGACCCGGTCTGCTGTTTTAGGCCTCAACCAAGTCTCCCAGCCCTGCGGTTAGCCCTTTTCTGTCGTTCTACGCATCGAATAGGTCTCCCAGCCTTGCAAACAACTCTTAGCTAGTGCTGCGGATGACCTTAAACAATTGGTCAACCCTCTACTAGGGCTTGACCCTCCTTCTGGTAGCTGCGACCTTGCTTTTGGCTTCCCAAATAGTCCTTTCGACTGTCCTCCAAGAGCCTTCGACCCTCCTACACATATCGGACCCCTTAATTAAGATGCTTCAAATCCTTGCTGGCTAAGAGACTCAACTCAACCTCTTCTAGCTTGCTGCGGCTCATCTAGGGCTGTCCTATGGCTAGGTCACTTTAGCCTCCTCCACTCCACAAGATGAATGGCCTTCTCCACTTGTGATTATGTCTTAGCCTATCCTTTGGCCTTCAATATATACTTTTCCTTTAGGTGTCTAGGTATCCCTCTTTGTGCTTCAAGAGACCCCAGTATACCACTCGACATTAAATTAGAATATTAAATTCATTTCCTTGGGTTCCAAGCCCACTCCTTTGGGTCAAAATCCCAAACTTTGTGTGCCTTGCTCACAAAGCCCCCAAAGGCTTTTCCACTTGGAAATACCTTCCGAGCTACCAAATTTCAACATTACATGCTAAGTATAAATATGTCTTTAGCCACCCTCTTGGTAATTGGGCAATGCTATTTGAGTGGTTTCCAGTTTCCCCAACTTCATTGAAGCCCAAATTATGGCATTTGGAGAATGCAACAAAGGAAATAATCCATAAATGTGGGCTGGATGTATTCATGGCATACAAACTCAATTTTTTTGAAATGAATATACCAAGAAGAATTTTGTCTCAACTTTTTTTTTTATTACCTTATACAAGGGTCTCCTCAGGAGTGCGTGTATTTGCTTGCCTTCCATGCACTAAGTTAGCGTTGATAACAGAAGTGGAAGTTGGATCGAATTACCCATTATTGGGTTCTTAGTGAGCCATTAAGGGCTCTCAGAAGTCTTGTGGTTGGAAGCATGGCCAATGATTGCCAGCACAAGGTGGGAAATTAGAAGTGACTGCTGGTAAATGTGGCTGTACTGGAGTCAATTGGGTCTAGCTTAGTGTTTGGGAGGAGAAATGTTATCCTGCCTACCTGAGTTCAATTCCTGCTTGTGACATGTATGCTTTTCATGAGCAAGCTCTTGCTTAAGGCTCTTTGTGAGGCAATTGTCGGTTTGGGCTGGGAAGGTAGCAGCAATCACATTCTTGCTTACAGGCTTGAGAGTTGGATGAATTGTATTCCGAGTGGATAAAATTTTTTGACAGTACTGGTTTGTAAGGAAAGAACATGAACTGCAAAATCTAAAGCTCCTTCTGAAAACCCTAGAGATCCCCTCAAAGATTTGATATTTGGCTGACTTTGGGTTTTAATTAGACGAAATATAGATGATTATGACCAAATCCAATCAAGAGTGCTATGCATTGAGATCCACATTTCATAGGATAATATTTATGCAAATGAGGAGATTTAATATTGGTCAGGTTGGACTGTAATAGATGAAACTTAGACATTATGATTATTGAAGACTGCTATTCATTGAGTTCTGTTTTTCATAAGATCCTTTTAATATATTCTGTGTTGTATGTTTACCAGATCATGTATGCTTTCCTCTAAATTATTTTACCTTGTTGTTTTGATGCTTTTTATTTGTTTACTGTATTTGTTTTATATAATGAGCTTTTATTTTGCTGTGCTTGCAGTTTGTTCCTAAAATTTCTGGTGAAATATCAACTCTATCATTTCTAATGTTTTATTTGATGTTGCAGTGAATCTATGAAGTCTTTATTTGGGATCGAGCTTACAAGCAAGTGAGTGTTCTGCCTCAGTATGTGAGAATAGATTATTAGCTGCATGTTAGGAATGAGGTTATATACAGAGAGACCCAAAGATTTTGTTGGTTACTCTGCTGTTTTTTGGGCTGTTGATAGTTTACAGGCAATTTATAAGAGTAAAAAACTAGTGAAAATCTATTTATTCTTGTATTAGGTAGGTTGTTCAATACAGTCTGCCAGAAATCTATTTTGAGTGAGTTGAAGAATATCGTAGTGCAGTGAGCTCATTCTCATTTCGACTGCCAAATTTATGACCTCTAGTCCTGATCAAGTCTTCCAGAACAAGTTACACCATTCTTACCTTCCTACTATTCTATAATGAAATGATTTGTTAATCTTCTCAAGTGAGCGATGGTATCTGAGTTGAATTTGATCATCTAAAGACTAACAATGTATGGAAAAGTACTAATACTATACTAAGATAAAACATTTTGATATAAATTCAAGAGGGTTGTATGCTTCTGTGGTATACTCCAGAATCCCCGGCATTGTGTAGCTTTCAGTCGAATATATTACTTATTGGGTAAGAGCCACGTGAGTTCTAGCTTCAAATTCATTGTTCTTTACGCAAAACTCAGATGAGATGAAAGCAAGCAGACAACTAACTCAAATTACCATGCCTGTAGTCTTTTGCATGTATAATGTTTGGACCAACCTTATTTCATTACCCTCCTTCCTTTCTCTACCATTATTTTGTGTTGGGAGCTTTATTCTATATTGCATATTCTTGATTACTTTCAGTTTAGGGAAAATATTATTTCAATTTCTTTTATGTTCTATGACACGAGCATCAGATGGAGAAAGAAATATTTGAAATTTCAATGGATAAGTTAAATATTATGAAGGGATCCATTATGTTTAAAAGTATTTATGGATTTCAATCTATGAGTTAGTTCTCAGTTCCTATCTTTTAGTGGGATATTTCTGCAGCTAAGTGATGAATTTCAAACGTCATAGACTCGTGAATATGTCTCCATGACTGCATTGTGGGGAATGTAATTAATGCATACTTAAAGATGCAGGGACAGTACTACTCTTCCCTGTCAATGTAGAACTAACCAAACAAAGGCATGACCAACTTATCAAAGTTGAATATTCTATAATTGTCCAGGCACTGAAGAGGGTGCGATCTTAGAGCATTGTTATAAACTCAGGAGATGATGCTTGTAATTCTCCCGATTCCTTACAGTGAAGAGGTTTTGACCTTACAACATTTTTAGAGATTCTGAAAATGGTAATTTCCTTGTCAACTTGCTAAAATTGGGAAACCCATATCAAGTTGCTTAATTATAGTTTGGCTTCATGATTTAAATTGAATAAATATGGAGTTGGCTTCATGATTTAAGATTCGAGTGATTCAACAAGTTTGTATAACTTGGAAAATCTGGCATTTTTCTCTTTGAAGGCTCCTATGGTTTAGATTTGTGCAGTGCTGATTTTGATATGTTGTGTGCAAAGTACAACATATTGAAATGGCAACAAGGCGAGTGCATAGGAGAACATGAAAGAGAAAGTCCTATATATGCAGTGGAGCCAACTATAACTACAAATACAAGTAGAAGTAAGATAAGCTGTGGCTGTAAGAAAGGAGCATCAATCACTGCTGTCAATAAATCTAGGAATGGCAGTGCCCAGCCAGAGATCTGTCTGATAATGCCCCCTGGAGAGGTGTATGTATTGATGGGATTTTATGAAGTGATCAGATCCATGGTCACGTCCAGGTGTCCCTGCAAAGGGAGAATAGAAACTGGGGTGAGGTAGGTGGAATCTAATACAGAACCCCTCCTAGCATCTATGGCCAAAGAACCGATGGTAGTAGAGAAAAAGCTAGTAATCAGTGCCTTTAGACTGATGAGTTGAAGTACTGTGATGGCACTGCTGTTGGAAAATTCTAGAAAATTCTAAACCTCATCTTAGTCCTTGTTACACCTTAAATTGTATGAGGTCCCTCATTGTGATTTTCATCACATTGATGGAGTTTGCATCTGGTACTCTTAGAGCTTTCTGGATGGATTGGGGGTGACACTCTTTCCACGCGTGAAGATGCTACTTCTTAGTTGAGTTGTTGTTTTGAGTTGAAGAGGACTCAGTTGCCTTGTTGGTTGATCATGTATGTTGGCTTATGTTTGATGCTTCCCTCACATTTGTGTTTCTTTGCTTGATGGATTATCCTCTTGGTGCAGATTTGATTGTTATGCTACCTCATCATGCTGTTGTTTTAATATACCTGTTCATCTAGATAGTGCTACACCTTATTCATGTATGATGGTTCTAGCCCCCCAAGGGGGTTAGATGTTGGTGATGTGAGGTAGTTGCATCACATTCTTCATGGAGCATCCTAGTGATTTTGTATGGTGCTGTTATGTTGATGTCACTAAGAGGGATATTCCGCATGGTCTGCTAAGTGTGTGGTGTGGACATATTCAATGTTTGGTGGAGTTGGCATTTTTTTTAATGTCTCCTTTTTCTATGGTATGGTGATACAATTTGCCTTGATAGGATTTTCCTAGGTGATATAACTTTGTTTTATTAGACATGATCTCAGGGGGATTATGCATTTGATGATTTTAATGCATTAGAAGGGGGGTGCTATATGGGCTTCTATGGTTTTCTTTTCTTCTTCCCAAGTTTTGATGATGTATTGTTGGGATATAAGTCCTTTGGCGGTGGCATGCCCTAGGTTCAAGCCTTGGTAGAGCTTATATTTTGTTGTTATGTTGGTGTCATGGTGGGGTTTGACTAGGGAGAACAACTTTTATTTACATGGTACAACACAATGATGGAGCACACCCCCTCATTGGCACACATGTTCATGTTTATTTAATTATTTAGTGATTGTTTGGAGGTGGATTATGTTTATATTAGAGCATTAACATTTATGCACACATGTGGAGGTTGCTTTAACCATTAATTGGTTAATTAAATGATTTTTATCTTGGTGAAGGCTAATTTCTTAAGCACCCTACTTCATTGGCTTGCTTTCACATGTGGATGAGATTATTTGGAGGTGATTTAAGGTTCTTAATCGAATGCCCCCCTTTTTGGCACATAATTGAAGGAAAAAGGATGAATATTGTATAATTTATTTATGAGACGTGTAACTACCTTTGCACATTTCTTGGTAGCCTTCCTTTTGTGCACATGGTTCTTGGCACATGCATTGATGAGGTTAAGCATGATGAGTTTGATAAACTTATGGAAGAAAATCAATACTAATGGAATCTCAATCTTAAGAATAACAATGGCACCCACACACAATACACAAAGATTCACCGTGGAAACCCTTCACTTTGAAAACCAACCAACTTGAGAGCCGTACCTCTCTCTTTCTTCTTGTATTAAACAATGCTGTGGGGAGTGCCCCCCCAAGCTCTCTCTCCCAAAGTGTGCTCCAGACAAAAGCACTTAGGGAGTGAACCTGAGAGCGTGCTCCCGGACGCTACAAGATTATGCCATGTGATGAAAATAAGACTGTATGAGTCAAAACTTGTGATCAAGTTCTAGCAAAAGATAGGAATAGATATAAAATAATATCTAGGTGCAATACGATTGCCTCATACAAACAGAGGGTTGCCTTCTATTGCAAAAACCCTAAATTAACATAATTTTTACTATCAGATGTTCCGCCTAATGAATAATCAAGATCCCCCCGTCAAGGATTGGGATTCAAACACAACCAAAACAAGACCTCTGAATCAGGAAGATATAATCAGGCTCCACACCCAACAGGATAAGAATCAAGATGTTGTAACTTGTGGACCTATGGTTGATGAAGATTATATCTACTAGATGATTGATTTTATATTGTTTAATCCATGTTTTTATTCTTTTTATAACTAATTCATCATTCTACATGCTTTTGTTGACATATATGCATCAAAATATGTAAAAATATATATAATATAAAAATCACTATTGATTCACTCCTGACCCGAAAGCTTTTGAAAATTGTCGCTCTCCACTCTTGCTTCCGCTTCCGCTTCCCACTTGCGCTTCTGCTTCCAAGCAACCTTGGTATTAAATTCATTGTTGACAATACAATATATAAGTATCCTGTGGCATTTGAGACCTTGTTAAGCCACATTAGATTACAACCCTAATTCGGAAATTCCTTAATTGGAATTAATTTACAATGGGTTGAAAATACCATTGGCCCAAAAACTACAAAATGAAACAACAACAGATTCCCTTTTCTCCAAGAACCTACAAAGAATTCAACACATGTCCAACAAACCACTATTGGCACTCTTCCGTAGGGCACACTTCATGTGACAATTTTTTATTGGTTATGGGTGGTTTGAAGTGGCCCATGGTACATTCTTATTGGATGCACTTCTCCTAGGTGTTAATTCTTCAATTTTGAATAGTCAAAGACTATGTTGCAGGAAACATAGGTCTTGAGGCCGTTTCTGGGCAAAAAGAGTACGAAAACACGGAAATGCATTTGATATGGCATGGAAACGCGTTTCAGGCCGTACTGGGACGTTTCACATGGGGGAAATGTGGCCCAGTATGACCTGAAACACGTTGCCAAGTCGTACGACTGCGTTTCCACCTTTTAATTGTTTTTTTTTGGGTTTTAATTATTATTATTTTATTTGGCGAGTAAAATATCTTTTGGATGCGCTTCTAGATGGCTCTCACAAGTTATAAAAAGACTCTCGCCTCATTCCCTCATCACAAAAATTGAGCAAGTCGTGTCACTCGAAGACAAACGCTTTTAGCAAGGAGAAAAGAGGAAGAGAGCAATGGTTTCAGCTAGGGTGTTTTCACCAGTGAGCTAAGGAGATTTCAACAACAAGAGAAAGAGATTTCACAAGCAGATTTGGAGTGGGAAGTTTCTAGCTACGACATTCTTGGTTTTTGGCTCAGCTACAACCATATTTCTCGTATTTTGTGGCATTTTCGGGTACCTTTAGCTACAAAAAATTAATTTGGGTTAGAAGCATTCATTTTCTTAGTTTTTCCCACTATTTCTTCTATTTTTCGAGGGTTTATGTTACCAAAAATATGAAAAACGTTTTTTCTTTACATATTAGTTTTTTATTTTATTTTTCGCATTAATGGCTTCCAAGCAAGGTGCAAGTTCAAGCCCCAAGTCAAACCCAAGGGCTGAATATTATCCTCTTTGGAAGCATGTTCAAAAGCTTAAAAATTGTGGAGGTGGTGGCTCATGGGAATGGCGATGTAACCTTTGCAGTAATTCGTACAAGGGCTCCTACCCAAGAGTGAAGGCACATCTTTTGCATGGAGGAGGATAGGGGATTGCAGGTTGCACAAAAACAACAGACCCATTGATGAGGAGGGCATATCAAAGAGAGCAAGATGAGGCAGATTGAATTAAAAGAAGACATGTAGAGCTTAGTCAAGCTACTCCTCAAGCTCCACCCAACATTGAGGCTCAATGATTGAGCCAAGGATTGTAGTTGAAGCACGGAAGAGGAGAGCTGCTCAACAACAAGAACAACCACCATCCAAAAATACCAAAGAGACACCCGCTATAGTTCAAGATAGCAAAATTGCTAAATTGATGAATGTGCAAGGAAGAGAAGAAGCTGATTTCAAAGTGGCTAGGTGCATTTATGCATGTGGTATCCCATTCAATGTTGTTCACTCTCCTTGCTGGCAATCTATGATAAGGGCAGTTAATAAAGCTCCTCAAGGGTACAAGTGGCCCAACTATGAGAATGTCAGAACTCAACTCCTCACACATGTTATTAGCGCATGCATTTACTTGGTCTTACTTCTATATTTGGAGATTTTCCTTTGAAGGGGAGATATATAGACACTATTCATGCTTTTTGAGGAGTGTTTTGTTGCGTCCATCACTTGGAGGACTATACCCTAGATGATTTTATTTCCTTCGTGGAGAGCACACATATGAAAGAGTATATTTATTATTTCATGGAGCATTGCATGGTCAAAACATTAATTTTTCCTTCCCTTCTTGAGCTTATCTAAGCACCTAATTCTTTTATCATTTGTTTGACTCATCTCATGGAAGTGTTTACTTGAGAGAAATATCTTGTTATATTTGCATGCAAGCCTCTTGGAGGGCACACTTACTGATTTTCTAGGTGGACGTTGGAGCACATCCTCTCTGGGAGTATTAATTTGTGTTATTATTCTAGAACCTTAGAGGGTCCATTGCTTGTGGACCATTCAACATTTTGACATGAAAGAACTAGTATAGTGGTATGCCCTCTCTCTTTTGAAGGATATTTTTCACACTATTCCTATTTTTAGAGGGTCCAACCTCTCTTGGAGACAATGGAGGCCACATATTCATTTGACATGGTCAACCCTTGATTGAGGATAGATCTAGCTGCTCCATTATTATTTAATCTCTTTGACTTGTCATGGAGTTAGTTGGAAAGAATAAATTTTATTATAAGAGAGAAGAGGCTTCCTTTATAAAATGGATTTTTCTCTCCATTTGTGACGATTGGGAATTTGGTGATTGAAGGACTTCTTCCCTTGGGCTGCTTTCACATCATATTGGCAAGCTTAATGGAAGATAGGAGGGACTGCTTCTAGTTTATGTGAGACTATTATGTTTGCAATTCTTTCATATGTCACTAATTCATGTAGAAAATCCTTGTAGTATGTTCTAAAGGCTTTGTAATGGGGTATCTACCATTTGGATGGTAAAGTATGAAGATATAGTTGCTCTTATACTTTTTGATATTATGTTAAGCTTGTATCTATCAAATTAAGTTGTTGCTACAAGAAATGTGACATCCCCTTCATATCTATGTTTAAGACTGGCACCTCTAGCTGTCCAAGGTGAATTTTTTGCAGTGATTTTCAGCAACCTAGGGCTGATTTGTGGCATGTGTAACAACCCATCTTCCTTACATATTTATGTAGTCACCTTCAAGGATCTGTGCTTCTTTGAATCTATTTTGCCCAAGATTTGATATCCACTTGAGGTTTCCATTACCTTATTTTTCTCAATCCATTGGTCTTTTCACTGTTGCTACAACCTTTTGTTTTGTTAGGGCTTATGCTTCAAACACCACCTAGAGGCTCCATTCCATAGCCTTAGCAATCCTAGTTAGGGATACCCCCTTTTGTGTTGGAGAAGATCAAACCAAAAGTATGAAGAACAACTATTGAGGTGACAATTGGTAGCCTTCTTGATTTATAGTATATACAAACCTGTCAACTTGGTGCTTGGGACTTTACACTTTGTGGATGCTAGATTTTGTTTTAATTGAAGCTGGCCTAACTTGGATGTTGGGTGGAGAACTAAGAGGAACAATGCTTGATGGATTTTTGGTTTTTAACTTGAGTGCTACTGTGAATTTGTCCCTCTTAATAGTTTTGGTGTGACTAGAGGAGATAATTTGAGTGACATTCATGATAGGACGCTGTGTAATGAACATAACATTGGCACATTAGTGTATTTGTTGGTAAATGTATGATTTCTGATATGTAGCCCAGTTGCATTTGGCACATATTTGTAGGAACTTGTTGTGCTTCTTTTCACATTAATTTATCATTCATCAATTATTTTATTATGTGAATATTTCTTTTAAATATGTGTATATATTTTTCAACTTTGGCTTGTTGCTTATTGGATCTAGCTATATACATGAATCTAGTTATGTCACATACAAGTGCTATTAAAGCCATGTATCGAATTGATTTTGATATGCAGAAGGTTGTCAAGATCTTAAATCTTGTCTTGCGATTTAGAAATTTCATCATGTTGAAAAATGTAACTAGTGTCAGTCTTCATAATGTAATAAAATATAATTTTTATCATTGATATTCATTATTATTATTATTATTTTTGGTCAAAAGCATGTTCTTCATGCTTATAGAGTCAATAGGGTCAAAGAAGATTTTATTATGAGTCAAAAATTTGTACTCGAGTCAAGTGCCATTTGGAATTTTGAAAGAAAAAGAAAAATAATTTTATTTTTGTGTCGAAGTGTCAACACAAGACCAAGTTGGCCGTCCTTAGACAAGTCAGCCTGAGAGGCAGCTATTTGACCCTCTTGGATAGCTATATATACAAGTCAACTCGACCATTTGGAAGCTCATTCATTCACCAACATATCACATCAATTTCTGTGCCAAATAAGAAGACAACCAAAGTCAAAGGAGAGAGAAGAAAGTGTAAGGAGAGGAAATCTGAATTTTCTGCCCTAATCTAGCTCACACGTGCAGATTTTTATGAGGCAATTTCTGTGATACTGCAGGCTGAAATTTCAGGGGCCAAAATTTCAAGGGTCAAAATTTCAGGAGTTGACCAAATTTAAGAAGATTGACCAGCCTACTTTGACTTGATTGGAGGAGACTTGGAGGAGGGTTGACTTGGTTATTCGTGGCAGTTTCTGGTCTTGGTCTTGGGTCTTTGATATCTCATTTTGATCTGATTCTATAAGACAAGGATTTATGGGTTCCCTTGTGGGGTTTTTCCTTGGCACGAAGCCTAATTTCTGGTGTTTTTTGTTTCTTTGTGATTTTTATGTTTTGAAGATTTGTATAATTGCTTGATGAAGTTTGATGTCTCATTTTGATCTGATTATATAAGACAAGCATTTATGGGTTCCCTTGTGGGGTTTTTCCCTGGCATGGGGACCTAATTTCTGGTGTTTTTTGTTCCTTTGTGATCTTTATGTTTTGAAGGTTTGTATAATTGCTTGATGAAGAGAACATGCAATTTAATAGGAAGCCAACAAGCATTTACAAGTAATTATCAAGACAAAGAAATCATCCTAAATCCTACTACACTTCATTTCTCAACACATCACTTTGAGTGGATATCTTGTTGGAGGTAGCTCAGCTCGATTGAATAGTGTTTTTCCTGAAACATGGTTTTAGTCTCTGTTATCCACCGAAGTGATGTGTTGAGCACATCAAGTTGGCCAAGCCATATGATGCCTCACAACCATGACTAGCTTATGGCATACCATTTTATCTCCACCACCTGCAACAGTCATATACCTTCTCACCCATCCAGCAAGAGCACATGGACGAAGGTGGGCTTTTGATCAAAAGGTACTTTATTC
This sequence comes from Pinus albicaulis, assembly GCA_034641835.2. Lineage (NCBI taxonomy): Eukaryota > Viridiplantae > Streptophyta > Pinopsida > Pinales > Pinaceae > Pinus > Pinus albicaulis. The sequence continues at coordinate 1,111,875,663 of CM076575.1, read as the reverse complement.
ATCTTGCAATCGGGTGATTATGCTTGTTTAGTTGCTTCTATACCACTCATGGCACCTTGAAGCCTTAACACATGCCACATGCATGGATGATATCTACCTTTTTAGGCCTTGCAGTTCACACATGTGGACTAATCGCTTGATTTTTTGTCTATAAGCTAGTGGGTTGGCTTGTAACAAAATGCATCATTTTGATTTTACATGTTTTCCTATGGGCTTTAGGCTAATTAGCAACTATTCCTCGTCATATAAATAGAGGAGAGGACATATCAATTTTCATCATCATCTTGTGAACTCAGTCTCTCTTCTTGAGTATTTCAACCTCTTTTCCTATCAAGCGATGTGATCTATGAAGCAAAATTGATTTTGAAGCTATTGTCTTGTCTTTGGAGAATTTATCTTGGATTGTTCATGCATTTTATCTTGTAAGTGCTCTATTGTTGAAAATTTCTGATTTGATGTCTTATGTAGGGATTAAATTGGTGATCAAGGTTAAATTTTTAGTGTTCCAAGGGGACGCATCCCCCCACCTGGGAGATGCGTCCCCATGCTTCCTTGTGCTCTGGGGACGTGGGGACGTCTGGGGAACGTTTCCCCACATCCCCAAAAAAGGTAAACACGAGGAAACTCAAAGAGGGGACGTTTCCTCCCAAAAGAGGAATTTCCTACGTTTCCAAAAAAAATTGAGGTTAAATCATAAAAAAAAGAAGTAAATCCCTAATTTTTTTTATAAAATATTATAAATATACTATGAATCGATGGGGGAAAGGGGTTTTTTGGCTATTTCATATTTGAAGGGATGAACAACACGATGGGATGTTGATCCAGAGGATGATGCACAAGTAGATATGGAGGAGGGACTTGATGAGACACAGGTGGGGTTGGTTGGTGTTCCACTTAGCATGTTTGAGAATGCAAGTGATTCTGATTCAGATGGTGACATCGTTGATCTTGATTTATTCATGCAACAGCTGGATGCAGAGACTAGCGGGGTATTACCTTGAGCAATTATGCTCATTTGTCATTTGATATGTTCTTATGTTACTTGCTTTTCCGTTTCGGATTTCAGTTATAGACTTTAGTTTGTTTTGAATCTTGATGTATAATATATTAGACTCAACTCTATAAAAAGTGAATGTTGATGTATCAAACTTGACTTTTATATCAATATTTAGTATTCATAGTTGGAACTTCAATATGGTTTAAACTTTTATTTTCATTGTACAATGTTACAGTTACATGTATGATTGTATCGTGCTTTTTGTTTTAAATTTGTTTCAGTTATATGATTCATCGATTTATCCTTCATGATCTAAGTGTTATATAATGATAAAGGCAGTTAAATTATAAAATTTTTCACTGATATATTTATAAATTTTTAGTATTTTATGATTTGTGTTAGGGTCTCTTGTGTTGAAGACCCCGACGCCCCCTCCACGTTTCCTAAAAATTGGTGGGGAGCTTTTGCATAGGTTGCTCCTGCGTTTTCCCGCTCCCTCGTCCCCACGTCCCAGAAGTGGAACTATGGAATTTTATGCCATAATTATGTTGAATTTGAATTTTATGGAACCTAGGTCATATTATTTCATGCATTAGTCATAGTATGATATGTGAATGGCGATCCCCTTGGTGATCTTACATTAGCTCTCCCAAGTGACTTTCAATTCCTCACAAAGGTAATTGTTAGTGTTTTGATGCTAGAGCCTAGGACATCAAAAATTCTTTACTCCTTTGTAAGTTTTTAGCCAAATGTAAGAACCCATAGGATTCATCAACTGTAGGATTAGGCATGAGCCTTCCTTTGTTGGTGATCAAATCAAAATTTATATAGGAACTTTCTCTTTTCTTTGTTTTACTCAATTGAACCTCCTGAAGGCCAAGCGATCACTTAGGGCCTAGTGCGAATTGGCTAGGAAAGAAGAACTGGGCTCTAGGAAAATCTAAATATCAAGGATAGGGTGGTTGCCACAAAATTACTTACTTTGGTAGGCATTCATTCCAATTTTGTCCACAAATTTTCTTGCCTTGGGGTAAAACCCTAGTTTGGTTTAGCTTCAACCTGGGGGCTTATTAAGGGTTTCATGTGCCATATCCTTGCTAAAATATATTGTGGGAAACCCCTTTATCTTTACCTTGACCTTTGGCCATCCAAACTCTCAACCCATAAACAAGCCCTAGGTCTTGTGTTGTACAAATTTGACCTCTCTAAGGAAAGTGAATTGCCTTCATTCGTTAATTGGAGCCTTGTACTTAAGCTGAACCTTTCTCTTAGAAGCCTCTTGGTCATCCTAATACATTTATACCTAGAACATCTCCAATAGCTAACCTTATGCTGGGACTCTTCCCATTGGTGAAAGTCCGTAAAGAGCAGGGTGATTTAGTTGTGGTGACAGTGGGTCATTATGCCATTGTTGTCACTTGGTTTAGTGATAGCCTTGTAGGGTACCCCTCTCCAAAGCCTGCTAGATTTTGCGAAAACATTTTTTGCTCCGTTGTCGGGGATGAAGCGTGTGTTGCATCCTTGTAATTTGAAGATTTAACTTCATTCCTTTTGAAGAGAATATCTGTAACGACAAGATAGATAATCTTCTAGCAACTCCATTGGAAGAACAAAGCCTTAGTTCTTCAGTGAGCTTCAATATTTCCATGCTTGTAGGGTGAAGCAAGCATCTTGTAAGGCATTTTGAATTCACCCTGGCGATTCCTCCATAGCTGGTATGTGTAACCTGTTGTTATGGGTACTTGACCACTTCATGAGTTGGTCTCTGCCTTGGATATCACAGGCATCCCTGGATATCCAAATCATGAAGATCTAGATAGTACAACAAATGCGCCCAATTTTGATGGTGATCCATCTTCAACAATTGATCACATAGCGAAATTTGTCATATATGCGACTGAGGCCAAGGTGGTTCATTAGGATACTCTCATAAGGTTATTCCTTGGATCCATTGGATATAAGCATTTAGATTTGTTGTTTGATGGCTGTAAGCCTAAGAACATTCTTTCTATTGAAGTATTGAATAATACATTTTTATGGTATAAGGGATCAAGGTTCCAATCCTTTGACGATGCATGTCAAAGCTTGGATGCGGCCATCAGAAGAAAATTATCTCCTCTAAATATATTGATGTGGAAGAAGGAGATCATAACCTTTCTAAAGAAGATATCACCCTTGGTCATCATTATCCTCCTATAAATTAAAGAGATCTAAATCATGATAAAGAAGAATACCATGAGCCTAGGAAAGAGTCCTTCCTGGATCATCAAGATGAATACCTTGAAAATGATCTAGTAGATGACCTAGAAAGGAAGCATTCAAAGGAATACGATGAAGATGGTTCCTTGGCAAGAGAAGTTGAGGTGAGCCCCACTGTTTTCATGAATTTGATGTTTGATGATGAACATCCTAAACACCTTGGAAGGGGTGATCCTATTTATCCCTTGGAGGTTGACATTGGAGATTACTTGCATAGACATCGACATCGTTTTACAATGACAAAATTTATGATATCGATGATGATATTAACATGGACCTTGCCTTGCCTTACCTTCCGTATGATTAGGAAGACGTATTTGAGTCACCTTTAGACCTTTTTATTATCATCTTTCAATCATATTCTGGTCACATAGATATTGGTCATAATAAACCTGCATTGGTTAACCCTCCTAAATTTGATTGGCATGAGGAGTAGCCTAGTTGTCAATATTTTGCTTGCAAGCCATTTCCCTCTTCATATTGCTCCTACCGTGTCCCTAAGGACATCAATGAGAGTTGCATGCCTAAGAAGGCTTTTAAGAAGAAATGCCTAAACTTAATCCTTGATTTTTCCATATTCAAGCTTGAAGGAAAGATCCGATGGTGTGGGTCTAATTCCCCTTCTTCCCCTTCATCCTTCATCCATGGTTTCTTTTCAAAATTTATGGTGATCTTGTTTTCCCATCTCCCACCCTTGTGATCCAGCATGCCTACCTTGCAAAGGTGATTGTGATATTTACTTGTCCTATCTCATAATGACTTATAGGGACGAGATGTTATGTTGATCTAGTGATATGCTGGTTACATTGGTTATATGACTATACTTAGGTCATGCATTGTATACTAGCATAACATGTTTCATGTAGATTAGATTGCATTTAGATTAGATTTTATTTTCTATATGGATTATTACTTTCATATAAAACATGGGTGATACCCTATGCCTAGTGCACATGCTCCCAAACAAGTTGATTGTAATGTACAGGTTGTAGGTCTACGGTCCTAATGATTGTTGGAGTTCTCAAGAACTCCCTGTCCGAGCACATAAATCATATGCTTTGTGGTGAGCTCATGTCTAAGTTGGAGCCAATGTTACCCACCAATGTGGGTAATCCCATAGGAGAAATTTTTTCTCCCATTCCACACATCCAGCTGACCAAGCCATTCAATCCCTAACAACCACCACAAGCTTATGATGTGCCATTTTTTCTTTGCCACTTGCAGTAGTCATATACCTTCTCACCCATCCGACAAGAGCACATGGATGAGAGTTGGCTTCTGATCAAACGATACTTTATTGATCTTGCAATCAGGTGCTTATGCTTGTTTGTATATGGGCATTTGATAAGGATTATGGGTGACTTGGAAAAAAGAGGGGTTTTGACTGTGATCTTGTTCCCTTACCTTATATGGGGTGTTAATCTTCGATCATAGTCCAGTGCGACCTCCCCTAATGACCAATGGGTATTGGAGGGGCAATACTCGAGAAGCCTTGATTGAGATAGCATGTTCCATATATCCCTGTTCCATACTTACCACTTTCCATCTTACATTACAACCCCATATTGCACCTCCCTTCTTTGGGTTCAACTGACCATTGTTTCTTTGGGATTTGGCACCATACATCTGCATACCTGGGTAGGGCCCAAAACTTTTCCTTGGGAGGTTGCAGCTAAAAGAAAAGTAAAGAGCATATTATGGCCTCAAAAGAAAATAAAAGAATATCAAAATGCAAAAGATGGCTGGGACATACACATTAGCACGTGGGAAAAATCCTAGCATGACTTGTATCTCACTCATTACACCCATCACTCGGTTTCTGAGCACATGTTGCTCCGATACATGATAAAAAGTAACCCTTGCATATCCCAATCCCAATGGGTAATGATTTGCCTCATCAGTGAGGGGCAATACAACTTCTGCACATCGTACAAAGCAAGCTCTAACCCATTGAGCTACGAGCAGTAATGCAAAGAAAAATCAAGCAAAAGTGAAAGGCACAAAAGAGGGGTGGAAAAAAAATGTCGAGTTGGTAACTCATGCATCCATGATCGCTCCCTCCTCACATCTATACACTCAGGATGTGGATCCACCATCATGTTGGTCCCTTTGACCATGGCACCTGGCTATGAAGTCTTTTCCCCTCTGTTACCATCATTATTCACTAAAATCCATCGATGGAAGGGTGGACTGAGGAAATGTTAGTTCCCCTTGGGGGTTGGAAACACCTAATAGGGTTTCCCTTTAGCCACTCCTACCTAGGGAGGAAACACCATTGCGAGTTCAAGGCCCTAAATTTGGATTGAAATTCTCATTTGAAGTATGAAATAGCCCTTTGCATTCAAGCTTGGTTCACTTAGATGTAAAAATGATTATTGTACCTGATGACTGGTTGTTTTCACTAGAATTTATGTTGTAATTGTTAGTTGGTTCCATAGCCCAGGCATTGGACACTTTACGCATAGGCACCCAAGCCATTTGAGAAGTATATTGTCACCCACAGGTGAAGTGTTGAGAGCCTTGGGTCTCCGAGTAGTAACAACACATCACACATACCCTTGGACACCTTTTGCATGAGAACGTTTTGCCACTTTGCAGTATATTTGATGATTCTTTAGGATGATGCACATGGACCAACATGCCCCTAGACTGACCTTAGTGCTCTCTAAGATTAGAAGCTAATCGGAGATCCAAAGCCGAGATGAGGATGGTCTCATCTTCTGAGGCATGGGAGGACTAGTAGCACTTGGAAAGCCCTCAACGTTGGAGCAAAGATGGGCCTCTTGAGCAGTTGGAGACCCAACAGACCATTTTTGGTGCCCCAAACTGGATTTTGGAGTCCACAGAGGGATTTTGATAGAGATTTGAGGGCCAACGTTGACATCATTATTTTTAGAGGCTTCTACACCACTCATGGCATGTTGAAGCCTCAACACATGCCACATGGAGCCCAATGCATGGATGACATCAACTGTTTTAAACCTTACGAATCACATGGGTGGGCTAATCACTCGATTTTTTGGTCTAAACTTGTGGGTTGGCTTGTAACCCAATTCATCATTTTGATTTTACTTGTTTTCCTAGAGGATTTATGCTAATTAGGAACTATTTATCCTCATAGAAATAAAGAAGTGGACATATTACTTTTCTTCATCATCACTTGTGAACTTGACCTCTCTTCTTGAGTATTTCAACCTCTCTTCTTGAGGATTGAAATTTGTCTTGGAGCCATTGTCTTGTCTCTGGAGAAGTTATCTTGGATTTATGATTAGATTGTTCATGCATATTATCTTCTAAGTGCTTTATTATTGAAAATTTATGATTTCATGATTAATGTAGGGAATAAATTGGTGATCTAGGTTAAATTTTGTGCCCTAATTTGTTGAATATCTATTTTAAGGAAGCTAGATCATATTATTGCATGCGTTACTCATAGTATGATATGTGAATGGCAATCCCCTTGGTGATCTTACATTAGCTCTCCCATGTGACTTTCAATCCTTGGACCCTTACAATGGTAATAGTTAGGGTTTTGATGCTAGGTCATCAAAATATCCTTAGACTCCATCTAATAGTTAGGGTTTTCAAGTTTTAGCCAAATTTAAGAATCCATAGACTCCATCATCCCTAGGACTAGGCACTGGTCGTCCTTTGTTGGTGATGAAATCAAAATTTATCCATAAACTTTCCCTTTTCTATCTTTTACTTAATTCGGCCCACTCAAGACCAAACAACCACTTAGGGCCTAGTGCAAATTAGCTAGGAAAGAGGCTTTGGGCTTTTGGAAAGTCTAAATGTCAAGGATATGGTGGTTTCCACAAAAGCACTTACTTTGGTAGGCATTCATTCCAATTTCGTCCATAAATTTTCTTGCCATAGTTGTTTGTCCTAGGGTAAAACCTTAGTTTGGTTTTAGATTCAACTTGGTGGGTTATTGAGGGTTCTATGTGCCATATCCTCGTTGAAATACATTGTGGTAAGCCCTTCATTTAGACCTTGACCTTTGGCCATCCCAACTCTCAACCCACTAATCAAGCCTGTCTTGTGTTGTACAAATTTGACCTCTCTGAGGAAATAAATTTGCCTTCATTCATTGATTGCAACCTTGTAATTTAGTTGAGTCTTTCCCTTAGAAGCCTCTTGGTCATCCTAATACCTATATACCTAGAATATCTCTTATAGGTGACGTTATACGGGAAGCCTCCTGTTGGTGAAAGTACATAAAGAGTAGGGGGTTTTGGCTATGGTGATAGTGAGCCATTCCCCCATGGATGTCACTTGGTTTAGTGATAACCTTGTAGGGTACCCCTCTCCAAGGCCTGCTAGATTTTCCAGCAACAGTCTCTTAGAGTTCTACTTTGGTGATTTATCTAACCATGTATTATGTTCACACTTTCCAACCCTCCTCCTCCAAACTCCCTCCTATACAAAAAACATTATCTATCCAATCCACAAATCATGGAGTAGCCTTGACTCAAGCAACTACCAGATTATCATTGTGGGCCATAGATTCTTCGAGCTTTATGTTACACACTTTACACCAACGTATTTTTGAGGAGTTGTAGAGTTGACACCTCAAGGGTAGAGGACAAATTGGTTTCTTCCCAAACTTCACATCTTCACTGTTCGAGGAATTATTGATCAGGTTTTTTGTAATATTCCAAATTGGGAACAAATAGTAATATAAAGCATACAAAGACTAAAACTATAACAACCAGAAGATAGCCATTAAAAACACTATGATACAGCCAAAAACATCTGAGCCATTTTATTAATTCTCTAATGGGAAAAGGTACAAGAGGGTGCTTAGAAAGATGGCATCTTGGCCTGCACAAGGCAAGCTGAAATAACCCCTCAACCCTGCTCAAAAATCTCTGCTACGCTATTGCTCTGCGTGGATCCTCTACGCTGTCTTGGCTGAAACTGCTACTGCTGGCTGAAAAGGGACTGCGTGTTGAGGCTGCATTGCTGCTCAGAAAGTTTTGAGAATTAGACACCAGACTCTCCCCAACAAACCCAGAAAAACCAGCGAAGGGTTTCCAGAAATTCTGACCTCGGAAATTCACCCCCTTGGGCTTGGCACACTATTTTGCTGGGCTCTCTAGTTTTCGGGATGAACTGCTTGAAGAAGCTACTGAAATTCTGCCGAAGAATTTCACCCCCTTGGGCTTGGCATGTTGTTCTACTAGGCTCTTTGGTTTTCTCACTGAATTGTTGGAAGAAGCTACTAAAAATCTGCCCAAGAACTCTGCTAGGAACTGGCTAACCCTTCATCAAACTCCCGGTTGCAATCTACTCCTTCTCCTTCTCTCCCAAGTGCTGCTCCTCACGGGACTGCGTAATTCTCTTGTACCTGCGTGGCCTCTACGTTGTCCTGGAGGGACTGCGTATGCCTGAATGTGTAGTTGTGACTTCTCCCTTATGTGAGTCCTCTCCTGAGCGGGCACTCGAAGTCCCCTGAGGATGAGGTTGACATCGGCGCTCCAAAATCTCTATGCTAAACAACATTACAGACTCGTCTAAACAGCTCAAGCATGCTTTCAGTCTATTATATAGAAAAATTAGTGGATGAATGAATGAGGAATGAGCTGCTCTCATCCTCTTTTACCTAGCTGAGCCCCCAACGTTCCCTTGGCCCCACTGGACTGTATTGCCACCTCTGCCAACCAATCACTGTGTAGCCACTGCACTGTTGCCCCCACATTGTCACTGTGCTACCTACGCTGCTGCCTCTCCTGCGCTACCACTAGGACGCCATCTCCTGTGTGTGGCTGGCCTCATGGGCCCCACTCCAACTCTAATTTTTGTCTTAGTGACTTTAGGAAAGTGGTCTGATCATAAAGTTTATTTGTGGGTCACCCTTACCCACTTTATTTTTTGTTAACATTAGAAAAGACAAAATTTGACACAATTAATATCCCAATTAGCTGATTGCTAATTTGGAATATTGCTTTTTTCATCGCTCTTTGAAGATCTACAATTGTTTTGTAAACTTCCAAAAAGTGTTTGACACAATTCCAAGGGAGTCAATATTCTAGGGCCTTTGCGACATTGGCATATTTGAGACCTTCCTGGTGGCCATTAGGAAGCTATACAAGTCAGTTTGGTATGCCTTAGGATGGCACATGGCCTTTCAAACTTCATCTAAATACCTTTGGGGTAAAGTAGGGGTTCCCCCTCCCGTCGACCCTCTTCCGGATCTATATTGATAAGCTAGAGTACTTCATCCATGAGCACATCCAAGAGGGGGATGATTGTCTTTTACATTAGGTGTTGATTTCCCTACAACTCATATTTGTTGACGACTTGATTTTGTTGGCCTCTTCGAGGGCTTGCAGAGATACATCGACACACTGTCCAGGTTTTGTGCCCTTCAATAGTTAATGGTCAACCTAGGTAAAACCCAAGGTTTTGATCTTCAATGCATTCAAGGGACCCTTCACAAACTTACATTTCTACTACTGGAGGGTAGAGATTGAGATCAACACAACTTACACTTACTTGGGAATATAGTTCACGAGACCTTGATTTGGTATGTGGCAATTCCTCTAGTTTTGGCATAGTAAAGGGTACAATTCCTTGGCGCTCCTGGAGAGACAATGCATCAAAGGTCATTTTCAGTACATCTTTTCCCATCTCTACATCATGGAGTCAATTATCAGACCCACAATTCTCGATGGCTCCAATATCCAACGATCGAGGTTAGTAAACACCGATTTGGCCAAGATGGAGAGAGTCCAAACCTTTCCTCTCATGCGTGTTATTTGCTGCAAGTGGATGGTTTCGCAATCCATTATTTAGGCAGTGATCAGTGCCTACACATCCTCAAGGTCATTTTCCCTAAGTCTATTTCCTTCATAGAGTCATATCTTTTAGAAACTCTATTACTGAGAGAGAAACCTCTACTTTGAACTTTTCCTGCTCGGAGGATCTCAGTTTGGATGGCCCCTTAAGCCATGGATGAGGTCACTGCTTAGAGGCTGCTCGACTTCTCCAATTGATGACTATCTCCCAAAGCGCTTTCCCTCGTTCATATACTCTCTTTTGATGCACTGAGCCAAATCTTGTTGACTAGATTGATATTGGATCAAGCTATTCGAAGGGGCATCTAAGATTATACATTCAAGTTGCTTGGACCTCACCTCCGATGGTTCTAGGCTTTAAGATGCCTTTCTAGCTAGATCAATTTTTGGAGATGCAAAATGACATCATTGTTCGGCCCCTTGTATGCACAAGCATTGGATGCACTTGCTTAGGATCCCTTTGGGACAACTTCGGGTTAGTTCTCATCGACTACGAATGTTGACAGATCACCATATACCATGGTTTGCTAGGATTTGCTAGATGTTCCACCTGTTAGGGTCCTGTAATTTACAGAATCTTAAGGTGAATGATTATTTCTAATTAGATCGTTTATATTGAAAATAATATTCCATGGCTTTCATTTATTTCCAAGAAAGAATTGTTGGTTAAAAAGGGGCAAAGAACAATTTCTCCTAGGTTTCAGAAATCCCATAGCCAAATTAAGCCTAAATACATCGTTTAATGCTTACCAATTAAACCCTCAAAAAACCCTCTAATATAAGGTTTTCGGACTTTATATTACCAACTCTGCCATAGCATATGATTAATGCCATCATCACTATAAACCTATGTTATGAATTTCGGGCATTTAAATATTTATATGATTTAACTTGCCATATGCCATTTACCCTATGTTTGGTTTTAAATGTAAATATGGCCCTACCCCGCCATCCTATCACAATAATCCTCCGCTACCCGACAAACCCGTCAACTCACGCCTCGTTAAGCTCCGTTCACTTACCCGCTCATCTACCTCACCTCGCATACATCTGACGGTCTTCAACGCATTTCACACCCCCCTCAGCCTTCAAACTTTAACCACTGGGGAGGGGGGGTTCTGAATTGAGCAGTTTCCCTTACCGCCATTCCTACTACATGGCGCGTCCATGCTAATTCGCACCCCCCCCTTCCGATGCTGTTCAATGCTCTTGCCCCCCTTCGAAATGGTTTTCCCTCCGCTCCGATACCACTCCCGCCATCGTTGCTCCACATCCACTAACCAATCCACTGCGCTACCACCACCGACTCCTGCGATTGCAATTGCTCCACACAACCTTTCCACACCATTCCCGTCCAAGGTTTATTGAATCATTGCTGTATGTTTTAAAAGGAAGTAGTGGGTTTTCCGTTTCAAGCTCCACTGTAACAGTAACCGACGCAGTAAAGACAGGCAGTTTAACAGAAAGTGCCCAGTACTACACCCAACACAGTTCACCAGCACACTCTTCTCAGCAACCGTTTTCCACCAAAGTAGAGCCAGATGTCAATATTGTTTTATCGCTGCCTCTTCAGCATCACACTAGCCATAATTATGATTACTCTGCAATCAATAACGGATTGCTAAAGTAAATACAACCACTGTTTTGGCTAGATTTATCGTATCACCGCCTTTGCATGGTTCCACCTGTTCAATTTTGGCTTGAATGTAATTAATGACGATCATAAAAGTAGATAGGGCAACCGACTTAAGTTTTAGTTAAATACTGCATGCATTTGCAGTATCAAGGGGAGACTGGAAGGGAGAAAGCCATTGTAAAATGCTCATCTAGTTGTAAGCACTTTTTTTGGATGAATGAAAGGACCTTGATGTTTCCAGATTCTTGTGTTATGTTTTAATGGTGATGTATTCCTTCATGTTATCTGCTTTCCTTATCCCGCCATTGCTTTATCTCTTTGCTGTGGATAAGAAAATTTTGTTCAAGATTTGTCACCGGGCACACTGCTCAGTCTTGAAACAATATCTATGTTTTGCTCTGAAATTTGAATGTAGAATTCAGATAAGGTCTGCTCTGCATTCACATTGAACCTTAATCTCTCCTCCTTTTCCATTTCACAAACTGTAGAGATCCATTGACATAATTAGCTTGCCTGGTTACACATGATTTTGGTTATTCATCCATTTAAATCTGTTTACACATGTTTGACTCCATAGCCCAATGGCCCTCTTCTGCTGTCTCAACCACAAATCTTCAAACAAACCTCTACGCACTAATAGCTAGCCTAAAATGCCCAATCAACAAAGCTATATCTAACAGAGAGATCCCTCTCTGGGTATAGATCCTAGGCCCGAAGAGGTTTTGATGTTGGCCCTCCAGGATTTTGTCTTCAACTTTCTGAATTATGGGGCACTAACATAGTGGCAACTCTGCTGGGGACAACTATCTCCAGTAATGCACTTGAAGTTTCAGGTTTGACTTTTGATGGTGAACATAAGTCAAACACCAGAAGGCTGTTCCATTCACCTGGCGACTCCATTGGCAGCAAAATTCAGAAACAGAGATTCACTGGCGACTCCACAAGCTCAAAATGGGATCAGTTGCAAGGAGATATGCTCCGATGAACATAGATTACATTCCAGGCTTCCCACACAAAATGCCTTGGTAAATTGGCAAAGAAATCTTCCTATTTTTCAAGATGAGAATGTTGATGATGCTTTGTTACATCTCATTAAATTTCATATACATTCATGGAAGTTGAAAGTCGAATGGCATGAGGATTGGCTCATGAAGATGTTCTTGGCAACATTAGAAGGAAAAGCGAGGAAATGGTATGAAGGTTTAAACCCTGGTAGCTTGTTTTCTTTAAAGGATTTCACAAAGCGTTTTATGAGCATTATAAAGTATATTCTCCATCTCTGTCATTAGTGGAAAATTGTTGTGGCCAGTTTGAGGATTTCATACAATACCTTGAAAGTATTGATGGAGATCTAGAAGATATGAATGATGAGGATTTGTTAGAAGCACTTTATGGATTTCCTTCTCAAGTTAATTGTCATGATGAGCAAGAGAAGTTAGTTGAAGATGAAATCAATCAAGAAATGAAAGTAGATTCCCATGATCTCTCTTTGGAGACAAATGATAATTCATTTGCTCCTTTGTATCAAACTAAAGAAGATATTCAACATCATAGTCAATCTTCACGAGAGAAAGAAAACAATTGTTGTTTAATCCAACGAAAACAAAGGCTGTCTCCTCCTTTAACTGAAGAAAAAATTAATCAGATTCTAAGTATGCAGCTAACCTCTCAATCTTTATGTGATCAGGAGATTAATTCTATTTGTTCTACTGCTGATTTATGTACTGAAGAAGAAACAAATGTAGAACAGATTGATGCCGATGTTGTTTTACATTCACAAGAAGGCTTATTGATAGAAATTATTCATCAAAATGATGGTCTTCAGATAGAATTTAGCAATCTCAATCAAGATATATCAAATGTGCTTAAGGGCAACATATTGGTATACAATGAAGATGCCATGTTAGATAATCATGGAGAATGTTTAGATATTCTCTTTGAGAATGATCTTGAGCATAACAAATTGGAACAAAGAGTAATCCTAGATGAAGCTTGTTATTTGAATCCTCAGTACCAAGTATTTTTCCAAGATCCTTTTGCTGGCCTCTTAGAATCATTTAAAGGAGGAGTATGTTATGCCATGGATGGTTTGCTACAGAATTTAAGGAAAAAGTTGAACACTTATGTTCTACGACAATTAAAATGGGAGTGGTCATTTCCTTTTTTCAGCTTGCTAAAAAATGTGAACAAGAATCACTCATGTAGCCATCTACTTGATTGGCTATATTGGAGAGAAGAGTTCACTTAGTATATATATTATCACTAGAGTAGAGTAGGATAGGTAGGTGTGCAAATAAGCTCAGTACTTCGAGCATTTTTCCAGTTTTAGTTTCAGATTGCTTTTCAGTTCTAAGAACAAGTGTGTTCCAGACTCCAGTTGTAGAGAGTTTAGATTTCGGCTTGAAGATTTTCGGCCACAAAGGTTTTGGTTGCATAATCTGAGATCAACCCAATGGATCAGGCCACTAGTCTACGATGTTTCTGACACTTCACTTAGAGAAGTGCCATCTCCAGCTGGAGGCACTATTAGGGTCCTGTAATTTACAGAATCTCAAGGTGACTGATTATTTCTGATTAGATCGTTTATATTGAAAATAATATTTCATGGCTCTCATTTATTTCGAAGAAAGAATTGCTTGTTAAAAAGGGGCAAAGAACGGTTTCTCCTAGGTTTCAGAAATCCCATAGCCAAATTAAGCCTAAATACATCGTTTAGTGCTTACCTATTAAACCTTCAAAAAACCCTCTAATATAAGGTTTTTAGACTTTATATTACCAACTCTGCCATAGCATATAATTAATGACATCATCACTATAAACCTATGTTATGTCTTTCGGGTATTTAAATATTTTATATGATTTAACTTACCATATGCCCTTTACCCTAAGTTTGGTTTTAAATGTAAATATGCCCCTACCCTGCCATCCTGTCACATTAATCGTCCACTACCCGACAAACCCATCAACTCACACCTTGTTAAACTCCCTTCACTTACCCGCTCATCAACCTCATCTCGCACAAATCCGACGGTCTTCAACGCATTTCGCACCCCCCTCAGTCTTCGAACTTTAACCACAGGGAGGGAGTCCGAAATGAGCGATATCCCTTATCGCCGTTCCTGCTACGTGGCACGTCCATGCTAATTCACACCCCCCCTTCCGATACTGTTCACCGCTCTTGCTCCCCTCCGAAATGGTTTTCCCTCCGCTCCGATACCGCTCCTGCAACCGTTGCTCCACATCCACTCACCAATCCGCTGCCCTACCACCACTGACTCCTGCCATTGCAATTGCTCCACGTAGCTGTTTCGCACCATTCTCGTCCAAGGTTTATTGAATCATTGTTGTATGTTTTAAAAGGAAGTGGTGGATTTTCCGTTTCAAACTCCACTGCAACAATAACCAACACAGTAAAGACAGAGGCAGTTTAACAGAAAGTGGCCAGTACTACAGCCAGCGCAGTTCACCAACACACTCTTCTCAGCAGCTGTTTTCTACCAAAGCAGAGCCAGATGTTAGTATTGTTTTATCGCTGCCTCTTCGACATCACACTAGCCAGAATTTTGATTACTCTACTGTCAATAACAAACTGCTAAAGTAAATACAATCACCGTTTTGGCCAGATTTATCTTATCACCGCCTTTGCATGGTTCCACTTGTTCAATTTTGGCTTGAATGTAATTAATGACGATCATAAAAGTAGATAGGGCAATCGACTTAAGTTTTAGTTAAATACTGCATGCATTTGCAGTATCAAGGGGAGACCAGAAGGGAGAAAACCATTGTAAAATGCTCATCTGGTTGTAAACACTTTTTTTGGATGAATGAAATGACCCTGATGTTTACAGATTCTTGTGTTATGTTTTAATGGTGATGTATTTCTTCATGTTATCTGCTTTCATTATCCCACCATTGCTTTATCTCTTTGCTGTGGATAAGAATATTTTGTTCAGGATTTGTCATTGGGCACCCCGCTTAGTCTTGAAACAATATCTATGTTTTCCTTTGAAATTTGAATGTAGAATTCAGATAAGGTCTGCTCTGCATTCACATTGAACCTTAATCTCTCCTTCTTTTCCATTTCACAAACTGTAGAGATCCATTGACATGATTAGTTTGCTTGGTTACACAGGATTTCAGTTATTCATCCATTTAAATCTGTTTACACCTGTTTGACTCCATAGCCTAATGGCCCTCTTCTGCTGTCTCAACCACAAATCTTCAAACAAACCTCTACGCACTAATAGTTAGCCTAAAATGCCTAATCAACAAAGCTATATCTAATAGAGAGAACCTTCTATGGGTCTAGGAGGGCTAGATCTTAGGCTCGAAGCTGTTTTGATGTTGGCCCTCCAGGATTTTGTCTTCAACCCAAAGAAGCAAACATCGCGATGTTTTCAAAAAATTGCGATTTTTTCCGGCCAACGAGTTTATCGGTGATGTTTTCCCGATTTTTTGAAAAAATCTCCGATCGACAAAAAATCGCGATTTGATACGAAAAAATCGTGGCATGCTAAAACAGCGGGGCTAAAATGCGATTTTGATGTTTTTTTTTTCATTTTCACATGGACAGGTTTGGTTATGAGAGCTAAGGAGTGAAGGAGGATAGCCAAGGAGGGAGATACGTGATCTACAAGCCCAAGATTGGACAAAAGTGAAGAATTTCTTGCAAGCCAAGCGAACAAAAATCGAATTTGGACCAAGTGTCTCCGACAAAACGTTTTTTCCAGGTATGGGCATCAAATTTGACCCATTTTTTTTGTTTTTTTCTTGTTCTTTCATGGGTTTCTATTACCCATGTATTTTTCATCATTTGTGATTGCATTTGGTTGTGTTTTTTTGTTTTTGTTTTTGTTTTATTGAGAGGAGAGGGTTTGTTTTGGTCAAAAATGCAAAAAATTGTTTGTTAAATTTTGTTTTTTATATTTCTTCTTGTGCTCTTAGTTTCTTCCCATTATTTTTGCTTGTGTTTCAACATGTATTTTTTCCCATTATCTTTGCATTGAGTTGAGGGTTTCTTTTGTGAAAAAAATCAAAATGTTGTATGTAAAATTGTAATTTTTTTAATTTTATTTTTTAACTTGCAATTTTTCTTGTGCCTGAGGTTCAAATTTCAACGTTCAAAGTTCAAAGTTTCCAACATGCCAAGGAAATTAGATCCTTTATGGGAATTTGGTGAACCTGATCAGGGGTTTGACCGATCAAACTTGACTTGCAAATTATGTGGTCATCACATGACAGGGGGGGTATACAGGTTGAAATACCACCTAGCACAAATTCCTGGGCATGAAGTAGGCCCTTGCACAAACACCAATCCAGAAATAATCAGAAGAGCCATGAACTCATTGGGAGAAATAGAAACCACTAAACTCAGCAAGGCAGCTCTGAAGAGTCAAATATCAGGGTTTAGAGTTGACTGTGAGAGTGGTAGTGGCTCTTCAGCATTAACCTCTTCTACAGGCAGCCCCGTAGCTGCCTCCTCATTTTTTGCTCCTAGAACCACTCACAGGGCACAACCATCTATCTCCTCCCTTATTAAAAAAAAGGAGAAGGAAGAAGTTGATAAGTTGTTGGGCAAACTGTTTCTTTGGAGTGATATTCCTTTCAGTGTTGCCAGAAACAATCCATTTTATCAGGCTACGATTGATGCTATCGCTGTTGTTGGCCCAGGATACAAAGCCTCTTCATATAATGACCTTAGAGGGCGCATTCTGCAAAATGAGAAAGCTGACTGCACCAAGAGATTGGAAGAGTTAAGGGCATCATGGGAAGTCACAGGATGCACTGTGATGTCAGATGGTTGGACTGATCATAGGGGTAGGACCCTTATTAACTTCTTGGTCAGTTGTTCCAAGGGGACAATGTTTATGAAATCTGTTGATGCATTTGCACATGTCAAAGATGCAAGCTTATTATGTGATTTATTAGATGTGTTCATTCTGAAGGTTGGGCCCCAAAATGTTGTCCAAATCATAACGGACAACGCTGCAAACTATGTTTCTGCTGGCAAGATGCTTATGGAGAGGTATCCGAGCATATTTTGGACACCTTGTGCTGCACATTGCCTTGAATTGATGTTGGAGGACATCGGAAAGATTGATTTTGTCAAAGAGATTGTAGAATCATCAAAGAGAATCACAAAAGTTATATATAATCATGCATATGTGCTTCATTTGATGAGGACATTCACCAACAAGAAGGAGTTGGTGCGGCCTGCTATTACACGATTTGCCACTAGTTTCATATCTCTTCAATCCCTCTTGAATTCTAAGTGGGATTTGAAGAGAATGTTTCTTTCAGATGAGTGGCGTGCTTTGACTATCAACAGCAATTCAGAGGGAGAGGCCATCTGCAGGTTGGTGTCATATCAGGAAAGTTTCTGGGCTAGAGTGGAATAGGTGTGCAGCATTACTGAACCTTTGGTAAAGGTTCTTAGATTGGTGGATGGAGACAAGCCCGCAATGGGCTACTTGTATGAGGCCATGGATAGGGCCAAAGAAGCTGTTCGCAGCTATTATGATGATAAGGGTGATGAGGGGTTTCAGAGACAACTTCTTTTATGGGAAGTGATTGATGATCGATGGAACAACACACTCCATCATCCCATTCATGCTGCAGGGGTCTTCCTGAACCCCGCATTTGCTTATTCATGTGGTTTCCTATTTGATGCTGAGGTCATGGATGACTTTTTCACTTGTGTTCAGAAGATGGTGCCAAATCCCTCAAAACGTGCAGAGATATCCAAAGAGATGGAGGTATACAGAATGGCAGGTGGCACCTTGAGCTTCGACATGGCTGTCCAGGATAGGACTACTAAAATGCCAGGTAAGATTTTCATTATTTTAAAATTTTTCTTATGTTTGTAACTTTATAAGTTTATCTTATTTGTTGTAACTTGTAACTTGTAGATGCATGGTGGAGGAGCTACGGTGGCGGATTACCAAAACTCCAAAAACTTGCCATTAGAATACTCAGCCAAACATGTAGCACTTCAGGATGCAAGCGCAGCTGGAGTGTATTTGAAATATTCCAACTAATTTTTTGAATTCATTAAATATTTTTTTTAAAATATTTAATTTATTAATTTATGACCCTTGTACAGGTTGGAGGCCCAGCGGCTCAATGACATGGTTTACGTCTACTACAATCTTAGATTGTGGGTGAGACAACTTGAGAGGACCCCTGATATGGAAGCCATCTCTTTAGATACGATTGACACCACTGCTGAATGGAGGGTTGAGGCTGAGAGACCTGTCATGGAGTCAACCCCTGATTGGATAGAGTAGGAGGTAGTGGAGGGGGAGGACGAGGAGGAGGAGCACCAGCAGCAGGAGGAGGAGGAGCAGGAGGAGGAGGTGACACCACCTACCACTACTACCGGTAGAGGACGTGGTCTGCCTCCTTTAGCTCCTAGTGCTTCAGGTTCCCGTTCTGGTGCTTCAGTTTCTACTTCTAGAGCACGACAAAGCCCATTGCTAGTCCCGCCAGCTTCTTCATCTAGAGAGAAAGGCAAAGCTGTTGTATTTTCTCGCAAGAGGGGCAGAGGAAATCAATAGGATATGACCATAGGTTATATGATGCATTGACATTCCTTTGTATATGACATTATGACTCATGATATGAGAAACATTAATATATTTTTTGTTGATATTTTGAGGCTGAGTTGACTCTTGAGACTCAGGACTTAGTATTCAGGACAGGATTCAGTTTTATGTGTGATGTAGCACTAGACATGATATTACACATCTTATATATTAGTTTTTTTTCATATTTAGGTGTCAATGCATTTATTTTATGATGTAGATGCTTTAGATATTAAAAAAATTGAAAAAAAATGAATATTTTTGTATGTGCCGATTTTTTCCCGATTTTTATCGATGTTTTCCCGATTTTTACGATTTTTTCCGATTTTTTCCCCTTGCCGATTTAATCCCGATCGCGATGTTTGCAACATTGCTTCAACCTTTGGAATTACGGGGCACTAACACCACCTACAAGAGTTGGAGATAGAGATGCACCTTAGTTTTAAGTGTCCCCTTTACTATGAGATTAGAGGATGTTATCACTACCTTTGTAGGGACTTGGGGGGCTTCCTCTCTAAGATGCATGCCATGTGCCTTTTTGGATGACTAGGACAATCACCTCATACTTTCATGTTGATCCATTAGACTGGAGCAATAAACAATGTGAAAATTCCCAAAATGCACCAGACAATAGAATGGTGAGACCTTGAGACTCTCTTCAGCTTCCCCTTTGTAAGAGAGCAACTGTATCAATGAGACAAGTTTGTGTTGAGATTTTGAGGTAGCATTGGGTGTGCTCTAGCCCGGAAATTTTGTGGAGGAAGATACACAAGACCTCCAAAACCCAGAAAGTGTTTGGAGAAATTTCATCTGGTGTGTGAGATATTAAAATAATTAATTTTTTAATGAGGACCCTAAGTTTAACTTAGGGATTAGAAAAATTAAAGTGAGTTAATTAAACACATGTGATGAAATGTTCTAAGTGACATGGATCAAGCAGCCATTTAATCTAAGCCGTGGATAAGAGATTAAATCACAACTGTTGATGTGTCAATGAGAAAAGTATAAAGGAAATGCTTGGGGTCAGTTGGAGACACACACAGAGTTTAAGAGATCGAATTCTTCTGACGGAGCAGTGCTCGGACGAAGATCTGATCTGAGTGACTCAGAGTTGCAGTGAGGGGCAGATGCAGTGATTGGCCAGGAGGGCCAAGAGTATAGTGCAGAGCAAGGGCAACAGAGACGCAATGGAGGTAGCGCAACCATCAGAGAGTGTGATGCAGTCCCTCAGGAGGGTGACGCATGCCCACGCAACATCTCCAAGCAGAAGTTCAAAATTCGTCCATAAGCAAGGGTTTTTGAGCTAGCAGGATTGAAATCGAGATCTGGGAGAATCAGATCCACGTAGAGCTAGGGTGACGCAGTCCCTCAGCCTAGGCTACACAGGCTTACACAGTTGCTACGTAGAGCCAGCTGGGGCTTCACCAGTTGCTCATCTAGATCAGCTGGGACTTGCGAGAGTGAGGTATATCTCACATTTTCTTTGATTGCTGAAGTTTTCTCTGTTGGGTTAGACGAGTTTATGGCACCGTAGATGTGCTCAGAAATTGCTGCTTAATAATAATAAACCCTCATATCTACTGCACCGATTTTCCTGCGTCGGGTTTTTCTGGGGACATTTGTTCGAAAAATCTGTCACTTTGTCATATGAGCGTGCTATTCAGTAAATTATCTGTATGTGTAGGCTGTTAATTGTGTTTACTTTGCTATTAATTCTGAATTTTCAGATTAATAACTTGTATATTTAATCAAGTAGGAGAAGTAAATCGAGATTTAATAGTAGGGTTTCTTAGTTAAGAAATTTTCACATGGTATCAGAGCATTGCAGATAAAGCTGAATCTCCAGCAAAATCGGCTGAAGAAATTCTTGCTGCAGAAAGCAGCTGAAGCGGTAGAGATCCAGAGAGGGTAGCGCAACATCAGGAGGACGTAGTCCCTGCAGAGGCTACGCAGGGGCTGACGCAGTCGCAACTGAGTGACGCAGAGACAACGTAGTGCCTTCTAGAGGGATGCAGGGGCAGCCTGGGCTGCGCAGTCGCTACGCAAAGGCTGCGCTGAGCCAATCTGCTCACGCAGAGGCTAGCCGGAGGGACGTAGTCCAGTCTTGAGTTGCTGTGCAGTGTTTCCGTGGTTTGGAAGCATGGCTTCAGATCTTCAGTAGTTGCTAGTGTGGTGGAGATTTTGCCAGTGTAGAATCGTGCCTAGCTAAGTTGATAAAGAGAGGGAGGAGGACAGTTGCTCAGCGGATTTGCGCCAAACATATTTGAGATTTGATTAGGAGGGTGATCGTAGAGAACTGTTCAATTGTTTTTGGATGAAGATTTCTGGGAGGGAAATCAGTTCTCAGAGGGAGCAACTACTATAGAGGGTTTCTATTCGCCAAGAAACCCAGATCCAATATTTCTATTGAGTGTTGCAACAGAAGAGGGAGAGGAGTATCTGTTCTGACAAATTTGAGCAAAGATGGCTTCTCATGGACTGAGAGATCAGGACAGGTTGGACGACATGTCCAACTTTGTTATCTAGAGGGCCAGGATCCTGACAATCCTGGATGAGTATGACATCAAGGACCATGCTTAGAATGTCCTAGCTGTATCTGCGAATCCAGATCCTTTGAAGAAATTCAAGGAGAATCAAGCACAGGCAAAGCACTTGATCATGGACAGAGTCAAAGATCACGTCGTGCCACATATTGCCAGGAAGAACACGACAAATGAGATGTGAACAACTTTGGAGACGATGTATCAAGGAGGCTTTGTCCAAAGGAAGATGCTTCTGGAGAATCAGATGTGGTTGTTCCAGATGCAAAAGGGTGAGGAGATAGATCCCTTTCTCTTCAGATTTTAGACTATCCGGGATCACCTGATTGCCATGGGTGCGACTCTGGATGAAGGGCTCTTGGTGAGGACTGCCCTGAATGCAGTCACCAAGGAATGGGAAATGTTTGTCCAAAGCATCTTGGGCAGGGCAGCGTTACCATCCTGGGTAGACATGTGAGCAATCCTCCATTAGGAGGAAATCATGAGATTTACCAAGAGGCAAAGCAGTAGCAGCGGAACAATCAAGGTAAAGAAAGAAGAGGAGGAGGATGCAACCCTTGCATCAAAGGAATGGAGGCAGCAAGGGAAGAAGAAGAAGGACCTATCCAAGGTCCGGTGCTTTAATTGTGGCGAACTTGGACACTTAGCCAACACTTGTCCTAAGAAGAAGGACAAAGGATATTCTGAATCCAAGGCAACAACAACAAAGGATGATGGGAGTGATGATGACGTAACCATGAGTGCTCGTGAGCCACATAAGTGAGGCAACATTGATCTGTAGAGCAGCTACAGATGGGAGAGACAGGATACTTGAGTAGCCCAACTCTTGGATCACATACGAACTACGAGAGCCTTAAGACGGTAGCGAGACAAGTGGAACAGTGGGTGCAAAAGATTACAGTGAAGCAAAGGGTAGTGCTGAGACGCTGTACAGGGAGCAACACAGTGTAGAGGCATCAACAATGTAGAAGCAGCAGCGTAGAGGCTGATGGGACTTCAACAACGCAGAGAGGCAGTGCTTACGCAGTGCAGAGCTGTAGTAGCGCAATAGCTTCAGGAGGACAACGCAGAGTAGTAGCCAAGGAAGATTTCAGTGATGAGATGCAACCTGACTTGTCTGTCAATGATTGGGTTGGGGTCTTTCAGTTGCTTACTTCTCAGCAACTGAGTTGCAGTGCAACAGTTAGCAGTGGCAGTGCTATGGGCAGCATGAGGCAGCAAATTGAGAGGGAGCTGCAGTACAGATGTAGCAGTGTCAGTGGCAGTGACATGGGCAGCGGTACAGAAAGCAACAACGCAGTGGATGGAAGGCAACATGCCAAGCATTAGCAGCGCAGAGACCGATGCCGAGATCTTGCGATACATGGTGTGGATGTATTGCTAGAGCACACTCCGTGCTAAGAGGGAGTGTTGAGATTTTGAGGTAGCATCGGGTGTGATCTAGCCTTGAAATTTTGTAGAGGGGCTAAGACACACAAGACCTCCAAAACCCAGAAGGCGTTTGGAGAAATTTCATCTGGTGTGTGAGATATTAAAATAATTAATTTTTTAATGAGGACCGTAAGTCTAACTTAGGCATTAGAAAAATTAAAGTGAATTATTTAAACACATGTGATGAAATGTTCTAAGTGACGTGGATCAAGCAGTCTTTTAATCTAAGCCGTCGATAAGAGATTAAATCACGACTGTTGATGTGTCAACGAGAAAAGTATAAAGGAAAGGCTTGGGGTTAGTTGGAGACACACAAACAGAGTCGAAGAGATCGAATTCTTCTGATGGAGCAGTGCTCGGACAAAGATAAGATCTGAGTGACTCAGAGTTGCAGTGAGGGGCAGATGCAATGATTAGCAAGGAGGGCCAAGAGTATAGTGTAGAGCAAGGGCAACAAAGACGCAGTGGAGGCAGCGCAACCATCAGAGAGTGTGGCGTAGTCCCTTAGGAGGGTGATGCAGACCCACGCAGGGTCCATGTAGACGCAGTGTAGCATCTCCAAGAAGAAGTCCGAAATTTGTCCGGAAGCAAGGGTTTTTGAGCCAGCAGTGCTGAAACCGAGATCCGGGAGAAGCAGATCCACACAGAGCTAGGGTGACGCAGTCCCTCAGCCTAGGCTACACAGGCTTACGCAGATGCTGCGCAGAGCCAGCTGGGGTTTCACCAGTTGCTCATCCGGATCATCTGGGACTTGTGAGAGTGAGGTATATCTCACATTTTCTTTGATTGCCGAGGTTTTCTCTGTTGGGTTAGCCGAGTTTATGGCACCCTAGATGTACTCAAAAACTGCTACTTAATAATAATAAACCCTCATATTTGATGCACCGGTTTTCCCACATTGGGTTTTTCCTGGGACATTTGTCTGAAAAATCTGTGTCTCACTTTGTCATATGAGCATGCTATTCAGTAAATGATCTGTATGTGTAGGCTATTAATTGTGTTTACTGCGCTATTAATTCTGAATATTCAGATTAATAACTTGTATATTTAATCAAGTATGAGAAGTAAATCGAGATTTAATAGTAGGGTTTCTTAGTTAAGAAATTTTCACAGTTTGAAGGAGCCAAACCATACATCAACCGAGGATTCCTTAGAGTGGAAGAGGAATCAGTTCTAGATAGATTGAGTGTAGGGTGCCTCCGGCCCATTCGATTGCCTCCCAACTCCAGAGGAGTAGTCAAACATCTATTCACATTTTTTTTCCTACAAACTTGGATGCTAGGAGTATCCTCCAATCCTACATCCCCCATGATCATATAGCTAGACCCCTTGATCGTTCTAGAGGACTTGGACAACGAGCCAATGCCCAATTTCCCCCCCTTGCCTTCGGCCATTAGACCTAGAGGACCTTGACATCCTTAGCTTCATTGTATGATCTCTCTCTCTCTCTGTATAGGCTTGTGAGTTGTCCACTTTTGCAATCTTGAACACACAATATATTGTATATTGTGGCACTATACCCTTGTCATAGCTATATACATATATTTTGAAGTTTTACTACTGTAGATTTTTTTTCTTTATGTTATTTTGGGCTTTCTTTAGGAGCCGTTCTCACACTCCCACATTGTGTTTATACTAGTTGTATTTTTCAGTCCCATTGACCTATTTTGTGGTCATTCATTGGACATTAATAAAATTATCTTATCTTTTCTTACAAGAGTCTCCGATCACTCACGAGTACTCATGATTCCGACTCTGATCTTCAACCAAACAAGCCGATTTGAATCTTGACGAGTGAAACTCGTGTTGACCGAGTTTGACTCGTGGTCAACACGAGTTTAACTCATGATTTCAGCAATTTGTTGAGGATTCGACGTGCCACTGAAACTCTTAGGTTAAATGTCCACAGGGTTTTATTTTGTGGTTTCGCTTTCACTTCTTCTTGTCGCCCGCCGCTCTCGGAGTTGGCTTTCATTTCTTGTTGTTGCCCGCCTATCTAGAGACGTGGATCAAACAACACCATTGTCACGTTCTTCCCTCATTGCACGCACTTCGGCTTTGATAAATCAAAACCTTTTCTCTAATTCGTCAAGGTCATGATGGGTTTTGCTGGTCAGATTCATGTATACAATATTAGGCAGTCGGCTTCATGTATTAGGCAACAACTTTAGCATTGGTCGACTCACTCGTCTTACCAAACTACGTTGCTTTCCGGGTTTTCTATGCCTTAGGGCCAGCGACACCACCCTTCCCTCACCCAAAGAGTCACCTAAGTGAACTATGGGTCTGCTTATCAAACACGAACTACTTGTGCCGGTGCTCATGCCGGTAGCTATTGACTTGGATGGTATACGTACATATTTGTGGCTACTCCCCAATGGTTGAGTAACGCTTTTGTCCTTCAATAATATCATTTTGAAAAAATGAAACTAGTTGTAGTATGTTAGAGTTCTATATTAGTTTGAATAAAAGCAAATCATTGCAGATTGTTGGATCTTTACAAGGACCTATAATAGTTCCTTAAATTCATTTGTTGTCATAGAGTGTATAGGTGATCTACCAATGGGTGTCACGCATTACCAATCCAAACTTTACCAATTTAGAAGTCATGCTATTGTAACGCCAAGTAAGATTTTAGCAAGTCCGCAGTGTTGGTTGACAAAAACATGGAAGTTCCTATTTTTGAATGTTTTCCAATACTAAATATATTTTATACTTGAAGTATACAAATCGTCCTCATAATTTTTTGGACATTTATTGATATTATACAATGTTTGGACATGGCTTTATTGAATATCAACAAAAATTGTTTTTTTTATTTATTTATTTATTATTATTATAAATTCAATATATGTGTTGTTGAAATTTGGTACCGGAGGACAGGTGGTTCCCTAAGGCTTTGATCTTTGGCCTAGGGAAAAGTGTCCAAAAGAATTTAATTTTTTCCCCTAAAGTGACTTTATAATTCTTATAAAGTCAAATCTAATTTAAAAGTGACTTTAAGTGATAAAGTTACAAAAGTCTAATTTTAAAGTGACTTTAATAAAGTCAATGTAAAATTAGAAAGGAAAAAGTGACTTTGGAAATAAATGACCAAGTGGGTCTTTATTAAAGTGGGGTGAATTAAAAAATAGAAAGTGAGATTTAAATGAGCATTTAATCTCAGCCCTAGATCTCAATCTATTTCAACCATTGGATTTAGGGATTCCCCAAAAAGTCACTTAGGGTTAGATTAAAGGAGGAAAAGGAGGAAAAGGTCATTCCTATTATTTCATGAGCAAGATTGAGAGAAGGAGAGCAAGAGAGCAAGGGAGATTTCGGGGCAAAGGAGGAGAAGGAGGCACACTACACACATTCCAAGGCAAGATTGTACAAGACATTTTAGCAAGACCGTACAATCGAGTTTGCACGCAAAGAGGCGTATTTTTAGGCACGATTTCGAGAAAGGAGGCCGTACAAGAAGGCCGCACAACAGGTTTGCACAGAAATCGAGGAGGAATTTAAGGGAGGTCAGATACAAGAAGTGGTCGTGATTTTGAGACGCATTTCTAAAGTAAATCCATATTACAACTGTTTTTTCCGCATTGAATGAATGTACGGATGTTGGTAGAAGAAGCCAGTATACAATAATAAGAAGATTTAAGGCTGAAAACTTACACGAAATCAAGGAGGAATTAGATACATTTATTCGTTCAGTTACTGTTACACATTTTCTAGTATGGTAATATACCAAACGTATAAGTTGTAAAAGTTTACTTGCTGATTTTTTGCTGAATATTTCTCTCACTGTAAAAAGCATTTTCCAGAAATAAGAAGGAGCTTTCGAACTGGTTTTCCCCAAGAGTTGTAGGGGGTTTTTCTAGGGTCATGTTGACCAAAAATATATGTGTCAAAATGTGTGAATGACTGTTTTATGTGTGCTGATATTTATTTTTGCATTTTCCAGCATTCTATAATTTTTCCAGAATTTGTGTTTTCAGCAAAATTTATTTTCCAGCTTGTTAAATGTATGGATATGGGAAAGGGCATTTAACTATCTTGGAGTAATAGGGTGAAACTGAGAACCGGGGTGGGAAAGCAGAAATTTCTACATGGTATCAGAGCTTGAGTGCTGAAAGAGCAGTTTGGGACGGCAAGGAGAAAAATACAGCCTGCTGATTTTTCACTTAGAAAATTCCAGCAAGCTGATTTTTTCACAAACAAAATTTTTATCTTTACTACAGCAGTGCTATTTTTCAGTTTTAGGACAGCAGGATGTCTTTGGGACTGAGGGTGGAGGATAGGTTGGATGGGCATACCAATTGCAGTGTTTGGAAGGAGAGAATGCAGAGTATCTTTGAGGAGGCGGAAGTCTGGGACATAATGGTGCATACTACACAGAACCCTGTAAATGTGCCTACTGATGCTACTCAGTTGGCAGCATATAATAAAAAGAACAACAAGGGTAAGAGACTGATTCTAGACGGAATCAAA
This sequence comes from Pinus albicaulis, assembly GCA_034641835.2. Taxonomy (NCBI): domain Eukaryota; kingdom Viridiplantae; phylum Streptophyta; class Pinopsida; order Pinales; family Pinaceae; genus Pinus; species Pinus albicaulis. Next base: position 1,111,847,941 of record CM076575.1, on the reverse strand, counting down.
GACCATTGCATTCCTCATGTGAGAGGAAAGAGAAATGCTCATGAGATGTGGATAGCATTGACCAACCTCTACCAGAGTACCAATGAAAACCGGAAAATGGTCTTGAAGGAGAAGCTGAAGAACATTAAGATGGGTAAGACTGATAGTGCAGCTGGATATCTCACAAAGATTACTAATGTGAGAGATGAGTTGGCAGCGATTGGAGAGGCCATTCTACCCACTGAGTTGGTGCGGATTGCAGTGAATGGCCTCCCCAGTTCATGGATGAACTTTGCTGATGGGGTTTGTGCACGTGAGACCCTTCCCACATGGGAGAGGTTCTGGGATGATTGCATTCAGACAGAGATTAGGAAAGGTCAGCTTGGGGCAGCCAAGCCAGTTGAGCAGGATGAGGATGTAGCACTGTTGGCAGGACGCAAGAAAGGCAAAGGGAAGAAGCAGGCTTCCACAAGCAATGGTGGGGGCAAAGGCAAAGGTAAAGGTAAACATGATAACACACATAAGGACTATTTCAAGGTGAAGTGTTGGAATTGTCAGAAGATGGGACACTATGCAGTTGTGTGTCCGAAGAAGAAGAAGAAGAAGGGGAAGAACTAGAGCATGGCAGCTTCAGCAGAGGTTGAGGACTTTGCAGATCGTTTTGACCGAGAGTTTGGGTTCACTGCGTGTGAGTCCTCTAGTGTGGGATCATCTGCCATAGAGGTTCAGAGGGAGCATGCATTTCCCTCGATTAGTGGAGCATCTTCGGGTATCTGGTATGTGGACAGTGGGGCTTCACGTCACATGACAAGAGTCCAGGTACTTCCTCGTAGCTTCAGAGTGGACCGACAGGAGGTAGCACTGCATACGTAGTTGTTAGAGCAACATAGGGGACATCGGCGCATTTCAGAGGAGTCCAAACTCTCCCTGAAGGTGTCGATGTTCTTTTATGTGCCAAAGGATGTTGAGGAAGAACCTCATATCCGCCTACTTTGGAGGATATGGATATGAGGGTACTATTCAGGAGTTGCATGCTGATGTATTCTGTGGGCAGATACCTTAATCAGGGGAGGATAGGTGTACGCTATGCAAAGGTGTACAAGTTTGCATTTTAGTCCCTTTTGGCATTGAGCAGCAGTACCGACAGCAGAGCTAGCAGTTCTGAGTTGTGTGAGATTTGGCACCGCAGGATGGGGCACATGTATCATGGAGCCTTGAGGACTTTGCGGGAGATCACTACAGGTGTGCCAGATTTCAGTATTGATCACTTTGATACTTGCAGAGGATGTGCGATGGGCAAGTTTGCCAAATCCCCTTTTCCCAGCAGTGACAGCAGAGCGACTGGGATACTTGATTTGATTCATTCCGATGTGAGCGGTCGGATATCTCATGTTTCCTTGAATGGATATGAGTACTATGTGTTATTCATTGATGATCACTCCAGGAGGACCTGGATTTATTTCTTGAAGACCAAGAGTGAGGTCTTCAAGCGGTTTCAGGAGTTCAGAGCTCTTGTGGAGACACAGACAGGTCGGAAGATCAAGTCCCTGAGGTCGGACAATGGAGGAGAGTACACCCTTGGAGAGTTTGTTGACTATTGTGCAGAGGCATGCATTAGGAGGGAGTTCACTGTTCCTTACAACCTCACAGAATCTGGAAGCTATAGAGGAAGAATGCATCCACTCCGAGGGCCTGCAAAGGCTGTTACATGACTGTGGTTGCCATTGCTTGTGGCAGGTCGTAACATGCCACCGTTTATTTCAGTGAACAGGAGTCCGCATCGTGCCTTGGGGCACATGACTCTGGAGGAGGCTTTTTCTGGGAAGAAGCCTGATATGGGTCATCTTCGTATCTTTGGGTGCATGACATACTCCTACATACCCAAGGAGAAGAGGACCAAACTAGAGCCCACCGCAGAGAAGGTTATCTTTGTGGGCTACAGTGAGACCTCCAAGGCCTTTCGGATTTACATTCCTGCGCAGAGGAAAGTTGTTGTCAGGCGGGATGTGAAGTTCGAGGAGGACAGGGCCTTTAGGAGGTCACGGGAGTTAGAGTATCTGGATCAGCCAGACCCTCAACAGCAGTTGAGTCAGTCGCAGGGATCCAGTGGGCAGGGATCAGGAGGATCCGGAGGTACATCTATGATGATGTCAGGTCCGTCAGTGGGGAGTGGCTCGCAGAGTCAGAGGGGTGGTGCTATGGGCAGCACGCAGAGCAGTCCACAGAGCAGTTCACTGGGGAGTCCACTGATGGACAGTTCACACGGTACCTCAGCATCTACAGGTTCAGGTGCAGGCAGGAGGACAGCAGACAGACAGTCAGGAGTTCAGGCTCCCGATGTTGAGGAGGAGGAGTTTTATTCTCCGGCGGGAGAAGTGTGCTCAGGGAAGAGGAAGCCCAAGTGGCTTCAGGACACCTTGAGAGATGCCACATCTGTTGCTGAGCCTAAGAGGCCGGTCAGAGAGAGCAGACCACCTGAGAGGTTTTGTAGCTATATGGCAATGGCTACCAGCGTCTTTGACTTTGAGCCTTCTAGCTATGAGGAGGCAGCTAGCCAGCAGGTCTGGAGAGAGGCCATGCAGGAGGAGTATTCTTCTATCATGAAGAATGATGTTTGGGAGGTGGTGCCGAGGTCTGAGGGCAAATCCGTGGTTACTTCCAGATGGCTTTACAAGGTAAAGCATGCTACAGATGGCAGCATTGAGAAATTCAAAGTGAGGTTTGTGGCTAGAGGGTTCTCCCAGGTAGAGGGAGTCGATTATGAGGAGACCTTTGCTCCCGTGGCTCGATATACTTCGATCCGCTCCATTATATCGATAGCAGCGGAGATGGGTTGGAAGATCCACCAGATGGATGTGAAGACCGCATTTCTCAATGGCTTCATACAGGAGGAGGTGTACATTAAGCAGCCACAGGGCTTTGAGGTGCATGGGAAGGAGTCCCATGTGTGTAGACTGAAGAAGGCCCTTTATGGCCTGAAGCAAGCTCCCAGAGCTTGGTACTCTAGGATAGATACATACTTGCAGGAGATGGGTTTCACAAAGAGTGATGCAGATCCGAACCTTTACTTTATTGTGATAGGTGAGGAGCCTCTCATTCTGGTGTTGTATGTGGATGACTTGGTCATTACGGGTGCAGAGAGACTCATAGAGCACTGCAAGAGAGATCTTGCGGCGGAGTTTGAGATGAAGGACATCGACTTGATGCATTACTTTTTGGGTTTGGAGGTGTGGCAGGAGGAGGGGCATTTCTCCCTGGGGCAGGGGAAGTATATTGTGGACATCCTTGGCATATTCCACATGGAGGATTGTAGACCCATGTCGACACCGATGATCACCAACTGGAAGAAGCTTCATGCTTCGGATTCCGAGTTGGTGGATCCCACATTGTACAGACAGCTGATTGGTTCCTTGATGTATTTGGTCAACACTAGGCTAGATATTTGTTTTGCAGTCAACACGATGAGTCAGTTTATGTGTGAGCCTAGGAAGGTTCATTGGGTGGCTGCAAAACACATTTTGCGGTACTTGCAGGGGACAGTGGATTATGGTCTGGACTACAGGCAGGGGGATGGAGTGAGATTGATAGGTTACACTGATTCTGATTGGGCAGGTTGTGCTTCTGATAGGAAGAGCACTTCAGGGTGTTGTTTTGGGTTGGGCTCGGCAGTGGTGTCATGGTTCAACCGAAAGCAGCAGTCAGTAGCATTGAGTTCAGCGGAAGCAGAGTATATGGCAGCCAGTCTAGCTAGTTGTGAGGCCATCTGGCTTCGCAAGATGTTGTTTGGTTTATTTGGTCAGCCGTTGAGACCTTCAGTGATTTACTGTGATAATCAGAGTTGCATTAAACTCACGGAGAATCCAGTATTTCATGACAGGTCAAAGCATATCGGCATCAGATATCACTTCATCAGAGACTATGTTTAGAAGGGAGCTGTGAAGCTTGAGTATATTCCCACTGATGAGCAGGTTGCAGATATTCTTACCAAAGCCTTACCACGGGGCAAGCATGTCTACTTCAGAGACAAGATGGGTGTGGTGAGGAACACCTTTCTCGGTAAGAGGGAGTGTTGAAATTTGGTTACCGGAGGACAGGTGGTTCCCTAAGGCTTTGATCTTTGGCCTAGGGAAAAGTGTCCAAAAGAATTTAATTTTTCTCCTAAAGTGACTTTATAATTTTTATAAAGTCAAATCTAATTTAAAAGTGACTTTAAGTGATAAAGTTACTAAAGTCTAATTTTAAAGTGACTTTAATATAGTCAATGTAAAATTAGAAAGGAAAAGTGACTTTGGAAATAAATGACTAAGTGGGTCTTTATTAAAGTGGGGTGAATTAAAAAATAGAAAGTGAGATTTAATGAGCATTTAATCTCAGCCCTAGATCTCAATCTATTTCAGCCATTGGATTTAGGGATTCCCCAAAAGTCACTTAGGGTTAGGTTAAAGGAGGAAAAGGAGGAAAAGGTCATTCATTATTTCATGAGCAGATTGAGAGAAGGAGAGCAAGAGAGCAAGGGAGATTTCTGGGCATTGAGGAGGAGGAGGCAGCAGCTTGGCACACATTCCAAGGCAGCATTTTAGCAAGACATTTCAGCAAGACCGTACAGCTGAGTTTGCACGCAGTGAGGCAGATTTTAGGCACGATTTTCGAGAAAAGGAGGCCGTACAGCAGGTTTGCACAGAAATCGAGGAGCAGAATTTAAGGGAGGCTGTACAACAAGTGGCTGTACCTTGGCACGCATTTCTAGGCAGAAATCCGTACAGTCGTACACTTGTTTTTTTTCTGCACAGAAATCGAGAAATCGTACATCAGATTTTTTGGCAGCTTGCACGCTTTTCTAGGCAGGCCGTACATCAGCATTTAAGGCTGAAAGTTGGCACGAAAATCGAGGAGGACGTACAGCATTTATTGCTGTTCTGTTTTTGCTGTTTGCACATTTTCTGAGGTGGTGGTTAAGCACGGAAAACGAGATAAGTTGTAAAGTCTGTTTGCTGAGTTTTTGCTGAATATTTCTCTCACTGTAAAAAGCATTTTCCAGAAATAAGAAGGAGCTTTCGAATTGGTTTTCCCCAAGAGTTGTAGGGGGTTTTTCCAGGGTCATGTTGACCAAAAATATGTGTCAAAATGTGTGAATGACTGTTTTATGTGTGCTGATATTTATTTCTGCATTTTCCAGCATTCTATAATTTTCCCAGAATTTGTGTTTTCAGCAAAATTTATTTTCCAGCTTGTTAAATGTATGGATATGGGAAAGGGCATTTAACTATCTTGGAGTAATAAGGTGAAACTGAGAACCGGGGTGGGAAAACAGAAATTTCTACATGTGTATATATTTATTTATTGTATTCACCAATTTTTTCACATTTTTTTCCCGATCCATTTAAAACTCTTCGCTCTTTTGCCTCGCCGATTTATTGCCGATTCCGAGTCTGGTAACATTGGTTTAAACATATTTTGCTAACATGACATTGAGCGAAGACCCTAGCAAAGATTTGTCTTTTTCAATAATAAATATATTCATTCAGACTCAATTGTTCATTTCCTTTTCCATCACTCATTTCCTTTCCAATGAATCTAAGTTGTGGGAAATTTTTTTTTGGCGTCAAAATTCTGACATGAATCTGGGTTGGGTATGCCATTATTATGAATCAAACATATGCAACACAATTGCCATTAGAAGGTCCTAAAGTCTACTTCTCTTCATATTTATATTTTTAATATTGTATGCTTCATAATTATGAATAGCTGTAGCGATTGATTATAATTTATATTCAAGGCATAATAGGAGCATTCGTAATGCCTTGTACCAGAAGTGAAATGCTTATTTCCATCTATTGCATTGATCACCTTTTGGTCGCTACATGTTATGGATGTTATTTTGTTATTTTCTGTTACAGTTACATATAATCGATTAGCTAATCTACCAAACAGTGGGTTGTTGACAATGTAGTTTTTTCACAAACAAGGGATTCATCTCATAGTTCAACATAGGAAGTAATAATTTAGAAGTAAGTTGCAAAGATGACATTAACAATAATTATCAGAACTGGGTGATTTGTACTGGAATTGGACACTCGAGACTTGTCAAGACCCTACAGTGCCTGAAGTGCTATCTGAACCAGACTGGAGCATTTATCAGGCTTGTTGAGACAGGTTCACAACTGATTCAGACTGGCAAGATCATTGGTGGTTTCAAGGGGCTGACGAAATGAAAATTAAATTAAAAACAAAAGAATAACCCCTCCCCCTCCATCCCAAACCCATAAACAAGCAAACTTCATATATTTGGTGATCTAATGGTTTGGATATACATTGATATCTGTATATGTTTGTTTGTCTATACTCTCTTTACATATATAATTTTGCGTATTTTATATGTTTTATAGTAATACTGGTTCATAAACTGGTTCGCAGGGCAGTTTTGGTCTGGTTTCAGTTTTATACTGGTCTAGTCCTTGGCTGGTTCTGGTTCTGATAACTTCAACCTAACACCCAATTAATAAGTTAACTCTCTTTTGAGAATTGATATATTCAGAGGCTCATTATTCCTTTTCTTTTGAGTCCCTCATATGGACATTCTATTGCTTTTTTTGTGACAAAAATTGAAACCATCTATAGTTAAGTCACTTATTATGCATAATCTAAAGAGGTTTGCAGAACTCTAATTGAATCCTATGCATTGTGGATAATCCTATATTCCGATTTTCTTTTTCATACTTATAATATTTAATATTGGTTTGCTTCATAACCGTTGTTAAACTACAAATGATTTACAAATTTTTCAACACAGAATTCTCTTCATTGTAATATTCATTTACTATTCATTATTTCAAGTCTGTGTCTTGTCTTTTCTTGAAAAGTGATTTTATTTTTATGTTTTACAAAGTTTAGATTAGTTTTATACTAACGTAGAGATTGTTCAAATTAGGATTCGATGTGCTGAAAGTGGCGAGGAAAGCTTGGACACAGAGTTGGTCTACTCATTAAAGTGTCACATTTCTCATGAGGTCAACCATTTGCATGAAGGACTGAAACATGTATGTCTCACTTGAAAACAAAAGTGTGTCAAACCAATGTTCTTTTTTAACAGTATCATTTCGGCTCAATAAAGTTATGTCTTATGTCACATCTCTTTTGTTATTTTATTGTTACTTATTGTAGTAAGGTCCTTTGTTGTCATCTTTTTGCAACCTTGTCACTTTGTCTCATATATTTGGCGTGTCTTTACATGAAATGTAATTGTGGGCCATTATTTATTCTTATTTTGGTAACATTTTTTTTGCAAAATGATTGATTGATGTTGATCGGAAACATTTATATAACATGACAGAATTCCCATTTACCAGACTAACAAATGGTCAACACTGAAGAGCTAGGATTTCATTAGATGTTTCTTTATTTGATGTCTGTTTTCTATGTAAATCTTTCGAAGAGTGAACCATACTTAATTTACTTTGATTTTATGCATGTATAATAATTAATTGATTAAAAAATATGTAACAACCAGCTAAGGTTGAAGAAGGATTCAACAATCTGGCAGTCCAAAAATGCTATTATTTATCAATGGGCAGTCCCTTTACTCTCTCTCTAGAATGCAATACAACGGCTTCTCTCTCTGCTATGCAACACATCTGATTTTCTTGCTCCTGCAAAACTGTCACTTGTAGGATTGTTGGTCTAAACCAAATTTCGCCACAATTCCCTTTTCGAGAAGTCCATAGCTTTTTCAGAACACAAATATATGTACAATTCTCATTTCATTACATCAGACTATATCCAAAATTTTAAATAATTACCATGTTACTAGAAACATGACCCTTAGGTGCTGGAAACATGTTTCCATTGTTGGGAAACAGATGATTGCATGAAACATCACTGAAACATTTATGGTCATTTTATTTTTGAAATGTCTTTCTGGCTGTTTCTGCTGGTATTTCAGCTAGCTATCAGCCATTTTGGCAGGCATTTCAGTCAATAATTGAGGAAAGACGTAGAAAGAAATTCTAACACTAATTTCTTACAAATATGTGATTCATAGATTGTTGGCCTCCCTTAATGTTGGCTGTCTTTTTAGTTTCATTCCATCTTTATGAATAATGTTGCAAACATCAGCATCAGAATAAAATCAGCAAGGGTCCGGAAAACGAAAAAATCGTAAAAATCGGGAAAATATCGGTAAAAATTGGCAAACATTGGAAAAATAAAAAAAATACAAAAATATAAGAAGTCACTAAAATGTTACTTAAATCACGATTTTTTTTATTATCAAATTACGATTTTTTCGCCCTTGAAAAAATTGCCATTTTTTTTCGGCCGATAAAATTGGCTAGGCCAAAAAATCATGATTTCACGACTTTTTTTAACTGGAAAATCAGGATGTTTGTAACTTTGCTCATGAATGGTATTCTGAAATTTCCAAGTTATGGTGTTTTTGCATCTGTTTGTCCATTTGTCCATCAGTATCATGTTTTTATTTTTTTTGCATCTATCTATATTTTTCCTAGAGGAAAATCTTCCAGGGAAACTGTCGGGCACCTCCTTATGTTTTGTGGATGATACCCATTGTAGACCTGTCACGCTGGTTGGTGCCTGAATTGGTAGAGATATCGAGTGAGGCATGTAATCGAGGCAGCCAACCTGAGAGATCTGCCTCAAGACCCTGCTTGATGCTCAAAACACATTCACTTGAGCTAGCCCCACTAGGCTTATCTATCTATCCATAGTTATGTATGTATGTATTCCTCTTTTTTTATTTTATTTGTAACCAGAGGAATCAACAATTGGATCAGTCTTGTACTTGTGTGACACAGGGTCGATTCCACCACTACAACTTTGGGGCCTACGACCCGTCCTCCTCTCTGTAGACCGGGTTACTTCCAGGGGATTGAACCTTGGATCTCTTAGTTCACACAATTTTATATCACTTCAAACACAAATTGAGCTGCCCCCCAGGGACTTTATAATTCAAATTTTTGCTACTTAGGCTAACATGTCTCTAGAGAACAAAACTCGGTTGCAGGGGAATTAAACCTGCTAGCTACCACTCGAGCTATTGTCTTGACTTATGTATTTCTCATATTATAGCTGTATCATATCCCGATTTTCTAAAGATGTACCAATGTCCATATTCATATCCACATCTGTGCGACTTAGCATAAAAATCCACCATTTCTGTAATATTCCCTTTTTTGGTGTCACCTACGACAGGGTTAGGTTGGACTTCCAGAGTTAGGAGCAGACAGGTCACAGGTACAGATTGGTGCTATCAACAGGCTCAAGGGATTTTCGGAGGAGTTTTGAGGAGTTTCCATGGTGTCCGGTGGCATTTGCTTGATATATTCCATCATCCGAGCAGTGTGGCTTTCGTTCCTGTGCATTCCGACAACTTTCGGAAATTTGAGTTATTTGTGGGCTTAACTCAGCTGATTACGCTCAAGGTGGCATTCCAGGAGGAATACATGATGGAACACCTTAGTGTAATAACTCATTGGAATCGAGACGAGGATACCTACATGATGGGATAGGTGGGCATGAGTTTCAGTGACCAGAGAAGACATGGTAGCCGATTTACTCTTTTCTGCATTAAAAAGGAATATTTTAATAAGAGGGAAAAGTGCACCATGAATAAAATAATAATAAAATAATGCTCTAGAAGGCTCCAAGAGATCTATAAAAGAAAGGGAGGTGGCCATTGAGGGATATCTTTGGGATCATATCATTTGCTTATATGAGAGGTTTGAGATGTGATTCTCTACTTCAGCCGTAGTTCCGGGACGAAAACCCTCAGGTGATTTGTTAATGTTGGACGGAAACCCAACTCTCTTTGAGGAGACTTCATTCAAAAGTTTCGCAGAGCTTTAGGGATATTGGAGTGAGGATCATTTAGATCTTCAACAGGTGCTTCAAGGGATTCAGTGGTAGCTGTTGCCGGAGGGAGAGTGCAGCAGTTCAGTTTTTGGAGGCCATTGCCATGTAGCAGTGCAACAGATTGTATGGTTGGCCAGTTTTCCATCTCAGCTCTTTCTGGGTCAGATCTATATGTAAACCCCATTATCATTTATAATAAAAGCTGAGATTCTTCTTGTGCTATGTGGGATTGGATTACAGTTTTTATGTGTTTAATTTTACATGGCAATCCTCTGTTAAATGCATGTGGATTTTATGGCATATTTCGGGGTTTATATTAATTTATGCAAATTTAGGAAAATATCCCATTTGGGGATATTACAGTGGTATCAGAGCTTCAATCTTGGATCAACCTCTGAGTTTCCAATTTTCAGTTGTAGTTATTTTGGTTAGAAGGGCCTACGCATTCATTGGAGGAGGCTCATTTGTGGGAGCTGCATTGGTGGGATTTTAGAGCTGGGGTGTTGGGAGATTGATAGGAGAGCCATTTGAGAAGGTTGGCTGGGATTTTGGAGAGCAGTGATTGACAGTAGCAGCTGTAGTGCCAGAAAACGAAATTGGAAGAGGGCCAAACTACAAAGGGTCATATTTTGAAGGTTGGAATTAGAGGAAATTCTTTCTGGGTTTTTCTGGGTTTTGGGCAAGGATCACCTTCCCAAATTCCTAGAATTTTTTGAGCAGTTTTCAGTGGGTAAATCAAACGCTGAAGTCAGGAAGCAGTGCAGTTTCTTGAGGAGCTTGCTATTGGAGCGGTTGGATTTGCTTGCACTCATCACCTAGTGCTTGTAGCTTGCCTTGTGCAAGTCCAGCTAAACCGCTGTTACTTCCATATATGTCGTTGAAACAATGAAGTTTTAAAACAACTCCTAAATCAACATAGCAGTGCCTCAGTGGGTTGCGATCTAAGCCAAAGACCAAAAATATTAAACAATGTAGAATTTAGTTCCTTGAAACAAAACAACAGACCCTTCTCCAAGAAGGTACATAATTTGCTCCAACGAAGGCATCCGAGGAATTTAAAAAAGGAGGAAGAAGTGGGAAATTGGCTTTATGCACTTGGGATGGACTTAAAGAGGGGAAGGTCAGAAAATGATTTTCCCATTTTAGAGGAACTAGAATCCTGCCTTTCTAAGGTAGAGCAATATGATTGGACTTTAAATTGGGCTTTGGAGCCATCTATGCTTGCATTGGTACAAGCTAGATTCTTGGAACATCCAAGTGAGAGAGTCAAGCTTGTAGCTGCCTCTTGTTTCAGTGATATTTTGAGGATAACAACACCCTTCCCTCTCTACAATGATGACATTATGAAAATAATTTTTAGACTAATAGTAGGAACCTTTCGGGATTTGGACAATTGTGCAAGCTCTACATTTGGGAGGAAGCTTAAGGTTTTAGAAGTCATGGCCATGACCCAGACTCATGAGATCATGTTTGACCTTGAGTGTGATGGCTTGATTCTGTAGATGTTCCAATGCTTCTTCAACATTAGGAGACATCATTCTGACACAGTCACATCAAACATGCAGTCCATCCTGTCGTCATGTATGGGAATCCGTGAGGCCATTTGCTGGGAGTTGCAGACTAGGTTGTTGAGCATTTGGAGGAGAGAGCAGTTGGTCTCACCTACTGCTTATGAACTAGCCCAAGGGCTAGTTGAGCAGAACATTGAGCTTTTCAGGAGACAGTTGACCAGGGAGGAGCTGTTCAAGTTTGGTGGATCATGCAGCATAAATGAACTGAGGAGGAAGGGACTTTGCTTCATTTGCAAAGGACCACGGTGGCTTGATAACTCATGTTTGAGAGATGCAGATGAGGTGGCAGAGGTAGAGCAGGTAGACGTTCCTTTTGTATGTCAGGATGAGGACTCTTCTCTAGATGAGTCCATGGGATCAGATGATGATGCTTCTGGGGAGTGAGAGCAGTCATGTAGAGATGATGACAGTAGGCCGGAGCTGTATTCCAATGTGCAGGGTGAGCAGTTAGGGGACTCTATGGGAGTGACTCTAGGTGATGAGTCACTTGTGATGATTCAGCCAGAGCAACATATGATGGAGCCTGAGTCAGCAGAGGAGGATACTATGCACATCATGCATGATAGTCCTGTTATGAATATAATTCATAACAAATAAATAAATAATATAAATGTAAATAATAAATAATCAAGATAATGGTTATTTAAATATTATTAGTTAATTGAAAAGGCATGTCTTAAAGACATGCCCAGTCATGAAAGGCCACCTGCCTAGGTATAAAAGCATGGCCTCATTGTAACATTTATTGATCACATATACATTTTTATATTAACAAATTATTATTACAAATACCTCTTGTGTATTTTACAAATAAAGTCAACAAACCTACAGTTTTGTTGCTCCATTTGGTATCAGAGCCAAGTTTGTGTTGTGACTACCTTCTGCTGCTGCTGGCTACCTTGAGCTGTTACAAGTGGTGTTGCTGCCGCATTCAACGTTCCTTGAAATCGCTGCCGCTCGATGTCTTCATCAATGTTGATGGCCGATTTCAACAAAAGGTTGATCGAACTTGAGGATAAGGTTACAGGGCATTCCAAAGACATCAAAAAACTTCAAGACATGACAAATCATATAGAAAGACAAATTTGGCAAAACCATAGCGAGTCCACAGACAATCATAACAAAGAAATGCAAAAGTTAAACGCCATTTTCGACAAGATAAATCTGACACAAGAACAAATACTCCCGATTATTGGACATAATCAATAGAACAATTCAGCCGATTCAGAGAATTCAGAAGATAATCATGAAGAATCACTACATTCTGCAGAAGATCAAGTTATGAAATTTCAGATTTAGATGAAGATGATGTGAAGGAAGAATATTTTGAGAAACAAGAAGATGACTATGAAGATGATGATAATGATGAAGATGACCTTGAAACACTTGAAGTTGTGCAACATGTTCCCTTAAATGAATTTGGTAAACTTGATCCACCAACTGATGAGGAAGAATTTATAGTTAAATTGGTTGTCAACTAGGAATACAAGAATAAGGTACTAGTAAACACACCAATTAGTAGAAGATTTTTGGAATATCTCAAACCTGACCTCCAACTTACTAGTGATCTAATTACTCCTCGTAGAGAACCAATTACTCCTGGTGCCCAATTTGGGCAACGCCGTGTTCACTGTCGCTCTCAGCCACCATATCAAACGCTATCAGAACAACAATTAGCGCAATTAACGATTGCCAATAGCATTCAATGTCCCTAGCAATTTCAAAGAGTTCCTTATCAATTGAAGTTTCATGGCAACTTTAAAGAGGCCAGAGCTTGGGCCCAAAGAAATGATATTGAACATATTATTTTCTTGCAGATTTATGATTTTTTTGAGGAAGCTGCAGTTGATGCTTTATTAGATCGCTAGCAAAATCAGTTGAACGATCGGAGATTATTACGATTTCACCACGAACTCAGCTCTATAATTCAAAACATACTCGCAATCATTAACTCAAGAGAGGGTATTCTATTGTTGAGTAAGCTAATAGTGGGATGCTCGATGGATTCGATGTTTGATTCTGTTAAGTGGGTGTGTTATTCTGTGGGCTTGCTGGCTAATGTCGACAACTCCAACAATGAGCTCGACCTCGAGGTTTACCTACATAAAACCCTAGCACTTCTTGACAGAGAATGTGTCGGAATTCACAATGCGAACTTTCAGTCGGGCTTGGTAAACTTAATCCATTTGATAATGGCGTCCAAGGAGAAAATAAATAATCATAGAGGAATCGTACGAGCTTTGTCTTCTTACATTCTAAGGCTCGACCACGGTCAATTTCGTAGAAGCAAAATGCAAAATTGAAATCATAATAGTAAGAAATCCTTCGAAGAAATAGTATCCATTGACATCCCCTCTCGAATCAACATCACCATCATTCTCTACAATTGCGTGGTAATGAAAACACAGAGGAAGCAAGACATTCGCAATGATGAGATTGTGATTCTAAAGATCTCCGATGGCAAAATATTCGTCGTGGCAAAAGCGGCAACATTGCAGTCGGTGATAATAAAGAAGGTAACAGAGGACTTTGGCACTGAAAATCCCATGTCGTTTGTGTCCAACGACATTTTAGAAAAGATTAAACACCCCTCGAAGCCCTTACTCCGGCAAGTCTGGTGAGCCGAACCGAATCTTCTGTGTGTTGGACTATGCAACGCTCCCGGCAGTGACAAGGCAGAGTGAGAGTAATTAAGCCCCAGGTTACATGAATTTTCTTTATACAATCTCTCTTGTGGAACACAATGCCACCACACAATGAAAGCCCATGGGAGAAGGACACAACTTTACGAATCTCTCATGACTATTAGTCATAAATTTAATAAAACAAAGAATGTTAATAATTAAGTTCTTTATAAAATTATTAAAGTTACTTTATAAATTTATAAAGTTACTTTATTAAAAAAAAGTTATAAAGTTACTTAATATATATATATATATATATATATATATATATATATATATATTAGAAAAAAAACCTAGCCCAAAATAATATTAGCGGCAATTTATATAAGTTGAGGTACCAGTGAAGTCATGTTCCATGGTGAAGTCATGTTCCATACACCAATATGACAAACATAAGATGAAGCCAATTGCCAACAATATAGCTTTAAGGACAAAGCTCTTGAAGGAAGTTGCAATGTTATGAATATAATTCATAACAAATAAATAAATAATATAAATGTAAATAATAAATAATCAAGATAATGGTTATTTAAATATTATTAGTTAATTGAAAAGACATTGCCAGTCATGAAAGGCCACCTGCCTGTTTCAAAAAAAAACTAAAATATTTATGATTTAAATTTTTAGTTCCTCTATGTAATGGTAATAGAAGTGCTACTCAGTAGTTATAAAAAAGTTTGTTGTTGTTTATGATCCTCACAGTTGGGCTTGGGTCAAGTTTTATGGATCTTGTAAAAGCGTAAATTTCTAAATTTGTCGAAAGAATTGAGGCAAGCTTTAGTTGGTTCTGAAAGAATTTGCCGATGAACCCATGTACCCTGTTTCAAAAAATGACGTACCCGTCCCCGTTCCTGTCCCCGAATCCACGTTTCCTAGCAACATAATTTTTCTCCCTAAAGTCACAATTAAAACATAAAGTGACTTAATTAAAAAGTACCACCTCATAAAGCGAATTTACCCCATGACATTAATATAACACATAATGTCATATGACAAAAAGGTTATTAATGTATCTTCCTAGGCCAAAAGGATAAATGCCTAGGAAACACTTCTTTGGTACCTTTTCTCAACATTTATGGTTAATTTCTAGTTGTAAACGTGTATCATTGATGAATCATGATTGTATGCATAATGCTACAAACTTACAATTTACATATATGAATCTATGATTGAATTTGTTACTTGTATCACCATGAAAATTTGTGTAATATCATAATATGATGTATCTATTATTTTTTTGATATATATATATATATATAATGTGTCCTACGTATCATCTTATGGGGGTCTCTGTGTCCCACGTCAGACACTCGTATTTTCGTGTCTTGCGTGTCCCGTGTCCTCGTGTCAGGTGACTTAGGTCTGTTGCAATCAAGCACTGCGTTGACCATGTATCATACAAGACATGTTCATTTCTAATGAAGATTCCATTATAAGTAGGCAATCAAAATTCAAGCCACAGTTGTAAGTTGAATGGAAACTGTTTCGTAATAAATATGGGGGAACAACGTTAAGAAATTGTAATATCACCAAGTGGGATATTTTCCTAAATTTGCATAAATTAATCTAAACCCCGAAATATGCCATAAAATCCACATGCATTTCACAGAACATTGCCATGTAAAATTAAACACATAAACACTGCAATCCAATACCATATAGAACAAGAAGAATCTCAACGTTTATTATAAATGATAATGAGGTTTACATATAGATCTGACCCAGAAAGAGCTGAGATGGAAAACTAGCCAACAATACAATCTGTTGCACCACTACACGGCCTCCACATTAAATCATAAATATTTTAGTTTTCTTGTTTAAAGTTGAAAAATGCGAACATCACGATCGAGATTAAATCAATGAGGGTCTGAAATCAGAGAAAATCATAAAAATTGGGAAAAAGATCGGTTGAAATCGGCAAAAATTGGCAAATACAAAAATATCCATTTTTTTTCAATTGTTTTAACTTTTAATATCTAAAACATCCACAACATAAAATAAATGCATTGACACAAATATGAAAAGAGAACTAATATATAAGATGTGTAATATCATGTCTAGTGCTACATCACACATAACGATGAATCATGTCCTGAATACTAAGTCTCGAGTGCCAACACAACCTCAAAATATCAACAAAAAATATAACAATGTATCGCATATCACGAGTCATAATGTCATAATACATATATAATGAAATGAACACAATAACTAATACTATTGATTTCCTCTACCTCTCTTGCGGGAAAATGTAATGACTTTCCCTCTAGATGAAGAAGGCAGTGGGGCTGGCAGTGGACTCTGTTGTGCTCTAGATGGTAAAGAACTAGGAGCTATAGGAGGTAGACCACGTCCTCTTCTGGTGACAGGGGTAGCTGGTGTCACCTCCTCCTCCTCTTCCTCTACCCCCTCCACTACATTCCTGCCCTAACCAAACAGGGGCTGACTTCATGATAGGCCTCTCGGCCTTAACCCTCTATGCAACAGTGGTGTCAATTCCATCCAATGAGATGGCCTCCACATTAAGTGTCCTCTCAAGTTGCCTCACCCACAATCTAAGGTTGTAGTGGACGTAGACCATGTCATTAAGTCGCTAGGACTCCAATCTGTACAAGGGTCATAAATTAATAAATTATAAATAATAAATTAATAATTATAAAAAATTATTATTTAATGAATTCAAAAATATAATTGGAATATTTTAATCTGTTGCGCTTCTTTGTGTGTATTTTTTCAAATACACTGCGGTTGCGCTCACATCCTAAGGAGCTACTTGCTTCGCTGAGCACTCGAATGGAAAGCCTTTGGAGATTGGGTACTCTGCCATCGTAGCTTCTCCAGCATGCGTCTACAACAAATAAGATAAACATAAGAAAAAAATGAAATTTGAAAGTTGAAGCAAAGTATGAACTTGAAGAGAATGAATTTTGAAACAAACTAAAACTTACCTGGCATTTTAGTCTTCCTATCATGGATAAACATGTCAAAGCTAAATGTGCCACCTGCCATCTTGTGTATCTCTATTTCTTTGGAGATTTCTGCACGTTTTGTTGGAGATGACACCATCTTCTGAACACAAGTGAAGAATCTATCCATGACTTCAACATCAAATAGGAAACCACAGGAGTAAGAAAATGTAGGGTTCAGGTAGATGCCTGCAGCATGAATAGGACGATAGAGTGTATTGTTCCATCACTCATCAATCACTTTCCATATGAATTGTTGTTTCTCAAACCCCTCATCCCCCTTATCATCATAGTAACCGTGAAGAGATCCTTTGGCCCTATCCATGGCCTCATATAAGTAGTCCATTGCGGGCTTGTCTCCATCAACTGATCGAAGAACTTTTACCAGAGGTTCAATAATGCGGCACACCTCCTGCACTCCCACTCAGAAGCTTTCTTGGTATGAAACTAACTTGCATATGGCCTCTCCCTCTGGTTGACTATATAACAAAGCACTCCACTCCTATGAAAGAAGCATTCTCTTCACATCTCACATAGAATTCTGGAGGGAGCACCAACTCCTTGTTGTTGGTGAATGTTCTCATCAAATGAAGTACAAATTCATGATTATATATAACTTTTGTAATACTTTTTAGTTATTCAACAATATCTTTGACAATAGGAAATTTTTCTATGTTCTCCAACATCAAATCAATGCAGTGCGCAACACAAGGTGTCCAAAATAAGTTAGGATGCCTCTCCATAAGCATCTTGCTAGTAGCAACATAATTTGCAACATTGTCCGTTATGACTTGGAAAACATGTTGTGGACGCACCTCCTGAATGAACACGTCTAACAAATCACATAATAACCGCGCATCTTTAATATGTGCAGATGCATAAATAGATTTCATAAACATTGTTCCCTTGAGACAACTAACCAAGAAGTTAATAAAGTTTCTACCCTTTTGATCAGTCCAACCATCTGATTTCACAGTGCATCCTGTGTGTGCTCATGATCCCCTAAATTCCTCCAATCTCTTAGTGCGGTCAACCTTTTCATTTTGAAGAATGCACCCTCTAAAGTCATCATATGAAGGGGCTTTGTAGTTGTACCCTTGAGCCAACTATATTCATAACATCAATCGCAAGCTGAAAAAATGGATTGTTCTTGGCAATGCCGAAAGGAATATCACTCCAAAGAAGAAACTTGCCCAACAACTTGTCCACTTCTTCCTTCTCCCTTTTTTTAATAATCGACGAGATATATGGTTGTGCACCAGGTGTAGTTCTAGAAACAAAAAATGATGAGGTAGCTATGGGGTTGGCTGTAGACGCTGATGGTGAAGAAGAATCAATACCACTCTCATGGTCACCTCCCAATCTTGACACTCCCTTCCTTACTATTTGAATCTTTAGAGCTGCCTTGGACAATTTGGTTGTCTCTATTTCTTCCAATGATTTGATGGCTCTTCGGATGATTTCTGGATTTGTATTTGAGCAAGGCCCTACCTCATGTCCAGGAATTTGTGCAAGGTGGAACTTCAATCTGTATACTCTCTCTGTCATTTGATGGCCACATAACTTGCAAGACAAATTTGATCTGTTAAACCCTCCATTAGGTTCATCAAATTTCCACAGAGGGTCTAATTTCCTTGGCATGTTTGAAACTTTGTTGAATCTTGAGTTTTAATGTAAGATTGAAGTTTAAAGTTTGAACCTAAGGCACAAGAAGAATTGCAAGTTAAACAAATAAAATTAAAATTTACATACAACATTTTGAATTTTTGACCAAAAAAAACTTAACTCAATGCAACAATCAATAATGGCAAAAAATACACATTTAAACCCAAGTAAAAATCATGGAAAAAAAGTAGGGCACAAAAATAAATTAAACAAATAAAACTAACAATTAAGATTTTGCATTTTTGACAAAAAAAAACCCTCCACTAAATGCAACAAAATTGACAAAAAAAACACACTAAAATCCAAACAAAAATCATGGAAATTAAATGGGTGATAGAAACCCAAGGACAAACAAGAAAAAAATAAAAAAATGGCCAAATTTGATGCCCATACTTGAAAACTACACTTTGCTGAAGAAACTTGGTCCAAACTTGATTTTTTTTGCTTGGGACGCTAAATTCCTTCACTTTTCTCTTCTCTTGCGCTTGTAGATGAATTTTCTTCCTCCTTAGCTCTCACTCTTGCCTTTTGTCTGCAAAATGAACAAAAAAAACTGAAATTTGCCTTTTAAAACTCGCTGTTGCCGCAACCCACAATTTTTACTGCTTGACTTGTGATTTTTTGGTAAAAATCGCGAAATTTTTGGGATTTTTTCAACCTAAAAAAATCGCCATTGTTATCGGCCGATAAAATCACCTCGAAAAAAGCATGATATCGTGATAGCATCGCGATGTTCGCAACACTAAGGGGCACCACATGAGAAGGGGTCAGGAGAGGGAAATAATCTCTAGTATCTACCCTTGATCTAATGAGATGAGATTTAATCTCAACCATTAAATCTCAAAGGTTAAGTATCTCCTCACTTTAGAAGACAAAAAGGGAAAAATGAAGACTTAATAATTTATTTCTTCTCACAAGGAGATGAGCAGAGCGTATAAGGCTGAGTGAGGAGCTCGAGTGAGAGAAAGGAGGAAGAGTTTGATTGCAGGAAAAGTAGGCAGTGTGTAGGGAAGGGTAACCCGAGTTTGCAACTACCAAGATAACACTTCATAATATTAAAGTGGCTTTTATGTTTTAAAAGTCACTTTATGAAAGAAAAAGTGCACAAGGTCAATACCATGTTAAAGTGACTAGGAGGTTCTTTAAGTGAGGGGGACCACATGAGAAAGGGGTCAAGAGAGGGAAATAATATCTACCCTTGATCTAATGAGCTGAGATTTGATCTTAGCCACTAGATATCTAAGGTTAGTTATCTCCTCACTTTAGAAGACAAAAAGGAAAAATGAAGAGTTAATCATTTATTTCTTCTCACAAGGAGATGAGGACAGCATAGAAGGCTAAGAGAGGAGCTCAAGTTTGAGCAAGGAGGCAGAGTTTGATTGCAGGGAAAGGAGGCAACGTACTGGCATGGGAAACCTGAGTTTCCAGCTACCAAAATAGGCTGGAATCCTGAGATTCTGGGTGATAACCAGGTCGAGTTTTCAGAGTTGTTTAGGCCAAGAATAGAGGCAAGGATTCAGGCCGAGTTTGTAGAAGGTTTTAGGCTGAGTTGAGGCCGTATTTCTGGTGGTTTGCAGGGCCGAGTTGAGGCCGTAATCTCTGGCTGTATGTAGCGCTGAGATCACATTTAAAGGGTGTGCTATTAGTTGGAGAGCTGAGAGTGAGTCTCAGCTAATTTCTTGGTTAGAAAACAATAGTCTAAAGTTTAAACCCTGTGCATTCTGCTTAGTTCAGACTGAGATTTAAGGAGACAACCTGCTAAAATTTAGGAACCCGTTTAGCTCAGAAATCGAGGTCTGTTCCAACTATAATTTATGGGTATATCAATGTTGTATTTGAGGTTCCGGAGGTGTATTTTTAGAGGCAGTGTGTGTTAATCAAGGTTGTCATTGATGTCAATACGACCTTGACTGAGATGTCAATATTCTTGAGATGTCTGGTTCTAGATGATGATGTCATAACTCTTGGTTGACAACGTTGATAATGATGCCATCAATGAAGATGTCAAGCCACTAATGAAGAAGTCTTGCCCGAACAAGTCCTTGAACTAACTATAATGTTGCCGAATGTCAATCATGTGCCTTGATTGGTGATCTAGACCATAGGTGCCAATATATAAGCCTTTGAAGTGGAGAACTATAATCGATGAAGTCATACACGTGATGATGTCATACTCTTGAAGAATGACCACAATTTCACATAATTGGAAGACTGCTTTGGAGCTTTTGACAAATTAATGAAGGCTGCACTATGACATATCACTAGTATATGATGACATTGTTGATACATGATGCTACATGAATGTTGTACTCCTACATAATGACTCTATGATCCTATGATGACATTGATAACAATGAAGAAACCAAAGAATGAAGAAGACATGCTGTCCCAAACATTCCTCATTCTGTCCCAAACACCTTATACATAAAAAATTCAGAACAATCATAAAGAAAATTATTTTTTTCACCTTAGAGACATCCTATCAACTTGGCTCCTTCAACATCTCAAAGAGTAATCTTTCCTCTTTCCAACGAGCCCTCACTCAACCCCTAACTCCAAACAGTTTAAGAGAAATTAATTTTTTAAGATTACATATCAAATTTTTGAATCCTAGCCTACCTACCTTCACACACCCATGTTGGCCTCCCTCCAAACAGACGTGACCTTTCAAATTTGATAAACTACTATAAATATAAAACTGCAGAACCTCATTTCAATCATAAAAAATTCGGTCAACAATTACAGTGATACAAGGCACCGAGAAGAGAAGCTTAAGGACGAAAGGAGGAAGCTGTTATGTAATTGGTTGGGCTGAAGATAAAACTAAACCGAGGAAATTCTTTTGATTGAGTTAGAAAAGGATGAAATCTCCTTGACATTTGAAGCAACTACAAGGAATAAAAACCGCAGACAGAAGGACTATTTTACACGCAGTTAAGCTACATGATCAAGCTCGGACTTGCTGCCTTTTGTAAGAGACTCGGATCAGGCAGTTCAAGACTCAGAAAGTTCTGTGACTTGGACTAATAAACAGTCATTTAAAATGAGCTTGGAATAACCTGAACAATAACTTCGGATTGCAGTACTGGAAGGAGGACTGTTTGGGTAAATTCTTTGAGGACAGAATTGGCTTATAGTGGCTTGGACTTCTTAACCAGAATTACATTGCAAGTGTTTTAACTTATCCTCAGATCTGTGTTTTGGACCTACTATAGGTACAATGTTTCAGATTATTACAGTTCATCATCAAACTTATGCTTTGGAACTTTTTGCTTCAGACTTGGTCAACCTTTGGACCTGCTGTATGTTTGAATTAGTGCAGTAAACTAGGGACTGTGGAACAGTACTGTCCCTCAGTTAGATTTCGATTTGTGGAGTCCTCAGATTTTGTGCTATGTTCAGGCATAAAGAACAGTCATAAGTTTGGGTTAAGTGGTGAGCTAGGCTGTCATTGCAGCATTATAATCTTCAGATATTCAGTGAAGAGGTAAGTCACAACACCAAGGATAGACCAACATTTTGAAGGTCCAGTGTTTCATTGTGTGGAGCAACATCAAGATCAATGGTGGAAACATATATTAGTCAAGCACAAGTTGTTGCTAGAACATAAGAAGAAGTTGAACAATGCTTTGGGTTTGAAGACATTCCTTAAATATTGTGAAGATTAGTTTCTGAAGCAGACTTGGTGCAGCATAGTGAAGAATCTTGAAGACATATTGGAGTACCTTGAAGACATCTTGAAGAGATTGTGGAGAAATACCTTGTTGGGCCCTTGTGAGAAGATCTTGAAAAAGCCGTTGAAGAGACTTAGAGCAGGTGTAGAACTAGGGCTGCTCATTGAAGGCACATTGAATATTTGTGGAGATAATTGAAGACCATGATCTCATCATGAGGTAACTTGGAGAAATTGTTTGGGTACGATGAAGAGTAGTGGTGACACCTTTTGAAGTGATCAAGGTTGTCATTGATGAAGTGATGTGGAGACTAAGTGAGGGGATAGATGAAGATTACCATAGCTCGTTGAAGAAGACATTGGGAGCCGTGAAGAATAACCAAACATATTTTGACGAAGTGAAGTTGAGGGTTGGGGCCCAAGAGGTTGGAGCCTCATAGAGACAAGGTTGGTGCTTTGGAAGATAGGGTTGGAGCTCTAGAGGATAGGAGTCCTTAAGAGACCAGGTTGGAGCCTGTACCAGATATAGGGTTGGAGCCCTTGAGGTTTGTGCCTCAGAATTGACAAGGTTGGTGCCTTGGAAGATAGGGTTGGAGCCCTAGAGGATAGGAGTCCTCAAGAGACCAGGTTGGAGCCTTGGAAAGACCAAGTTGGTGCTTGGCACAATACAGGTTGGAGTCTGGAAGATTGCAGTCTTCATCTAGGGTTGGAGCCCTATATCATTATTTTATTTATTGTAAAGAAGAAATTAATAAAAGTATCTATTCCATCATTGTTCATTTTGTGCTCTAAATATAAGTGATCTAATTGGTAAAATTAACAATTGAAAAGAAACACTGATTCACCCCCCTCTCAGTATTTTCAACAGTGTGGAGGCAAAAATTTCTGCTATGTATCCGCTGAACCTGGGCAATGACTTCAGCGACCAAAAGAGAGATAAGTCCTGTGTTATTTTCTGTGTACAAATATCCCTAAGAAGCAAATAAAATCCTCCTTGAAGACTGGTTGTCCCTTGTGGGTTTTTCCAGGGTCAGTTGACCAAAAATCACTGTGTACATGTGTAAAATTTTTGTGTGTGAGCTTGCTTGTTTATTTCTTATATCAATTGGAAAGTTAAATGGTAGAGTAGCTCTGTAATGTTTCAAGAAAAAAATGCATAAAGTTTATATCAACTAACTGTTTGGGGCTGTGGTCTTTGACCTCATGCAAAATAACTTGAAATTGGGTGTGGGCTACAACCAAACTAATTTTTTTTTCCAAAAAACACAAGAAATTAACCATAAACTGCAATTTTCTCATTAAATCGTCAAAATCAAAATGTATTAGATAGGTACTGAGTCCTGAGGACTCCTAACTAGGAATTCCAATGGAAAATAACAAATACAAAACAAGGTAGACACTAGAACCCGAAACCGTAGAATAGGAAGGAAGAATCTCATAAGCTATGCCTATAGCTCATCAACATCAAAATCAACATCAATACCACCACTGCTCTTTTTTTCATCCTCTTACTCTGTATCTAATGTAATCTCTGCATCCACTGATGTGGAGGACGACCCCTCAAGAGTATCACCATAATCAAAAGTGACAGGCTCTAGCATTGTGTCATTAAGATCCAAGTTATCCAATGCTAACTGAACATTGTTGTCCAAACCCATATCATCAGGAAACACATCCCACATCTTTGTCATTCCCTTCAACCACTCCTCCCTTTGTCTGTAAATAAGAAAAGCTAGAAAAAAATGGAAGGGAATTCCACATATCTGTAGCTTGAATCACCTCCAAAACACACTACTCTCAAATAACAATTGCAAATGAGCAAAAACGACCCAATTCCGTCTTTTATCAAGCTTGCAGGTCTCTTTTTGGCAGAAACATGTCCGGAAATTGTGATTCTTTGTGGGCACGATCGGATTCTTGTAGAGCACAAATCCCAATTCTGTGACATGCTCTAGGTTTGAATCGGACACATGTCCCTTGAGAATCGTGTCCGACACGATGGATTTTGTGACACATAGGTGGGGGAGGGGTGGCAGCAAATCTGGTGACTTAGCAGTAGCCAAATGATGGATTGAAGTTTGGAAGAGAAGTTTTGTATAGATATGCGTGAAGGAACCCGCATTGTGTCAATTTGCATGATTTTTGTTATACACCACTGAAATTGTTGTCTAATTGTGAGAAAGTTTGCATGACATGTGGCAAATAGTCTATACATGGTTTTTTTTAACTGAATGTAGGTTGACTCTCTGTTATTTTTGGATAGTTGCAATATCTGTTTAGGATAGGTTGCAATAAATGCATAATGGCTGTTGTTGTATATCAATAGGTTGACATGCAATGAACCCTCACGGTAGTTGTCAGAGATATGTGCTGGCTGTTATATTTTATAGGATCTGTACTACCAATCAATTTAATTTTGATTTTACTTTTCTTGTTATTATATTTATTCACTTTTTGTTAAGGAGGTTCTTATTCAAGGCATTAAAGATGCATTTGTTGTTTTATATGTCATATCAATTGTCTTACATAAGGCTGGAGCATGTCATCTTGTTAGAGAGACTCATTGTCAGTAATGATTCTTGATTAACTTTTTAAAGTTGATGATTCATTAGTGGGTTCTCTAATCCATTTGTTTGACCAGTCTATTAAGTACTTTACAATTTCTTTATTGTTCAGTTTCTTGTTCTCATCCATGTTGGCATAATTTTGCTAGTATACAATTGATTGTTGATATGACCTTCTTTTATGAACTTACGTATAAGACGGAATGGACATGGTAAATTTACCTTTAGAAGCAACTTTATTTATCTTCTTAGAATAAGCAATTGTCCACAATATCCTAGGGAAATTTTATCCATCTTCTTGTGGATAGAGAATTATTCACGCTAACTTTTGCATATACTTTATGTCCAAGTTCAGAAGATTTTGGAATTTAATCTTTTTTCATAATATAACTTAGCACCTACTTGTGTGTTTTCTATGTTGCTTTTATATTCAGTTAATTGTTCTTGCATTCTTTGCAAATTTGTGGTGAAATTTTATGTCCAGTTTCAGAAGCTCTTGGAATCTAATGCTTTCTTTTGCTATAACTTAGCTCTTAATTTTGCTTTTCCTTTTGATGTTTTTATACTCATTGAATCCTAAGTTTCTTGAAACAGGGAAATGGGTATGTGTTTCTGAAATGGAAATGCATTGGAAATGTGACCCCCAAAAATTTGGAAATGGGGAAAAAGTATTCATTATCAATAAATGAGCAAGAGCATTTAAATGGCAAACATAAATGACAAGCAATGTTCCACATGTTGATTTTGTAGCATTGGAAAGCGTTCCAAGTCATATTTTGGGAAGAGGCTTGGACATCAGTATTCCAGAGAACCCATAAACCGTTTGTGGAAATTCCACTCGGATCATGCTTTATTAAAATAATTAATTATTTTAAAGTGATCCCTAAGTCTAAACTTAAGGAAATTAAATAATTAAAGGGTATTAATAAAGCAGAGTGTGCATCTTCTAGAAAACGAAGATCAAGTCATCGTTTAATCTGAGGCATTGGTTAGAGATCTAATCTGGGCCGTTGATTCATCAACGAGTAGACTATAAGAGAAGGCTTGAGGGTCATTGGAAGGCAAGCTGGGCACACTCTCAGTACCCGAAGGAAATCAATTCTGAAGTAAGAGAATTCGATTTCAGAGGGTGAGGTTGTAGAGGCGGAGTTGCAGAGGCAGAAGGAAATAGGGGAAGTCAGCAGTCAAAGAAGAAGGCAGAAGGAGGACGCAAAGGGAGCAACGCTAAGCTGCAACACTGACCCTCCACGCAGAGTGACGTAGTCCAACACAGTGACTGCGCAGAAGGCCACGCACAGTGACTCAATGGGAGGAAGGGTGCCTCTAGTGTGTCAAAAATTCTTCCGAAGTGTTCGGAAAAATTATCTCAAGTGTATGCTAGACATTTGCTCGTCATATTTTCTGTAAAAGATTTCTACTGCTGAAGAATATTATAAACCCTCATCTGCTGCACTAGTTTTTCCACATTGGGTTTTTCCGAGGACAATTGTCCAAAAATAATTGTGTTCATGTGATTGTTTCTATTGTGTTATATGTGTTCTATTTGTTCTTCTGCTTTTGATTAAGTGAATACTGCAACTGTGTTTATTTCAGAATTTACTGAAGCATCTATAAATAACTTATCATATATAAGTAGGCGAAATAAATCAATCACTGCAGTAGCATTTCAGATTGAAAAATTTAACACCACAATCACTTATATTGGGATCCCCATCATTAGTAACACCCTTTGCCTCTACCTCAATCCTCCGGGGACATCAATCAACACCACCCAATTTTGATGAAACTATCTAATCCAAGCTTTAAAATATGCTACGAAAAGCCTAACATGCCTGATCAATGATTTTGGTTTGAGTGAAGGGTATATTTTTACTAAGGCCATGATAGAGGAGTCCAACAAACAATATCACTAACATCGATGTGTTGATTTCTGATAGCATCGGATGTGCTCTAAGTCTCAAAATTTGCAGGATGGCTTAGGAACATGTGTTCCAAAGAACCCAGAAAGCGTTTTGGGAAATTCCACCCGGATTGTGTTTTATTAAAATAATTAATTATTTCTAATGGGAGCCTAAGTCTAAACTTGGGGAATTAAAATAATTAAAGGGTATTAATAAAATAGGGTGTGAATCTTCTAGAAAAAGACGAAGATCAAGTCAAATTAATCTTAGTCGTTGATTAGCGATTTAATCTCGGCCGTTGAAGTCTCAATGAGAAGATTATAAGGACTTGATGGGCATTTGGAAAATACACCGAGAGAGTCTAGAGATCGAAATTCTCAAGTGAGCAGTGCTCAGTAAAGGAGAAGATTGATCGAGTTGATTCTTGCATAGAGGGGCAGAGATAATTTTCCGGTTGGAGATTTTCCTGATCCAGAGAGTGCAAGGCAGAGAGGTTCGGAGAGGCAGCACAGAGTCACGCAGAGGCATCACAGAGCTTCAGAGGGAGTCCATATTTCTATTGGGAAACAATCAGGATCCAGTGCCGGCGTCGGGTTGTGAGATCGGGAGCCCAGAGCGCTGAAGTTTCCAGCTAGCAGAGAGATCAGAGGAGGTGCAATGCAGTCACATCAGCAATGACACAATGACTGCATAGGTGTGACGCAGTACTGCATAGAGACAACACAAGGGCTCATCTCCAGTGTAGATCAATTCTAGATCTTCCAGTGACGGGGTGAGATCATCTCACAAACTCTTTGTTCAGTTAGATCTCTGTATAGGTTTTACAGTTAGGGCATCTGCAGAATTGTACTTAGAAATTACTACTTAATATTATCAAACCCTTAGCTGCTGCACCAGTTTTCCTGCATTGGGTTTTTCCGAGGACTTAGTCCAAAAATAACAGTGTCATGTGTGTTATTTCTTTTCTTGCTTAGATCTTGTTTCTGCATTTTATTTCCACAATTTATTTAAGTGAGGGTTGTAGAGTGATGTATTCAGTGTTTTCCATAGAAAATTACAGATAAATTGTTAAGTTAAAATTAACATCTAGGTGAATATTTTCTAGTTGCTGCAATAGGATTCCAGATTTAAGAATTTTCACATGGTATCAGAGCTTGTATAACAGAGCAGGAGAAGCAAGAGAGAAGATCGGGAGCACTCAACATTGAAGAAGAAATGGGAGGTCGAATAGCTGCGTATGTAGCAAATCAAATCCCCAAAGGATTGCGCAGTCCATGCAGGAGGGCTAGATTTGCGATGAAAATCTATCTTTGAGTGAGCCGACAGAGGTAAAATTTCCATATTTGTGATTTTCCAGCGGCAGAGGGAGCAGCGCAGCAACAACTTCAACACAAAGCAGATCTTTGTGGGACACAGTTTTTCTGTAGCATTTTGCTGGAAAGAAAAGAGACAGAAGGAAGAAGAAGCATATTGAGAGAATTTTGACCTCAGGGAATTTCTTGCCCAAGAAATTCTGATTTCCCATGCAGAAGCAATGTGATCGAGATTTATTTGGCTTGCTCCAGCAGGGGGTGCGTAGAGCCAGCTGTACTGAGGGTTAGAGGCAACTGTTTGACATTTTGTTGGGTGAGATGGCAACCACTGAGTTGCGTGATCAGGATCGGTTGGAGGGTGCCTCCAGCTATGTAATCTGGGAGGCAAGGATCTCCTTGTTGAGAATTTGGAGGGCTTAAGATTAATACAAATCCTCCTCTTGATAATTACTTGTGAGCTAGCTTGTGTTAATTATGTCTGTTCTTCTTGAAGCTTAGTTGATCTTTCGTTAAGTCAATTATCAAAATGCACACTACACCAAAAGATTAGGCTCCTAGAGCCAGGACAAAAACTTTATGCTTCAATTACTTGAACTGTAGGATTTACCTTCCTCACTATTGCTGTTTCTTCTCCTTATAATAACTGTCTCAACTGGCACAAAGTCCTTTTTCCAGCCAACGACTCTTAACAATCTTTACTATACTTATTTGCAACCTTCCTTTACTATTGCTATCTCTTTATCTGCACTTATATCCTTCCTTCATACGTACTATGCCCTTTCCTTATCCTCACTATAATCTCTCCTTTTTATTGCACTGTCTCCTTGTAAGTGTTTGCATTATCTCCTTGAATATATCTGCTTATTCCAACACTGTATTGTATTAGACGTATTCACTTATACCAACACAATATGACTGCAAACCATGTTGTGGTGTCTACAATGTATATATATATATATACTACGTCTTTGCTGTTGCAACCGCAGTGTCTTCTTATATATATATATCCATCGTCTCAGCTGTGGTAACCGTAAGTTATTCGGGTGTGTATCCTCCATCTCTGCTAAGTTGACCGTTTAAGTCTACAAACTATAAGAGAGCTCGCATATAATTGTGCTATCTGCGTTGCTTATCCCTTGAAATGATTCGCAGTCTTGGCTAATATATAGTGGACACTTCAAACCTTTTTAGGCCGACCATCAAATGAGGTTTAGGCCGTCTTCATCATGAGAGCTGACCATGACTTGTAGTTACTTTCAAAGCGGTGTTATTTCAGCAGATTATCTTCACTTGATTATAACATTATATGAGTGCTGTCAAGATCAAACTGAATCCTTCATGAATATGACATCAGATGGTATTTATTCTTAGAATACATCTTCTATACATAAATACATAATTACATAGCCAACATGAAGTCCGACCTAGTTACACTTTTCAACACTCCTTCCTTCTGGATGAGCATGAGCTCAAGGCCTTTGTCGACAGTGCAGTAGCTGAACATATAGATCCAGATCCGTTGAAAGCCTTCAAGAAGAACATGGCAAAAGCCAAACGGTTGATCCTCGATGGAGTGAGGGATCACATTGTCTCACATATTTCTAGCAAGGGGACAACAAAGGAGATGTGGGATGCATAGGCCACGCTATACTAGGGGTCTTCCAAACAACGGAAGATGTTCTTGGAGGAAAATATGCGGTGTACGAGGATGCCGAAGGGAGAACGCATAGACCCGTTCCTTGCAAAGCTTCAGGAGGTTCGAGATCAACTGGCAGTTGTGGGGTCATCGCCTCGAGCCATGAAGATGGTCAGATTGGCTCCGAATTTCGTTTTCGAAGAATGGTAAGTCTTTGTCCAGAGTATCCTGGGCAGAGAGAAGTTGCAAGACTGGGAAGGAATGTGGGCAGCTTTTTAGCAAGAATAGACGAGGAGAGACTAATCAAGTGCAAGCTTGATGGAAACAGGAGCAGTGGGATGAAGCCCAAGGAGGAGGAGGTGCAACGCAGTCCCAGGAGTAGTGACACAGTGATTGCGTAGGTGTGACGCAGTATTGTGCAAAGACTGCACAGAGAGAATGCAACGACTCATCCCCAACACAGATCAGTGCTGGATCTTCCAGTGACGGGGTGAGATCATCTCACCAGCTCTTTGTTCAGTTAGATCTCTGTATAGGATTGCTTGTCAAGGCATCCGAAGAATTGTACTAAGAAATTACTACTTAATAATATCAAACCCTCAGCTGCTGCACCAGTTTTCCTGCATTGGGTTTTTCCGGTGACTTGGTCCAAAAGTAACGGTGTCGTGTGTGTTATTTCTTTTCTTGCTCAGATCTTGTTTCTGCATTTTATTTCCGCAATTTATTTAAGTGAGGGTTGCAGTGTGATGTATTCAGTGTTTGATGTAGAAAACTGCAGATAAATTGTTAAGTTAAAATTAACAATTAGGTGAATATTTCTGTTAAAATTGTTTCTGCATTTTATTTCCGCAATTTATTTAAGTGAGGGTTGCAGTGTGATGTATTCAGTGTTTGATGTAGAAAACTGCAGATAAATTGTTAAGTTAAAATTAACAATTAGGTGAATATTTTCCA
This sequence comes from Pinus albicaulis, assembly GCA_034641835.2. Taxonomy (NCBI): domain Eukaryota; kingdom Viridiplantae; phylum Streptophyta; class Pinopsida; order Pinales; family Pinaceae; genus Pinus; species Pinus albicaulis. The sequence continues at coordinate 1,111,817,168 of CM076575.1, read as the reverse complement.
GTTGCTACAATAGGATTTCAGATCTAGGAATTTTCACACAATGTACATGAGGGGCTTGGTGCTCTTGATTAACTACCAATTCCATACCTTCATACATCATAGAATCTAATGAAAGTAATCCTGAAATTCTGAAAACTGTTAAGTCTGCGGAATTTTGAATAGGATATGAAATTCTACTTTCCCCATAGGAAGCCTGATGAGGTTGGAAACACACTCAAACATCCTGAAACAAATAATGGTAATGTTAAAAATTAAGTGACATTTATTTTACTTTAAGAATTTAAGAATTCCATTAATTAACAACATTTTGGTGCAAACTGAGAGTGAACTGTGATACCCTTTTTAAAGAAAAAATTCAAGTATTGGAGGTTTCTAGAAGTCTCGTTAATTTATAATTAACCTCTGATTAGGCAATAAAACAAAAAATGTGGGTCCCAACAATTAAATCATAGAAAAATCAGACAAATTTCATTTGGAAATGCATTGTACAGATATTGAAACACATTTCAGTTTTTATGAAATACATTCCTGACATGTGAAATGTGTTTCATACGACCTGAAACACGTTTCGGTGTTTTGATATGGAAACATGGGCGATATGCTGCGTGGCGGCGGGGGCAAGTTTTCCGTAATATAGCTTGAATCTTTTGTTTGTTATTTGGAACATTTATAGTAAAAAAAGTATTATTTCTTTAAAGTCTTTTAGATCTGGATTGTTTGAAATTAGTAGATTGAAATTCAATGCTGATATTCTTGTTTCCAATTGAACACTTTTATTACATGGGCACTCAACAAATGACAAATTTTGTTCTTAGAATGTTTCCTTGGATGCCGCATGTTCTCTTAACGTAACCCCAAAATGTTTTGTATTCTCAGTTTGCCCATTTATTTGAAGGTGATATTTGCGGTAAGTTAGAATTAAGTGTTTTAATTTTAAAAAGGCAGTTTTTAAGTTTTACCTTGGATTTGTAACCTTTTGGCACTTACAATGTCTTTGGTAGGGAAGCCCTTTAGAGAGTAGTAGATTGTTTATGTTGTTGTGTGCCTTAAAGTTTAAAACGAAACTGTCAGTTGTTTGAAGTTGGTTTGCTCTGCTGGATCCCAGCCACTTCCAAGGGCCAACCCAATAACAGTGGACATGACTTGGGGTATCCCAGCACAACCACTGGGACATTCTGGTGACGAAGTAGATATCTTGCTTATTTACAAGGGAAAAATACTGCCTGGTTCTTCTTTATTAGGACCAGGGAAGAGGAATTCAGAGTCCCTAAACGACCACTGGTCCTTGCATTTTAGTAAAGGGGCTTTGATAAAGAAATTATTCAGATCCATGGAATCAAAAGTGCTATGTATTATTGCACATAAATTTGTGCCCAAGCCTTTGCACCAGATTTCTTCTGTTTTTATGTTTAGAATAATACGATGGATGGGCTCCTAATATGCCTTTGAATAGACTTCAAAATCAGAATATTCCCTCTTTTCTGCGAGTAGCTCTTTGTATTTTTTTTATTACGGACATACCGCAAGATACATTTGCCTGCAAGATTAGCTGTTCTTGATACTGACAGAATTTATTGTTGGAGTTCACTGCTTGTACTGTATCTTTGTTAAAGTACTTGATATTTCTGTCTGAGATGAACAAATATGCACTTTTAGAATTACCTGGCAGAAATCTCATCCTCTGCATATATGCAAGCTGACCCTTTCGAAGGATCATAATTTGCCACGACTGAGTTTAACATAAGTTCCATGATTTTGTTTTGAGTAATGCCAAGGCTTTCTTGATCCAAATGTTATGTAGGTTATCCCTCCCCTCGTAAGTCACCGGAGACATCCCTCCCCCTCCACGTGTCACGAATCATGCGTGTCTGACACGATTTGAGGCTGACACGTGTCCGACACGAGTTTGACTTGTGTGTTATTAGTAGGAGATGAGTTTGACTCGTGTCAGACACAAGCCCTATTGGTGTCCCGAAATTTGAACATGTTTCCTGTGAAAAAAAACATCCTGAAATCAATTTATTGTCTCATTCTCACGCAATTCAGTGACAATTTTGGAGCTCTCTTAAGGTTTTGAAGTGCAGCTAAAGGAAATTAAGCAATGTTAGAACGGTTTCCAAGCATTGGGAAGTGGATTTGTCCAGATCCTACTAATGCTATTAATGGTAATGCTAAATTCTTAAAGTTAAATTTTTAACATTACCATGAAATGACTCAGGATGTTTGAAAGTGGTTTCAACCTCAATGGATTTCATATGGAGAAAGTAGAATTTTAGATCCCACTCACAATCTTGCAGACATAACCATTTTTAGGATTTCAGGATTGGGGGGATTACAACGTTTCCATTGCGGTTTGTCATGTATGAGGGTCTGTAACTAGTATGTATTTGAAAGGACCAAGCCCTGAATGTACCTTGATGATGGTGGCATTGATTGTTGAACTCTTCTATTGTTATGAATATAATTATGTAAAAGTAATAAATATAGATAATAAATAATAAACATAATAATATGTAAATAAGTAATAATTATTTAAACAAAGAGGCATGTCTGAGGAGACATGACCATTCATAAAAGGGTTCTTACCTGGCTATATATACATAACCCTCACTCTCAATTGTATCATCATTCTTCATACAATTTATATATAATAATATTTGTATCCTTAGTGGATATTTTCATATTCCAAGTATTCTGGAGTATTTAACTTGAGGTATGAACTTTGTTCGTTCCATTTGGTATTAGAGCAGTTCGATTCTCTGGCCGCTCAACTGCTACATAGAGCCATATTCTCCGACTCGGCCCTTGGTTATCAACATTCTGTCAACCTTGTCGTTGTATAATTGAAGTGTTTCGCTCAAAATTTTGGAGTTTCTCCTCTGCTCCGTTTCGCTAGGCCTTTGGCCATTAAAATTAAAAGAAGAAAAAGGGTTTATTATTAAAAAAAATATAAAAATGATTATATTTAAAATAAGGCGAAAAAAGAAAATATACCAAAATACAAAGGATATATATATATATATATAACTCTCTATAAAAAAAAATCATAACTCTCTATACATATAGATATATATTACAAATTAATAAAAAAAAACTTCACCTAAGTCCGTATATACATACGAGTTCCACCATTCGTCCATATGACAGTCTGCAAAAGACAACATTATCGTTGTCATCGCCAGTGAATACAATAGTGATTATCGCTGTCGTTGCGTAATACAACAATTATCGTTGCCGTTGCGTGACATACAATTGTGACTTATAAGCTTTGCAAGGTTTTTGCACAACTGCTGGTTAAATAGCATTGCTTACTTTTTGAACAACCACATTAGCCAACTAACTCCCGCACACCACAGCGGCTGTGCGACAACTGCACACCCATCGTTTGGGCGTTATCCTTGAAGTTGAAGCTGACGTCGCCGTAACGTATTGGCCACCACAAACGAGAGATTCCACAACCACGATTTTGGCCCCCATCATCCGCATGCAGCGACCACCTACTTGTATATTTCTATACACAGCGACCGCCTCACCACAACGGCTTCTCCTCCCAACATTTTGCTATTGTGTACTCAGCCTTCCGCTGTTATGTATATTTTATTAATTGTTAGTTAGATATAGTTATATTAGGTTTTATTAAGTGAAGGGGCATGATCAAAGATCATGCCTCTTCACCAAGGGACACTTTGAAGCTATATTTAAAGCTTCGGTGATTCCCCATTGTAATCATCTCATCTTTTATCAATAATAATATATACTTATTCAAGTTTACTAGAGTTTTTACACTCCATTGGTATCAGAACCATCGCTCTTTGGGATCTGTGTGATCACCCAGAATTAAGGAATTACAAGGAAATTTCAAAATTGCAGATTTTTTTTAATCAAGTGTTTGTGAACAACAACATTTGTTAAAAAAAAATTTTTTTTTTGCATATTTTTACCCAACCCCCTCTGCTCTCTCACCCCCCCTCTACCTTCGCTTACCAACTCGATTCCCACACGTAAAAAAATAAATAAATAAATTTTTTACAACCCTACAAATTCCCCCTCACTCTTGGCCTTACATCCCTCACTCTCTCCCCATACCGTACCCACCTCACCTCACAGTTTAGTCTTTCAATTCGGCTCACTCCACACTCTCCATTTCCCGTTACCACCTCTTCCCTCCCGCGGTTTCCTTCCACATATAACGCTGCTCTTCCGCTGTCACTTCCACATATAACCTCCCTCCTTGCACCGCTACTCGTCCTCCGACACGGTTGTTATCAAATTACCTGTCGACCGGTCGTGGTTATCACCGTCTCCACCTTTTGCACAGCGCCCATCCACACTGGCACTCTCGGGTCTGTTTTCTGTTGTCGTTCGCCAACCACTGCACGAACACGCCTTACCGTCAACCCTTTTCACGCATTCGAACCTGCCTTACCACCAAAACACCAGTCTCAGCCATCGCTGGTTGTATTTCGTGGGAAAGCGATTATTCTTCATTTTTTATTATTGGTTGACGTTGATTATTATTGTTGCATTATCTTGGATCGACGTGGATTCAGTCTTCTGCCCACCACAAGCCGCAGATAAAATAGTGTGCCAGCAAATAAAATACGTCTCTCGTTTGACTGTGGGCGTTCACAAGTACACGGCTTCTCCTTCCCCGCCGGTTTGCTGTGCCACAACAGTAAACAAGAAACGAAGGGTGCGTTTGTTTTTAAAACAAAAATTGTGAACCATCGTGATCATAGGGTTAGCGTGTCCAAAGTAAAATCAATTTGTTTAATATATATATATATATATATATATATATAAACAGATTTATTTTTTATATAAAAATTAATTAAAATTAAAATTTATATAAAAATTAAATTTTAAAAAATAAAATAATAAAAATTATTATTGTTGTATAATAATTATATAATTTATTTATATATTATATAATTTTTAAATAAAAAATTATATATATATATAATAATTATATAATTTAAAAAAAAATAATTATTATTATTATTTAAAAAAAAGAAAAAAAAAAAGAAAAAAAAGAAAAAAAGAGAAAAACTGGCAGAAAAATATTCCCCACCCCATACACGTTCAATGTCTTCATCGATGTCAATGGCCGAATTCCAGAAGAAATTGGTGGATCTCGAGAAACAGATCAATAATAATTCCGAAGAATTCGGAAAAAGATTAGTCGATCTTGAAAGTACAGTTGCAGGACATTCCAACGACATCAAAAAGGTTCATGATACGACAAATCGAATAGAAAGACAAATGTGGCTAAATCACCACGAGGCCACAGAAAAGCAAAGTGAAGCAATGAACAATATGACAGAACTCTTCAATAAGCTGAATGATAAGATAGATAAGTTAAGTCAGACACAATCCCCAATATCTCCTAACATGGAACAAAATCAACAAAACAATTCCGCAGATTCAGGGAACTCAGAAGAGCATCAGGAAAAAACCAATTCCCCACATCATCAAGAAGATAGTAATGCAAATTTTCAAAATAAGTAGCTCTGGAATGCATTTGCTAATCAATATCCCCTTCTTGTCCCACCATTAGCGTATCAGCGAAAAGCCAAAATCGAGTTACCCAAATTTGATGGTAATGAAAAAAATAGCGTTGCATGGCTTAATAAAGCGGAGGAATATTTTGAGATTTATGACATTACTAGTGATGACGAAAAAATTAAGCATGCTTCCATGAAAATGGAAGGAGAAGCATATAATTGGTATATGTGGTGGAAAAAGATGACGCTCGCTATCAGTTGGAGGAAATTTAAGGATGCATTCTTCAAAAGGTTTCAAGGCATAAAAGAAGAAAAGTTTTTTTCAACGTTTATCAAATTACGCCAAAAAAGAGATGTGGATGAGTACACTCGAGAATGGGAGACCTTGGCAACACGAGTACCAGGATTGTCGGAATCTCGTCTAATCCAGTCTTACATCTCAGGACTTAAAATCCACATACAAGAAGAGCTCGAACTACATGAAATTACGTCCGTAGAAGTAGCAAGGCAAAAAGCAAAAGCTGCTGAAAAGAAATTTGAAAGATTATCAAAACCAGAAAAAGTATATTTGAGACGACGGTTTCCTCAATCTACAAAAGAAGATAACATGAAATATGTTCCACCACGCCTTCGCGAAGGAGACAAATCTAACTTGGAAATACAAAGAATGAGGGAAGGCAAATGCAAACGTTGTGGCGAAAAATGGGACCCTAAGCACAAATGTGCTAATGGGAAAGAAAAAAATCTGTATAATTGTGAAGCAACTAATGATTCTAACAATGATGATTCAGACATAGAAGGGATAGAAGATACCCTAGAATTCTCCCCAGAAGTAGATGATGACAACACTCCGCAAGTGTCATTATCAGCCATGACAGGTATATCACAACCTCAGACACTAAAATTAAGAGGACATATTAAGAAAAACAACGTAATGGTTCTCATAGACACAGGCAGCACGCACAATTTTCTAGATTCAACCATGGCCAAAAGACTCAACCTCTTTACTTTTCCTATGCCTAATATGAAGGTAATGGTGGCCGATGGTAAGAAGATTGAACAGGTAGGAAAATGCCATAAAGTCAAATTGCAGATTAAAGACTTTAGTTTAGAATCTCCATTCTATGTCGTACCACTCGGAGGAGTAGATGTGGTATTAGGAATTCAGTGGTTACAAACCTTGGGTACTTATTCGGCCAACCATCAGAAGCAGTTTATAAGCTTTAAGTGGGAAGGGCAGAAGCACAAGTTATATGGATTCCAAGCCCCATAAAATCAAATCGTATCATCATCCCAGATGATGAAGATGATCCGAAAGGGAGCGCCAGCCTATATAGTAGAATGTCATCATTTAGAGATGTTATCTACAAAAGTCAACCACGAAGAATCACAGGAGGTACAAGCACTAGTTCAGAAACATGAAAAGGTATTTCAAGACCTACCAATGAAAATGCCTCCTCATAGGGAAATCGAACATACAATAGAAGTCAAGGCAAGATCAGACCCTGTTAACATCAAGCCTTATCGCTACCCACATCACCATAAAACTGAAATTGAGAAGATAATCCAAGACCTTTTAAAATGTGGGGTCATTTCAAAAAGTAAGAGTCCGTATGCTGCCCCAGTTATATTGGTAAGAAAAAAAGACGGATCGTTTCGGCTATGCATTGACTATAGAGGATTAAATAAGATAACAATTAAAAATAAGTTTCCAATTCCCTTTATCGATGAAATGATGGATGAACTCCATGGCGCAAAATACTTCTCTAAATTAGATTTAAGGTCAGGTTATTACCAGATCCGAATTAGATTGGAAGATGTACCAAAAACTGCATTTCAAACACATGAAGGTCATTATGAATTTAAAGTAATGCCCTTTGGGTTAACAAATGCACCAGCTACGTTCCAAGCCACTATGAACGAGTTATTTCGTCCATATCTTAGGAAGTTTGTACTAGTATTTTTTGATGATATTTTGATTTATAGTAAAACCTGGAGGGAGCATTTGCAACACTTGGATAAAATTCTCACGTTACTAGAAGACCATCAATTTTATGCAAAAAAATCCAAATGCACCTTTGGAAAAGAAGAAGTTGAATATCTGGGACACCTAATATCCCATGAAGGAGTAAAAGTGGATCCTTCTAAGATTAAGGCTATAAGGGAATGGAATAAACCAATGAACATATCCAAGCTCAAAGGATTTTTAGGATTAACGGGATATTATCGAAGATTTATTAAAGATTATGCGCATAGAACTGCACCTCTTACAAACCTTTTAAAGAAGAATTCGTTTCAATGGAATGAGGAAGCAGGGAAATGTTTTGAAGATTTGAAGGAAGTAATGGCTAATGCACCAGTATTGGCAACTCTCGACTTTTCTAAACCATTTATCATTGAATGTGATGCCTCTAGATTCGGTATTGGTGCAGTATTAATGCAAGAGGGGCACCCTATTGCTTTTGAAAGCAGAAAACTAAATAAACATGAGCGTCTCAAGTCCACATACAGCAAGGAAATGCTTGCAATTATGCATGCATTGGCCAAATGGAGACAATATCTGTTAGGGAGTAAATTTTCCATCCGAACAGATCATAACAGTCTTCAGTATCTCCTTCAGCAAAAAACACTCTCTGAAGAACAACAAAAATGGATCAAGAAGATTGCCGCTTTTGACATGGAGATATTACACAAGAAAGGGAAAGACAATGTAGTAGCGGATGCCCTGTCCAGAAAAGATGAGGAATCAGCATTACTTGCAGTTTCGATTGTTGTGCCTGAATGGCTTAATGAGATTAGAAGTGAGTACGCTAAAGATCCGGAAATGTTGGCTATAATCAATAATCTCCCAGGGAATTCAAAATTTGAATGGAAGAACGATATCTTATGGTACAAAGGGAGAATTTATCTAAACTCCAAATCCAAGTTTATATCAAAAATACTCAAGGAATCACATGATTCCATGTCATTGGGGCATGTAGGATATTTCAAAACCTACTACAATGCACGTCAGTCATTTTTCTGGAAGGGTATGAGTCACGGTATTCAAAAATATGTTGCAGAATGTGACAAGTGTCAAAGAAATAAAAATGAAAACATTATGACACCTGGCTTACTTCATCCCTTAAATATTCCGACTCAGAAATGGGAAGAAATATCGATGGATTTTATTGAAGGATTACCTGTATCGGAGGGAAAGGATAAGATCTTCGTTGTAGTAGATAGACTCACTAAATATGCTCACTTTATCGCTATTAAAAAAACAGACTCTGCAAAGCAAATTGCGGAGATATTCTGCAAACATATTTATAAACTACACGGCTTTCCGAAAGTTATTGTCAGTGACAGGGATGCCAAATTTAAAGGAAACTTTTGGAAGGAATTGTTCAACCATGTTGGAACCTACCTCAACATGAGCTCGGCTTATCACCCTCAAACAGATGGGCAAACAGAGGTTGTTAATAAATGTTTGGAAGCTTACCTACGGTGTTATGCTACGGAGAAACAAAATAAGTGGGTCCAATGGTTGCATCTTGCCGAATGGTGGTATAATTCTACTTACCATACATCGACAAAAATGAGTCCGTTCTAGGCTCTATATGGATATGAGCCTCCGAAGTGGAAAGATTTTGCTTTAGTTCAAACAAATTTACCAACAGTAAAAAATCAACTAGAAGAACACCAAAAGGTCGTCCAAATTCTAAAAGAAAATTTGAGTATTGCACAGAATCGTATGAAGCAACAAGCTGACCGTAATCGCACTGAGAGATCATTTGAAGTTGGAGACTGGGTGTTTGTCAAGCTTCAACCATACAAGCAGTTGTCCCTAAGACAAAAAGGAAAAAATAAATTAGCTCCAAAGTTTTATGGTCCGTATCAAATTATTAAAAAGATCAGTCAAGTCGCTTATGGGTTGAGCCTTCCCGATACCAGTCGTGTTCACAATGTTTTCCATGTGTCCTGCTTAAAAAAGGCACTGGGTAACCATCAGTTGCCCCAAACAACACTTCCCATTTTGGATGATGAAGGCAAGCTCGTTCTAGAGCCCGAAGGTATCCTATCTACTCGTGATAAGAAGTTGCGCTCTCGTGTTATTATGGAATATTTAATCAAGTGGAAGGACTTGCCCATTGAAGAAGCATCTTGGGAGTCTGAAGCGTTTCACCAGCAACACCCATCATTACGTATGCTTTGAGGACAAAGCATCTTAAGAGAAGAGCAATGTTATGTATATTTTATTAATTGTTAGTTAGATATAGTTATATTAGGTTTTATTAAGTGAAAGGGCATGATCAAAGATCATGCCTCTTCACCAAGGGACACTTTGAGGCTATATTTAAAGCTTCGGTGATTCCCCATTGTAATCATCTCATCTTTTATCAATAATAATATATACTTATTCAAGTTTACTAGAGTTTTTACACTCCATCCGCCCACCACCAATCCTCTTCTTGCTGCTACCTTATCCAACAACCACCAAGTCGATTTTTTGTTTGCCGCTATACCTTCCACCAACATTAACAACTCTATCCAGATCGTCAATTCGTTGTCGTTTCAAATTTCTAGTCAAATCACCATGGTCTGTATAGTCTTGTTGTAGCCCACATTAATTTCCCTCTTAGGTGATCCATCCATATGGTGTATGGTGTGACATGCCCATCTGTACAATCACGACTTCATAAAAGTTCTCATTATTTTTTGTAACGCGAAATTATTCTTTAAGAGGACACAATATTAATTTACATTCAAGTAACTCAAGGGTTTAACCTCAAAGGAATTTGCAAGGTCAAAATAATAAATAATTATATACTAAAGTCCATATAAAAAGAATTCTACTTAAATCTAAAAGGAATTATATTATTTCATACGTTTAGAAGAGAGAAAAAAAAAAGACAAAGCAAATGAAAATTCACCATATTATTACAAAGGGCTGAAAAAAAGTTATCAACAAACACAAAATATAGTCACTGCAAATAATAAAAAAAATAATAATAATTTGCAAATGAAGGAACAGAAGATGAGTTCCAAACAACAATCATTATTTTGGACTAAATGTTTGTTTTGTATAACATACATTGAATATCCTTGGATTCATAAAATCTACGAATTATGTTGTCCAACATGTGGAAAATTATTTAATGTGGAAGAATGTCAAGATGATGTACTAATGCAAATGACAGAATGAGAGGAAAAACTTGCAAAACTGGAACACAATTTACAGAAAAAGACAAGGAAATTTTCCCTCTAAGGGACCATAGCGAAAAATTACTTGCTAAGGTCAAAAAATCCAAGGAAAGAAAAAAAAAATTAGAAGAAGAAAAGGAATGTGTCGAGAAGAAATTCAACGAGATTCTCTCAGAGAAGGAAGAAGAAAATTTGTGCTTAAAAGACTTGAATCAAAGGTTATTAGAACAAATTAGAGGTCTAAAAGATGAGAAGCTTAAAAATCAAAACATTGAAAATAAGTTTGATGAATCAGAAAGCAAAGAACTCTTATTTATGAGAAACCATAATCAAAGTCTATTCGCTCAAATTAAGAAACTTAAGGATAATAAGAAATCACTCAAAAACAAGTTAGAAGAACCACTCATGAAAGAAGTATCAAAGTCTTTAGTCGTAATAGTCCAAGTCGGAGAGAAGAGAACAAACCCAAATCCCATTAATCTCATAGTTCCAACAAATCCAAATCCAATTGAAGTAAGGACATACTCAGAGGTTGCAGTTCAAACGATGAAAATTCCAAGTGATGATTCAGTAACCAACTCAACTACATCAGTGCCTGAAGAAAATGAAGAAATTACTACACACATGTTAAAGGAAGGTCAAATAAGAAGAACTCCTTGTCTACATTTGAATCACAAGAATAGATACCTCAATCAATCTACAAATCTTATCACTCAGAAGATAATTAACAAACTTGTGTTCCGAAGAATATTGAAGCGTGCACAACTCAGTTCAGTGATAACAATTTATCACAAGTCTCCAATAATCGAAAGATTCCACAGAAGATTAACTTAGGATGGTACGATCCCTTCTCAGTGGACAGTTTTGTTTGTCACTTGGAGGATCATATCAACTCTTATCGACAAAGATGATTGGCTCGAGACGAGAAGACATTCGTAGTGGAAAAGGAGATCAAGCCCTTTCATCAACGAACTTTGAGGACAAAGCTTTTTGAAGAGGAAGACAATGTTATGAATATAATTATGAAAAAGTAATAGATATAGATAATAAATAATAAACATAATAATATGTAAATAAGTAATTAGTTAAACAAAGAGGCATGTCTGAGGAGACATGACCGTTCATAAAGGGTACTTACCTGGCTATATATACAGGGCCCTCGCTCTCGATTGTATATATATAATAATATTTGTATCCTCAATGGATATTTTTATATTCAAAGTCTTCTAGAGTATTTAACTTGAGGTATGAACTTTGTTCGTTCCATCTATCATGACCGTAGTAAAAATGCACCCATCACTCAAACAAATTCTCAGTTTGACATTTTAATCTTTTTCTATCTTATTTTAATGCTTAAAGGGTGATGTTGATGATGAAGATCCCAATGTAGGCAATGATTTTGTACTAGGTAATTGTTGTAGCAATTTTTTTTGGACTATACATGCCATTTAGGGCCTCTTTGTTGATGTATTTTTGGTTGAGAGATGGATTACATTTGCACTCGATGCTATTTTAGTTATATGCATTAGTTGTGTATTGAATTTGTATCATCATCATCTAAATGTTTTATATATTTCATATTTTATGTGTAATTCACTATTTTTTATATTTTTTAATACATAGTATATAATGTGTCCTCTGTGTATGCAGAAGATGTTAAAATAATTTTTATTTGATAAAAAGGTAGACACTTGATTGTTCATATGTTAGAACATACCGTGTGTATTAGCAAAATTTCTTCTTTTAGATTAATAAATCTAAAGATGATATGCCAGAACTTGTTGCAGTTTATGTCTCCTCACCTATATTGACAATGGGAATTTGTATGTTAGTAGCTATTATTATCTATTGAAATTCAGGCATTGATTTTTACAATATAAATTCACATTTGACTACAAACTGTTTCTGTCCATGTAACATGTTGTATTGTCTGTCAAATATATTTAATGCCTATATGGAGGTTAGGACTGCAATCTTTTTGATTATACAAGCTTCACCAGTAAAAATGTTTAACATCATGCGTGTCATTTCATACAGGGTCTGAAGTCTGAACTGGAGAAGGTGTCTCCTGCATTAGGCCGTAGTGCAGTGTATTTGAAGGAATCACGCATTAACACCTTGCCAAAGTAAGTTGTATTATTAATGAATTTCATTTCCAAAATTATTTTAATTGTTTAAGGCTTAAATAATAGTTTTGATTACTTGAGGCCTAATTTCATTGTTGCATCTTTCAGTTATTTAACCATTCAGTTTGTACGATTCTTTTGGAAAAGAGAATCGAACCAGAAGGCAAAGATTTTGAGGGTAATCACTGCATACTGTAACCATTTGATTGTTTTATTTGGTTTATTTATTCCCCTAATTTGGCATGTTAATCACTCTTTATTTTATAAATTATCATTTATTACATATGGTGACATGTGTTCTGCTAATGCAGAAAGTAAATTATCCTTTAGAGTTGGATGTTCTAGATTTATGTTCTGATGAGCTACGTGAGAAGTTGAAGGAACCACGGCAGGTAGATTTTCATTTTATGTCTCAATTGTTTGAAAATTTTAATGTCCGTTACTTGTTCAGGAATCCTGAGATAACTTGTGTTTAGTTATCTATCCTGAAACTGAGAACCATATTCTCTATTGGAAATATAATGGGCAGATTCTTAGAGATCAAGAAAATACAAAATTTGGATTGAAGTCAAAGGGAAAGGAGAGCGATACCAAGGATAAAGATGTGGAAATGTCAAATGCAGAGGTAATAATAACATTTACATGTTTACTTACTTTTCCTACTGTACATATTTTTGAACTGATTAGCTTTCAAATACTAAAATGGCATTAATTATTAAGGATTTATAATTTCAGTGTAGTTAGATTGGCATGCTCATGTCATTAGTTTTGGTCACCATATCTTCAATTTTACATCATTATTGTATTACGTGTCAATTGTGTTAGCTTGGCAGCAGTTAGTGGTAATGCACGTTATAATCTGCTGTGTAGCTGATTTATGATTCCCTTTAATCATTGTGTTGTGGCATTCAACCATGATTTATGCATTTTTTAATGAAGGATGTACTCTTCTTGTTGTACATTGTGTTCAATGTGGATGAATCCTTGAGGTTGGTGTCGACATCAATTGTGTTGATTGCATATTGGCAACGAGCATATTGTGGTAATGAATTGTCCTAGGGATCACACACTAAATGAGGGTGTGAAGACATTGCCCATCCCAAAAGGGACTGACTAGGACATCCCGTATAGAACCCAACACTGAAAAAATAAACAATCATCGAAAAGGTTGCAGGAAGTGATTTATTATGTTTTTCTTATTTTTTATTAGTATTAATGAACTGAATAATATTGCTATTCAAAGTGTTGGATTTAAATTGAATTTATGTTGCATTTATGATTTTCTTCAGTATTATGATTTTAGAAACCATTATATTTTATACAATATCATGATTTCTTAAAATTATGATTTATTTTGTGGTGTTTATAATATTCTTTTATTGTGATATTGTGTTCAGTGGTGATGCACCCTTGGGGATGGTGTTTGCGTCAATAGCATATTCTCGATGAGGGGAATGGGTCAAGTATGCCGTCCTCAAATTTTAGGGGATGTCCCAAGGAAATCCCTTGTGATAATGGATTGTCTTAGGGATTCCCATGCAAAATTGGGGAACCAATACTTTGGCTAACTCAAAGGGAGTGATTAGCATCCCTAATAGAGCCTAACTCCCAAAAAGAAACAATCACAAAAAGCATTGCAGGAATGATAAATTGCTTTGTGTTTCGTAAATTAGTATTAATATTACTATTCCAAATGTTGATTTTAAAGTGAATTTATGTTGTATTTATGGCTTTATACAATAGTATTATTTTAGAAAACCATGATATTTTATATAGTATTATGGATTTTTAGAATTATAATATCTCATGATTAAGATATACTTATGTTGTCCACTTCTGCCATTCCCTTTGTCTTGTTTTGAAATATGTGGAGTCTTTCTCAACCTGTCCTCTTCCAAATGATTTTTTTAATATAATTTGCCCTTGTGGAGTTGGCGTTGTTGCCCCTACCATCTTTGTCCATTTATATGGAACTACTTGGTTCAAAGTTGCCTTCCATTGCTTTTGTTCTTGGTGTTTGTTTGATAGTGTCATGCAGTCATACTCTAGTAACGATTCAAGCAATTCTTTGCTGAAGTTGTAATTACAAGTGGTCTCTAACTATCTAGCATTTATGCGAACATACTTCCACAATGGCTCAATGATATGAATATCTTGACCTTTAATCCAATATTATGCTAAAAAACCGTTTAAAGCAATTAAAACAATGGCAACACAAATAAAATTGGGGCCATGCTATGAGCTTCAATTGTCGAGGAAAATCGACATTAGTATGATTCTAATGTAAGAGTCAAGATATTGATGCAAATATAGTCCTCTTGTGTTGAAGGAGAAAATAAGGTTGGGGAATGTTACCCACCCATGTATTGAAAAAGCTAGGGTTATTGGGATTTGTGAGGGGAGGTTGTATAGACTTCCAACACCTTCTCCTCAAACTCTTGTTCACATGGATATTAGTCCCTCTAAGCTTTGGCATAGAAGATATGGGCACCTTCACTATAAAATATTGCCCTCCGTAAGTGAAATGGTGAAAGCCATCCCCAACTTAAAGGAAGATCATGAAGGAGTATGTAAAGGATGTGCTTTGGGAAAGAGTACAAAGAAACCATTTACAAGCAGTGACACAAGGTCTAAAGAAATATTAAACCTCATTCATTCCGATGTGTGTGGACCAATGGCAGATAAATCTCTTGGAGGCCATATGTATTATGTAACCTTCATTGATGATCACTCTAGAAAAACTTGGATTTATCTTCTCAATTCTAAGGATGAAGTCTTTGAAAAGTTGAAAGAATTCAAGTAAGAAGTGGAGATCTTAACAGAAAGAAAGATAAAGACCCTTAGATCCGGCAATGGTGGTGAGTACACATCTAAGGAACTCATAGCCTTTTGCAAGGAAGCAGGTATTAAGAGGGAGCTCATAGTTCCCTATAATTTTCAACAAAATGGAGTCGCTGAGAGAAAGAATAGGACCATTGAAGAATGCATAAGAACCATGATATATGACCAAGACCTTCCAAAAATTCTTATGGGGAGAAGCAACTGTGACAACAGTATACAAAATAGAAGTCCTCATAGAATTCTTGAGAATATGACACCGAAAGAAACATTCTCAGGGAATAAGCCATATGTAGATCATCTCCATATCTTTGGATGCCTTGCCTACATTCATGTTCCTAAGGATAAGAGAAAGAAGTTGGTTTCTATTGGTATAAAGGGTATCTTTGTCGGTTATAGCCTTTCATCAAAGGCTTATAGAATCTATGTAAAAGAAGATCGTAGAATTGAAGTTAGCAGAGATGTCATATTCGATGAAAGCTTTGCATACAAGAAGTCCAAGGAAATTCCCATTGAATCTGATGAAGAAGATATACCACTCTTTGAAGAAGAAGAGCAACTTGACAAAGCACTTTCAAATTGTGAAAATTTCTAAAGCGAAATCCTACTGCAATATCATATATTATTTCTCCTACTTATTATTCAACAATAAGTTATTTACAGAAATTACTTCAGTAAATATCAAATAAATTCTACTACAACCTTCACAAATAAAATACTGAGCAAAATATAAAGAAATACTAGCACAAGAGTGACACAATTATTTTTGGACAATTGTCTCCGGAAAAACCCAATGCGGGAAAACCGGTGCATCAAATGAGGGTTTCTTTATTATTCTTTAGCAAAAGTTTCTTGTAAAAATAACAATCAACAGTAATGAATGGAAATCTCTCTGATAACACTGGAGAATTTTTTTGACAAATTTCTAACAGAAATCTGATCTCTAAGAGGCCTTGCTGGCCCTCCTGCATCACCACTGCGTCAACTCTGTGTGAGGACCGTGCAGTTCTGCCTCACTACTCTGCGATGTCCCTTTGTTGCTTCTGTGTTGTCCCTTCTTTGCATTGCGTCACCTGCCCTTGCTCTCCTAACTGATGCTAATACCCTTTCTGTCGTCTCTACTTGCAACTCTCCCTCTAAATCGATTTCTCTTGCCGAACTTCAACCACTGAGAAAATCGATTTGCTTGGGCAACTGAGTATCTGCTCTGGTGTATTTTCCAAATAACCCTCAAGCTTCTTTAAATAATATTTTCGTTGACATTGAACGGCTCAGATTATAAGCTAATCAATGGCTAAGATCATTTTGACTTGATCCTTGTCTTCTTCTAGAAGTTACACGCATTGTTTAGATTAATACCCATTAATTATTTTAATTTCCTATGTTTACACTTAGGGTCTTATTAAAAATAATTAATTTATCAAATAAAATTGTCTCCGGGTGGAATTTCCCAAAACGATTTCTGGGTTATTTGAAATACACGTGTTTAAGCCTCTCCACAAAATTTGAGACTTAGAGCACATCCGATGCTACCACAAATCAACAGGCCCTCTTAGCGAGGAATGTGCTCTAGAAAATATGCCTTGCTGCACACTGGTCTGACTCTGAAGCATCTTCCTCTGCACTGCTAATGTCTAACATGTTGCCCATCAACCACTGCGTTGCTGCTGCAACTGCTGCTGCAACTGTACTGCTGCTGATCCTGCCACCATCAACACTGCATCCATACAGCAACTCATTCCCAAATGCTACATCTGTGGTTGAGATATCACCTATTTTTGTTATTGAAACGGATTCTCTACCATACCCATCTGTTTCATAAAGTGAACAAACTTGGCTCTTCTTAGAGCTTTGGTGAGTATGTGTTAAGTTTAGAACATGTTCTATGCCATTTTAGATTAGGGCACAAAATACTGAAGCAGATAGAACAATGCAATAGATCGATGGAAGACAAGCCAAAACAGAGATAATGAATGGAGGCGTTACGTCGATCAGCAGGATGCTTCTACCAGCAAAGTCTTCAATAGGTCATTCAACCAAGCGTGTCACACATAACCTAGTACAACCCAAACAGATAACTCCACAAATACGCAGCACCAAGAACGCAACTCCATCACCATCAAGAGAGAAGAAAATCCTCCACACATTGTGTGTATAATGAAATCCAAGTCTCTCCAATATATAGGCATCTTTGGGGGTGTGTGACACGCTCTTTAAGACATTTAAGTCTATATTATATTCCAGGCTGACCTAGCACATAAGTGGAATAAATTCAAAGTACATGTTCTGCTCATCCGATCGAGATGATATTTAGATCAATCTTATATCTCTCCGAAAGAGGAATCCAATAAAAATATTGGGATCGTCATCTGAGCAGCACAACCCGGAGTTTGGACCTAGTTGTCCAAATTTAACACTCCCTCTCAACTAGGGAGAACTCCGTCCACTAGTTCAATCCAAACATCGTGCGTCATCTCGCCGTAATTTGCTTTGCTGGCCTCTTTATTTCAGAACAGAAGTGGGTCAGTCACAAAGACATCATACCTGGCTGACAGATTCAGCCCAGAGGTCCGAAACTTCTATAGGACTCACAAAGAGTCTCATACCAACCCGAAGTTGGTTTACCTGACTCGAAGTCAGTCGGAGGTCCGAAACCTCACTAGGACTCAAGAGAGTCATGTACTAACCCGAAGTTAGTTTCATTGACCCGAAGTCAGTTGGAGGTCCGAAACCTCGCTAAACTTGATCCCAGATCAAGTTGTTGGACACGTGCCATCCTAAACATAGAGAGTACGGCAATCTCCGATGCGTCCATCGGTCTTGCTATGGTCTCTATTCACATTTCCCACCTCATTGGCCAAATGAGAGGTACTTCCCATGAGTTCGAAACTCCATGGGTGGGATGCATACGGGGCATAGATCAGAGAGAGGTAAACCATCTCAATATCATCATGGTGGGGTAGAAGCACACCAACTAGGTTCGGCAAGCCTAGCCCTGTGGTTGCTTATAGCACCAAAGCTATCCCCAAAACCCCCTTGAAGCTCCTAGAGCTCATCGTCCAACAGGACCCTCCCAATAGGGTCGTTCCATGATTCCAAGATTCTCACGGAAGATTAGGAACATGACCATCTCCAAGGGCATTATGAGAATATCCGCGACCTGCTCATCAGTTCCTATATGATCGAGCCTTATGACGCCTTGCTATACCATATCTCGGATAAAGTGGTACCAACCAACAACATGCTTGGATCAATCATGGAACCCGGGATTCTATGATAAATGAATCCCCCTCTGGTTATCACAAAGGATAACGGTGGCATTTAGCACATGCTTGAACAACTCACTGAAGAGCTTTCGCAACCAAGTGACTTCACAACGGGTCATACATGCTGCAATGTATTCGACCTCAGCGGTGCTCAAGGTTATCGACTTCCGTTTCCTGCTCGAAGCAGATCTAGTTGTGAAGTAGCATCCAGATGTGCTCTTACGATCCACCACACTGCCAGCCCAATCGACATCAGTATGTCAAGGAGTGTCATGCTCCCGACAGTGTGACTCAGCCCATGGTCTATCGTGCCACAGAGATATCTCAAGAGTTTCTTGGCACCAGCCCAGTGAATGTTATGATCAACCATGTGTTGACTCAAGGTGTTCACTGCACAACATACGTCCGGACGGGTGTTCACTAAGAACACCAGAGCCCCTACGAGTTGATGATACTCAATAGGATTTGCTAACACGGGCCCAGCAGCGCTGTCACTCAACTTCTTAACATTGAGCTTTATCAGAGTCGACATGGACTTACAGTCCACCATATCAGATTTTACTAGAAGCTTCACAATGTATTTTCCTTGAGAAAGGAAAATCTCGCCAGGTCTTTGCCAGACCTCCAGGTCTAGGAAGTAGTGCATCAGTCCTAGGTCCTTCCTTTCGAATTCAACAACAAGCTCCCTCTTGCACTGATGAATGAGAGGGTCAGCACCTGTCAGGAAGAGGTCGTCCAGATGCGACACCAGAATGAGAGGCTTCTCTCTATCAACCTTGAAGTAAATATTCGGATCAGCGTTACTACGAGTGAAGCCTAGCTTCATTAGGTAGCTATCTATCCTCTCGTACCAAGCTCTGGGTGCTTGCTTCAGCCCATAGAGGGCTTTCTTCAACCTGTAGACATGGGTGTCCCGATCCTGGACTTCGAAGCCCAGAGGTTGCTCTACATACACCTCTTCCTTTATTGCACCATGCCAAAAAGGCGGTCTTTTCATCCATCTGATGAAGATTCCGTCCTTGCGTAGCAACAAGGGAAATAATAGATTATAGGTGCAATAATAATCAGTGCCTTCCTATAGAAGTCTTAGGCAACACAATTTCCCATCAGATCCATGCTTGATCTTATATTGAGGTGACAACAACTTTGTTCTGTGGTCTAGGAACCATATCCCATACATCATCCTCGCATCCTTCCAGGCTTGATGCCTTACAACTTCTTCAAATGATCTAGGCTCATATTGTACTTATGGCAGCTAGATACCCCTGGTATTTATATGGCTTCCTGGATTTCTTCTGGAGTTTCCCCCTCTGAAGCCATATGTCTTTGAGCCATGAGGATCTTCTTTCGTTCAACAATGATATTAGCTCAGGAGCATATAAAGTTAAATTCTCCCTCTTAATGCCAACTTCTCTTGTGAGAGAAGACATCTATTTCAAATGAGGGCATCCCAGAGACCAGCTTGAAAAAAAAAAGGAGTCTTATTCTCCCACAGTCAAAGCCATTCAAGACCCCAACAATGTGACTGAAGACTGCAAAAACTTCTCAGATCACACTTCCAAGTCTGTTATTATTTATTATTACGCTCCAATGTAAGACTGATACAGATTACTGCTATGATGAATTACATAAACATGGGTGACTGTCTATGTCACTGTCATGATGACAGATTTAGCTCCTTAAGATTGCGGCTACAGAACCGTCATCACTGTCATATCGTTGAACATGATGTTGCCATAATTTTATCGTACCCAGCACTGTCTCCTTCGTCATTGTCATACTGCCATATAGTATTTGAAGATTTCAAATTTCATGGTCATACATATTCTGCCATATGTCACTGTCAAACAGGGATAATATATCATGATTCCTCTTCTCATGATCTTGCACTGCTTCTTATTTCCCAGATCTGTCCATTTGTCATTCTTTTGGTCATTTTAGAAGACTGCTCCTAAGGCTACCAACATTGGCCTAACTCTATGAAAAATCAACTTCTCTTGTCATTCTCCCTAGGGCTTACAGATTTTCCCATCTTGACAATAATCTGACCGTTTCATAATATGGCACCAGTGGCTTTTACAGTCAACCCTGTGAAGATCCTAACAATTTCATTTAAAGAGACTGCTTCTTAGGGCTTCCAGATCTGCCCAACTGCAGTTGATGGTTGTCTGATCTAGGGCTTTAAATTTTCAGATCTCAGTTCAACAATTTGTCTCCTAAATTGCACAGATCTAGGAACCAATCTTGCAGATGTTCCAAATGCTGAATTTACCCTTCTACATGCTAGTCCACACATTATATGATGTCTAATAGATCTAGCACAATCATAAGTCACAAATTGATCGGAAGTATGACGCAGATATGAGCTAGCAACAGGTCCCGTGATTTTTTTTCCTTGTAATAGATCCGAGCTCGGAGAATCTTCCCACAGATATGAGCTATTTTGTAGGCAGGTCTGGGTATAGCTCACACATGAGCCTTCACCCAAGTATACTGCAATTATTACAGTCCTCTGTAATGGCTGTTGTTCTGCGTTGTCACCCTTTATCCCACTGTCCGAGTCTTGTTGTTTATATGTTTGAGCTAAACAGGACGTCCAACCTTCCTTCCACAGGTTTACAACACCACAGATTTCCAAACAGTGTATTGGTGCTAGTCCGAGCTTAAGGTTCGAGGATTTTATTGTATTAGTCTGAGTATGAAGGAAACTTATCTCAGATCTGAGGCTATTGCTGTCCGAGCATCAGGAAACTCTAGCACAAAACCTTATTACTGGACCAAGTCTGAAGCAGTTTAGACTGAGCATTTTATTATCCTAGTTCAGCAGTTCGATCAATACCGATAGCCCTTCAGTCACAAATAATAGACCCTTTATGTCACTGTTCTTTCCATGAAATATCTCTGGCCTACCTCAAGGATGCTAGGTAGGCACAGGCCCAAAACAGAGAGCCTTTATCACTGCGTTAAACTCCTGTCTTCGTTGAAGAGTGTTAATTAGTAGTGGTCTAACTTGAGTGTCCTTTTAAAATTATATACCCAAACAGATACTCGTCCTAGAGACAAGTCCTCGTGTATTCAAATTGATGTCTCATAGTGCTGCTGTAGCAGCCTTCTTTCTGCAACCTGTTACAGAAACATTTTTTTTTTCTTACAAAAATAGCACAGAAAGCATACCTTATTTGCTCGCTGATTTTTCTGCTGATGATTTAGGAAAGGAGAGATGGTCACGATGTAGGCTGAAGTTCTAGGCACTTTGCAGCCCCAAACACTCCCACGCTGTCATGTTTGAAGGTGATTAGGTCTGCGGTCTACCACAGATATGACAGTCACCTAACAACCCCATCAAAACAGGCTTCTCTTTACCTCGTTGTTGCCCAAACAGACCTGCGAAGGCTCCTGAAGATGCTTTGTCTCCTTGCTGAAGTAAAAAACCCCACAAACAAGTCCTGGAGGGCCCCACACAGCCTTATCCTCCTTGTTGTGGTAGCCTATTTCCTACGGCCTCAACATAAATGCCCTAGCTACCCAGCCACCTGTTTAACCAAAACAATTCCTTTCTTTGATAGGCTGCTCTTATGTACTGACGTTCGGGCTATTTCCAGCCTTCCAAACAGACTTCAGCCCTCACCTAGGGCTGCGGCCTTCTTCAGATTTTACGCATAGAACTGCGGCTCCTTCTACAAGGGTTTGCCCACCCAGGTCCAATCGTTCTCAGAAAACTCCCTATGGAATTCGGCCTTCCTGCAAGGTTTACTTGGCATCCAAACAGTCATAAAGAGAGCTAAACTTAGCTTCTTGTCCTTCGCTCTGCCCTAATTGAGTTCCTCTTCTTGTCCTTCAACCAAGACCGCAAATATCCACAGCACGTTGGTCAACATGTTGGGCTTTGTCTTCACCTCAACTCTGATACCATGTTAAGTTTAGCACATGTTCTATGCCATTTCAGATTAGGGCACAAAATACTGAAGCAGATAGATCATAGCAATCGATCGATGGAAGACAAGCCAAAACAAAGATAATGAATGTAGGCGTTACAGCGATCAACAAGATGCTTCTACCAGCAAAGTCTTCAATAGTTCATTCAGCCAAGCATGTCGCACATAACCCCAGTACAACCCAAACAGATAACTCCACAAATACGCAACACCAAGGACGCAGCTCCATCGCCATCAAGAGAGAAGAAAATCCTCCACACATTGTGTGTATAATGAAGTCCAAGTCTCTCCAATATATAAGCATCTTTGGGGGTGTGTGACACACTCTTTAAGACATTTAAGTCTATATTATATTCCAGGCCGACCTAGCACATAAGTGGAATAAATTCAAAGTACATGTTCTGCTCATCCGATCGAGATGATCTTTAGATCAATCGTACACGTCTCCGAAAGAGGAATCTAATAAAAATATTGGGATTGTCATTTGAGCAGCACAACCTGGAGTTTGGACCTAGTTGTCCAAATTTAATAGTATGTCTGCCACCTGATTCCCTGTGGGGATGTATTGCAACTGTAGTGCCCCTCGTTGAACATAGTCTCTAATAAAATGACACTTGATGTCAATGTGCTTTGACTGATCATGAAATACCATATTCTCAAAGAGTTTGATACAGTTTGATACAAATTTGATTATCACAGTAGATACTAGTCACTTCCATCTTTCTTCTGAACAAATTCATTGGCAGTTTTCTAAGCCATATGGCTTCGCACGTAGTTGTGCTTGCTGCCATATATTCTGCGTCTGCTAAGCTTAGTGCTACGGATTTCTGCTTCCTACTGCACCAGGAGGTCATTCGATGCTGAAGCAATACCCTGTGGTACTCTTTCGATCTACTGAACTGCCTGCCCAATCTGCATCTGTGAAACCGCTCAATCTGACATCATCTCCGCGGGTGTACTTCAACCCATAGTCAACTGTTCCCCATACATATCTGAGAATGTGCCTTGTTGCTGCCCAGTGTACCCTCTTCGGTTCTACCATGAACTGACTCAAGGTGTTGACAGCAACACAGATGTCTGGCTTGGTGTTGATCAAATACATAAGTGACCCAATGAGCTGCCTGTTCAAGGTGGGGTCCACTTATTTGTTTCCTGATGCATCTATCTTCTTCCAATTGGTTATCATGGGCATTGCCATGGGTCGGAAATCCTGCATCCTGAATCTCTTTAGAATTTCTAAGGCATGTCTTCCTTGTCCTAAGAATATTTCTCCATTCTTCTGCTATACCTCCAACCCTAGAAAGTAATGCATCAACCCCAAATCCTTCATGTCGAATTCAACTTCCAAGTTCTTTTTGGAGTCCTTTATGAGCCTAGATGATCCTGTAAGGAACTGATCATCTACATACAATATCAGAATAAGTATTCTCTACCATCAAATAATAGAGATTGGGATCTGCATCACTCTTGACAAATCCCAACTACTGCAAGTACCCGTCAATCTGACCATACCATGCTTTGGGTGCCTGCTTGAGCCCATATAGGGCTTTCTTCAGTCTACATACATGAGATTTCTTCTCATGGGTTTCAAAGCCTTCAAGCTGTTCTATGTACACCTCCTCTTCTATCACCCCATTCAAGAACGCTGTCTTGACATCCATTTGGTGAATTTCCCATCCCATCTGTGCTGCTAAGGACACAACAGATCTGAAGGAGGTGTATCTGGTAACATGGGCGAAGGTCTCCTCATAATCGATTCCTTCTTTCTGTGCCTACCCCTTGGGCACAGACCTAGCCTTGTATTTCTCTACGCTGCCATCTGCAACATACTTGATCTTGTAGATCCATCTCGAACCTACAACTGATTTGTTCTCTGGTCTAGGCACAACTTCCCAAACGTCATTAGTCATGATAGAGCTATACTCTTCTACCATGGCATCCACCCAGACCTAATGTTGTATGGCCTCCTGAAAGCTAGAGGGTTCTTCAGCCTGTGCTACCAATGCTTGGTATCTGTCAGGTTGTCTATGCTTCCTTTTCTCAGTTCTAGGAGCTCCAATAAACTCCTCTACATCCCTCAACGTTTGGCGTACTTCTCTGCTAGTCCTGCCATTGGTGGTGGGTGGCTCAACCAATTCCTCTTCTTGCTTTCCTATTTGATGTGAACTATTTGGATTTTCCTCACTTGAGGAAATACTGGTGCCAATTACGGTGCTTGATTTAGATGTCTGTCCACCTACTGGTTCCCCCCCCCCCTACTACTGCTGGACAAGATGAACATCCTCAGATATCTCCCAGTAGGCATCTCTTAGGATTTCTTGAAAGCTCTGTCTTCCATGAACTTTACAACCCGTCTGACTACAATCTTCCTGCTGCCCGGAATGTAGAATCTGTATGCCTTTGAAGTCTTGCTGTATCCTACGAGATACCCGTTTTCTGCAGTCTGATCTAATTTGCTCCGCTTCTCTTCTGGAATGTGACAATATGCTAGACTTACAAATATCTTGAAATGATTCAATTTCGGCTTCTTCCCTGTGAAGATGCTCTTGGGCGTTCTCTTGCCCAATGCTCTATGAGGAACCCTTCTGGATATATACAGCTGTGTTGCATGCTTCTGCCCATAAGAATTTAGGCACATCCTGGTCATACAACATTGCTTTCGCTGCCCCAACAATACTCTTGTTCTTCCATTCTGCAACTCCATTTTGCTCCAGGTTATATGGAGCTGTCCATTCTCTTTTGATGCCCTCTCTTGCGCAGAATTTTGTGAAGTCCTTGTCAGTGTATTCTCCACCATTATCTAAGCACAATACTTTTATCTTCTTCCTTGTCAGGTTCTCAACCAAAGCTTTGAATTCTCTGAATCGATCAAAGACCTCATCCTTGGTCTTTAAGAAGTAGATCCAAGTTTTCCTGGAGTGGTCATCAATAAAGGTGATGAAATATTCGCCACCACTAAGTGCTCTGGTAGACATTGGATCACAGATATTTGAGTGTATTAGCCCTAATACACTTGGAGACCTATTGTTGCTTCTGGAATGTCTTGCTTTAGTGTACTTCTCTAGTACGCATCCTCTGCATACGTCATCATGCTTGGTACTTAAGATTGGAATTCTTGTAACAATTTCTCTGAGTATTCTCAGAGATCTATGGTGTAGATGTCCCATTCATTTGTGCCGTAGCTCATTCACGTCCTTTTCCCCTTCGAGATCGCTGCCTACTAGTGCCATTGGAGACTCGAGCTGCAACCTATATAGTCTGTTGCTTCGAGTTCCAATCTGAGCCTTTTTCTTCCAACTTGGATGCTTGACGTATACTTTCCTTCCAATGAAGTACATATCATATCCCTTGTCCTGCAATTGGGACACTGAAAGTAAATTCATTCCCAATCCTGGCACATGCAGCACATTCATGGCTCGAAGGTTATCTCCTGCTTTTGTCTAAAATGCTATGGTCCCTCTTCCTACTTGGGTACACTTTGTTTTGTTTCCCATAGTAATATGGAAGTTCATCCGTTCTTGTTGATAGCTCGAGAAATATTCTCGAACTCCAGTCATATGAGCTGAAGCCCCGCTATCAATGTACTCATCGACTGATGCAAAAGTCGATAAACAAACAAATTCTTCTTCCAATTTGGAAGATAACTCTGAGATGCAATGATCTTCCATCGTGCTATTTCTTTCCTCTGGCAGCTTCTACAGAAAACTGTGTAATCCCTCTGGGGTTTGATTTGTTGTCAATGAAACACCATGACTTCCCTTCAACACAGATTCTTCCTTGCCCAATCAAGCTCTGATACCATGTGAAAATATCTAAAGCGAAATCCTACTGCAGTATCTGATATTATTTCTCCTACATGTTATTCAGTGTTAAGTTATTTATAGAAATTACTTCAGTAAATATCAAAATAAATTCTACTGCAGCCTTCACAAATAAAACATTGAGCAAAATATAAAGAAATACTAGCACAAGAGTGACAATTAATTTTTGACAATTGTCCCCGGAAAAACCCAATGCGGGAAAACTGGTGCAACAAATGAGGGTTTCTTTATTATTCTTCAACAAAAGTTTCTTGTACAAATAGTAATCAACAATAATGAAGGGAAATATCTGTGATAACACTGGAGAAATTTTCTCACAATTTTCTGACGAAAATCTGATTTTGAGAGGCCCTGTTGGCCCTCTAGTGTCACCACTGGGTCAGCTCTGCGAGAGGACTGCGCAGTTTTGTATCACTGCTTTGTATTGGCCCTTCTCTGCACTGCGTCACCTGCCCTTGCACTCTTGATTGATGCTGATACCCTCTCTATCCTCTCCACTTGCAACTCTCCCTCTGAATCAATTTCTCTTGTTGAACTTCAGCCACTGAGAAAATTGATTTGCTTGGGCAACTGAGTATCTGCTCTGGTGTATTTTCCAAATGACCCTTGTTGATCAGTCTGTGTCAACTACCCCATAGCAGTACACCCCCATTTTTTCAATGGGATTTATTATATTCAAGGTGTTCTTGCCATTCAGATTCCATCATTAGTCGACAATTTTATAAGCGATGTAAACC
This sequence comes from Pinus albicaulis, assembly GCA_034641835.2. NCBI lineage: Eukaryota > Viridiplantae > Streptophyta > Pinopsida > Pinales > Pinaceae > Pinus > Pinus albicaulis. The sequence continues at coordinate 1,111,789,757 of CM076575.1, read as the reverse complement.
CATTCTACATGTTTATGATGTAAATGATCTAAGTGAGACCATCATGTATCTAATGAAGGACTTTACAGGGTAAGTTCTGTAGATCAAGAACCAAAGGTCACCACTCACAAACAGATCACAAATCAGTACACCAGTATAATCACGTGGTTAAAACCCTCAAAGAGGGAAACAGTGCACACCCTGAGCCAAAGCAGCCACTTCATGGAATTTATTAATATAAAAGAAAAGTTACATATGTTTCTCTCATAAACGGTTACTGGACAAATGACCCTCCATGCTCTTTAAATAGAGATCATGGACCAATCGGGTGTTAAGCCACGGTTCAAGTGCCGTTAATACCGAGGTGAGAGATAACCGTCGGATCACTACAAATCGTGACCGTCGGATTATAAGTTATGTTGGAAATATTGTCATTGATGGCAAAGCAGCACAAAGGAGCAACACCAAGACAAGGGAGTAGATCAGATTCAGATGGAATTGTTGCAGAGAAAGAAAGTAAAGTGGCAGAGGCTACAAGAGGAGGGTTTAGACAGGAAGTAGTTCTTTTGAACAATTAGGGTTTTGTTTTGTAAGCCTACGAGCAAATTAGACAGAAAGGCCATTGATTAGAATATCAGGCCAGAAAAGAACTCCAATGTAAATATTTACTGTTAATACAGAGAACAGGTTCCAAATTCATTGATTGAATGCTTGATTCAGTTTTAACTTGAGTGAGAATCAGGGTTTGGCACAATATATATGTATGCAGATGAATCGGGCAAATTCAAAGGGAAGTTATGAGACTGTGTGTTTAAGAAGTAAACATTCAATTGAAATTAAATTCTGATAGAAAGTGTATGTCGAGATTGAGCACCGATCTCTGAATGGGTCGATGCCCTTGAAATTGTTAAAACGAAACCCTGCAATTTGATATCCAAATCACACTGTGTAGAGTAATAAGGTTAGAGGGTGTTCAGAGCTATGTTATAGTGTAACATTCAATGAAATAGTGGCAGAAGCAGAAATCTCCGGTTATCGGCATAACTTATGGAACAGTGGAGCGGAATGAAATGAGAGCACAACAACTGTTGGATCTGAAGGATCAACGAACGAAATCGAAAGGAGAAATGCGGAATGTATGAAGAAACGAGTGGATACGATTGAAACAGGTGTTCGTAAACAGTGTGAGTGGTTTCACGAACCGACGGTGGTATTCGTGTGCATCCAAAGTGGTAAGTGGTAAAAGCTGAAATGAACGCGATAGACCTCCGGAAGTGACACGTCGCAAAGCAATACCACCTATTTCGCGTTAGTTTGGAAGGATAAGTTGCTGGGCTTAAGTTTATGCGATAGCCGTCCGATCAAATGAGGCAAAGATCTGATGGTGTTCGCATCAGAAGTTGTGCAGAGGTTAACGAAAGTTGTGGGACCCAACATATATACGTTTGTAATTATTTTTAACCAAAGTATAATTCAAATTATATAGAGAGGATACTTTATATGGTTTGTAAACGCAAATAAAGATTTATGAAGAGGAATAAGTTCTGCATATAAGGTTAAGGAAGATTGGGTTTATCATGGTTTATAACCATAGTGTTTTTTGAAAAGTGAGATTGACCGTCAGGAAATCTGCGAGCTCGGATATATATTGTAATGTTGATATCTTGTGTTTAAACGGAAGTATGGAAGGGCAAGTTATATTGTATTTATGACTTATGTTAAGTCGGGTAATAAACTTTGAGATTTGCAATATGATGAAGACCATCGGATTGCGAACAGGATCAACGGTAATCGTTTAATCGGGGATGCGGCCTTAGTCACCGGGTTCGGCGAACTTAATGCTTGAAATTCGAAATTCGCCGAATTTGAACCGAATTCAAACAAATTCGAATTTGTTCGCCGAATTTCAAGCCGAACATGAAGGCGAACACAAACATGAAGGCGAACATGAATTTCAAGCTGAACTTCAACGAATTTTTTTTGAAATTCGGGGAAAAATTCGATTTTGTTTGTTTACCTGTTAGGTTTTGTTGTTCTAGATTTTGTTAAATTTAGTTGTTAGGCTTGTTTTAGCAAGCAGACAGAGAGAGAAAGGATTTGCCTTTTTGTTTGATTTATTATGCTTTTCTTACTGTTATGGTGGTTTATTTTCTGTAGAAAGGGATGCTAAATTTATGACCTTTTTCATGCACATTTTTGGATTAACTTCATTTAATGAAGGCATTCCAAATGGGTGAGATCACATGTATAATCAAATGAAGAAAAGTCTTTCTCAACTTTGCTTCAGATTTCAAATTTGGATTTGAGTTGCAAGCATAAATCTAGTAGCAGGGGGAATAAATGATCAGTGCCATTCAGAGATCTTCATTCTTCTCTAGCATCTTAAAGTTTATATTTTTTGTTAGTTTAGCTGAATTTGATATTCTTATGGGTGCTAGACTCTAGTAGCTACTGCTAATGTCTATGATGAATTTCTCACCTTGTTTACTATGTATGGAAGACTAAAGTTGGTTCTTTATTGGAAATTTGGCATTCGCTTTCATGGTTTATATGTGGAAATGATGTAAATGTTTGAGCAATAATCCTATGTGTTTGTAATGTGCATTATGCACTTTGAAAATTGACATGCTTATTTATTTATGTGCATAATATTTATGTTTCAACATGCTTAAGATTGTTATATATATTTATATTTTCAAATTTCTATATGTCGAATTTTATTCCGAACTTTATCGACAAAATTTTAGATGCCGAACTTTATTCGAATTTCAACGTCGTCGAACTCGAACACGAACACGAACCTGGTGACTTAGGATGCGGCATCAATATACATGCAAGACTGGCGGAAAGATAAACCTTTACAAATGTTTTATATATTAAAGGTTATATGATTATAAAGTGGAATGCATGGTTTTAATGTATTTGGTTATGATGGGTCTTAACCAAAGTCATAGATTATGGTATTACTAACATGCCATGATGAATAATGTCAATCAAAGGATAAAAGCCCAAAAGTACAGTTGTGGACTGACGCGATCAACGGATGAGATTAAAGGAGATAGACGGCAGAGATTATATCGGAATCAAGTGGGACCCGATCGCATATCGGACATCGCAAGAGAATGCGATAGCCGCTGGATAGATGCAAAGTTGCGATGCGATGTGGCGATGCGAAGGGACACGTGGCGACACAGCGCAATATCGCACATCGGCGATGCGAAGTTCATCGCATACCGTGAAGTAGCAATGAGATGCGATGCGATGAGAAGATGTGATGCAATGTGAAGATGCGATGCGATGCGATGCGAAGTAGCGATGCAAAGTTCATCGCATATCGCAATCGGGGTAGGAGGAATATCACATATCGCATATCGGGAGATTAGATGGACGAAGGCACATGGGATAACTGGAATCGCCGAAGTGCGATAAGAGAGTGGACGCGATGAAGACCAAAGCCGAAACCTAAAGCATTTCAAGTCCGGGAGTATGGGTTTTCCCGTTGATAAATCGCATCGGAGAGCAAAGGAAGATTATAACGTAAAACAAAAAGGAAAGCTTGAATGCAAGAAAAGATTCTGGTAAGTAATAAGACCCGACACTCGTGCAGAATAGTGGTTGATGCAGCAACAACAATTTATGAAGAAAAGGTTGAACGCGGGTAGAAAGGCTCCGGAAAGGACCTGACACAGAGAAAAGGGCAGAATTGAGTATTTAGAAGAGCGGTGAAGGTTGAACGCTACGGGCACGAGAAGAAGAGACAGAGTCGGGAAAAAGGAGGATATGGTGGCACTATTGGAAACACAACAGCTGGGTCGAGTTAGGCCAAAATGACAGTTATGTAGAACTGTGTTGAATGTAATAGCAAGAACCGAAATGACTTTGACAGCAGCAGAAAAGACAAATGCACAACAAGCAAAGAGATGAAAGGGTTGTGTGAAATATATTTGTTGTAACTGTAACTGTAAATGAATTAATTATTTTCATTGTATGTGATGCAAAGGCAAGTCTCCGCAGGCAAAGCAAAACTCCAATTTGATACTGTAATGATTGTATATATTGTTGTAACATCCTGAATATGCTGAGTGAGAAAATAAGAAGGTGGAAGGCAAAGAGTCATACCTGTTCATTTCGAATTCCCTGTGGAATGCAAACAGTTATGAGGTGATCTCTATAAATACCAGTATATGCATAAGGAGTAAGAGAATAGAGAAAGAGGTGAGAGAATGTAAGAAGAAGAAGGAGCAGAGAGAGGAGTTGTGAAGATCCAGAGATGATATAAAGCAAATTTGAAGGCTGGAAGGACAACAGTAAAGAAGGAGAAAAACAGGGCTGATATCAAGGTAAATCAGCATATGATTTTATTGTACAGTGAGGAAGTTGGTGCTTCCATATCAAGTTGTAGCTTGATAGATGTCCAGTTGTAGTTGGTTGAGGTAGGAGCCTCCTTTAGGTAGTAGCCTGCAGAAAATAGATGGGAGTTGGAGCTTCCTTGCAAGTTGTAGCTTGTAGAATTGAGGTAGTAGCCTCTTGTAGGTTGGAGCCTATAGAAAATTAGTGGTGAGAGGGAGTTGGAGCTTACTTTTGCATCACAACAATAATAAGATGTGGTTTTCTCCCTTATGGGTTTCCACTTATATCTGTTGTCTATGTGCATGATGATTATATGTTGATATTCTGTATTTAATCTGCTTAATACCTGCTACTCACTTATTAAGATTGTTGTTCCATTATATATTAAGTTGATCACGAAATGAAGATGTAAATAAGTGTAAAAGAAAGTTTTACAAGACCATGACTGCATTAAACTGATTCACCCCCCCTCTCAGTTTAACCAAGGGTTCAACAAGTTACAAATGTACATGGTAAAGAAACACACTTTACACAACTCTACACTAGACTAAGTTACTCTTAACTATTTCCTATGTGTCAGAATATCCTAACATCCCCCCTTAAGAACAACTTGGGATAGGATTGAAGGATTTACAAAGGTGACACAAAAGGAGCCTATTTCCTATGTGTCGAAATATCCTAACATCCCCCTTTAAGAACAAATTGGGATAGGATTGAAGGATTTACAAAAGTGACAAAATAGGAGAAGGAAGGAGGCATTAGAGCCGATCCCCCCTTAATGACAACTTTCCTGAACTCCAAGCATGGATCGAAGTTTGGTAAACTTCGCTTCTGTGAGAGCCTTCATAAAGATATCGGCTACTTTATTATTGGTCGGACAATACTGCAGTTCAAGAACACGATCATGAATGAGCTTTCTGATGAAGTGCATGTGGAGTTCAATGTGTTTCATATGCTGATGCTGAACTGGATCTTTACATAGCTGAAGGGCACTCTGATTATCACACCAAAGTGTAGTTGGATGCTGCTGATGAAGACCAAATTCATACAGGATCTGACGAAGCCACATGGCTTCCTTGCTGGCTTCAATTGCACCACGATACTCTGCTTCTGCTGAAGAAAGGGAGATGGCACTTTGTTTCTTACAAGACCAAGTAATAGGTCTTGAACCAAGAGTGAATACATATCTTGTAGTGGACTTTCGATCATCAGGGTCACTAGCCCAATCAGAATCACTGAAACCAATCAACAAGGGAGATGCTCCTGCACTGTAATGAATCCCGAACTGAACTGTACCTCGAATATATCGAAGTATTCTTTTAGCTTCTTTCCAGTGACTTTCATGAGGTTGGTGCATAAACCGAGCGACAAGACCAACGGCAAAGGAAAGGTCAGGACAGGTATGGGTTAGATACAAAAGTTTACCAACAAGTTGACAGTATAAGGTAGCATCAATTTTAGGGGTAGTACAGTTGACTGAAAGCTTGAATCCAGACTGAAAGGGAGAAGGGGCAGGCTTACAGTCTTCCATTGTAAAGTGGTTTAGAAGATCACAGGCATACTTGGACTGAGAGATGGTAATGCCTTCCTTGGAATGAAAGACTTGAAGACCAAGGAAATTATGCAAGTGTCCTAAGTATTTCATTTCGAACTTATTTTTGAGGCTAGACTTCACATGGTTTATATGGTTTGGATCACTACCAGTAATGATAAGATCATCAACATAAAGAACAAGGATAGTGAAGGAATTACCCACTTTCTTGATGTAGATAGTGTTGTCAAAATGACACCTAGAAAAGCCATTATCTAAGAGAAATCTATCCATTTTGGCATACCAAACCTGAGGAGCTTGTTTGAGACCATAGAGAGACTTCCTAAGGCGAAAAACAAGGCTGGAGTCTTTTTGGATAAAGCCAGGGGGTTGTTCCATGTAGATTTCTTCATTCAAATCTCCATGTAAGAAGGCGGATTTAACATCCATTTGATGGACTTCCCATTTAAAGGATGCAGCAAGGGAAAGAACAAGGTGAATAGAATTCATTTTGGCAATAGGGGAGAAGGTTTTAGTATAGTCAATGCCTTGAACTTGTGAAAAACCTTTAGCGACAAGACGAGCTTTATGTCTATCCACTTTTCCATCTGGTCCAAACTTTGTTTTGTAAACCCATATGCATCTGACAAGTTTTCTTCCTTTTGGAAGAGGAACAAGATCCCAAGTATTGTTTTCCAATAAGGAACGATACTCTTCATTCATAGCTTCATCCTAATCTGGATGATCGGAGGTTTCTTCAAAGGTTTCTGGATCAAGTTTTTCTGGAACTTGAACCAATAAGGAAGAAGCTCTTTCGAACTGAGAACGTGTACATCGTCGATCAGTAGGGTCGCCTGCAAGAGAACCTGTTGCATCCCGATTAGAGCGGACCCATCTTGGAAGTGGTGGAGTATAAGGAACAATTTCAGGAGATGGAGGAGGATTTTCATCCTTGCTGTCATCATCTGAACTATAAGGAATGCTATTAAAAATAGAAGAGAGAGAGAGAGGTGGCACATATGCCAAATCAGGCTCGTAGGCCAAAGGTGGCACACCCGACGAACTAGGCTTGCAGGCTGATATATTTTCATCAAACTTTACATCTCTTCTAATGATTATATTTTTGGATTTTGATTGAAGAATTCTATATCCTTTGACATCTTCAGAATATCTAGCAAAATACATTTTTCACTCTTAGGTTCTAAGGCTTTATGTTTTGCATCTGGAATATGGGCCCAAGCATCACTTCTAAAAACACGAAAGTGACTTACATCTGGTTTGATGGAGCTCCAAGCTTCTTCTGGAGTTATATTCTTTAAAACCTTAGTAGGAGTGCGATTTACTATGTAATTTGCACAGTTAATGGCTTCTGCCCAAAAATTGAGACCAAGTCCTTTAGGTTGAAGCATACAATTAGCCATTTCTTTTAAGGTGTGATTCTTCCTTTCAGCTACACCATTTTGTTGTGGAGTATATGGAAAAGTATGTTGCAATTGAATGCTGTCATATGGTTGATAAATTTATTGTTAACATACTTCTCCGCCATTATCTCGATCTTAACTTAAGAATTTGATGTCCAAATTGTTTCTCAACAAAGGCCTTTAAAGGACAAGAACATGTTAAAAACATCACTCTTGAGTTTTAAGAAGTATACCCAAGTGTGTCTGGAAAAATCATCAATGAAAGTTAAGAAGTACTTGCAACTAGAGAAAGAAACAAAGGAAGTGGACCACATAGATCACCGTGCACAAGCTGCAAAGGCACTAAAGCATGCCAAGAGGCACGCTTGTCAAAATTATCCCGATGATGTTTTCTGAGTACGCATCTGGAGCAAACACCATCTCGGCAAGATACCATAGGAAGGCCCGTCACCATATTTTCCTTACATAGAGTTTGAAGAGAGAGATAGTTTAAGTGACCAAATCACTCATGCCAAAGTTTGCTCACATCATCATTATGAGCAACAAAAACAGAGGGAAGACATGATGACCCAAAGTTGTCAAACTTATACAACCTTGTGGAATCATAAGCAATGCCAGTAGCTAAAATATGTTTAGGATCTTTGAGGTCCTTGATTACAACATCATGAGGTGAGAATTCTAGTATTTTCCCTTCACCTGAATGAGTTATCTCGTATTAAATATAGAAGGTTGCAGGACAAGGTAGGAACACATAATACATCATTAAATTGACCATTATCTAGATGAATGGTTCCAAATCCTACAACACTAAGAGATCTATCATTACCAACATAAATAGTTTTGATGCTACAATCATTTAAAGAAGAAAACATGGCTTTATTTTTGGCCATGTGGTAAGAAGATCCGTAATCAATGAGCCACTCATGAGAATGAGAAGAAGAAGATAGATTTAATGCATAACCAGATCTTGATGCTTGACAACCACAAGAAGAAAGTGTCATTCCTGAAGATGAAGTTGAAGAGATTTCCAAATTTATGTGGTGCTTCTTCATTGTTGCTTCCAAGGCTTCCATCTGCTTAAAACATTTGGAATCTACATGGCCATCCCGCCTGCAAAAGTTAAAAATGTCTCTCTCGTCTTCTTCCCTTTGTTTTGATTTGCCTTTATTATTTTGGTAGATTAGATTTTTCAAATTTTGTACCGAAATTGCTTAGGGCCCTTGTTTGGTTTAGGACCATATTTTTTTTAATACTGCTTCTTGGGATACTTTTGATATGATTGTTGTTGGGTTGCTAAGGCTTTCTTAGAAGCGTTTCCAGCAGTGATAAGACCAAGGTGTAAAAGTTTTTCTTGTTCTCTTATCAAAGAATCACAAAAGGCATCAAAAGAGGGATTCTTGTAGGTGGTTCCTGAAGAAATGATGGCTTCTCTGTTGGAATGGAAGGTGGAAACAAATACAGAGTAGGTAGGACCAAGCTTAGCAAGAATGCAATATATGAGGCTACCACCGTCCTTTTTGATCTTACAACCTTCTAAAAGAATTCAGAGGGTCTTAAATTTGGACAAAAAATATTTAATGGAGGAGAGATTATTGGAGTCCAAAGTAAGCAACTCATTTTCAAGCTGGTGGGCCCAGATTTGATTTTGAACGCCAAAAACAATTTTTAGGCTTTCCAGGGCCTCATCAGGGGTGTCAATGTCAAGGATATGAAATCGAAGGTCTTGAGCAATGGACGTTCCTATCAACCCTCGTGCTTGATCTTGTTTATTTTCCCATTTAGCAGCTTTATCATCATCAGAAGGTTTAGTTTCTTGTCCTGTGGCTATTCTATAAAGCCCTTTACTTCTAAGTATATCGACCATGTGAGGTAGCCATTGGAAATAATTGGTGCTGTTAAGAATAACCAGGCATGCACTTTCTATTTAAAAAAAAGAAAAGCTGAAGCTGAGAAAATAGGAAACTAACTGCTCCAATGGAAAGATCTCGAAAAATTAGGCCGTTTAAAAAAAAAATGGCTTGAAAAACGGCTTCTGGATGAAGAAGTTATGCCTTTTGAAAAAACTGAGTTGTAGATGCCAAATAGTTACGGGAACGGGATGAAGTGCAACTTAAAAAAAAAAAAAATTCTGCCCCTTTGAACAAAAACTTTTTATAAAAGAAGCTTGAGAAGGAGACTTGAACCCAAGACCTCTATTCTCATAAACTAACCCCTCACCAAGTGAGATAGTAAAAGGATCATGTTATTTTAGAAAGGAGGAAGGGGGGATTATTATTATTATTATTATTATTATTATTATTATTATTATTATTATTATTATTATTATTATTATTATTATTATTACTCTTCGGTGTGTGTGCCTTTTCCTGCACAAAAAACACAAAAAACGAGTAAAAAAAATGAAATGAAAAGCCTTACGGCAGAATGTTAGATTCTCGGTTAGCCTTACTGGCAACTATCACTTTTTTCACTATTTCTGATTTCTCGAGATTGCAGAAAGACGCGGGGAAAGAGCATACGTAGCAAAAAAAACCCTTTTTCCTGTTTTTGATTTGTCGAGATCGCATGGAGCGCACAACAAAGAGCATACACAGAGAAGAGGGTATAGATCCGACAAATAAATAAAACCTTAATACAGAGAAAAACCGAAATAAGCAGAACCATTAACAAATATAATTGCAAAATAGATGCTTTATACCTCCAGATCTAAACTAACATAACTTGGGCAGCCAGAAACCTTTTCGCATGAAACGAAAGGCGTTCCTCATTGTAACATACGCTCCAAACACAACCGAGCAGTGCTCCAAGCCCAAAAATGTTCAGAAATAGTAGATCTACAAAACGACATTCGCATGCAGTCAAACCGGCTTCAGATTTTGATCAACAACGGACGCGACCCTCAAAATAGCTTTGATACCATGAAGGAATTTACAAGGTAAGTTTCGTAGATCAAGAACCAAAGGTCACCACTCAGAAATAGATCACAAATCAGTACACTAGTATAATCACGTGGTTAAAACTCTCAAAGAGGGAAACAGTCCACGCCTTGAGCCAACGCGGCCACTTCAGGGAATTTATTAATATAAAAGAAAAGTTACATATGTTTCTCTCATAAACGGTTACTGGACAAATGACCCTCCATGCTCTTTAAATAGAGATCATGGACCAATCGGGTGTTAAGCCACGGATCAAGTGCCGTTAATACCGAGGTGAGAGATAACCGTCGGATCACTACAAATTGTGACTATCGGATTATAAGTTACAAATGTACATGGTAAAGAAACACACTTTACCTAACTCTACACTAGACTAAGTTATTCTTAACTATTTCCTATGTAACAATCTAGGTAAGCCTAGTATTTTGGTGACGATTTCTATCCTAGGAGGTTTTTTGTCTCACTAGTTTATTTGTGTTTCTCGACACAAGTGATTGGCAGAGTTTTTCCCTCCAGCCTCACCCCAAAGCTAGGGTGGATTTTGTCGTCAAGATGCTAAGTGAGTCCTAGTGTTTTCTATCGAGTCTTTGTAAAAGTAGTTTGGGAATAATCTTAGTTAATTGGATAGATTATTTTATTACAAACTACTTGGTCTACTAGATCATGTTTTGAGTCGCAGAATTGGCTAGCTATTTGAGGGTCTATTCCAAAAGGATTTCTCTCTTTTCATGTGTCAAATTGTAATATCTTGTTGTAAAATATTTTAGTGCATGGTCCCTCACAATTAGACACCATGGCTAAAGTATTAAAGGATTGGAAAAAATAATAAATCTCCTCATTAGTCAATTAATTAAATTTTCTTGTCAAATTAAATTAAAAATCCTAAGCCAAAAATTTAATTACTTTTATGTCCTAGGTCAAATTAAATTCTTAAAAGGCAAAATTCGTGGGTCCCTAAAAAATAAATTTTTAAAGGTACCAGGCCAAGGGAATATTGAGAGTTTCGAGAAATTTTGGACCATTGGGCCTTGGTGGTTAAGTCAAAGTCAAATTTTTGGGGTAATTAACTCGAAAATATTATTTTTGAGTTAATTAAAAAGGAATTAAATGACAAATTCGAATTTCCTCAAAAATTTATAATTTCGACGGACGAGATTAAAAGATGATTAAATCTTTTTCAACGGTCGAGATTACTTTGACAGGGATCAACTGAATTAGCCGTTGGAGATTTTATCTTATAAATTAGAGGTCTTTGTCAGTCTTTGGAGAATTCGATCTCTTGCTCGTGTACTTGCTCTTGAAGCTCTCCTGTAATATTTTCTGGAAAAATACAAACGAAGTCTTTGGGGTTTTATTTTGACAGTGGTGTTCCTCTTCAACATTTTATGGTAAAATTGTTATTTATATTCTGCTGATGATTATTTTAACGAATTGTTGATTAATGGCTCTTCTATAGTAATCTATTACACATGTATCTTTCTTAGGTTACTGGATGTAGGGTGAGAATATTAATTGGATTGAGTTAGCAGTTATCTCTGACTCTTGAAAATTTTATTATTTATCTTATTTCTCTATTGATTTAACTTTTTAACTTTAAGTGTGCAAAAATCTCTCGGATTTAGATTTGGGCATTTAGGGAAGTCCTCGGCTGGACCAGTTGCCCAAGGAAATAAGACTTGAAGAGCCCTCCTGATCTAATTCCCCGGGCTTATCTTAAGTTCCATTTTTTGCAGGGTTCTTTTTAGGGCTTGTGTCTCTATCTTAATTTCTCTATTTTTTAAATTGTGCTAAATGGTTTAAATCTGGCCATCAAGGCCTTGATCTGTAAAATAGCATTGTAGATTTGTAATATCGTTAATTATTTTACTTACCAGGGTTTTGGGGTTTTTATTTTCTGTGCATATATTTGGGTTTGGGTTCCTTGTTTCTGGTTTTGTGCATGTTACACTGGGAGATTTTCAAAGAATTTTAAATTTGAGCCAGATGTGGACCCTGGAGGGTAAGATCTGGTCTCAAGATTAAATTTGGTTGCAGATCTGGGCTTGATCTTGCTTCAAAGTTTAAATAATTGCAGGTGCATTCATTTTTCGAAAATTTGGAGAAAAAATCTCTGATTGTGCTGGGTAAAGAAGAATTTTTTTCGAAATTGGTGTGCTGCCTGTGCATAATTTCAATCTGCTGCCTAGATTTCTTTCTGCATTTCTCACGCAGCCTCCAAACTTGTACGCTGCCTCCATCGTACTCCAACTCCTGCATTCCAAAACTGAACATTGCCTCCATTAAAAGCTGTTGCTACCATAACCCTTTTACTCTTTTCTCACTGTTGCATATCCATCGCTGGTCGTAGCCGTCTTCGTTGAATCTCATCTCGCTGCAGTTGCTCCTCTCCATTCCTTCACGCTTCACGTTGCCTATAGCAGTGTTTCCTCACCGGCATCTCTTCAAGCTGTGTCCGCTTCATCTCCTCGCTGCCTTTCTCCTTTCATCTTCGAAGCTTCTTTCATCTCGCCCCTTCAAATCATTTCCCTCACATTGCATAACAACAGTTTCTCATAAAGTACTTGGTTGTAATTTCCTTAGCAGGATAGTTGACTCCATAAGTCATTGGTATCAGTCTTTCAAATTCAATCGAATCCTTTAATCTTGCTAGATCTCTCACAAGTATTTGGTTGTTTAACGGTGTCTCCCGAACTGGTTGGTTCCCAATTAGTTCTCCTTCATTCCATTTCCATACGGTCTATCCCCCTTAGTCTGCTATAAGGAGATAACTTAAATAGAGAGATTGGAGAACAAGGTGACAACCCCCGATCTGAACCGTTGTCGCGGTGCTTAGACAACAACCCTCAAGCTTCTTTAAATAATCTTCTCGTTGATATTCAATGGCCTAGATTAGAAGCTTATCAATGGCTAAGATCATTTTGATTTGATCCTCGTCTTCTTCTAGAAGTTACACCCACAATTTAGATTAATACCCATTAATTATTTTAATTTCCTAAGTTTAGACTTACGGTCTCATTAAAAATAATTAATTTATCAAATAAAACTGTCTCTGGGTGGAATTTCCCAAAACGATATCTGGGTTATTTGAAATACATGTGTTTAAGCCTCTCCACAAAATTTGAGACTTATAGCACATCCGGTGCTACTACAAATCAACACAAATCAAGAAGAAGAAGGACCAAGTGAACTCATTCAACCTACAATCATTTTCAAGGTAAAGAAGAGGCCAAACTTTTTAAAAGCCACACTTGAAGATGTCGAAGGACATTGAGTAGCAAAATATATGTTTAAACAAAGCAAGAAACCAAAGAGGTACTCCGAATATGCAACATATATGATGAAACTAATTGAAGCAGAACCAACCACATTTGATCAAGACAAGAATCATGATGAATGGAGGAAAGCCATGCAAGAAGAATATCAATCAATCATGAAGAATGGGGTTTGGGAAGTTGTTCCTAGACCTAGTGACAAATCTGTTGTCACTTTTAAATGGATCTAAAAATTCAAACATGTTGTTAATGGGAGCATATATAAATACAAAGCAATATTTGTTGCAAGGGGTTTTTCGCAAAAGGAGGTTGTGGACTATGAAGAAACATTTGCTTCTACAACCAGGTACACTACCATTAGATCCTTGATTTCTTTAGCAGCTACTATCAAATGGGACATCCACCAGATGGATGTCAAAACAACTTTCTTGAATGGAACCATAGATGAAGAAGTGTACATTGAATAACCGGAGGGTTTTGAGATACATAGCAAGGAATCTCACGTTTGCATATTGAATAAGGCTCTATATGGCTTGAAACAAGCACCTAGAGCTTGGTATGTTAGAATTGATGCCTATCTTTTGAGGATTGGGTTTGTCAAAAGCTCTACAGATTCAAACCTCTACATCAAAGTAGTAAAGAATGAACCGGTCATTGTTTTATTATATATGGATGATTTACTTCTTACAGGTGTGGAGCATAGAATTCAAGAATGTAAGAAGATATTGGCAGCAGAATTTGAAATTAAAGATCTAGGACTTTTGCATTACTATTTGGGCTTGGAAGTTTGGAAGAAACCCGGAGAAATATATCTTGGTCTAGGAAAATATATCATCAAGATTCCACAAAAGTTTGGTATGATGGATTCCAAGCCTATGACAACTACAATGATCACCAACTTAAAGAAATTGAGAAGATCAGACTCTAGCCTCGTTGATCCCACATGTTATAGTGAGTTGGTTGGGTCATTGATGTATTTGGTGAATACGAGACCCGGTATATGTTATGCAGTAAATGTTCTAAGTCAATTTCAGTTGGAGTTACGTCATGATCATTGGATAGCTGCCAAGCATATCTTGAGATGTTTGTGTGGGACTATTCATCATTGCCTAAAGTATGATGGAAAGGAAATCCGATTGACAGGCTTCACCAATTCCGATTGGGGTGGCAGTGAGATGGATGGAAGAAGCACTACTGGTGGTTGTTTTAGTCTGGGATACACGATGATTTCTTGGATGAGTCGAAAACAAGATTCGGTTGCTTTAAGTAGTGCTGAGGCTGAATATGTTGCTGCTTGTAAGGTTGGAAAATAAGCGGTTTGGCTAAGGAAGCTTCCTTGCTTGTATGTGCCCCTGAGATGGAACTTTTGGATCCCACCATGGTGTTCAAGGACTCTAGTAGCGGGCCAGTGCCCTTGTTGGCTGTCTCACCCTTGGTCATCAACCTCTTTAGATCTTGACATCACCCCCCCGCGCTCCAACCCCCCTCCCCCCCGAACTCTTTCTCTCTGCCCCTCTTAGACAATCAGCACTGAGGTACCCCATTTTCTAGTATCGGACTTTCACTTTGTATCACTGCACTCATGATACTGGTATATATATATTTTGGCATTGCTTAGATCTAGTTATTGGCTTAGCTAGATACTTATCTATGCTGCACTTTTCCTTTGGATTAGTTATCTTGCTTTCAGCATTACCGAGGAGTTTCTTTTGCACTCCTACAGTCTCATACTGGATGTAACTTTAGTCCCATTGACCTGCTTTTGTGGTCTTTTGTTGGACATTAATAAAATTATCTTTCCTATAGATCTTTCGATCTCATGGACATATAATTAAAACTCTCTTCTATTCGATGGAATCAGTATTGATAGGAAAAATGTCCAACTAGTCTTTTTAGACTTCTAGGCTGTCGCTACTGTCTGGATAATATTTTCTTTTCAATGAGAGTTATTTTGCTTTTGTGTTCTGAGTTTTGCACGCTTCACAGAATTGCCTATTTCTACTGTGCAGAAAATGTTTGAATCTTCTGTTCTCTATTCTGATAGGCTGTCACGTTTAGCTTAAGTGTCATAAATGCTTCAACAAGCATTGGCTAGGACTTGATATATGCAAAGAGGACGTAACTTTTGGTTAGGTTTTGGATAACAGTAGGAATAGTCTGTGTTTAACTGAGGGATTCAAGTCCAAGGAATGACAGCATGTTGTAAGAGAACTTATTGCAGACGTACTATTAACATTTTTATATATGTTGCATATTTATATACATTTTTAATTTGTATTTCATAGATCCATCTGGCAGATTCAAAATATGGAGTTTGGTAGAAATATTTTTAGATTGCTTATATTTTGTGCTGAGAATGCGCTTGGAATAGTATCAATGCTCATGTTTGTCTAATTTATAATGCTGATTTGGAAAATCTTATTGAAGAGATTCTTCAACTCAATATCTACAAGAATCATTTCAGGAATTTAAACATAATGACGTGAGCATTACTATAAAAGATATCATAATTTTCTTTGCTTCCGTAGTGTAGTCAAAATGACAAATTTTTACTAGTAGAAATGAAGATGCTTTTCCAGTTCAGATTTCCCATGCATTAGGTGATGATATTTACGGCTATGAGTATGTCAAACTATGGTTTCATATTTTTGTTGTTCATAACTATCAGATGTCACATCACACTGTATTGTAATTCAGGTATCCTTGAGTAGCAGCTGTGAATCATCGAATAACAATGCTTCTGGAGGTAAAGAGCATTTTGGTTTGCACCTGTATTTATATTCAGTATTCTTTAGATGGTTAAACTGACAGCTTTTGGTTGCTTACAAAGTTACAATAAAAGCATTATATTTCCACGAACTTCAAGTAGTTCCATCATGTGAACTGTTATGTGGATTTTGACATGGATGGTAGCATATGCAGTGATACAATACTAAAATCCCCTTTTAGGAAGAAAATGAAGATAGAGTACATTCGTATTGCTGTTTGAAATTAACACATTCAATCACAATATTTTGCTTTTGTGTATTATTATTAGTATTTAAAAGTTTTTTGAATGTGTTAGAAAATATATTCAGTTTGAAAAAGACAGCATCACAAAATTTTTTCTTATCAATTGGGCTGAGGTCAGAGGCTGCAATGTATATTGCAGTGTTATTTCATTTTAGTTTCCATCCATGAGGATTCTCTTCTGCTACAATGGCCCTGGAACTGCACCCAACATCATTTATTTTTTGACATGCCATTCAGGTGGGGCAGACCAGAACAAGAATGGAACCTTGTGGGCAGATTAATATGCTGTTGTCCTCAGTATTGATCCAAGCCTTTGTTGGCATTTATTATCTTTGAATAAGGGAAGTTTAGGGGAACACATATGTTAACATATGGAGAAACCCTCCTTTTCTTGAAAAATGTCTAGTTTTCAGACATAAAAAATATCATCATGCCACTCGTTTAGGCTTGATCGTGCCTGTGATATCAGTGTACACAACACAACCATTCTAAACAGAAATGCAGATTTCTCAATCCCTTTAATAGCTATCAACAGATGTTTTTGTGGTATATATACCCAGCAAAGTAGATATTAAAATGATACGATTAAAGTTTTCATAATTTTCATTTAGAGTTGTGCTTAATTAGCATTTTCAATTGATCATACTGATTTTTGTTTGGGGTGATGATCTTAGGTTCTTACTATTCTTTCCCAGTATACCTGTATTTCATGGTGGTGTGTTTGGTGGTACAATTTAATATTTATGGGTTTCTCCCCAAGTCCTAATTCGAAAGTATGTGCTTAATTGAGAAGGCAATAGGTCCACTAGTAAATCAAATAGCTGTTTCTGAGAATTTCGTATACTTAGGTAGTGAGGTTGATCTGTTTGTGCTTCCATGGAGAAAAAGTGCAGCCACAGTTGGATAGTAATTATGGTCTCCATTCTCCTCGATGGGAGTGAGCTTTTATGAGTTGGATTGTTTTTAAAACCGAGGTTAATAATCTTGAAGTGCTTGATCCACCCTTTTGGTGGACAAATCTCATTACTTGTTTAGGGTTTGCATGTGTCTTGATTCCACATTTACCCCAATTAACAAAGTTTAACAGAGTTGTATGCATAAAACAAACGAAACTGCCACCTTGTACTATCATTGTATAAACACAAAATACAAAGCTTATGTGGGCTCACCCACATTTCCAAACTTTTCAGAGGAACAGTCAGATTTACAAGGGAAGAGTAACAAAGTCAAACTTGACCTATATAATTTATAGCTCCTATTTTACTTTTGTGTAGCTCTACTTTTGTAATGAATAACTTGTCACTTGCAGTTCATTGCTATCATTCCACAACATAATGGCTTTCAGCTACAAAAGATTATGACACAATGGTTCGGTTTGTCATCCTGCCAATTGAAGGCAATTGATTTGATATAAACTTGTTTCTCTCCAATTGGGATGAGTCAGACCTCCTGCTTTTCAAGATGATAGTTTTCCATGATATTGTGAATAGTAATAATTTCTTTGAGGTGTGATAGAATTGATATCATTGTGTTTACCAGGTATTGAGGTCAGATATTAAAGTGACTTCAGGCATAATGCCATAATGTCATGACGTCACATGTTATATTACAAAATAAATTTAGAACATGTATAATGTTAAATAGTCTTTAGTTATGTCTTCGCCCAATTTTGGTTGGTTGTTTCTCTCATAGACATAAGAATTTTAAATCTTACTCTTCATTTAATGATACAATTGTGTGTGTGTGTGTGTGCGTGAGTGCACATGTACACATATTTTTTATATGATATCAAGGTTGACTGATTAACAATGATCACTGGCACATTAACATGGGCGTGTTCAAGAATTTTGGCACACAAAGAGGCAAGTGTGCAAGGTTGTGAATTGCACGTGACATGAAGCAAAAATTCACTCCAGTGATAGAGGCATCCTGTGACAAAAAGGGATGGGCCATGATTTATATTTAATTTATTAAAATGCTGCTAATTCTATGAATGCTAATTCCTTAGATCTTGACCCTATGAATGATTTAGAATTAAACCAAAGATGGGCTTTGTGAATCACCGGTGGGAGTAAATGGAAGATAATTGATATGTGAATATAATGATTCGATGACACATTTGATTGGCAGAAAATTTGAATTAATCTGTTAGGGTTGAGGATTAACAATCACAGCAAGAGTGACTTTAAGGAAAGACTGTAAGCAAAAGGTTGACATGAGGAAGAGAATAGTCAAAAGATCATTTAATTGAAAATGACTAATTTGAATAGTTGACAAGTAGTTGTTTGGCAATAGTGGCTGTTAATGCCTAAAACTCCTTGGTTGTAAGGTGACTAGTGTGTCTATGCTGTCACCTATTGTATTCTCCCATTGTACATCGGGCTAGTGCTTTTCCACCCTAAAGGGGGGAATCCTAATGTGATCTGAAATTGTAAACACATCTTTGAAGTTTGTGATAATATACTCAATGGCCATCTTTTCTTCATTTGTTGTACCTATTCCTACTTTTATTGTCTTTGGATCTTATTGTGATTTGACCTTAATCTCTATATAATCATATGGCTTGGTATTCACAGTCCTTCCCTTGTTCATTTCATTCCTATTGAATAAAGGGGACTAAGCTAGCAGGAATTTTATTGTCCTTAATTTGTACAATTGCATCTTCTTATGTCCAATCCACTTCATTCTCAAAAAATTCTTGTTGTTGGTTCATAAATCTAATGCTCTATTCATTGTCCTCAAAAACCTACCAAAGTTTAGTGCTATATGTAATGAATGGCCAATAAATAATTTTTGATTTCTCGCCTTTCAATTCCCGAGATGGCCACAAAGTAGAAGCTGAAACTGCTAATGGTTCTGCCTTCTCATTTCTATATATCGGTTGGGTTTCCAAGGACAAATACTCAAATTACTTCCATGGCATCCAACATTGCCTACCTATGCCTTTTTAGCTTTTCATTTTTACAAGCATGCAATCCCTTTACTTTTCAAATAATCAGGTCAGAATCACCAATAACCTTTAAAATTGTAAAGCCAAAATCTTTAGCTCATTTTAAACTAGGGAAAAGAGCTTGATGGCCGTCCGTGTTATTAGTAGCTTTAAACTTCAAACTAAAAGAATATTGTGATAATCTACTTTCAAGCAATGTAAATACAATAATTGCACCATTACTTGTCTTGGAGCTTGATCCTTTCAATTTCATCTTCTATATGCCATCAATGTCCTTTTGAGGAGACCCATTTGAAGCTTGCACTGTATATGAAACCAAACCATCACTAAAACATAGCAATTCTTTATATGGATTCTCATATTTTCTATATATTTTAGTCTCAACTATTCTTGGTGTAGAGTCACAAACTAGCCACCACGAATGGGAGTTAGTGGCATAGGGCAAGTCCATGTGAATGTTGCTAGCCAAATCAGCTGCCCACTTTCTTGACAGAAGTATTCCCTAAGAAGTTGGTGCATCAATAACCAAAATGTCCATCACTAAGCATATGACTGGGTGTGTTGCGAAATGAACCTGTAAATCGCTGATGAGACCGCAAATGGGAACATCTTGGTTATCCATTGCGTAAATATTTTTGTAAGGTCTTGAAGTCCTAATCCCAACTTATTCATGACTTCAAGGGTCATCACAATAATGGGGGCTCCTCAGATCCAAACTCCAACATACAATTGTGCAATGTCCAATATGTAACTATCAAGGAGATGAAAAATGGAAAATTCATTGGATTCTTGGACCCTTTTCGAGGCATTGTTTGCAATATAATAGGGTCATTATCTCCTCCTCTGTGCTTGAAGCTGAACCTTCATTATTCTCAAAACCCTGCGCGTCTCCAATTTGTTTCTTGATTGTTATAAACATGACTAAATTCATTATGGTCATTGGCACCATGGCATTATTTATCCAATTTTTTATATCAAAAGTTGGTTGAGGAGTTGTTAGAGTTTCCTTAATAGTCTCATTTTCAGGGTGTTCATGTTGACTTTCCTTTTTTGGAGGAGTTGACGGTTTTAGTTGGCTTGAACGCCTATTTTTCCCTTTGTTGTAGGTGATTCCTTTAAATTTGTTAACATACATCTAGTTGATTTCCTTTTGTTGAGAAAACTAGGAGCAACTAGATTAGGTGATTTCTCTTACTTTGATAACTGGTTGTGATGGATTTTTAATTAACTTGATTAGCTTCTTCTTTCACTTGATTATTATTATGGTCTAATTATCAAACAACTACCAAACTATGAAGATCAAATAGACAAGAGGACACAGAATGTAGGCTGCAAACTAGGGCCAAAACCTCTCCCCTTGAGAGGAAAACCCACAAGAATTCTTCTCTTCTAATAGAGTGTTCAGATGACGAATTCCAAGACCTAAGACCCTTGTCAAAGACCCCTCCAAGCCCAAGTCAGCTTCTAGCAACTTCGAACTAGTATCTTCCAGTGACTTCGACCCTCAGCAACTTCCAACAACTTCGTCCTTCCCAACAATTTCTTCTGCAACTTCGACTACTGTAGAAACCCTAGCTCTTGCACGGGTGGGACAAATGGTGATTTCTTCCCTCTTATTCCTTTGCTTGAATTGGTTATTCTTTCTTGAGAACTCGACTTGCAAAGTAGACTTTTTGGTGCCCTAACTTGGCTTCTTTCTGCAATTCGGTTTTGCTATAGTAATGTTGCACTAATCTTCACACGTGTGAGCAGATGATAGCCCAAAAATAATATTCAAAAACTCCGTTCCTTTCCTTCTTCTAGTCCTCTTCTTCTTCTTGTTTTTAGGTCTCTTTCTCTTCTTTGATCGAACTTCTTGTGTGATGATTGTATGTTCTTCAAGTGAGGTCGATGTCTCTTATATATAGGCTTCTTTGAAGGTTGAATCGCTGTCCATGAGGCCGAGTTCATCCTTCTTGTAAGCTGACTTGTTTGACAAGATCTTGGAGGGTCCTTATGACACTTTTGACTTTACATATTTCTTTACAAGATACAACATGCCCAAAGGGCTCTTACATGTATGACAATGATTCTTTTGACTTCATAACTCTATGACAAACCTAGAAGCACCCAATGGGTGCTTGACCTATAAATAAATTTATCTTGAGCATGAAACCCATGCATCAAGAATGACATTAACGGATTTCTTTTCTCTTTAATATCAAATATGTAAAATCATGATTACAATAGACATTATGAAGACCGAACCTAGTTACACATTTCAACACTTTTGGCATAGGTATCTCTGGAAATAGGTTTGTTGCCTTATCAACTCTTGTTGTACCCACTTGAGATTCTTAACTATCTTCGTTGGGGAAATTCCATTCTCCAAATACTATATTACATGTAACCGGGGAACCTTTACCATCAAGTCTTGTACTCTTCTAATAAATTGTCTAAGTCTCTTCGACATGTAAGGTGTTACAAGCTCTACAAAAATATGGATGAGGATGGTTCACCATGCTAGTTGATTCTGATGAGCTAGGGGGATGTTGATTTGGGTGTGGCCCTGGAAAGCCGTTCTTTGGTGGAAGCATATTTTGTTGTTGACCCTTCTCTAATTCTGTGACCCTTTCCTTCATAGCCATTTGATTTTTGTTGATGGTGATCTCTAGTTCCTTGAACCTGTTGATAAAAAATAAAACCATGTCCAGAAAAGATGGAGGTGCTAAATATGGAAGCTTCTGCTTATGTTCAATTCAAACCCGTGAACGTGCTTCAATTTCTGGCCTCCCTAACAACATCCATCTTTCATGAATGTTACTTATCTCCACTTTAGCTTTTGTCAAAATGTTGGGCTTGGATTTACTCAGGAAGAAGCAAAAGTGACCCTGGAAAGAAGTTATGTAATACATTAAAGTGGCATCTTGAGTAGGATGATGTATCTGTGGGATTTTTGGCATAACATTATGAAACCTTGAGTTAAATTCATCAATAGATTCATTTTCATTCCTTTTGATATTAGTCAAAGCATTCAAAAGAGATAAACATCCTTTTTCTTAGCGCATCTATCAAAGAAAACATCACGACAAGCATTAAATGAATTGATGCTATCATCATGCAAATTTAAAAACCATTTCTTCGCATATTTCTTCAATGATGTTAAGCAAAACACTTGAATAAGACATCCAAATGACAAATTTCCAATGTGGTCATATGCTCTATGTATGCATGCCAATGTTCTCTAGCCCAATAACATTGTCCCACTAAAGGTGGGCATTTGTTTCAGTGAGGCTAGAAGCCCATGAGGATGACCTGCAAAATTAGTGAAACCAAAGAGTTTGAATGAATTTGTCAAACATGAGGCAACTGTTAGATCTTGAGAAATTAAATCATTTTCAGATAATCCTATGATATCACTTAGATCTTCAAAGGTTGATCTCTTATTCTCTTGCTTGACATGCATTTTGTACTTTCTTCTTTGATAAACAAAATCAAGCGCAGGGACACCAATAAGATTACCTTGGGGATTTCTTATTGTAGAGTACCTCTTTGTTGTGTTTTATTGTTGTGAAGTTGTCAGATGAGACCTTTTAGTTAATTGTGCAAATCTTACCAAGATACGATACAAAAAGAAAACTCACCAAGAGAATGTTTGTTAAACCATTAGGACAATTTAGCTTCTCTTTAGTAATGACAAAAAATGTTACCCTTGCACAAGGAAGTTTAGCTCGTTGAAAGATGATGATGTCATTGAATGCCATATTATTTGACCTTCTCGAAAATGGTTCCAAAAAGTATTACAACACCTTGGCAAGGTCCAATCAAGGTGCTAACTGGTAAGCACATAGATGTACCCATTGTCACCTCAACACAATCTCCACTCTAGGCCAACTCATACAATGCCACGATGTGTATCCCTTCAAGAAGTTAGTAGATTATGTTTGTTTTTTGGTAGCTACAATCAATATTCAAATCAGTCTTTTAAAAGAAATTAAAATTATTAATTTTGAGCTCATGTAGGCTCCAAAGAGATAGGTCAACCCCACTAGTTGTATGGGTGTGACCCTTGGTCAAACCCGCTTGATTTGACCACTATATGTATACACATATGAGCTCCTCCATTTGGCCATCAATTCGAATCACACAAAAATCATCTGTTCTTTGTTCACATTGTTGGTTTTTGAGTTATGGTAGCAACGAATATGTGTTCTAATCTCTTTGATATCTAAGAGGCTAAGGAACACAAGGTCTCGAAAACCCAGAAAAGGTTTCACGAGAAAAGACTTAGAGATGCCTTAATTAAGTTAATTAGCCTATAATTAAAAAGTTCCACAGTCTAATTTAGGAAAATTGGTTAATTAAAGGGAATTAATTAAGGAAGTTCGATTTTGCTCTAGAGTCTTCTATTGATGAAGTCAAATTGATTTTAGCCATCGGTTGAGATGCCATCGTGGCCGTTGAGACTCCAATGAGAGATTATAAGAGCAGGTTGAAGGGGTTGGAGAAAAAATATTGGATCTATTGTGAGTTGAGCAGTTAGACTACTGAGTTGTAGGTATTAAACAAGGGCATAGTTGAAGCTAGGGAAACACCAAAGAGTAGGGGTTCAATAGAGATTTGAGAGCGAGAGACTGGAGGATTTTTCCTCGGTATTTTGTAGTGTCCAAAAGATAGGAAGAGGAGGTTGAATTCATCTGCAGATAGGGCCACTACAACTAGTGTGAGTAGCCATATTTCCTAGTGTGATTTGTTGGAGGAGCCATGTTTCAGTTGCTTGTTGCCAGGTCAGGGTCCTAGAGGCAGAGCGAGTGGGTTTCAGAGGTAGAGGAAAGCATGATGACTTGCCTAGAGGTGATTCTAGGGCCGTACAATTTTTCTTCAGCTAAATTTGCGCATTCGAGTAGGAAGTGCAAATTCCGGGAAGGGAGTTCGAGTGGGTAGGAGGAGGCTGAGTTGATTGCAAAGGGAGACAAAGTGTCTCCAGTTTATTTTTCCAATATTCGCCGGAGCTTTGCCAGTCAGAGGCAAGCAAAGCATTGTACTCTTGAATTTGCTGAACATAAGAATAAAACCCTCATCTATTGCATTGGTTTTCCGTTTCGGGGTTTTCTAGGGACATTTGTCCAAAAATAAGAGTGCCAATTTTATTGTGTGTGTGCATCTATTTCTCAGTTCCTGTTTTTATATTTCGGAATGTAATTTTACTGTGAAGAATGCAACAATGAATTTATTGTTATTTGCCGAATAATAATTCAGAAGACAAATAAACTATATAATAGTTAAAATATAAATATCCAATATGTTGCATTCGTGGAAATTTCACATGGTATCAGAGCAGTAAAGATCATATCAAAGACTCTAGAAGCGAAAGTGGCAAGGATTGTGTAGTTTAGAGGGAGATCTAAAGCACAGTAAACCAGATCTGTGCAGGCCTAACCAGGTAGTGCGAATTGCAGGAGAGGTAGAAATTCAATTTCCAGTCTATTTAAGAGGAAAAATTCAATTCGTCTTAGAGCAGTGACAATAGGTAGTGAGGATTTCCAAAAAGGGGTTCCGTTGAGCAGAATAGAGTTTCATAGAGCAGATCTAGCGCAAAAATTTGCAGCATAGGGTTTTGTAGTAACAGGTCTATGCAGGGAAAGGAAGAGAAACACACATGAAGAATTATACCCAGGACTTCTCCAATGTATTTGAGTTTCTCAAATTTTCTAGTATGGTCATAGAAAGATATAAAGATTAGGGTGCTACGAATTTGTCTTCCAGGTTGGAGGATGAATTCGCTTGGATAGCTTGTTTCTCTAGCTCGATTTCACAGGGTGTCTGGTATATAGATAGTGGAGTGTCAACACACATGATAAGAGTTAGAGACTACTTCTCCGGCTATGGGGATAAGCAGATGGACTTCCATATCGAAATGGCAAACAAAACTAAATGTACTCCAATTGGGAGAGGTACCATCGAGATTCAGAGGGAGTCAGGGGAAAGCACCAGTGTTACAAATGTGTTGCATGTGCTAGGCTTAGGTATGAACCTTATTTCAGTCTCAAAACTACAAGACAAGAGATATGATGTCCACTTTGTAGGAAAGAAGGTGTTCATCAAACACCAAGACTAGAAGAAGGGGAAGCAGATTGGAACAAGGTTACTTGGGAGCGGGAGCAACATTTTCGGAAGCTCCCGGTCCAGGAGCGAATCGAGGAGCGAATATATATATATATATATATATATATATATATATATATATGTTGATGCATATATGTCAACAAAAGCATGCAGAATGATGAACTAGATATAAAAAAACATATATTGAACCACCTAACATCCATCATCTAGAAGTTATAATCATCATCAACCATGTCCACAAGTTAGTGACATAGAACATATTAAGGCTCATGATTCATCAATCTTAAAGTTTCAAGCTTTCAAAATTCAATATATAACATTTATCTCATTGATCACCAAAGTTGTACTTGTAAGCTATGTGTAACCATTACAACAAAGAATATCTAACATGAAATGAAATGAAACGAAACAACTTTCAACTTTCAGGAAGCATCATATTCATAATTCATTACCAATGAGTTATAATTGCCAACTTCAATCTTCAAACTTAAATTGTCATATATTGTTTACAAAAAATATCATAATCAATATGAAAGAGTCAACAATTATAAAAACTACTAGAAACTAGAAAAGACAAGTAAATCTATTATCTATTGCTTCCTCTTTCCACCGCGAGAAATGTCTAATTTCTGAGCAGGTCGTGGTACTAGTGGTCCTCTAGGAGTCTCCTCCCGCATAGTTGCACAATCAGAACCAGAAGGCACATGCCCTCCATGTGAGGATGTAGATGGAGGTGGTGCCCGCAAAGGAACAATAGTTGGAACTCGAGCACTGGCACTGCTACTGGATGGTGGGGTGGCAGTGGCGGTGATGGTGGCATGTCTGTGGTTGCTTCATCATCATCTCTCAAAAGTTCTGCTTCCAATTTTTCTAGATGTATAGTGTCATCCTCCAAATTATCGTCCTCTGGGTTGTTGTCCCAAATTTTATATGATGTATCCTCATAAGCCCGATCACATTAATGACTCAACAACCTCAAGTTGTAGTGCACATAAACCAAGCTTTTTGCTCGATTTTCATTGAGTCAGTTTCTTCTCACATTATGGATGAAGCTATAGGTGCTCCAACACCTCTCTGCAGAACAAGTATTTACAACTTGTGAGAAAACATTTTTTTCCAATTTTGGCAAAAGTCCCATGCCGCCCTATGCTTCCCACCATGTGAGGGCATCAAATCTATCTCTATCTTCCATTGCATGCAAAGAACTAAACAAACCAGTGCAACTGAAGTATGTGCCTAATTTAAGACACAGATTAGCACACTCCTCCTTGTCAAGGACCAACTTGTCTAATGCTTCCATATATCCTTTAGATACCTTTGGAGCTATATGGGGTTTGATCCTAACCCCACCTCTAGGTGAAGGTTGGCCCAACCAAGATGGAGAGTAGTATTTTGGCATAAGGATATACGCCAAGGCGTGTAGTGGAACATTAAGTTTATTCCACTGTGCACACACACAATTGTGAATCATTGTATACAAGTTGGGATCATTTTCCTGAACAATATCTTTTATTTGCCCCAACATGCTATCCAATCACTGGTTTATCTGTATTTGCAAAACGAATCATGCTATAAATGGGCTTGGTGAATTGCAAAAATTCCCACACACATGCCCAAAACAGACCATCAAGAGCAGTTTCCTCCACCTATTCAAAACCTTGCTGTCAACTCTGGTTGGAGCCTTGTCATTTAATACCTGCTAGTGTGGACTTGATACCATGCTAGCCAATGAATCTCTTACCTTCAAAAGACGCGTGAAGGTGAGGTAATAGCTGGCAAATCTAGTCTTCGCAATCTTCAAGAACTCCCATCTTGAGTGACTACGGAAAATCCCATGGGTATTGCTATGATTTGTAATAAATTTTATCATTTGTTTGCCTCTCTTGTACAAATCACCAATCCATCTGTATTGAGGTTGTTTGTTTTTAATAATATCATGCATCAAAAGGTTCATTGTGTGAACCAAACACCCAAACCAAAATATGTTGGGGTATCTATCCTCAATAATTTCTCCCTCTGCCTTACAATTAACAACATTATCAGTGATGACTTGGACAACAAAGTATGGCCCAATATGTTCAATTGTTTCAAGTAATGGTTATGCAATGTTGATGTCGGTCTTGAACTCTTCTGAGTAATCATACGCTGAAAGGAAGATTGCACCACTAACTGACACATCAAGACCACTTATCAATGGCTTGCCTTTTACATTTGTCCATCCATTAGATACAATGGACACCCCATGTTCATTCCAAGAATTTGTCATTTTACTCAAAGAATGTGCTATTTTTGCTTTTTCATGATCAAGTCCCACTGTTTTAGTCTTGTCATACCTAGGGCTCTTGTATCCTTTGGGGGAACCATTAATGGAAAAAACTATTTCATGCCAATAAGGTGAGTGAAGTACATTGAATGGTATCCCACATGCATAGAGATGCCGGTAAATTTTTGAATCCACGTCATTCCTACACCCTTTGTCAAGGAAATCTGATATGGTTTTACGCCTTAAAGAGATGTTTGTTCCTGTGCGTCCATATCCACTGCAATGGGTGGAAGTTGATGGAGTTCTTTGTGCATGATGATGTGATTGTGAGCTATGTTAGGCTTCCTCCTCTTCCCTTATGTATTTGGCTCTTTCTGTTGTTGACACACTTACATAGGCTTTGATTCCTATTTGTTAATCTCCATCCCATGGATTTTTCCCACAGAGGTGCGTTATGGCACGGGTGTATGAACCTGTGTAAATTTTTTTTCAATGGAGGCATGTAAATTTAGTGGTTCCAACCCCTTTCCCTACTTCAAGCCTAGAAAAACATATTTCCACAATGGGGTTTGGTCTGGTTTAGTTTTTGTGCCCTCATCATCTCCACTCTCCTCTTCCTCCTCACCAAGGTACTCCTCTGTAGGGTTTTCATCATATCCACTATCACCCACTTCTTCATCCTCCTCTTCATGAACAACTCTCTTTCTTCTATTCTCCAAAACCATAATAACAAAAAAAGGAACCAACCACAAGAGAATGCCAAGCCATATATCCATGATGTTTGAAGTTTTGAGCCTGCAAAAAAATGGAGGAATGGGAATGGGAAAGAGAGAAGTGAATGTTTTCATTTAGCAATGAACATATAAAAAACAAAAAATGCTAGATTAGAGTGTAGATCCTACGTCTTTGGCCTTCAACCCAAAACTCCAATCTCCCTTGCAAGCTCCTTAATCTCCCTCCTCAACTCAAGCTCCAATCTCTCTGTCTTGCTCTCTCCAACGAAGCAAATGATGAATAATGGGAGGAGAGGAGGGATTTTAACCTTTTTCCTCCTCCCCTTCCCTCCTTTTCCCTCTCCGTCCGCCGCCCAACCCTCCCCATCTATCGCGCGGGTTTTTTGCCTGTGAGAGCGAAAGGGAGCGGTTAGGGAGTGACTGCTCCCTAAATCGCTCCCTGATTTTTTTTAAGGGAGAGCGCTCGCGAGGTCACTCCTTATCTGCTCCCGAGTGGAGCGCTATTCGAGAGCGGGTTCGGGTGGGGAGAGGGGGAGGGCGCTCCCTCGCAACCTTGGATTGGAGTTCTAGGCAACATGTTATATAAGTTGCAACCTGATTCGCTAAAGGCACTAGTCAACAACACCGGTAGCAATGGGAGAGACTTGAATGAATTGTGGCATAGGGGAATTGGTCAACTACACCATGGAGCATTGAGGATGCTCAAAGAGACAATGACGGGTGTTTTGAAATTAAGCACGAAACGAAATGACGTGTGTAGGGGGTGTGTACTTGGGAAATACACAAAGGCAACGTTCCCAAGAAGTGACAGTAAATCAGAAGGGGTGTTGCAAATTGTACATTTAAATATTTGGAACCCTATGTACACCAGATATCTCAAAGTGTATGAGTAGTGTGTCACCTTCATAGATGACTACTCCAAGAAGACCTGGATCTACTTTTTGAAGACCAAGGATGAGGTCTTCAGTGAGTTCCAAGAGTTCAAGGCTCTAGTGGAAAACTCGATAGGGAAAAAGATCAAGGTACTTTGCATGGATAACAGAGGAGAGTACACTGACAGTGACTTCACTGATTACTGTGCAAAGGAGGGCATCAAGAGGGAGTGGACAACTCCATACAATCCACAACATAATGGAATAGCAGAGCTGAAAAACAAAATTATTGTTGGGGCAACAAAGGTTATGCTATATGATCAGGATTTGTCCAAGTTTCTATGAGCAGAGGTGTGTAGCACAACGGGGTACATACTGAACTGTGAAAATTCACATTATCCAACATCCTACTGCAGCGACTGATGGAAAATCTTCTATTTGTTATTTACTTAACAAATTATATATTGTGTTCTACAAGAAAATATCGAAATCCATTCACTACATCCTACACAATTGAATCGTGGAAGAAATACAAGTGCGGAAACAAATCTAAACACACATAGATCACACAACCATCCGACACAATTATCTTTGGAATAATGTCCCCAGAAAAACCAGTGCAACAGATCTGAGGGTTTATGTTATTATGCAGTAAATTCCGAGTACAAATGTATGATTGACGAGACTGTCAAATCATACGACAAAATTGACAGAAGATATTTCGTGAGACAAAACCTCACTCCTTCATGGGAAACTGACACTGATCTACACCAAGGACAAACTCCCCTGCGCTGCCTCTGCGCAGTGACTGTGTCACAACTCGGCTGCCATTCTGCCTTTGCACTGGTCTCACTGCTGGCTGGAAACTGAAGCCTACTAGCCTCCAGAAAATCTTTCCGAGATTTGACACTGGCTCTGCGGTGTCTCCTTAGCAGGAAAACGTCTTTCCCTCTGGATGTGCGCAGTGATTGAGTAAGAACTGCGTCACTGACTCTGTGTCGATGTTGTGGCTCTCTTTGTCTTTGCTGCTATGTACTCTCCGACTCGGGAAACCTTTCAACCGATCCTACTGCCCCTCACTGCAATGAAGAATCACTTAGATCTGATCTTTGTCCGAGCATTGCTCCGTCAGAAGAATTCAATCTCTAGATTCTCTGTGTCTCCACGAATGTAATTTCCAAATGACCCTTCAAGTCCTTATTATAATCTTCTCGTTGAGGATTCAATGGCACAGATTTGATCTATAATCAACGACTAAGATTAACTTTTGACTTGATCTGTTTCTTCTAGATCATTCTCACTCATATTCTATTAATACACTTTAATTATTTTATTTTCCTAAGTTTTAACTTAGGGTCCCTTTAAAAATAGTTAATTATTTCTACAAAATACAATCGGAGTGGAATTTCTCCAAACACTTTCTGGGTTATTTAGAATACATGTGTCTAAGCCTCTCCACAAAATTTGAGACTTAGAGCGCGTTCGATGCTATCCCAAATCAACAAGAACATGGTTCCTCACAGGGTGCTAGGGAAGATAACACCAGAGGAGGTTTTCTCAGTGAAGAAACCAGAGGTCAGTCACTTCAAAATCTTTGGTAGTATAGCATACTACCATTTGCCAGATGAGAAATGCACCAAACTGGATTAGACTGCAGAGAAGAGTGTTATGAATATAATTCATAACGAATATAACAAATATAATTATTAAATAGTCAGTTAAGGATTATGTAAGTAGTCATTAAGTTAGTGAAAGGGCATGTCTAAGAGACATGCCCAGTCATGAAAGGTCACCTGCGTAGGTATATAGGCAGGGCTTCATTGTAGCATTTTATCATCTATCTATCTCATATCTTTTATAATATAATATTTGTATCCTCATGGATATTTTCATATTCCAAGTTTTCTGGAGTATTTAACTTGAGAAGGAACTTTGTTCGCTTCATTTGGTATCAGAGGAGTGGATCTTCTGGCCACTCATCGCTGCACAGAGCTAATCAGAGGAGTGGATCTTCTGGCCGCTCATCGCTGCACAGAGCTACGCTCCTTGATCCAGGTCTTTGACCGTAAAAATCGTCAACTTTGTTGCCATCGTGACTGAAGCGTTTCGCTATCAATCTTGGAGTTTCTCCATTTTTTCCACTAGGCCTTTGGCCATAATAAAAAAAAAGGGAAAAAACAAACCAGAGAATTTCTGAAAAGAAATATAAAAAATAAGGGGAGAATAATTTATATAAAAAAATTGAAGAAATATTAAAAATGGAAGAATTTATATTAAAAATAATAAAAGAGAGAAGGAAAGTCAAAGTATATTAAAAAGAAAAAGAACGATATATATATATATATATATATATATATATATATATATAAAGAAGTTCATATACGTATGTACCAAGACAATTTAAAATTAAAAAGGAAAAAGAAATAAGGAAGAGTAGGTAAGGTTATTTTGATTATTCTTTCAGTGGTTTACAAGCTTGTGGTTTTGGAAGCCCATGGTATTTGCAAGGTAAAATAAGAAGTAAAGGAATAAAAAATCTCTTGTGAATGGTAAGTTTACTTTTACGTGGAGAAATACACATAAGTGGACATATATTTTATAGGTGAATATATGTGAATAGCCACGTTTCACTAGGGTTGTAACATTTCAACAAAAAAAAGAGTTAAAAAAAAATCAATTGTTAAAAGAATATATCAGGGTTGCGGAAACAACCCCCTGGGTCCGTTCGAAAGCAGCATCTCTGTGCGGAGCTGTTTTGAAACACTACAGCACAGGCTTTCTTCTGTGCTCAACACTACGTTTAAGATGTGATGCCAGCGTAAAATGCTCTGCCTGGGGTGTGCGATTTTCGACGTATTCACGGTGTCTGGCAGCCTCGGCCCCTAAAAATGTCTTGGAAGCTGTTTTAACGCCGAGCATCCGGCATTGCTCGGGAATGGTCCCACAGAAACAGAAAATGCTTACATGCCTGCCATTTTTAAGTGAAAAAACGAATTGTTTATAAGGGGGGGGTTTCATTTTGGTTTTTATCGTTTGTTGAGTGTTGAGAGAGAGAGCAAGAAGAGACAAGGAGAGCAAGGAAGGAGAGCAAGAAGAGACAAGGAGAGCAAGGAGCAAGGCAACAGGAGGATTGCAAGAAAGTGGTAGGCCTTCTAATCCAATTTTGTATTTTCTAGGATGAATTTGTAGGTTGTTAGATTGTTTAAAAATGAAAACTTGAATTTTTCTTGAATGTTGCATTTTATTGGATTTAAAACTTAAAAAATGAATTGTTTTTTTCCTATGTTGGATTTCCTATTCCCATTTGGCATTTTTCCTTTTGTTTTGCAGGCTAGAAACTTGAAACTTGTTTCCATCATGGCTATATGGCTAGGGATTTTCCTCATGTTGGTTCCTTTCTTTGTGATAATGGTGTTGGAGAGTTGTAGAAGAAAGAGGAAAATCAGAGAAGAGGAGGATGAAGAGGAGGGTTATGGTGGATTTGAAGAAAATCCTGAAGAGGAGGAGGATTATGCTGAGGAGGAAGTGGGGAGTGGAGAACCTAAGGACACAGATTCCCCAACTAAACGAGACCAAACTCAGACACCTTTGTGGAAATATGTTCAGAAAATGGAAGGAGGGAAAGGTGGTGGAACCACTAAATTTATTTGCCACCATTGCAATAAACAATACCATGGTTCATACACCCGTGCGAGAAGGCACCTTTGTGGGATAATGCCAGGGGATGGAACTAAAAATATTGGAATCAAAGTTTGTACTTTTGTGCCAGCAACACAGAGAGAGATATATAGGAAGGAAGAGGGGGCTGCCCTATAGAGATCATCTAAAAGATCTAGGGGTTTCATTGATTCAGGCCCAATACGTCATGGACAAACAAGTTCAACTTCCACCCGTGCCAGTGGTTTTGGAGGCAGTGGCACTGGATTAAGGCGTAGAACCATATTCGATTTCTTGGACGAAGGGTGTAGGAATGATGTGGATTCAAAAGTTTACCAGTTTCTATATGCATGTGGGGTGCCATTCAATGTTCTTCGCTCACCTTATTGGCATGAAATGGTTTCTGCCATTAATGATGCCCCCAAAGGATACAAAAGCCCTGGGTATGACAAGGCCAGAACCGTGGGTCTTGATCATGAAAAAGCTAAAATAAACATTTCTTTGGCTAGAATGACAAGTTCGTGGAATGAGCATGGGCTGTCCATTGTCTCTGATGGATGGACCAATGTAAAAGGAAAACCATTGATAAGTGTTTTGGCTGTGTCGGTTAGTGGTGCAATCTTCCTGGTAGCATATGATTATTCAGACAAATTCAAAACCGGCATTAACATTGCAGAACCATTACTTGATATAATTGAAAAGACTGGGCCATACAATGTCATACAGGTCATCACTGATAATGCTGCTAACTGTAAGGCAGCAAGAGCAATTGTTGAGGATAAATACCCCAACATTTTTGGTCTGGGTGTTTGGTTCACACAATGAACCTTTTGATGCATGATATCATCAAAAACAAACAGCCTCAATTCAAATGGCTTGGTGATTTGTACAAGAGAGGTAAAAAAATGATCAAATTTATTACAAATCATAGCAATACCCATGGGCTTTTCCGTACTCACTCCAAATTGAAGTTGTTGAAGATAGCAAAAACTAGATTTGCTAGCTATTACCTCACCTTCAGGCGCCTTTTGAAGGTAAGAGAGTCATTGGCTGCAATGGTATCAAGCCCACACTGGCAGCTATTAAAGGACAGGGCGGCAACAATAGTTGATAGGCAAGGTTTCGAACATGTGGAGGAGACCGCCCTTGACCCTCAGTTTTGGGCACGTATGAGGGAAATTGTGAGTTTTACCAAGCCCATTTATAACATGATTCGCTTTGCAGATACTGATAAACCGGTGATTGGAGAGGTTTATGAGCAGATGGATAGCATGTTGGGGCAAATAAAAGATATTGTTAAGGATAATGATCCCATTTTGTATGCTATGATTCATGATTGTGTGTGTGCACGGTGGAATAAACTCAATGTTCCACTACATGCTTTGGCATATATCCTTACGCCAAAATATTACTCTCCATCTTGGTTGGGCCAACCTGCACCTGGAGGTGGGGTTAGGGTGAAACCACACACAGATCCAGAGGTACAAGAGGGGTACATGAAGGCATTGGACAAATTGGTACGTGACAGGGAAGAGTGTGCTAGATTGCACCTTGAATTAGGCAAATACTTCAGTTGCACTGCTAACTTTGGTTCTTTCCATGCAATGGAAGACAGGGACAGATTTGATGCTCTCACATGGTGGGAAGCATATGGCGGCATGGGACTTTTGCCAAAGTTGGCTAAAAAAGTTCTCTCACAGGTTGTGAACACATCTTTTGCAAAGAGGTGTTGGAGCCCCTACAGCTTTATACACAATGTGAGAAGAAACAGGCTGAATGAAAACCGAGCTGTAAGCTTGGTTTATGTGCATTATAACTTGAAGTTGTTGAGCCATTACTGTGATCGGGCAAATGAGGATCAATCATACAGAGTCTGGGACAACAACCCAGAGGATGATAATTTGGAGAACGACACGTTACATCTGGAAGAATTGGAAGTAGAACTTTATAGGGATGATGATGAAGCATCAGCAGCACCGCCACACACAGGGCTAGTCCCACCATCTACTAGTAGCAGTGCGGGTGCCAGTGCCAGTGCCACTCCTCGATATCACACTATTGTTCCTTTGCAGATCCAGCCTCCACCTTCTAGTCGTGGTCGTGGTACTCCTGAGAGTACTAGAAGACCAACATTTCCTCGTGGCTCACAAAAATTAGACATTTCTCGTGGGCGTGGCAAGGGGCTAGCCAGATAAAATAGATTTGTTGTTTACTAGTCTTTTCTATTTGTTGTTGACAGTTGAACAATTGAAACTTGACTCTTTTTGATTTCATATATTTAATGACAATTTAAGTTTGAAGTTTGAATTTGAAAGGTGAAACTTTGAAGTTGGCATTTATAAGTTTACTGTTTACAAGTCATTATGAATTATGAATATGATGCTTCATGAAAGTTATATGGTGGTCAATGAATCAATGATGATAAATGTTATATATTGAATTTTGAAATCAATGAATCAATGATGATAAATGATATATATCAATGATGATAAATGTATATTGAATTTGCAATCAATGAATCAATGATGATAAATATTAGATATTGAAATTTGAAATCAATGAGTAATTAAATGCTATGTTAAGGAAATTTGAAATCAATGAATCAATGATGATAAATGTTAGATATTGAAATTTAGAAATCAATGATGATAAATGTTATCTATCAATGATGATAAATGTTATATATTGAATTTTTGAAAACTTGGAAACCTTGATTGATGATTTGCGAGACTCAAGAGTCAATATGTTGTATGCTTCAACTCGTGGGGCGTGGTTGATGAAGATTGTAACTTCTAGATGATTTGATGTTATGTAGTTCAATCTATGTTTTTATGTTTTTTATGTCATTATTCATTCTACATGTTTTTGTTGACATATATGCATCAATATACATGTATATATATATGAACGCTCCAGGCACTCCAGGACCGTAAGGCTTCTAAAAGTAAGCAAAAATCCCAAGTAACCTTGGAATATATATATATATATATATATTAATTTAATTTAATTAATTAAATTATTTAAAAAAAATAAAAAAAATTGAAGGAATAATAACCTCATTAAAAAGAAGAAGAGAAAGTTAGGAAGGGTTACCTTAAAAACCCTAAAAACTCAATTCAACAGACAAAATGAAATGAATCATTGATGAAAAGGAAATTAAATCCAATTCGGAAAGGAAAGAAGGAAGATTTCCTAAAAATTATAGTATTTTAACAAATACAAGATGAAGAAATTATTATCCATAAAACTTTGAGGACAAAGTTCTGAAGGAAGGGCCAATTCATAACAAATAAATAAATAAAAGTTGATATATTAAATTGTGACGAAAGCAAATGACGAAAGAAAATGAAGAAAACGGTGCATGATTGAACTGAAGAAAAGTGTCAACTATAAGCTTTAAGGACAAAGCTTTTGAAGGAAGGGGCAATGTTATGAATATAATTCATAACGAATATAACAAATATAATTATTAAATAGTCAATTAAGGATTATGTAAGTAGTCATTAAGTTAGTGAAAGAGCGTGTCTAAGAGACATGCCCAGACATGAAAGGTCACCTGCGTAGGTATATAAGCAGGGCTTCATTGTATCATTTTATCATCTATCTATCTCATATCTTTTATAATATAATATTTGTATCCTCATGGATATTTTCATATTCCAAGTTTTCTAGAGTATTTAACTTGAGAAGGAACTTTGTTCGCTTCAAAGAGGTACTTCATTGGGTATAGCGAAACCTCAAAGGCATACATTATCTACATTCCTAATAGTAGGAAGATTATTGTGAGACAAAACATGAAGTTCGTGGAGGAAAGGGCTTTCAGAATGTCTCATGAGATGCTTGCATGTGATAAGAATGAGCTAGCAGAAGGTCCATTAGTCCAACAGTAGGGACAACCACAAGGACAGTCGAAGGATTCTATTACAGTTACCAATATGAGCACTAGTTCAAGTGCAGGGGATCCAACGAGTTCACAACAGACAGAGTAACAAAGACAGGATAAGGAGTTGGTCAAACCAGAAGATAAGTTTGTCAGATGTTGAAGGATGCACATGAGTTTATGGGAGCTCCTAGGACGGACAAGAGGGAGCATAGACAACCAGCTAGGTACCAAGCATTGGTGGCACAAGTTGGTGAACCTTCTAGCTATCAAGACGCTGCACAACATCAGGTGTGGAAAGATGACATGGTGGAGGAGTATAGCTCCATCATGACAAATGACGTATGGGAGGTGGTGCCTAGGCCTGTGGATACGTCAGTTGTAGGCTCCCGGTGGATCTATAAGATGAAGTATGCTGTAGATGGAAGTGTAGAGAAGTACAATGTAAGGTTCATGGCAAAGGGTTATGCGCAAAAGGAAAGTATAGATTATGAGGAGGCCTTTGCCCCAATTTCCAAATATACTTCCATCCGATCAGTAATATCTCTAGCAGCACATTTGGGATGGAAAATTCACCAGATGGACATCAAGACAACATCCTTGAACAGGGTGATGGAAGAGGAGGTATGCATCGAACAACCAGAGGGCTTTGAGACACATGAGAGGGGCACACATGTGTGCAGGATGAAGAGAGCGCTATACGGGATCAAACAAGCTCCCAGGGCATGGTATGGTCGGATTGTCAGCTACTTGCAGCAAATGGGATTCGTGAAGAGTGACGCGAATTCCAACCGTTACTATATGATGGTAGAGGGTGAGCCACTCATCCTAGTATTGTATGTGGATGACCTCTTCTTAACAAGGTCATTAAGGCTCACGAAGGACTGCAAGAGGAACCTGGAGGAAGAATTTGAGATGAAGGATTTGGGACTGATGCATTATTTCCTAGGCCTGGAGGTATGGCAGAGGGATAGGGAGATCTTCCTTTGTGAAGGGAGATATACTACAAAGATCTTGAAGGGGTTAAGGATGCAGAATTTTAGACCTTTGTCCATGCCTATGATTACTAACTAGAGGAAGATAGATGCATCAGAGGACTAGGACGTGGACCCAACCTTGTATAGATAACTCATCTATTCACTCATGTATCTGGTCAACATAAGGCTAGACATCTGCTTCGTGGTCAACACTCTCAACAAGTTTATGGTGGGACCTAAGAGAGCACACTAGACAACGACGAGGCATATATTGATGTATTTGCATGACACAGTGGAGTATGGGTTGAGGTATACTCGAAGTATTTCCAGGCAATTTAGTAGATTGAAAAAGAACATCAAGGTAATGCTTCAATGTTGGATCAAGGGTTGTATCTTGGTGCAATAGGAAGTAGAAGTTCGTGGCATTTGAGTTATGCAGAGGAAAAATACATGGCAGGTAGCATGGCCACATGCAGAGCTATTTTGCGTCGGAAGCTGTTAGTGAGTTTGTTTGGTTAGAAAATGGAGGCGACCAGTGTCTACTGCGATAATAAGAGTTGCATCAGGCTCTTTGAGAATCCAGTGTTCCATGATAGGTTGAAGCATATCGACATACCGTACCACTTCATTAGGGATTGTGTGCAACATGGTTAAGTTCGGCTACAACATGTTCCCTAGTGAGGGCTAAGTTCATCTACTTCAGAGAACAAATGGGAATAGTGGAGAACACCTTCCTCTATAAGAGGGATTGTTAGTTTCTGAGTTATGGTAGCAACAGACATGTGTTCTGGTCTCTTTGATGTTTAAGAGCCTAAGGAACAGGAGATCTCCAAAACCCAGAAAAGGTTTTGCGAGAAAAGACTTGGAGACACATTAATTAGATTAATTAGCCAATAATTAAAAAGTTCCTAAGTCTAACTTAGGAAAATTGGTTAATTAAAGGGAATTAATTAAGAAAGAGAGATTATAAGAGCAGGTTTGATGCAAATCAGACCTCTTCAAATTCTGCAAGACAAATCAATTCTGGAAATTAATTCTACAACTGGTTGCACTCTCCCTGTTCAAAATGCACAAAACGTCCATTCTGTGTGCCGTTTGATTCACTGTAAATGTGCTTTTCTCCCTCAGTGCATATTTAGCTCCTTTGTATGTGCACTCTGATTCTGCAAGTGCGTAGAACTCCTTTTCGAGCACAGTCCAACCTTATCTTCCTATTCGCAATGGAATTTCACAGGACTTGTTCACAATTCCACCTTTCATCTGCTAGAAATTCCTTTATAAAAGTTGTGTTGTCTTGCTGTGCCAGGACTGTGTGGGTGGGTTTAAGTGGTGATCATATAAGTTATACCGTTGGCTTCAATACGAACCAAGGACCATCACACTCTCCACCAACAAGAATGTGATCATCACACTCAAAAGAAATGAATGTGGTCACCTTTATGGCTTCCAACACAACCAAGCTTTGACTGGTCCCTCTGTGCAACATAAAAAGAGGATCTCTCTCTCTCTTGTGCACAACCTTAGTGTCAAAACATGAATGGGATTTTCTGCATAGACAGACTTCTTCTACATCGATAGAAAATTATATTATATAACTGCAATAACAACACATAGTTGCACCCGATATTATAATTCTCAACACTACGCTCTGTCTAAAATTTAAATCATGTAGAACGAAGGCTTATTCACCAACCCTCTGCAAATTAAAGCATCCAATGCTATTGCTATACACATACACAAGAACTTTACAGGAAATGATTTCAAAGGTCTGGAACCAGAAGAGATAGAGGATTGCAAATGCACACACCAAAAACGGCAGATGGATTCCTCCTCCCACGGATCTGAATTTATTATCATATCAAAAGGTTACATCAAAATCTGTGTTGATCCTCAAGAACAGGATTGGCTCACCAAATCACTTTACAAACGCAACCATACACTAAAATTTACTAAATACATAACAATTGCAACAAGACACACAAATTAGCTAATTATATGGCAATTTAAATAGATCCTAATCCTAACAAACCACTAAGATTGAGGAACCAACTCCTCGTAAAACTTGACCTCTGTCATTTAATTTTTTTTTTCACATGCGCCTGCATCATGCTCCCACGGAACAAAGAGTTCATGGGCTCTTGGCCATGAGTTCTTCAATGGATTTGCCACTTTTCTGTAGGAGTGTGGCAGTAATCCAAGTTGCATCTGCAACTGGATGATTTTTCTGTTTCACCAATTATTCAATGTACTCTCTGCCTCTGGTCTTTTTCATCAACCTTTTGTCCAGAATTCTTTCAGGTTGCAGAGGTTCTACGGCTGGCAATTTCTTCCGTTGGATTGGTTGTATGTCATCATTTGTTGGCTGCTGGTTCAAGATGATACTTATATAAGTCTGCCACGTTGAAAATGGGTGAGATTGCAATTCCAGGTGGCAGCTCGAGCTCATAGGCATTTGCAGAAAATTTCCTCAGAATTCTGCATGGCCCTATCTTTTTAAACTTCAGTTTGTCATATTCTCCTTTTGGAAACCTTTCTTTTCGATGTGCCAATACCAAATCTCCCACTTCAATGTTCTGCTCTTTTCTCTTAAGATCTTCCTGCTTTGATACTTGAGGCTGTTGTCATGAAGTTTTTTCTTTACCTGCTAATGGATTTCTCGTATGGCTGTAGCAAATCTTCACCTGCTGCACTTCTCTGCTATGTTCTTCCCAAATTTCTGAGTTCATGCACCCCTATCAGGTGCATGGCATAAAATATCTGAAAAAGGACTTTGCCTCGTGCTTCTTTTGGAGTAACGTTGTAGGAAAACTCAGCTGGTGCTAAGACTTGATCCCACTGCTTGGGTGTGAAGTTGTTGAATTTGTTAAGGGCTCCATCTCGAAACCATCTCAAGAACAAGCTCAAGCAATATCAAAATATATGAAAAGGGAAATAAAGGGATCAAATATCCTTATAGAATCAATCCAGGATTTACTTATCCCTTATGTAGCAAGGGTGGAGACATCGAAAGAAATCTATGAAAAGTTGGTAGAACTATTTTCCATAAGCACTGCAGGAGAAGTTATATCTTTGATTACCAAGCTATACAATATGAAGGTGTCAAAGGAGGAAGGGATAGCCTCATACCTTATGAGGGTGTCACAAATAAGAGACCAAATACAAGAGTGAGGGGAAATAATGTCCGATAAAGAAATGACCACCGTTAAGAGTGAGGGGAAATAATATCCGATAAAGAAATGGTCACCGTTGTGCACAATGCACTCCCTGATGAATGGGGCAACTTTGTATCAAGTATCTATGGAAAGAAGGAATCTACTCCATTCAGTGAACTTTGGTCCTTATGTAAGATC
Source organism: Pinus albicaulis (assembly GCA_034641835.2). NCBI lineage: Eukaryota > Viridiplantae > Streptophyta > Pinopsida > Pinales > Pinaceae > Pinus > Pinus albicaulis. The sequence continues at coordinate 1,111,748,468 of CM076575.1, read as the reverse complement.
GAAGAAACTAGTTTGAAGGAAAAAAGCGATGTTGGATCAAATGAACAAGTTCAAACATTTGCTGCCATGGCTAGGAGAAAAGGAAAGTTTGGTCCTCAGAAAAAAGAAGAAGAAGATCGATATGCCAAAAATACAATGCTATGAATGTAACGAATATGGGCACTTTAAAAGGAATTGTCCCAAACTTAAGAAGGACAACAAAAAGAGAAAGGAAAGAAATGAAGCCCATATTATCGAAGAAGTGGAAGAACCTGAAAAGAAGAAGACAAAGGAGGAAGTGAAAGATCTCTGCTATGACTGAGATAAATCTCCTTCACTTAGTTCTTTTCAGTTTTGTAAAAGATAGCTATCATTATAGGAAGCATCACAAGAATGATAGGATGTATTAGAGCTGAAATAGAGATGAAATCATCATAAAAGCATGGAAGTATAGCTGAAGTAGAAAGTATACATGGTTGTAGTAGTGATCATGATAGAAAGAAAGTAGCTCATGGCAGCTCCAGGGAAAGCATATAAGGACAACTGAAGTAGCAATCTATATGATTGGAGAATGTCTTCTAGCATAATATAAGATAAATAAATCATCATACATCACTAAGAAAGGAGCATTTGCAGAAAGAGGGATCATCGAGATCCTCCACTAGAATCATTTTAAGAAGGTTCACCTTTACCTGGAAGAAGCAAATGTTTCCTTGATAGTCTACATTCCACCTTGTGTGGGATCCATTGTTTAGAAGGATGATGGTATGGTGACAGAGTGCAACATGTTAAGATGGTTGAATTACTTTCATCTTCAAGCAAGGATAGGAAGCTGCCAAAGGAAGTCTAGGTAACCACATGGAGAAAAAGGTATGTATATATCTGGAATAGAGAAATAAAGTCATGTCATCATATGGTTGCACATAGAATGGTTGAATGCTCTATCTCATGAGCATGATCGAATAAAATGGATCTCTTCCATTAGAATGATGCATGAAGGCATGTAGTCAATGTGCCTTGAACTATTTTACATATTGATAAGATGAAATCAACATAATATGACCTCATATGGAATATGAGGTTGTTGACAATCTTGGTTCCTATGTTGAAAGAACCATGTAAAGAAGATCCTGAGGAAATCAATATGTGAAGAAAGGAAGAAGAGTTCGTGAAAGATGCAACTATAGTCACGTAAGATAACATAAGTGATCAACATTTGATAACTAGAAGAATTAATTATGATATCTCCATGGAGAAGGTTTGAAAACTTTGATAAAGTTTGAAAAGGAAAGAGACCCTTGATATTGAAATGTCTTGGAGATGGAATCATACTTGTGCAGGATGTTGATGTTGCAAGAAGTTGATGTCATGACGAAAGGCCATCACAAAAAGGTAACCTTGATTTGATATTCATTTTGATTTTTGAAAACCTCTGGTTCGGTTGTTACAGGGCTACCGAAAGAGAGTTGTAGAAGTCACCTACAATCAATACTCATGTGATTGGATGGATCCTGAAAGAAACATGACTTGGAAGAGGTAGCTATATGAAGAAAAGCCAAATGTGGACTAGAAGATCACTTTCCGATGAATAGAAGGATGACATGACTATTGGTTCAACCCTATGGGTCGTTGAAGGAAAGTATGGATGGCCGATGCCCTACGAAGAAGATCTAGAAGATGAAAGCTCTATGATGAAGAAGTTGAAGTTCATGACATTGAAAGAGCAACCCTACAAGCAACTGATAGTACCATGATCTCCACAAAAGAGCAAATGGCTGCTGATCAGAAACAAGTCCCTAGGTAAGAGGGAGCTTGGGTATATTCCTTTTATAGGAATGTGTAGATCCTCCCTAGCTGAGAGGGAGAGATAGACACATCATTATTGTCTTGACGTTATGAAGAAAGAATGGAGGATTGGGTAAGCTTCTAAGATTGATTCTGATACTCTTTGAGAAAGTGTTAGGGCATCCAATAGGCAAGAGTAGTTGAAGAGGAAATTCCTTGAGGATGGGTTATTCCAAGACAAGAATTGTCCTAAAAAGACTTACCGTTTGAACACCCGGGTGGGTTATGTGCCTTGAGAGACAATGATGATGGTGTCTATCAGTCATTGTTCTCGTCAACATTATGCTTCGATCTTGTGGAGAGATAGAGTTGTTAGTCAACTTTCAAGGCCTTGCTATGTGACAATGCTGGTTGGTATGATGAGATGCAATAAGAAAAGCTAAGATAATAGCTTATGAGATGGCTTGCCAATCCGACTCTTCTTATGAGAATTCTTCAGTATCAGAATGTCCAAGTACCTTGTGTAGATTATGAATACCTCCCTAGTTAAGAGGGAATGTTGAAATGTGTAACTAGGTTTGGTCTTCATAATGACAAATGTAATCACGATCTTATGTATTTGATATTATAGAGAAAATAAATTTGTTATTGTCATTCTTGATGCATGGGTTTCATGCTCAAGGTTATTTGATTTATAGGTCAAGCACCCATTGAGTGCTTCTAAGGCTTGTCTTTGAGTAAATAAGCCATAAGAGTCATTGTAATATGTTGAAAACCCATTTGGGCATCATGTATTATGTAAGAGAAAATTATTTGAGTCATAAAAGAACCCTAGGACAAGTCAAACTTGTTGCAACAAGTCGACCTTGAAAGGATGATAAGTCTGCCTTCCAAGAGGAACATGTTGACCTATTAAGGGCATCGTAGTAGCCTATATATAAGGGAAGTCGACCTCATTTGAAGATATCCATCATTCATCAAGAAGTTCGATCATAAGACAAGAAGTCTCATATCAAGCGAAGAAGGAGAAGAGAAGAAGAGAGATAAATCAAAGTATTTCAAGGACTGTTATGGGTTTTCTTTCCTCACACATGCGAAGTGAGGGCATCAATCTTGCAGCATCAAGTACCGAATTACCTTCACCCTAGGAAGCCGAGACTTGTCTCTAAAAGAAGTTTCCTTTTCAAGCCGAATTACCTAGGATAAGAAGTTTTCTCAAGCGAACGAGAGAGAAGGGTAAAAACACCATATTCTCCCACACGTGTAGAAATTAGGGTTTTTGCAATAGCCAAAATTGTAGGTCTGAAGTTGAGGTCGAAGAAGAGCGTTGTAGCAGTTGTGAAGCTAGTTTGACTTGGATTGCCTTTGCTAGAAGAAAATTCTTCAAAGAAGTTTGACTTGGTCTTGGAGGGGTCTTTGTCAAGGGTGATAGGTTTTGGAATTTGTCATTTGAAGTTTTATAGGAAGAGAAGAATTCTTGTGGGTTTTCCTCTCAAGAGGAGAGGTTTTGGCCCTAGCTGATAGCCTATTCTTGTGTCATCTTGTCTCATTGTTCTTTCCTATGTTGCACGGGTTCGCGAACCCAGGGGTGGGGTTCTCGAACCCGTCCCGAGTTCTCGTCCCCAAGAACCAGATTCGGGTACGGGTTCTGATGAAATGAACCCATAAGAACTGGCTTCTTCTACCAAGAACCGAGTTCTTTGTTAAAAAAATTTGGGTGCGTTTGACATTTAGGGTACTTGGAAGTTACTACCTATGTAACACATTTTGATTTTGATGACTTAATGAGAAAACTACAATATCTTGTCTTTCACCTATTGGATCAATTGATGAATATGTCACAATTGTATTTGTATGCATAATGTTACTTTGTATCTTTGTAAAACTTACATCTAGATGAAGATTTATGTTTGAATCAATGAATTTGTATCATGAATGAGAATTTGTGTAAGAAATATCTAATTTTTAATATATATATATATATATATATATATATATATATATATATATATATATATATATATATATATTTTAATAAAATAATATATAATGTGTCCTAACGTGTCCTGTTCCGGGGGTCAATGTGTCAATGTCAGACACTCAAATCATCGTGTCCTGTGTCCCTGTGTCAAGTGACTTACGTGACGGACCACATGGTTGTCTCAGGTGGCGGAGAAATGGCACAACGAGCTAGATGATGGCTGCAAGGGGTTGCTGGCTATCGGCTGAGGACCATCTTGGAGAAATTTTTTCTCCAAGGGATATCACCCACAACATGGTGGGTAACAAGTACATCTTTACGAACTCTTCATCTAGCTTCTTCATATACTGCTTCCTCGAGATCTGAATAGACAGTTCCTTTATCATAGGAACAATGGTTTCCAACTACCTCATATTCTTCATGAGGTCATGTAATGTTGATTTCATCATGTCATCATATAGAAGGGTTCAAGGAATATTGTATTTATGCCTTCATGTATCATTCATACGGAAGAGTCCCTTCTTCAATCATGCTCATGAGATAGAGCATTCTAACCATTCTATTTGTAATTAAGTGATGACATGGCTTTATCCATTTATCAAAGTTAACAAATATATACATACCTATTCCTTCATGTGATCATTTAGGTTTCCTTTAGTAACTTCCCTTTTTTGTTGCTTAAAGATGAAAGCGCTTCGACTAAATTGACATGTTGCACTTCTTTATCACCATACTTTCATCCTTCTAAAATATGGATTCCAATGGAGGATCTTAATGATCCTTATTCTACAAATGCTCCTTTCTATCGATGATGAGGTGTGACAAACTCTGATCTTCCTATCTTTCTAGATGACCTGCTTCAACCGTACAAACTTCTACTTCGGCTATCCTTTTATGCTTCTATGATGTCATCTCAATACTGCTATACTGGTAACTGCATCTTATCATGACTGTAATGCATCGTACCATGACATGCTTTCTTCCATAAACTGAAAATGAACTAAATGTGTGAGACCTTTAATAGTAGAGGTCTTTTACTTCTTTGACGACTTCTCTTCCGGTTCTTCTACTTCTTTGGTCACCTAGGCTTCACTTCTTTCCTTTTTTTTCTTGTTTCCCTTCTTGAGTTTAGGACAATTCCTTTTAAAGTGGCCCTATTCATTACATTCATAACACTGAATCTTAGATGTGTCAATTTCCTTTTGAAATTTCTTTCGAGGCTCAAACTTTCCAAATTTCCCTTTCTTTCTTCTTTAATATGCTTGTGTTTGCTCATTTGATCCAACGCCATTCGTTGCCTTTAATCTAGTTTCTTCAATCTTACATATTGACCATAGATCACTGAATGGAGTGGCTTCCTTCTTTCCATAGATACTTGATACAAAATTGCCCCATTCTTTTGGTAATGCATTGAGTACAAGAGTGGTCATCTCTTGGTCTGACATTGTTTCTCCTAGCTTTTGTAGTTGATCTCTTATTTCAGATGCCTTCATGAGATATGAGGCTACCCGTTCTTCATTCGATACTTTCATCTTGTATAGTTCGGTTCTTAAAGATATTATTTCCCCTGCAGTACTTACAGAGAAAAACTCCACCAATTTTTCATAGATTTCTTTCAATGTCTTCAACTTTGCTACATAGGGGATGAGAGAATCCTTGATCAATTCAATGAGGATTCTTTGAGCCTGTATTTCTCCTTTCATATATTTTGATGATGCTTGAGATTGCTCTTATGGAGGCTTGGAGATTGAGCCCTTGACATATTCAATAACTTCATTCTCTATGAGAATTGAGTCTATTCTCTTCTTCCATGCAAGGTAGTTCAATGTCCCAACAAGTTTATTGTTCTCCTTGTAGAAAGAAGTCATTTGGTTTGTAGATTGAGACATAAAATATAAAGTATTTACTTGTCAAATGAAGATACCTCCTTGACGATGATGTCTTCTACTAGATGCTTCCTTGATGATGATGTCCTTCACTAGATGTCTTCTTGTGAACTTTATAAGGAGGGATGATCTTCCTTCTATAGAATGGTAATGCTACTTCTTCAAGATAAAAGGATATGTCTTTCTTCAAAGATGCCTGAGATGTGATCCTTTCTTCAATGTGAGGGAGATCACTTTGTTTCCTTTGACGATTATGAATTTCTCTTTTAAATGGTGATGTAGAATATTAGAGGCTTCCCAAAATACTTCAAATGTGTAGTTTTCTTTTGATATGGAGGTAGGGTTCTTGAGGTCTTTCTTTCTTCTTCCAAGAGTTCTTCCTTCAAGATGATATGATCCTTGTGATGTGATGGTTGGGTTTCCTTGATGTTCTACTTCTTGTTATTCATCCCTTATGTATCGTTCTTCAATTGAGTGATCTTCACGCTGCCTTTTCTTGTCACCTTAGCTCTGATACCATGTTGAGAAATCAATGGCAACTAGATTAGGGTGATTTCTCTTTACTTTGATAACTGCTTGTGATGTTCTTTACTTCAACTAGTAGTATTTATAATTAACCTCTTGTTCTCTTGATTATTGTAGTGTTCTTATCATCAAACAACTACCAAACTATGAAGATCAATAACAACAATGGACATAGGACCAAAATCTCTTCTAGAGAGGAAAACCCACAAGAATTCTTCTCTTCTTATAGAATCTTTAAATGACAAATTCCAAGACACTTAGACTTTAGACCAAGACCCCTCCAAGACCAAGTCAACTTCTCTTTTGATGTGCTTGACCTTCACAAAGTCAACTCAAGTCAAACTGCGTGAAAACTTCAACTTCCCTTGTGATCTCAAGTTCGGACTTGCAACTTTTGACTGCAATTTTTCAGCCTTATTACAAAAACCCTCATTCACATGTGTGGGGAAAAGATGGTGAAATAGACCTTCTCTCTCCTTCACTTAGGGGGCTTCTTTCTCCTTAGGTTTTCGACTTCCAAAATTGATATTCTTGACACTAAGCTTTGACTTCTTGAGATGGCTGCAATTCGGTCTGGCTACAACAAAAATGATGCCCTAGTTTTTGCACGTGTGAAAGATAGAGGTCCAAAAACAGATTTTAGAACTTCGATTTCGCTTCCTTGAACTCTCCCACCCCATTATCGTCCAACACTATTGTGATCCTTTCCTTCCATGAGGAGAAGCTAGATGCTCTGTCTAAACAATGATTTGCTCTCAGTCCTTAGTACATCATCCTCCTTGTCCAAAGAACTGCTCCTCACAAATTTGATCTCTGTTCTTCACAAATCTGTTCTTCTTGGTGCTGGTCTTTATGATGTTCTTTGCTTTGATACCATGTGGATTTTCCTTGAAATTTTGCAACTGCTATGATGAACAATCTGAAATGAAATTCTTTCACCGAGACACAAAATTTCCCCACTCTAGATAAGCATCATAATAGAAAACAAAGATAAAGAATACAATCACACAATATCACAATGTTTTTTCTAGGGAACACAACTGGGAAAACCCTCTCCTTGCTGTAGAATTTTATTAACGAAAATTGAGCAAATAGATCTCTTTACAAGGCAATTTGTTTCAATAGAAAACTCATTGTTCTCACTGCTTACACTAAGCTTGAAACTCCCTGCAAGAAACCTTGAACGAACTCCTCTTTCCTTGCACATTTTCTCCTTATTTCCTAGCGCAGAAAATCTCTTATTTCCTAGTGCAGAATAGGCTCCTATTCTTTAGGAATTTACTCCTAAATCCTAGTGCAAACTTGCAAGGAAATTATGTCTCTCAAATATGCATACAAGCTCCTCCTTGTTACACTCTCCTAGCAAGAAGCTCTCCTCACACAAATCTCGTGCAAAACAATATGATACAGTTGTGCCTTTCGTCCTCCTTTTAAGCAATTCAATCATGCTATATCTGGCAAACCCAAACTTAGAACATGAGTTAAGTTTGACCTGTTAACTAAGTCAATCGACTCTTCAACTCGTCCTTGCATCAATTAGAACATGAAAATATGCACTTGGAAAACCACATAACTGAGCCACTAACTATGCACATGAACAAACTTCTCTGTGAACTCGTTATATCACCACAAACTCATGCATGCTATAGGAAGGACTAATTGTGGTCTTTCTTGACTAAGACATGAGTCAAGAAGACCTTCTCTCGCTACTATTTTCAACACATAAGAGGATGAAGATGAGCGGCTCATTATCAAGAAGTACATAGTACATGTTTGAGTCCGCCTCTCTCTTGGTGAAGCCTAATCCAAGTATGTGCCCATCAATCATAAAGTATCATGCCTGAGGTGCCTGCTTAAGCCCGTATAAGGACTTATTCAATCTGCATATATGGGACTCCTTCCCATGCACCTCAAAGCTTTGAGGTTACTCGATATACACCACTTCCTTAATTACTCCTTTGAGAAAGGCAGTTTTTACATCCATTTGATGTATCCTTCACCCCATCTTTGAAGCAATAAATATGATTACGATGATAGATGTGTATTTGAGGATAGGTGCAAATGTCTCCTTGTAGTCCTCTTCCTCCTTCAGAGAGAATGCTCTCACCACAAATTTCGCTTTATACTTCTCAACAATACCATCAATTGCATGCTTGATCTTATAGATCCATATAGAGAAGTGACCATTGACTTCCCCTCGAGCCTCGATAATATGTCCCAAACATCGTTCCGAATAATGGAACTATAGTCTTCCACTTTGGCATCCCTCTAGACCTGCTAATTAGCTGCCTCCTCAAAAGTGCACCCATTGATGTTTTGCTTATCTAGGTCAAAAGACTAGAAAATATGGTTGGTGGTCTATTCTCCCTAAAGGTCCTACTAGGAGTTGTCACATGCACCTTCACATCTCTCAATATATGCTCAGTCCATCTCAACCTCCTAATGACAGAGCTCAAAGGAACATTTCACTCGTCCTCCTAATCAGAAGATTGTGTCTGTGCTACTGGTGCTACTAATCCTTCTTAGGCCTTTGAAGCCTCTTGCTCTTGATCGTCTACCATTGCTGGATTTTCCCCATGCGACCTCCTAAAGGTTCTACCCTCCTCAAATCTATTAGCCCTCCTGTTGACCCCGTAGGCATTTGAAGTCTCACTGTATCCAACAAAAATGCCCATCTCTAATGAGGGGTTCTAGCTTAGTCCTATTCTCTGAAGGAAAGTGGGCATATACTGGATTACTGAAGATGCACATATGAATCACCTTCAATTTCACTCCTATAAAGCCTCCTCGGGAGTCATGTCCTCCACTGTACCGCGATGACTCTTATTCTGTAGGTATGCAGCCCTATTACATGCCTCCACCCATAAGAACATAGGCAGATCTTGATCATGGATCATGACTAGGTATACAACCCATATTACATGCCTCCGCCCATAAAAACATAAGCAGTTCTTGATCATGGATCATGGCATTCGCTGCTCCGACGATACTCTTGTTCTTCCTCTTTGCCACTCCATTCTGTTGTGGCTTGTAGGGTATTGCTAGCCCTTTCTTGATTCTTGCTTCCTTGCAAAAATCCTTAAACTCATTGGAGGTGTAATCGCCCCCATTGTCTGATCTTAGCACCTTCATCTTCTTCCCGGTTTGGTTCTCCACAAGGGCTTTAAACTCTTTGAAATCAACCGAAGATCTCATCCTTGGTCTTCAGGAAGTAATTCCATGCCCTCCTGAAATTGTCATTTATGAAATGCACAAAATAACTGCTCCTCGAGATAGGCTCCACTGACATAGGACCAAAGATGTAAGAATGCACCAAATCCAACACACCTTTGGACCTGGTCTTACTACTAGGAAATGCTACCTTGGCCTACTTGCTAAGCTCACGTCCCTTATACATGTTGAAATGTGTAACTAGGTTCAGTCTTCATAAATATGAAATGTACTTTTGATTCTTGTATATTGTAAAAATAAAAAATTTATTATTGTTATTTTTGTAGTATGGGTTTCATGCTCAAGGTCTTTTATTTAGAGGTCAAACACCCATTGAGTTTTAGAGTTTTCCCTAGGGTTAAGAAGTCAAACGAGTCATTGTCATATGAAGAAGACCCCATCGGGCACATTGTAACATGTAAAAATAATTATTTTTGTGTTTAAAAGTGTCAAAATACCCTCCAAGAAAAAGTTGGCCTGGTAGCTAAGAAGTTGACCTCATTAGGGCATGTCATCCTCCTTGGAAGCCTATATATAGGAGGGAAATCGAACTCCTATGGACACTCACTCATCATCTCATCATCTAAGCAAAGGAGTAGCAGAAGGAGGCTAGTGAAGAAGGCTAGCGAAGAAGGAAGAAGGATGAAGCTTTGGGTTATTTCTCTCTCTCTCCTCTCTCTCACGTGCGAAGAAGGAAATCTAGGGTTTTGATGTTGCAAGATCGAAGTTGAAGAAATTGCAGAAAGAAGGTCGAAGGAAGGTCTATTAGGTCACCTACAAGCCCTAGAAGGAGGAACCCAAGCGAAGGTCAAAGGAAGCCTTGGAAGCCTTGAAATTGCTCACACGTGTGGAAGCAGTAACTGTTGTAGGGGCCAAAATTTCAGACCTGTAGTGGAGGCTGAAATTCTGTAGCTGGGGGTTGAAGTTGTGCAGCTGGAAGAGATTTCATTGGGTGTGACTTGGACAAAGGAAGCACATCATCAAGGAGGTCAAACTTGGTCTTGGAATTCGTCATTTGAAGAATCTATAAGAAGAGAAGAGATTTGTGGGTTTTCCTCTCAAGTGGAGAGGTTTTGGCCCTAGCTTGCAGCCTACATCTTGTGTTATTGTGTATTGTTGATATTCTTGTTTTGGTAGCTGTTTGATGATAAAAACAACAACATAATAAGAGAAGAAGCTAATAATCAAGAAAAATAAAAATACATCACAAGCAGTTATCAAGTTGAAGAGAAATCATCTTAGTTGCAGCCCTTTAGATTTCTGAACAACACACACCATCAAGCTCTATACTAAACTCAGAAAAAACAATGACTATCCCCTGTAACAATGGTAGAGCCCTATAGTGTAGATGCCCCATCCTCTTGATGCCAAATCACACTTGGGCAGTCATTGCTTCGTACTAGGGCTTTCACTGGACAGAATTATAAATTATATGGGTTTGAGATTATGTCTTACAAAGAAAGTGTGTCAACTAAAAACGAAAAAGAAGCATAGCCACACGTGCAAGGATGACATTGACCCAAAACTTCCAATTTAACCTAGGAAGAATGTTTTGTGCAAATGAAGTTCAAGGCTCCACATTAAACAACTCTGTTGGAGATATTTAAAGTATGATGCATGGACTATAAAGGAATCTTTCCAGTGTTCAATTTCAAATCAAGAACCAAGTTAATCCCTTGCAGCCAGCTACACAAAGATTGGTCGAAAAAGGTTGTGGTCGATGGTAGCAAATCCTATGAAGTATGCTTTAATGGGGAGGGTATGTGATGTACATAAACTGCATTACAATACTAATTAAATAATAATTAATAAAAATAAATAAATAAAAGCAATAATAATTAATAAACAAAGGTCAAGGCAGTTCATGCTTGTGAACTATATAGAATCATAGATATATATACACACACGTGTGTGTAGCTATAGCTATTCAAAAAACTGGTTCTGAATTCACAAAATGCCTTAATCTCAATTTTGTTATCCATGCAAAAAGGTTGAGGAAGGCATTACAGAAATTTTGAGGTCTAAAATGGGCTTCAAAACAAAAATGTACAACGAAAATCAATTTTATAAGAACCAATATTATTCAAGATGATGACGTCAACTATGGGAGATGATTCACCATTTTTTGAGTAAAAAGTAAAAATATAAAAAAATAAAAAACTAATTTTTGAACTCCTATTTTCAACTTATCTCCATACAGTTTTACTCAAATTTTGAGCGGGAGAACTCTTTGGATGCAGAATTTAATTCCTCATCCAAGGAGTATCCATGTTGCATACTTTTGATTGATCTTGATACATGAAACATGGGAAATACATAAAAAATGTTATTGCAATAACGTTTTTCCATGTATTTCTCATTTTTCGTGTAGTAGGGTCCATCGAAAATATGCAACATGGGTACTCCTTGGATGAGGAATTAAATTCTGCATTCAACGAGTCCTCCCGCTCAAAATTTGAGTAAAACCATAGGGAGATAAGTTGAAATTACAAGTTGAAAAAGTAGTTATTTCTTTTTTTCCTTCTAAAATTTGATGATATAATCTAATCTTATTTCATTATTTCCACTTATTTTATAATATTCGTTAGGAAGCCCATTTTAGACCTCAAAATTCCTCTAATGACATGATGAACACCTAGAGTTACCAAGTGTTTCTACTAAAAAGAAATTCATGAGTTTTTGCTAAAACAAACTAAAACCTCTTTTTCCAAATGCACTAGATGCATATCTTAGATTCTGAATCCAGCAATGGTGACTCTTCCATCTCTATTTTCCTCCAAAGTCAAATGCCTTCCGCTACTTGCCGAGTTTCCTTTAAGAAGGAATCTGCCTCCTCATTGTATTCTCTATAAACAGGGAAAAATGATATGGAATCAAAGATACTAACCACTTCTTTCAGCTGGTCACTAATAGGCCAAAGGAAAATTTTTGAGTAACTGCTGGACCCTCTCATCCAGTTGATGACCACACTGGAATTACCATACACTTGAAGCTGTTTGACAATCTTATATATATTGGCAGACGTGTAATTCTCTAGTAGCAGACTTTGTTCTTAATACAGTTCTCTTGACCCAAGATAACTTATACACACTAGTAAATGCTACATAACAAAACTGTAAACTGTCCTGTGAAATATATATGTTTTATGTTGCCCATGTGGCATACATTCCAACTCAAATTACTTCATGTGATGAGCACCATAATCACTTATCCTCTGCTGGAAAATACTGCAACAAATGTACTTAACTGCTCAAAACAAAGAACAAATTTTCCTGTTTAAGCTCAAAATTTCTTTTTAATGCTGCTGCTGGCCTAAGGTTCAAGTTGCTTCATTAGCAAATTTAAAATCTCTTTCTTAAATGCTCCCTGGATCTTGTTATGGAAATGCAAATTTTGGAGTGTCATTGCAACTGGCACCATTGTGCAGCATTCAGTGATTATGGCATTTTGATTTAATTTATATTTGGCATAATGTCTGATATTTTCAGGATTTGGACTATTTTGGCTCATGTTGGGGTCACAAGCTGCAAGGTGTATAGGAAAAAGGACTAATTTAGATAGGGCTCAACTCTGTTCTCTGGGCGAAGAGAAAAAGCTTTGATGAAAACAAAACCACTGTTGTTTTTATATAAATTTTTAACTGATATTTACTAATAAAAGTTTAGCCTTAAACAGACAAATGTGCAATTTTAGATTTTATTATTAGAACAGTTGTACTGTCCATTTCAGCAACGAATTTAAGTTTCTTGATTTGCCTGTAAAAGAATCATTTGGCTGTAGATGGAATTTTATTTGTCTTTCAAGCAGCTTTGGAAACAAGATGTTTATTGATATGTTGAACAAACATATACCTGGTCCTTACTAGACTTCTTTTTGAATGGTTAAAATGTATTTCAGCTGCATTTCTTACCTACCAAGTTTGCTTTTTCATAACAGCTACAGACTTACAAAAACAAACACAGTTTACTGGAATATATGATCTAGTTGCTGTGCTGACCCATAAGGGGCGGAGTGCAGATTCAGGACATTATGTTGCTTGGGTCAAACAAGAGAATGGTGAGTTGCTTCAAAGTTTGAGGATTTGTGTAATTCCTTCATAAGTATGTCAGTTGTTGGTATTAATTGCCTAGAAATTCCATCTTTGACTCTTGACTGTAACCAGAGAACTGTGAGTTATATTCAATTTGGAGGAATGGTGTTGTTTCAAACTAAAATAAATTGCAACAAATCTATGTTTGGGGAATTGACTGTTATTTGCATTCTTGATTTCAGGAAAGTGGATAGAGTTTGATGATGAAAATCCTATTCCACAGAGAGAGGAAGATATAACAAAGCTTTCTGGTGGAGGTAAATTATATGGCTGTTTATCCCTATGTTTTGTGCGCTTAAAGAGTTTCAGATATACCGGACCTTGACAAATGTTTATGCTCCTGTCTTGTTTGATTTCCAGGGGATTGGCACATGGCATATATATGTATGTACAAAGCCCGCACTATAGTCACTCCTTGAGAGTAAGAATAAACACTTACGTGTTATTTTTTAATTTATTCATGTACTATCTTGATTTCTCCTTGGGAAGAAACGATCAGGTGGATTGTCCACTAGTCAAAATATTTTGATCTTAAAGACCTCATTGATAGCTTTCTGGAGAAGGATTTTGTTTTAGTGCTCTCTATTTTGAGATATGAAGATTCTCTTGTATTGCTGGTCAGGATTAAATAATGTATTTTCAAGTATAAATAACTTCTCAGTTCTGGTATTGTATTTTAGTCGTCGTTAAAATGTTTCTGCTGATTCCCCCACTGCTTAATGAAATAGGCAGTTGTGTTTAGCTTTGAGCACTTTGTATTATGGTGTATAATTTGATGGTGTTCTGGTATTTTAAAATTGCCGGTTTAATCTAATTGATTGACATTGAGAAGATGAAACGAGGGCACTACATGGACGATTTTGTTCACAATGGAATTTTACTATATTGTGACATATTGTGACTTTGTCACATACAGGCATGTACCTAACTTTTGTTTACTACTAGATAAGCAATTAAAATTCAAGTCTGAACCATGATGTTTTCCATTTCATAAGAGCAATAATATTGTAGGACAGAAGGCAATAAGAACCTAAAGGTATTGGTTCCAATCTAGTAGACATGCAAAGCATATCATCAGATTCTGGCATCTTTTGACAGATATTGTAGCTCTGTAATGTATTCGTAAGTGCTTGTAGTGCCAGATACATATCTGTGGGAGAGAAGTGTTCATATTCACATTGGAGTGTTGCACTATTAGATATTATCTCACGACAGGGTTTATGTTCGTTGGGTGTGCATATATGGTGGATCATTTCCCCAGCTTCTTGTAGATTTTTATAGCAGTCAGATGTGCATGGAAGAGACACATGCTAATTTTCTTTGCAACCATCTTTTAGCTGTGTGATGACATCCATGATGTGTCAATCTTGAGATATATAGGTTTGCTTGATATGCAAAGTATGCTACGTCAGCCCCTTATAATTTGTGGGGTTCCTATCTAAACTCTTGAGGGCATTGTATGGTGTGTTAATTTATTGAATGGAATCATGGTGCAAACACTGTAGATTTTTATCTAACCCTTGAGGGCATTGTATGTTGATGTTAATTTATTGAATGGATACATAGTGCAAATATTGTGGACATTGGCATTGTTGGAAGTGCAAAGATTTAGTTTATCCATTTACTTGGTATGGACCCGAGTTACAAAGATTGATATTGGTAAAAAAACTGCAGGGGCACTTAATTTTTTCATACCAGATCTGATTTATTTTATTTCAACAATTTATCAAAACCCTAGAAAATATATATCTCAAATATTTCTGAATTTGCTGAAAAATAAATACACTAGTATATTAACTTAAAAATGCAGTGGAAGTAAAATGAAGAAATCAATCAGACAACAACAAATTTACACCCAACACAATCTTCTTTTATTAAATTTCTCAGGAAAATTTTGGGTTATACCCACGGAGAATACATAGAAAAATACAGTTGGGCACATGGAAACCTGGCACCATTAGAAAAATTGGCTTAAAATAATTCAGCCTTTAGAAATTGAATCACTTGAAGCAAATCAGCTTTGGAGATTAACCCTCTCACCAACAAATTGGCTTCACTTTTTCCCTGTCTCATATGACCCCTATGCACCGGAGAAACCGACCTCCACAATTCTACCCTCTTCTTCAACAACTCGACCTCCTTGAATTTCACCCGAAATTCCTTGCTACACTTCTCCTCACTTCTTTTCAGTCTAGTTGAGCCTCTCGCTTTAGTCACTTCCTCCATTTGTGTGTATGTGTGTGTGTCTTCACCTGTTCCTTAGGCTTACTTTATAATTTCATTAAGCCAAAATCTCTAACTTTAATCCCCCAAGTGATCAATGACGATTAAATCCTAAGCCTCACTTGAGATCAACGATTGAGATTCTATCTAAGTTAAATAATGTATCATTTATCTTTAGGACTTTGGCCTACTAGTCCACAATATTAGATTAATTATTGTACTTTTGCTAAGCTAACCTCTAGAAAGAAATCATAAAATTGCCTACTACTCCAAGCAAGCACCTAAAGAGGCAAACAAATATCTTATACATGTTAATACACCAAACCTATGTTGAAATTATATCTCAAATATTTCTGAATTTGCCGAAAAATAAATACATTTGTGTATTAACTTAAAAATGTAGCAGAAATAAAATGAAGAGATTAATTACATGACAAAAATTTTACACCTAACATAATCTTCATTAAATTTCTCGAGAAAATTCTGGTTTATAAGTGTTACCTACCACCTGTGGGTAGTATGCATAAGAGAAAAATTCTCCTATATGGTCCTCAGCTGGCAACCAACAACCCCTTGCAGCCACTAGATAGCTCGATGTGCCATTATCTTCTCCACCTGATCTGGCCATGTGGTCCCTCCCCCATATGTTATGATCATATGTTTGAAGGTGGGCTTCCAGACCCTGAAGGTATGACTTTTCATTGGTATAGTTGAGTAATTTTTCTTACTTATCATGGACACTTTTGGGCATGGATGCGTGGGGGCATTCGGCGAAAAGAGTGGGCTAGGTCTATACTCTTGTCTCCTCTGCGAGATTTGGTGGTTACCCTTATATCCTAGTCCCGTGGTCTTTCCTTTACTGGCCATTAGCTTTAGGGTTGACGATACATGGGAAATCTTGATTTTGGTTTTGTGGTCCCACTTCTTGACACCATATACATCACCATCACTCCCTTTTGCTCATTCTAACCTCATTCATCATTTTTCCCGTCCAGGTCCACATATGTCCACTGGGTCCACATAGGGATAACCTCCCCATCCCCTTGTCCACACTTTGGGTTGGGTTTTGAACGACGCCCCAAAGGTTTGTGCAGCTAAAAAGGAAAGAAAAAACATAATTTGGCCACTCTCACCACCATAAAATGCAAAAGATACACGAGACATACAAATTTAGCACGTGGACAAAAGCCAAACATGAGCTCTACCCCTTATTTATGGCCGTCACCCTGGTTCCTATGGGCCCTAAATGTGACCATTCCATGTTGATTTTTGTAGCTTGGGAGGTACTCCAAGCTTGAGGATCGAGGGCTTGGAGGAAGGAGCTCCACAAGTGGCCTTATGGGCTTGAAACCCAAGCCTCGGGTTATTCACCCAAGGTTGTTGGGCCAAAACCGTGACGCGATTTCGGCATGTGATGAATGAAGATCATCAAATTTCGATACGAATCCAACGCAATGAAAATCATCAAATTTCGACGAGGTCTAGAAGTGAAGATATTAATTTTATGTGTTATGGTGGGCAAGAAGGGACATGAAGGCAAGTCGGCCTTGTGTTAGAGGTTCCCTTTGGAGGGTTGTTCAATCCCCACATGAAACATATAAATAGAGACCTTGTGATACCTCATTATGACATCCAAGTGCATCCAAATAAAAGGAAGAGTTCTAAAATTGGACAGAGAAGGAGGCAACTAGGACACAAGTGTTGGAGCTTGAGTTTTTTAGGGAGGATACTTCTGTTGAAGGTGCAGATTTATGAGCAGCAAAGCCGCAGCTCTAAGTGACCTTGCATGGAGGCAAGGAGGATGATCTGGGGCAATTTATCCATTGAATGGAGTGTGAGTTTCTTAGAAGTCCTAGCTGCAATCAAAGGTAAGGTTTTTGGAGTATTTTTTTGTGCTTGTTGCTGTGTGGAATCTTTGTTTCGGCCGCAGGAAAAAGGGATGTTACAACAATGTGTGAGGAGGGTATTGGAAGGGTCATAAAGCCTTGTGAGTGTCTCCTCACTAAGCCGCAACTACTGAAGGTAGGCCGCAACCCAAACAAAGGTTGTTTCCTTGTCTATGAAGGTCAACACCTTGATGTAGCCTTATGTGGTATTACAAGAGTCTTGAGGTGGTGTCTTAAGGTCGCAATAGTGCAAAAGGGTAGTTAAAAGGTTATGATAGGTCAGCAACAAGGTTGGACAAGGAGAATAGTACTTGCAGCAGGGATTTAGGGTTGCTATGATGCCCTAACCAGATTGCTACATGCACAGAAATTGAGACAAGGTGACAACAACAAAGAGTTGCAAATTCCATCTTGTTTGATGATTAGATGTTAGTGGATGGATGTCCTAGAAGTGGATTGTTGATGGAGTCCGTGAGTAGCCATGTGGAACGGTCTCCATAGGTGTTGGATGCCATAACTAGGGGGAGATGCTATAGCAGGATTGGCCACTCATGGACTATTGGAGGGCAGTGTGAGAGTGGGCCAAGTATAGCCATTGGATTCGACATTTATGGTTTGCTGGAGGAAAACGTGATAGTGCCTAAGTTGGAGCTTGGTGTGCACCATCTTCATAGACATAGGTGGTTGTTAGAGTGGCAGTTGTTGAGCTCATGGGTTTGATCAACCATGAGTAGTTTGAGCGGCCCTAGACTTGTGTGTGGAGGACTTTTACAACAGAGGATGGGAAGTCCTCCTAGCCCGTGTTCATTATGGGAGATGGATCTCTTGTAGTGATAGGTGGCAACCTTGCGTGCCCTATGTTGGTCTTCATTGGAGCAGCGCAGGAAGACCATACTGGGTTGAAGTCCTCGAGTAGCTGAGGAGCAACAGTGGGCATATTGAGGGTTTCTCACAAATGGAGTTGTGAACAACTCAACAGAAGTCTCGGCGTGTTGTGCCTTTGATGGACTAAGGCACAACTAGAGAGCAGATTGACAGTCAGGGTTCAGTGCCCAGATGGACTTGGAGCATTAATAGAGGCAGGAGTTGTAGATAGGGATCCGAAGGATTGGGTAGGTACAAGGTACAATCGAGAGGAGCTGAGAGAGTCGACTACATCAGCCAGATGGTTAGAGTATCTTGTTGAGGGTAGATTGGTTGTTGATGGATTGACATCGGGCCCCAGTTTTGTAGTCTTGTACTAGTGGATATATGAGGGCCATTATCCCTAGTACGGGAGCCCTAGACTGTTGTATTATTCAATTTGATTAATATAATGAAGTTGGGTTGAAAATTGTAAAAGGTTGTCTATATTTTGTGCATGTGTGATTTACTGCTGTTTATATTCTATTATGCAAAATAGTATCGTTGTGATTCTTGGTTTGGCAAGATTCTATCCCAGACACCAAGGTCGTGGAGAAACAACACTCCACATAAAGGAACCCATGATTGTCCCAACCCTTGGTGGGAAATGAAATGACCCACCCCAAAAAGGGGTACCTACTACTACATCCTACACATCATGCTCTCATCCCCTAGAGCCCCAAGCAGTTATGAAGAAAAATCAATTAAAGGAAAAATACATATGAAGAAGGGTGGAAAAACAAAGGTCGGGGTAACTCATGTACCACGATTTTCTCCCTCCTACACTCATATACCCAAGTGTGGGCTTCCCTCATTATAACTACCCTCTTGTCCCATGACATGTGGCCTGGGTCTTTCCTTGATCCCCACTTTGATCCAGTGTTATATCGCTTGCCACCTACCACTTGATGGATGTACTGTGGACTTGTCACCCCCTTTAAAAGATGAAACCACCTAATACGATCCTTGGTTAGCCCTGTTTTTTAGCTTGGAGACACTTGTACATGCCAAAGCCCACAATGGAAGGGCATGCCACAATGAAGTGCCCCATTGATTCCATGACTTGTAAGATATTTTACTTGACTATTCTAATGATTTGTTGTATTGGAGGGCAAGGGGACACATTGAATCTTGTGCAGGATTGTAGGTGGGCCTACATTTGGGGCCTGATTTCCCTATACAGAGTCCTAGCCCTCTAGAGGACCACATTGGCACTTGTAGGGTCAGTGTTCAGCACCATGGGCCTCTGCCATAACAAATATTACTTTATGGATCCCCAACACCGCTCATTAATTGCTCATGTTCCACCTTTTGGATGTTCCCCATGCCCAACCGGCTCCACACTTGCACCATACACTTGACATGTATTCCAGGGTACAAATGAGGATGTGTCTCATTGCAGGAGACAAAGGGAGGGCTTACGTCATCATCCTGGCCCTTATAGATGGTTTACAAGCATTTTTGATCCACTTGGAGTCCCATGAGGATGTCCTTGTTCCCCCACATCAACTTCGGAGCACCATAGTGATTTGCTTGGAAAACAAGGGACCAAGCCCTTGTCCACTATGTTTGATGTCCATTCTTTCTCATGAATGGATATACTCATTTGTACATATAAGTGATATTTTCATGCTTATTCTTGTTATTTTCTTTGTCACATGAAACGTTGTTGGGATTTTCATTATACAAGTCTGAAATTTATTTTTTTTCTATGCGAAATTGTGGAAATTTTGATCTTTTGTAGCGTTGCATCATTGAATGGGCCATGTATGAATGGGTGTATTTTCTTAGAGATTATTTTGTTAAAATACATCTTGATAAGTCATCAATTATTGCATATCGATGTATAAATATCTCAAGTAGCTGCTCTCATGCCCTAATGCCATGCAAAGTTGCTTGAAGAAATCCTTGATTGGGTAAATATCTTCCAAACCATAAATTCTCTTGGCTCCATCTCTCCCAAACGATAAGGCACTGGTCCTTCCATAGGTGGTCACTCTAAACACACATTTCTCTCACCACTCCTTCTCTTTCTAGGCCTAACCTCCATTGGTCATTTAGGGCATCACTTATCTCACATTCTAGCTATCAAAAGACTTTGATTTCTTGTCCATTTTTGCATTAGGGTTTCCTCTAGAGGTCCTCCCACGAAATCTTGATGGTGGGATCTTGAGATATTGCAAGCCCTAGACCGAGGATCGTTTCTTGCCTTAGGTTTCTCTTGGCTAGTGACCTCATTTTGATCATTCTATTCTATTCTAAGAAGATTTGTTTATTGATCCTCTTCCCTTCCACAATTAGGCCAATCCCCTCCTTGATCAATCTATTCCACTTCCTTGACCTAATTCTGGGTCCATTTGGTCTCATGTGGTCCCACAACTTTACAACTTCAACTCCGCAAAGATCACATAAAGACCAAGTATCCATAAGGATTTCTAGGCTTAGGAATCATCTTTACAAGATACATTCCCAATCCCTAGCCTCGAGAATCCTCTTTGTTGAGAAATCTAGGGCGTGAAGTATTAGGTGGTTTCTCTTCTTATGATAACTTCTTGTGAATGTTTTTTACTTTCTTAGATTAGGATCTTCTCTTTCTTAGATTATTAGTGTTCTTCTTCATCAAAAAAATACCAATGCATAAACCATAAAGAGACAAGAGACACAAAATATAGGCTATCAGCCAGGACCAAAACCTCTCCTACTTGAGAGGAAAACCTAAACAAGCTCTTCTTCTTATAGATATTCCAATTGATGAATACCAAGACCAAGATCTAAACCCTTAATAGAATGACCACTCCAAGACCAAGTCACAAATATCCTTATTTGCTGCTTCTCCTTCTTCCAGAAGTCAACGCAAGTCAAAATTCTTCCTTCATTGCACTTCTTGGCTACCCTGAAACTTCAACTCCTTTTCCACAGATCTGCAATTCGTATTACTGCAATTTCACACGTGTGAGGAGTAGGAACAAGTTTGGAGATGCTTCCCTTCACTCTATTTGGAGGCTTCTCTAGATGAACTCGACTACCTATAAAACTGACTTGGATACCTATAGATCACCTTCTCTTTGATTGTTATGACACCAATGCAGAAACCCTAGCTTTTCAGCCACACATGTGAGATAACTAGCCCAAAAATAGTGCCAAATACTTCGATCTTCCTCTTCCCTTGCTCGTTGGTTTGTAGGTTGCCTTATTGTGGACTTTGCATTCCTTTTTCTACTTCAGAATTTGACCGAATTGCAGACTTGAAGATGACTGAAATTCTTGCTCTGAAATAAGGTCGAGCTGCCCTATTTATAGTGTTTGGAGCCTCATAATTAGCCGACTTGAGAGAGGGTGAACTGACATGTCACTTTGAGTAGGTTATTTACTCCATTTTGTAGATGTCTTGAAGGAGAGGGTTTGTGCTTGGTCTTGGAGGGCTTACATACTTATTTAATGACTGATACAAAGTATAACATGCCTAAGAAGGGTCCTTCATACATGGCATTGACTCATTTTGACTTCATGACCAATCCTAAGGACTCACAATGGGAGTCACGCTAAAAATAAAATTCCTTGCTCATGAAATCCAGGAGATAAGCATTACAATAATAATTTATTTTTCTTCTTTGCACCGATTACATAAAATCACAATTACACGTCCTTATGAAGACTAAACCTAGTTACATTTTTCAACAGTCCCTCTTAACTAGGGAGGTATTCATAATGGTACTTGGTCATTCTCAATCTGAGGAGTTCTCATATGAATAATCATTTTTGTAACCCATCTATATAGAAGCATATCAACCAACATTGTCACATAGCAAGGCCTTGATTAACAACTCTATCTCTCCACGAGATCTGAGCACAATGTTGGCAAGACCAATGATGTATAGACACCCTCATCATTGTCTCTATCTAAACATACCCTACCCGGGTTCTCAGGGTGTGTTCCACCAGGACTATTTTTATCTTGGATTCCCAGTCCTCAAAGAATATCGGTCATCAATGAATACTCTTATCTTGGATTCCCTAATACATCCTCAAAGAGCATCAGATGCTAGATGCTTACCCATTCATCCATTTTGTCTTCCCAAGTGAAGACAAGAATGATGTGTTTATCTCACCCTCTTAATTAGGGTGGACATATTTATTCCAATAAAGGAATATACTCATTCTTACGAAAGGAATGTACCTAAGCTCCCTTTTGGCTTAGTAATTTTGATTCCAAGTTTCTACTAAGGAAGAAACTTGTTTTCAAGGTCCCTGTTAATTAGGGACCTACAACAACTCCTCAGGTGGAGATAATGGGACAACCAACTGCTTGAAGAAATCCTCACGATGTCATGAACTTGTTTTCGTTATCTAGGAGTCTTCGTGTTTGGGACTTCTAAATAGGGCACTGGCCATTTATCACTTTCCTCCATGAGTCAACGATGTCATCATTGGAAAGTGATCCATTAGTCCATATATGGCCTTCCTTCATGCCATGTTGCTTTATTCATTCCATGTTTACTTAAAGATATTTCATCCTATTACATGTGCATCGATGGTTAAAGACATCCATAGATCTTCCCTTCGTAGCCCTGCAGAAACCCATCCAAATATTTGTTCAAAAATAAAGGAATGAACATTAAAAACACCATTACCTTTGTGATGGTATTTCATCATGACATCTTCTAGTTTGCATCAACATCTTGCATACATATCGACACATCTCCCAAAGATATATATTGTCAAGGGTGTCTTTCTTATTTAGAATTCGTCAGAGTTTTCATATCTTTCATGGAGATGTACTAGTCAAATCTTCTTGGTCTTTCGGATGTTGATTGTCTTTACCATGGTTGCATATTCCACGATCTCTTCCTTCCTTTCTTCACACATTTCATTCTCAGGAATTTTGAATTAACATTATTCAATTATAGTCAACCACCTCATATTACATATGAGGACATATTATGTGACCCATGCATTTTTGCATTCCTTTGAAGGAGGAGATCCTTCCTTTGATTATGATCTCAAGCTAGAGAATTGATCCATGTTACCAGTAACCATGTGACATGACTCTTCAATATGGACTGTAAGCATACGTACCTCATTTTCCTTTGGGTCATCTAGACTTCCTGTAGCAGCTTCCTTGATTGAAAGGGATTCAACCCTTGATATGCGTCTCCTTTTATGTCATCATACCATCATCCCATGAATTGCACAAGTTTGGAATTTTTGATGAAACACTTGTTGTTGGAAATACTGAGAGGGGGGTGGAATCAATATTTATTTTCAATTTTTATTTTTACCAATTAAGATGACTTATAATTAGAACACAATATGAACAATATAGAATCGATGATTTTATTAATCAGAAATGATGAGGACTTCACTCCTCTTTTTTACAATCAAGTACAATGATAGTTTAGGGCTCCAACCCTAGATGAAGACACTGATCTCCGATCTACCAGGCTCCAACCTATACTTTTCGAAGCACCGACTTGGACTTCACGAGGCTCCAACCTTATCTTCCCCAAGACTCCAACCTTGTCTCTATGGGGCACCAACCTCTAGGGATCCAACCCTCTCACTGGTATAGGCTCCAACTTGGTCTTCTTGAGGAGTCCTATCCTCTAAGGATCCAACGCTATACTTCATTTCATCAAAATAAGTTTAATAGTTCTTCAAGGCTCCCAATATCTTCTGCAACGATCCTTGACAATATCTTCACCTTCGAAAATGCCCTCAAACGATCTCCAAGGAACTTATCTCATCAATGACATCTTTGTATTTTCTAGAAGGTGTCTCCACAACTCTTCATGTTACCCAAACAAAATTGTCCAAGGTTACCTCATGATGGTTTCAATGCATCATGGTCTCCAATAATGTCTCCAATATCAACTTCAAGATGTCTTCACAAGGTCTTCAATAATGCTCCAAGGTATCTTCAATACGTAGCTCAAGTCCTACACGAGGTCTTCCAAAAAATATCCAAGATATCTTCAACAAATTTCTTCAAGTCACTTTCGCTTCAAGGATTTTCAAGTCTGCTCAGAGGTGTCTTCTACAATTTTGATCCAAAATGTATTTAATGGTTGTTAAAATTGGACAACTAGGTCCAAACTCCGGGTTGTGCTGCTCAGATGACGATCGCAATATTTTTATTGGATTCCTCTTTCGAAGAGGTGTAAGATTGATCTAAAGATCATCTCGATCGGATGACATTTATGTACTTTGAATTTATTCCTTGTAATGTTGAGGTCATCGGCACGGAATAAAATATTTACTTAAATGTCTTAAAGGACGTGTCACACACCCCCAAAGATTCCTATATATTGGAGAGACTTGGACATTTGACACACATCGATGTGGAGGAATTCTCTCTCTGGATAGCGTTGGAGCTGTGATATATATACATGGAGTATTCTTTGCTTGGGTTGTTCTGGGGTTATGTGTGACACGCTTGGCTGTATGACCTATTGAAGACTTTGTTGGTAGAAGCATCCTGCTGATCGCCGTAACGCCACCATTTTTTCTATCTCTGTTTTGGCTTGTCTTCTATCGATCTGTAAGTATGTTCTATCTTCTTCAGTATCGTGCCCTAGACTGAAATGGCATAGAACATAGGAAAAATTAACATGGTTTCAGAGCGTGGGTTTGAAGACATGCTTTTGGGACAAACATATTCTAAGCTGTTTTGGGCAAAAAAAAAAAAAGAAAAAAGAAAAAAGGAAGAGACTTTATGTTTGAGGCAGACGAGTGACCCCAGGCCAACCGAACTTCTAATTCAGTGAAGTGGAGTGGAATTTACCACACTCCGTATGCAGTCCGAAGTTTGAAGAAATTCTGTGACAAAGGTTCGGATGGGTCAAAATTAGCCTCCTGAGTTAACTTCGTGGATTTCTGTAGCAAATCCGAGACCTTGAAGCAAACACAGAATTATTCAAGTCTGTTTTTAAAGCTCGACAGGCCCGAGACCCTGACGTATATGCGGGCCCTGAAGCAGCGGAAGGAATGAATGAATGAATTGATTCAATGGAAGTTGGGGCGCAGATCGAATCTGATTCTGTCACCGGTAACAGTAATGCAATCCTTACTCACACTTTTGTTCAAACAGCGTTCCAGCGTACTCAGCCTATCAACACTAATTTTAAGCTCAACGATCTTCCACCAAATTCTTCAACTCAAATTCAAAATGTCGATGGCGACGGTGATGAATTTGGAGACTTCAAATCCGTTCCTGCACAAATGCCCAATACTAGCGCCCATATGAAAGTGGATGTTCACAGTGGCTCCGCTCGGCTGTCTGATTTGAAGTCCTCCCCACTCTCTCGTGCTTCTGCTGCTTGCAGCACTTCGTCCCCTATCGAACAAGGATCGGAACACCTCTGCACGGCCCGTAGAAACGCCGGATCAGAGTAATTCTGTGCCGTTGGATCGATCCCCGGCGAACATTGGGGCTTCCGCTAAGTCTAATGGAGCAGATGCGGGAATGGAAAATGGCGTCGATGACGAATGGGGAGACTTTGTCCAAACTCCAGTTAAGGAATTCAGGCCGGAAAATAATGTCCAAGTACATGGATTCCGTGCCTTTGTGAAAAGCTCGATTGGTTCCGGGGGCTTTAGTGGTTTCTCGAATCTTTGGTTTGATACGACACCTGCAATTAGAGCTAATGAAAATGACGGCGATGATGTTTTTGACCCTTTCGGAAATACACGTGAAGTTAAATATAATGGCAATGGCAACAATGATGTTTTCGATCCTGTTAGGAATTTGCATTTTTGTGAAAAACTCAGGTGCTGCTATTTTCGATGAGTGGATATCTGACGGGGTATCTGCTATTGCTGTACCACTGGCGAAGTCTAATTGTGATTCTGCTGTTGCCTTTCAAAGTACAGATGGCCAGAAAAATGCCCACAGGCAAAACCATGCAGCCCGTCCGGATGATGTCTTAAAACCCTTGCCATTGTCATTGTTTAGTGATGACAAAGCTGATTTTGAACAAAATAGCGAGGTTGATCTATTTGCAAATCACGCAAATTTTCGGCAGAAATTTGATAGCAATCGGGCTCCCATAGTTCCCCCCGCTGTATCCTTTACAAGTAATCTTCAGTTTAATGATTTCATTGCGACTCTATACAAGCAAGCTGAAAAAGATGATTTTCCAATTCCAAGTAGCAACGAAAAAGGCTCTATACTTAAGGACACTGGGGAATGTGTCAACACAGCTTCGGGAAAATTAGAGTCCCCAGTGGTTTATGCCAGTAGCCCAGTTGACACAGTAAGTGTCGAGGGGATCAGTTCCCATAGCGTGCAGTTGAATACTGAGTTATTTGGGAATGATGACCAAGACCTTGAGTCATCTGTTTGGGAATTCAAGGATGCCTTTTCGCAACATCATGGTAAAGAGGTCAGTGGGATTTCCTGCAGACAAGAGTGTTCAGTTGCTGATAGCAATAACATAGGTGACATGTTAAGTGCAACGGAGATGACTTATGATGATAGTGTTCCATTAAATACCAATCTATTTGGCAATAATGATGACGACTTTGACTCTTCTGGTTGGGAGTTCAAGGATGCGTTTTCTGAACCTAATTATAAGACCACTGTTCATGATTTTGGCATCAACGGTGGGCATGTATTGGATCAATCAGATCATTTGACTGTTCCTTCAGAAGAATGTGATAGTTCTAAATCTGCGATTCTATGTCACTGACATTATGACAGTGACATAGACAGACACCCATGTTTGAAACTGGAAATTTAAGGGTTGACCGCAGAAGTCCTTTGGGAAATTCTATGTAGTGGTCAAATTGTTGACGAAATGGACATAGATGTAAGTCATTGAGCTAGGCAAATTCTGACAGCCCTAGGAGCAGTCTGCTGAAATAACCAGAAATGGGCAGATCTGGAAGCAAATCACGGTGCAATGCCTCAAGTGCAGGATAAACCAAGGTAGATTGGATACCTAGTTTTGTAAGCTGCAGTCTTAGAAGGTTGTTTGAAGAAGCTACTTACAAAATAACAGGTAGTGGCTGAAAGGACTTCTAACTCAAGCTGAGGCTTGTTGATATGTTCCCCCTGTATGACAGTCACACTGATGGACACCTATGTAGCAGCAAGCATGTGACTGTATCAGTCTTACATAGGAGTGTTATGGTAAACTTAAAACGTGAACTAAGAAGTTTATGCAGCTTTTGGTCACATGGCTGGAATCTTGAATCGTGATCAGCAAAGTCTATTGGATGGCTTTGATTGTGGGAGATCAAGTCCCATTTCCAAGTTGGTATCTGGGATGCCCTCATTTAAAATAGATATCTTCTCGAGAGAGAGAAGTTGACATTAAGAGGGAGACATATCTGTAGATGGATACTTTTGTTCAACGAAAGAAGATCCTCATGGCTCCGGGACATATGGCTTCTGAGGGGGAAATTCCGAAGGAAAACCAAGAAGCCATATTAATAACAGGATTAACAACAGGATATCTAGCAGCCATGAGTACTTTTGTACAATCTGACCTTGGATACCTTTGAGAAAGTCAGGAAGGATGCTATGCTATGGAAGTGCTGAAAAGTTCAAGGCAAGATTCGTTGCCTGTGAGGAAGATATAGACTGTGATGACATATTTGCCCCTGTGGCTCGAGATACCACCATTCGATCTATTATAGCCCTTGCTGCTACGCAAGGATGGAGTCTTCATCAGATGATGTGAAGACCGCATTTCTCTGCATGATGTGATAAAGGAAGAGATATATGTGGAGCAACCTTTGGGGTTGGAAGTCCAGGATCGGGACACCCATGTCTGCAGGTTGAAGAAAGCCCTCTATGAGCTGAATCAAGCACCCTGAGATTGGTACAAGAGGATAGATAGCTACTTGATGAAGCTGGGCTTCACTCGAAGTAATGCTGATCCGAACCCTTACTTCAAGGTTGTCAAGGGAGAACCTCTCATTCTGGTGCTGTATGTGGATGACCTCTTCCTGACAGGTGTTGACCCTCTCATTCATCAGTGCAAGAGGGAGCTCGCTGCTGAGTTCGAGATGAAGGACCTAGGACTGATGTCTAGGCCTGAAGGTCTTGCAGAGACCTGGCGAGATTTTCCTTTCTCAAGGAAAATACATTATGAATTTACGGTATGATGGTGTGAGTCCATGGATTTCAACTTTAAGGGGGTGGGTAGCGGCGTTGCTGGGCACGTACTGTTGAAATTATCGTCAACTCATAGGAGCTTTGATGTTCTTAGTGAACACCCGTCCGGACATATGTTTTGCGGTGAACACTTTGAGTCAACAGATGGTTGAGCCTCATCATTTTCACTGGGTTGGTGCCAAGAATCTTTTGAGATATCTTCGGGGCACGATAAACCATGGGCTGAGATACACTGCCGGGAGTGTGATACTCCGTGGATATACTGATGCCGATTGGGCTGGTAGTGTGGTGGATCGTAAAAGCACATCTGGATGTTGCTTCAATCTTGGTTCTGCTTCGATCTCATGGATGAGCAGGAAGCAGAAGTCGGTGGCTTTGAGCACCGCGGAGGCCGAATACATTGCTGCTAGTATGGCCTGTTGTGAAGCAGTTTGGTTGCAAAAGCTCTTTAGTGAGCTGTTTGGACATGTGCTAGATACCACTGTGATACTCTGTGATAACCAGAGTGGGATTCGTATGACTGAGAATCCTGTGTTCCACGATTGATCCAAGCATGTAGATGGCTGGTACCACTTTATCTGGGATATGGTACAACGAGGCGCCGTAAGGCTCGATCATATAGGAACTGATGAGCAGGTCGCAGATATTCTCACAATGCCCTTGGGGAAGGTCATGTTCCTAACCTTCCGTGAGAATCTTGGAATCATGGAACGACCCTATTCTGAGGGTCCTGTTGGAAGATGAGCTCCGGGAGCTCAGAGGGGGTTTTGGGGATAGCTTCTCGAAGCTATAAGCACTTATGGTGCTTCTGCCCCACCGTTGTGATTATTGAGTTGGTTCGCCTCTCATTTATCTGTGCCCCGTATGCATCCTACCCATTGAGTTCAGGGCTCATGGGAAGTACCTCTCATTTGGCCAATGAGATGGGAAAGGCTAGAGACTAGTAGCAAACACTGATGGACGCATCAGAACTTGCCGTACTCTCTATCTAGGATGGCACGGTCCAACCACTTGATCTGGGATCAAGTATAGTGAGGTTTCGGACCTCTGCCTGACTTCGGGTCAGATGAACCAACTTCGGGTTGGTTGGAGACTCTTTGTGAGTATGATAGTGAGGTCTGGGACCTCTGCCTGACTTCGGGTCAGATGAACCAACTTCGGGATGGTTGGAGACTCTTTGTGAGTCTGATAGTGAGGTCTGGGACCTCTGCCTGACTTCGGGTCAGATGAACCAACTTCGGGTTGGTTGGAGACTCTTTGTGAGTCTGATAGTGAGGTCTGGGACCTCTGCCTGACTTCGGGTCAGATGAACCAACTTCGGGTTGGATGGAGACTCTTTGTGAGTCTAATAGAGGTTTCGGACCTCTGGGCTGAATCTGTCAGCCGGGTATGATGTCTTTGTGACTGACCCACTTCTGTTCTGAAATAAAGAGGCCAGCAAAGCAAGTTACGGCGGGATGACGCACGATGTTTGGATTGCACTAGTGGACGGAGTTCTCCCTAGTTGAGAGGAAGTGTTAAAATTGGACAACTAGGTCCAAACTCCGGGTTGTGCTGCTCAGATGACGATCGCAATATTTTTATTGGATTCCTCTTTCGGAGAGGTGTAAGATTGATCTAAAGATCATCTCGATCGGATGAGGAGAACATGTACTTTGAATTTATTCCACTTATGTGCTGGGTCGGCCTGGAATAAAATATTGACTTAAATGTCTTAAAGGACGTGTCACACACCCCCAAATATTCCTATATATTGGAGAGACTTGGAGTTCATTTGACACACATCGATGTGGAGGAATTCTCTCTCTGGATAGCGTTGGAGCTGTGATATATATACATGGAGTATTCTTTGTTTGGGTTGTTCTGGGGTTATGTGTGACACGCTTGCCTGTATGACCTATTGAAGACTTTGCTGGTAGAAGCATCCTGCTGATCGCCGTAACGCCACCATTTTTTCTATCTCTGTTTTGGCTTGTCTTCTATCGATCTGTAAGTATGTTCTATCTTCTTCAGTATCGTGCCCTAGACTGAAATGGCATAGAACATAGGAAAAATTAACAATGGTGCTCCAAGGAGACTTCAAGAATGCTTCTAAAAAGGCCAAGAGATAGGCTGCAAATATGTCTTCACAAGGCTTCAACAGAGATGGCTTCAATACTTCAGATGAAGGAAAGTCCCACAAATTTCTTCAAGGTATCTTTCTTCAGAGATGGATGTTCCAAGTTGTAGTCTTTTCCAATCTTACAAATACGAGGTTTGTACAAGTGTAACTTGCCCACAGATCCGAGGTCTTCAAGTTTATTCAATGTCCTCAACAAAGGTAAGCTACAAGACTATAGGTCCGAAGTTATGAGCACAAAATTGAGCCTTTTCTGTCCACTGTCCGAGATGTGACTGATCATAGTTCACCCACAAATCCAAGCACTAATCCCTATCCAAAAATCTCAGATCAGGTTTGTAGACTGCAATTCCAGATCTTGTGACTATCCACACACCAAAATATGCAATTTGAGCTTTAAACTTCCCCTATCACAGGTACGAGTTGTCCAAATGTCACTGTATTGTAGTGTGCACTTCTCTAGTGATCCAAAGTATGTAATGGGGCTGTTATGAGGTTATACATAGATGTTAGTAGCCACATGTGTATCTACCCACACACAGGTCAACAATTTGAGCTACTCAGGTCAGTTATTACACAGGTATGCAATAAGAGTTTAAGACTAACTGCTCGCGCTCATGTAGGCTACAATTCCGAGCCCTTGTAATGTTGTCCACAGACACTTGTCACAGGTGCAAGTCTAAGTATTTAAGAGATATTTTAAATGTCCAAACTGTGATCTAAAAGTCCTCCTCAACCTCCTCTCTTGCTTCCTTCTTATCTCTATAATCTTTTTCCGAAATTGATGCCTGAAATGAGGAGTCCGAACATGTATTTATACTAGTTTTTACCTTTGACAAAGGGACACGTCCCTTGGTGGTGAGGCCGACTTGCATAAGTAGGCTCGAGTTGGCTAGCATTAAAAAATATAATATTTCATTTTGCAAAATTATTTTATATCGATCTATGTGGAATTAGAGGGTGAGTAAGGGCTCGTTGGAAAGGGGAAAATGCCCTCTACAAGCCTATGGCAGTTCCATCCTTAAGTAAGGTCATTTTACCATCAAGAAAATTAAATTTGTGAATTTCCATGATTATTTTATTCATGGCAACCTTTAGTATTTTATCATTTGGACAATGTTAGGGCTCCTTATTTATAGACTTAGGCCTTAACCTCAACATGATTAGGGCATCTTCAATAAGTCATTTAGGGTATGCAAGGATATCTAGATTAGGGCACTTTATTTATTTATTTGAGTTAAGGCTTCTTCATTAAGTAAGGAACAAGGACCAGGGCTAGAGAACTTAAGGCTTATGCTAGGGCTTCATTGATTTATATTGGGCATCAATAATCTAGAGCTATCATTGTTGAGATAGAGCTAGGGTTTCATAGGAATTTTAGCAAGCCTAGGGCATAATGAGGCTAGGGCTTGTCATCAAGGATTACTTCGACATTATTAATTTCCCTAGGGTTGACTTCATTAATGGCTTGACATCATTATTGACTTGACAGGTATTATAGGGTTAGTGTACCATGGACATATGCACATAGGAATTACTCCTAGGGTTTGCATAGAGAGAGTTTCCATGAGGTTAGGGCAACATCACAAAGGGTAATTCATGCATGACAAGAATATTTTCTATCTCCAACAATGCCATATTGACATCAATGAAAACTTTGACCAACAATCTCTTCCTTTGCCAATATTCTTGCTCTTTCAACAATTTCTCCCCCTTTGACATCAATGGAAAATGGGGCCAAGTTCTCCCCCTACCAAGTTGCTTCTTGACATGATGTTCTTTGCAACTTCCTCCACCATTATGCTTTTCTTTAACCGGGACTTGCTCCTCCTAAGTCTTTGCATTAACTCCTCTAGCTCTTCTTTTTGCTCAAGACAAGAAAAAATGTTGCCTTGTGATCAAGTGGAATACAACTTCAATAATGGATGTCTAGTGAAGACACAATATCATGATTTTCTTCAATGAAATTACTCCTGAGAGATAATCTATCAAGGGATTATTGTCCATGTGTGACTCATCAAGGGTTTCATAGGGCTCTTCACGGATAACTTTTGTAAGAGTAGTCAAGAATCACAAGCTCCCCCTAATAGTATGCATGGTCTCCTTTTTGGCATAATTTCATCATCAAAACTTGGAATATCATATCTACCAAAGATGTGCTTCATTAGGTCAATGACATGAGTTGATTTCTTGAGTGTTCAAGAGACTTTCATATCCAATTTGCTTTCTTCTCCATACTTGTGTGAATTTATTTTCTTGCTTGGTAGGCATGTTTTTAGTTTGTTTAGGGACCCAATTCAAGTTACAATCATGAGCCATATGTCCAATGTTATGACATTTGAAGCATCGCATCTTGTTCATGAATGAGGAATCATGACTTCTTGCAAAGTTTCTTCTAGGGAGTCGATGTGGACCATTATAATTGTCCTTGTGGTATTCCCTACAATCCTTTTCCATGTGCCCAAAATTTGTACAAGAATAGAAATAACCAAAAAATATACTTTGGTACCTAGAGGATGGAGATTGCCTTGATGTACTTCTAAAGTCATTTTGTCTTGGGATCCTTTGATCAAATTTATTGCCTCTAGCATTCTTGACACCATTTGCATATCTTCTTGGAGCAGGGCTTCTTCCAATGTCATCTTTACTATTCTCCTTGCTTTTGCTAGAACTAGGGGCATCAACATTTCTTCCAAGCTTCTCCACATCCTTGTTATTTTAAGTATTAGGGTTTGCATCGTTATTGTTTGAGGGTTCACCTGCATAACCAAGACTTGATTTATCAAGAGGAAATCTTTGATGACAGGATGCCATCTAGGGTTTGAGAGCTTTTTAGACTCTTGTTCAGATGATCAACTTCTTTCTTTTGAAGATCAATTTATTATATCATCATATTTCATTATTTATCCTTCTTTGCTAGATTGATCTCCATTTCTTCCTTCATCCTTGAAGCTTCACATGTTTTGGCCTTGAGAGAGGTGATATCTTATTTTAATTTGAAAATATATTCATCTTTTTATTCTAGTTGGCATATCATGGCATTTATTTCCTTTTTTGCTTCATCAACTTGTCCTTCCAGGAGGACCAAAACTTCCATCACCTTTTCAGCTCCTTGTGCTTGTTCTTTGCTTCTTGTAGCTAAAATTTAAGGGAGGAGACTCTTCCTTGTATTGACCAATTTTCTCTTCAAGTTTGTTCAAGTCCTCATGTCTTTTTTCAAGATGGCTTGACAACGTGTCTTCCCTTTTCTTTGCTTTATCCAATTGATTTTTCATGGATATGATTTCTTCATGATGCCTTTTCTTGTTTTGATGAAATTCCTCCTTTAGCTTGGTGAGCTCCTCATCTCTTTCTTGTACTTGAAGCTTGAAAATGTCAACTTCCTTTCTTGTCTTGTCAAGGTCATGGTCACCATATTGTGCTTGCTTCTTGAGCTCCTCATTTTCCTTTTTCAAGCTGCTTAACTCGTCTAGGGAAGCTACAAGTTTTTCCTTGAGATCTTCTTCATTTTCTTCATATTCTAGGTCCTCCTTGGTCTTTATGTCTTCACTCTTGTTTTCAGATTCCTTTATGGTTTCTAGATGTATTTTTTTCTTTCCATCATCTTCTTGATTAGAGGTCATGGTCAATGTTCCTTTTGAGTGAAGATCTTGAAGTTTGTCCCACATATCTTCTATTGATGAACATTTTACCACTTTGGTCTTTATAGGATCTCGTAGCCCACTCAAGATTTCCTTTATCGCTCTTGCATTATATTCCTTGGATTCTTCTTCCATCGTGCTTTCAATAACCACTCATTCCCAGACATCAAAACCTTGAGGCATTAAAAAATTCTTTATTCTCGCCTTCCATATATCAAATTTTCCATTGAACAATGGAGCTTTCCCACTTTGATTGTCCATTGAGGAGGTGACATCTTCGACGGGTTTGTAATTATTCTCTCTTGACTTTTCCATTTGTGTTCTAAGGATCTACTTCAAGTTGTTGGGATATGAGTGAAGGCACTGGCTCTGATACCGATTGTTGGAAATACTGAGAGGGGGGTGAATCAATATTTCTTTTCAATTTTTATTTTTACTAGTTAAGATCACTTATAATTAGAACACAATATGAATAATATAGAATCAAATGATTTTATTAATCAGAAATAATGAGGACTTTAATCCTCCTTTTTACAATAAATCAAGTACAATAATAGTTTAGGGCTCCAACCCTAGATGAAGGCATCGATCTCCAATCCATAGGCTCCAACCTGTACTTTTCCAAGCACCGACTTGGAATTCACGAGGCTCCAACCCTATCTTCCCTAAGGCTCCAACCTTGTCTTTATGAGGCACCAACCTCTAGGGCTCCAACCCTCTCACTGCTACAGGTTAAACCTGGTATTCTTGAGGGATCCTATCCTCTAAGGCTCCAACCCTATACTTCAATTCGTCAAGATAAGTTTAATAGTTCTTCAAGGCTCCCAATATCTTCTGCAACAAGCCCTAAAAATATCTTCACCTTCAACAATGCCTTCAAACGATCTCCAAGGCACTTAGCTCATCAATGAAAAATTTGTCTTCTCATGAAGGTGTCTCCACAAATCTTCATGTTCCCCAAACAAAATTATCCAAGGTTACCTCATGATGGATTCAATGCATCATGGTCTCCAATAATGTCTCCAAGATAAGCTTCAAGATGTATTCACAAGGTCTTTAGTAATGCTCCAAAGTAGCTTCAATAAGTTTCTCAAGTTCTGGACCATGTATTCCAAAAAGCTCCAAGATATCTTCAACAACTTTCTTCAAGTTACTTCTACTTCAAGGATATTCAAGTATACTCAGAGGTGTCTACTACAATTTTGCTCCAAAATGTATTTAATGGTGCTCCAAGGAGACTTCAAGAATGCTGCTAAAAAGGCCAAGAGATAGGCTCCAAAGATGTATTCACAAGGCTTCAAGAGAGATGGCTTCAATACTTTAGATTAAGGAAAGTCCCACAAATGTCTTCAAGGTATCTTTCTTCAGAGATGACTGTTCGAAGTTGTAGTCTTTTCCAAGCTTGCAGATCTGAGGTTTGTACAAGTGTAACTTTCCCACAGATTGGAGGTCTTCAAGTTTATACACTGTACACAACAAAGGTAAGCTATAAGGCTGTAGATTCGAAGTTATGAGCACAAAACCGAGCCTTTTCTATCCACTTTCTGAGATGTGACTGATCACAGTTCGCCCACAAATCCAAGCACCGAGCCCTATCCAGAAATCTCAAATTAGGTTTGTAGAATGGAACAATTTCGAGGCCTATAATTAAATTTCCACAGGGTATTTCAAAGGCTCTGAACTCCTACATGTCCGCTTTTCACACACATTGCCAAATGGTAATTGTCCACAGGTCGAGTTCCAATGTGAGATTGGTCTGAGGTAGGCTGCAATTCCAGATCATGTGGTTGTCCACACACCACAGTTTGCAATCCGAGATTGAAACTGTCCCTATCACAGGTACGAGTTGTTCGAATGTCATTTTCATGTATTCTATACTTCTCTAGAGATCTAAAGTATGTAATGGGTTTGTTTTGAGGTTATACCGAGATGTTAGTAGCCACAAGTGTATATACCCACACGCAGGTAAGCAATCCGAGCTACTAAGGTCAGTTATTACACAGGTCTGCAATAAGATTTTAAGATTAACTTTCCAAGCTCCTATAGGCTACAATTATGAGCCTCTGCAATGATGTCCACACACACTTATCACAGGTGCATATCCAAGTTTTTTAAGAGATAGTTTAAATGTCAAAATTGTGATCTAAAAGTCCTCCTCGGCCTCCTATCTTGCTTCCTTCATATCTATATAATGTTTTATAAAATTGATGCTTGAAATGAGGTGTTCAAACATGTATTTATACTAGTTTTCACCTTTGATGAAGAGACACATCCCTTGGTGGTGAGGTCGACTTTCATAAGTAGGCTTAGGTTGGCTAGTATTAAAAAATATAATATTTCATCTTGAAAAATCATTTTCTCTCGGTCTATGTGGAGTTGGAGGGTGTGTAAGGGCTCGTTGGAAAGGGGAAAATTCCCTCTACAAGCCTGTGGCAGTTCCATCCTTAAGTAAGGTCATTTTACCATCAAGAAAATTAAATTTGTGAACTTTCATCATTATTTTATTCATGGCAACCTTTAGGATTTTATCATTTGGACAATGTTAGGGCTCCTTCTTTGTAGACTTAGGCCTTCAAACTCAATAGGATTAGGCATATTGAATAATGAATTTAGGGTATGCAAGGATATCTAGATTAGGGCACTTTATTTATTTATTATATTTATGACTTCTTCATTAAGTAAGGAACAAAGACTAGGGCTAGAGCACTTAAGGCTTATACTAGGGCTTCATTGATTTATATTGGGCATCAATAATCTAGAGCTATCATTATTTCATGGGAAATTTAGCAAGGCTAGGGCATAATGAGGCTAGGGCTTGTCATCAAGTATTTCTTCAACATTATTAATTGCCCTAGGGTTGACTTCATTAATGGCTTGACATCATTATTGACTTTAGAGTTATTATAGGGTTAGGGTACCATGGACATATGCACATAGGAATTACTCCTAGGGTTTTCATAAAGAGAGTTTTCCATGAGGTTAGGGCAACATCACAAAGGGGTAATTCATGCATCACAAGAATATTTTCCATCTCCAACAATGCCATATTGACATCAATGACAACTTTGACCAACACTTTCTTCCCCTCATGATCGGTGAACCTTTCAATGAAGATTCCATCATAGAATCTTGAGGATCTAAAGTATCCTCATCAACAGATGTTTCCTTTCGACAGATGTATGATACACCTTTTACTAGATGACCTTGCCACTTATGTTTTCAATGAGATTCCCAAGAGCTATAACCTTGACTTCCATAGATTCTAACCATCTTTCATGCTTCTCTACGATGATGTCCTGATCTCTTGTTTTCAATGCTTCTATGATGCCTTGATGCATATCATTATTTTACTTAGTGACTCATGATGGTCATATATTACAACAGAAGACTTAGGAACTTGAAAATAATTTATGTGAGGAAGACTATCTCAATACTAGAGATCTATTACTTCCTCCTTGGATTTCTTCTTTTCAGCTTCCTCCACTTCTTCAGTGATGTGGGATTATTCTATTCCTATTTTGTTATTGGTATTCTTGAGCTTAGGAAAATCTCTCATATAGTGCCCATATTCTTGACACCCATAGAATTTTAATTTAGCCATGTTCTTATTTTTCTGAGGAAAAAACTTTCCAAATTGTCCATTTATTTTTTTCATTGCAACATATGCTTAATTTTTATCACTTTCTCCCACATTAGATTTGGCCTTTAGTCTGGATTCTTCAATATTTCACAGTGACCACAATTCTTGGAATGAAGTAGCTTCTTTCTTCCCATAAATACTTGAAGTAAAGTTACCCCTCCTCCGATAGTCTGTTAAAATATAACTGTAGTCATTTCACTGTTAGACTTTACTTCTCCTAGATCTTGAAGTTGATCCATGATCTCAAGTATCCTCATAAAGTATGAGGCTATTCCTCCTTCCTTTGACATCTTCAACTTGTAGAGTTCTTTCCTTAGAGAGATAACTTCCCCTATAGTGGTTACAGAATACATCTCTACCAATTTGTCATAGATTTATTTTGAAGTTTCGAGTTTTGATACATATGGGATGAGGGGATCCTTGATGGATTCTATAAAAATCCTTTGAGCCCTAACTTCCTCTTTCATATATTTGGCAAGATCTTGAGCATCTTCTTCTCTTGGTTTGGTGATAGATCCTTTGACATGATCCATGACCTCATTTTCAATGAGATTCGGATCTGCCATTTTCTTCCATGCAAGATAGTTTGAAGCCCCAACCAATTTGTTTCTTTCCTTACAAAAAGAAATTTTGACAAATTCAGATAAGGTCATATACTTACTTGATAGGATGTGCCTTTCTCCTTGTTGCTTCCTCGATGTTGATGATGATATAAATAATACAAAACTTCTCTTTGTTAAAGATGGTTTTCTTCAATAATGATCATTGATCTCACAGAGTGGGAGATCTCTTTTGGTGGTGAAGTCTTGTTGATGAGGATCAATGATGACTTCTTTATGATGTATTCAATGGGAATAATCTAGGGTTTTGATGCTTTCTTTTAGATCTTGAATTCAATTTGATATCCTTCAAATTGTTCTGATGTCCTTCTCGAGATTTGATCCTTGAGTGTCCCTTTATAAGATGCCCTTCCTTGACTTTTTCACCTTAGCTATGATACCATGTTGAGAAATCTAGTGCAAAATGTATTAGGTGATTTCTCTTCTTATGATAACTGCTTGTGAATGTTTTTTACTTTCTTAGATTAGGATCTTATATTTATTATATTATTAGTGTTCTTCATCAAAAAACTACCAATTCATAAACCATAAAGAAACAAGAGACATAGAATATAGGTTATCAGCCAGGGCCAAAACCACTCCTACTTGAGAGGAAAACTCGAACATATTCTTCTTCTTATATAGATTCCAATTGACGAATACCAAGACCAAGATCTAGACCCTTTACTGAATGACCACTCCAAGACCAAGTCACAACTATCCTTCTTTGTTTCTTCTCCTTCTTCCACAAGCCAACGCAAGTCATAATTCTTCCTTCACTGAACTTCTCAGCTACCCTCAAACTTCAATCTCTTTCCCACAAATCTGCAGTTCATATTACTTCAATTTCACATGTGTGAGGAGTAAGAACAAGTTTGGAGGTGCTTCCCTTCTTCGATCTATTTGGATTTTTCTGTAGATGAACTTGACTACCTATAAAACTGACTTGGAGACCTATAGATAACCTTCTCTTGGAATGTTATGACACCACTATAGAAACCCTAGATTTTCAGCCAAATGTGTGATATAATTAGCCAAAAAATAGTGCCAAATACTTCGATCTTCCTCTTCTCTTCCTTGTCAGTCAGTAGGCTGCCTTCTTGTGGAATTTGCACTCCTTTTTCTACTTCAAACTTTGACGGAATTTGATGTAGGAGCATCCTACTAGAAAAATCATTGTATACTCGGTTGACTTAGGGGGTCTAATGTTTGATAAGGAATTTAATTTATTAATAGGAAATTTGTATATTTTTAATAATTTGAGTGAAGTTTTTTATATATTAATATTTTTATTAATAGGAAATAGTGTGTGAAGTTTTTAAATGTAAATATTCTCAAATATGTAAGAATACGAGAGATATTAGACTTGTAAAGATCTCATGAAGATCTTAGGTATTAGGAGGTCCTAGAATAGGGATTTAATTGAGTTAAAACTTGATTTAGAGGATTTTTAGGATATGGTTGACTAGATTGTGGATCTGAACCAGAAATGGTTGCAAAATCCTTTTGTATATATTTGTAAGCCTTGAAGGCATTAAGAGGAGGCCATTTCAAATGAAGAAAATCAGGCCATGGAGAGAGAGATGAATTAAACTAGGATTGTGAGTATATGTACAGTTTGATTAATGAAAGGAAGTTTTCATTATGTTCATTTGTCTCTGGATGATTGTTTATTGAATTCCAGTATCTGTGAATCTGGAATTAATGTGGTTTTGTATATTTAAATATCTCTTTTAATGTTCTGTGGTCTCGGATTGAGGTTGAATATACCTCAGTAACTCTTTATTACTTCATGGAGTGGTTGCGTATGTATTAAATACCTCTGTGGTCAAGTATACCTTTACGACTCTTTTTATTTACTTCTGTGATCTTAGTTGATAGTCTTTAGAGACATATTATTTGTGGGTTGAAGTACTTCAGGTTTGGAAGCGGTTCTACAGATTGAAGTCACGGGATGTGTGGTAAAGTAGAGTTTAGATTGCAACAATGGAATTGTGCCATGGTTAGATGGTGGAAATTGTTGAAGAGACACTGATCTGTGTATGGATCCAATGGATAAGGGCGATCTGAGCATGGCTGTCGAGCCTAGTTAATGAGAGAGATCATTAATCAATGTGGACATGCGAGCAATCATCTATGACCGTTGATATGCGTGACCTGTGTATGCTTGTGAATTTATAATGCTACAGTGAAATCCCTGCGTGAATAGAAAATTTTATCTCTTTTAAGGTGCTAGAGTTTTCAACATAGAGGGCGTTGAAGTACTATTTGTAGAATGCATGGGAGAGAGGCAGAGCAATCATAAGGCAATATTTACAAAGTGTAAAGTTGCGTTGAGAGAAAGTGGCTACAAGTTGGGAAGACCATCATATCTGCATTTATGCAGAGCTGAACAACGTTGCAAGGGTATCATGATCATAGTAAGTGGATAGAGCAACAAAAGAAGGTAGTACCATTCCTGTTCTTGTTCTAGCAGTTCAGTTCCTGAACAAGTAGTTGGGTTCCTGTTCCAATGTCGAACATTCTCATACATCAAGCTATACTAAAGTTAAACAAGCATATGGGTTTTGAGCAACAGAGGGTTGATATGTTAATGTGTTACCTCTATCACGCTCAGGTATTCCATATAGCGCAAAACTCAGAAAATTAATCCTTCCATGTTTATGCATAACTGATAGGAGCACAATTTTAATGAATAGAATAGAGATTAGAAGGGTTGAAGTCTCTTTCTTGAGACTTGCAGTGTAGCCTTAGTGTTTTAATGTTACCGATTGTGGAGTCATAGACCTAGTAGGTCATCAATTTTTAGTATCAGAGCAAACAGATTCTTGCGTATGGAGATTTTGTGGTTGCGTCATTTGAAAAGGCTAGAGTAGAAGCAAAGCAAAAAAGAAGACAAATCATGTTTGAAATCTGAATGAGTTAAATATTTTTCTTTTTTTATTGAATTTGGAAGAATGATGATTGCATGATTTAATCTTAAAGAAATGGTGAAGAGAGATGGAAGGAAAATCTACTTTGAGAGAAAGTAGATCAGATTTTCTTTAAAGACAAATTGAGAAGATTGTTTTGAGGTACAAAGAGCATTGATGACTACAACAATAAA
This sequence comes from Pinus albicaulis, assembly GCA_034641835.2. Taxonomy (NCBI): domain Eukaryota; kingdom Viridiplantae; phylum Streptophyta; class Pinopsida; order Pinales; family Pinaceae; genus Pinus; species Pinus albicaulis. Next base: position 1,111,706,775 of record CM076575.1, on the reverse strand, counting down.
ATTAGAATCAACAAAAGAGGAAACTGCAGCAGCGGCATATGCAACAGATATTGGATAGTGAGGTATGGTATTCTTGTTAATTATTGATGAATTATTGATTACAAGTATCAATATGAGGATGTTTTATTGTAGCAAGAACAATAAAGTTTTGATGATGATGATGATGAACCTATCCAAATAGAGGTTGGAAGAAAGGAGAGAGGTGACTAAGTGCGAAAGAGCAGAGAAGCTCTAGAAGGTTCAAGAGAGTGAACCAAGAGAGAGAATACCCAGGAAGAGATCAAGCTTAGAGAGGAAGCTTGATGGGGTATTTAGTAGCAAAGGAGAATTGCAGATCACCAAGATGAGCATGGATGAGCTCATGAGAAAAATGATCATGGAGGATCATAGAAAAGGTTCAGATAAATGCCATAAAGGTAAGATGAGTAATGAAGAGCGTGAGATAAGTATTGCAGTGATAAGAGCACATTTGGATATACTAAAGGAATGGCTACAAGAGAAAGAGAATGAAGACCGAAGATATGCATGGAGAATGAGGAAATGGGTCAAATGGAACCTATTTCAAAAGAAATGGAATGATAAACTGATAAAAAAGTTCAGAGAACATGAAAAAAGACATATTTCTTTGTTGGAGAAGGAGAAAATCAAAGGAATTGAGTCACAACAAAGAGGATTTGCTGAAACCCAGAAAGTCCGTTGTGAAAGATTGGTGCTTGAAGCATCAAACGAGGCCGAAAGGTCTTGTATTTTTAAAACTGATAGCTTTTTTATGTGTGCAGGTACAATACCAAATGATGATTTTGTTGCTAAGAAGGAGAAGAAAACTATGACAGCTAATGACCATAGCAAAGATCCCGAAAGAAATTATGGTCAAGAAGAAGTTCTTTGTGAACCTGAAGGAAATTGGGATGATTGTTTTTCATTCCATGAAGTTGAGTTTTCAACTCAATTAGAGAAGGAAACAGAGGTAAAGGATGATCACATATGTGAACCAGAACAAATAAGAATATTTGGAGAGAATGACAAATATGCTGGAAGAGATTTGATGTCTTAATCATTAAATGGGGCTAGGAAGCCTTATATTTTAAAATCTGATAATTTGTGTAAATATTTTGTTACAGGTGCAGGAAAACCATCTACAACTGATATGAATACAGAGAGGAAGAAGAACAAAATCCTAATTTTGTTCTAAGCACATATGAAGTAAAGAATTCAGATGCTATGCTTGAGAGGTATGATGCTAAAATAGATTTACTGGAAAGGTTGCTGGAAGAATCTGAGTCAAAGAAAGAACCTCGGGTAAACAATGTAAGTTTTACATTTAATGATTTTGAAGACGAAATGAAATTTCTAGAAGAATGTTTAGAGAGATATGCAAATGAGGAAGACTCAATTAAGCAAAAGAAGCAGATTGCAGAACCACACAACAGTGATACAAATGAAGATAATTTGCAGAAAATTATGAGGAACAACAATTTTAAAATTGTTTTAAATCAGCAGGGAAGAAGACATTTTAATATCTTAAATTTTTATGAAATGAAATATGATGAAGAGGAAAATAAGAATTTTGAAATTCTTATAAGTAATTTTCAAAAAAATGATTATTATTTAAAATGTTGAAATTGAAAAATTAAAGAAGCTGATGATGAAAGTACCCAGCAAAAGGTATATGAATATGAAGGAGATAAATAGCAGCAGAAAGAAAATGATGATAAAAGAATTGATCAACAAGATGAAAGGAAGGCTACAAAATAAAATTTGGAGACCAGGAGAAAGAAAGATGATAGGAACAAAAAAACAGAAGCATGAAGAAGAAAGATTGAAGGACCAACAACAAAACAAAGTTTGGGATCCTGGAGGTAGTAAGTTATTAAGACTTGTAGTTGTCACATTACTACAGAAAAGTGACAGACCTCATAGACATGAGTCTATGAATTTTGTTTTCTACTTTGGGAGTTTGATGCAAGAGCATCCTGCTCGAACAATAATTGTATATTTGGTTGACTTAGGGGGTCTAATGTTTGATAAGGAATTTAATTTATTAATAGGAAATTTGTATATTTTTAATAATTTAAGTGAGAAACAGTTGTGTGAGGTTTTTAAATGTAAATATCCTCAAATATGTGAGAATATGAGAGATATTAGACTTGTAAATATCTCATGAATATTTTAGGGATTAGGAGGTCCTAGAATAGGGATTTAGTTGAGTTAAAAGTGGATTTAGAGGATTTTTAGGATATGGTTGAGTAGATTGTGGATCTAAACTAGAAATGGTTGCAACATCATTTTGTATATATTTGTAAGCTTTGAGGGCATTAAGAGGAGGCCATTTCAAATGAAGAAAATCAGGCCATGGAGAGAGAGATGAATTAAACGAGGATTGTGAGTATGTGTACAGTTTGATTAATGAAAGGAAGTTTTCATTATGTTCATTCATCTCTGGATGATTGTTGAATGAATTCCAGTATATGTGAATATGGAATTAATGCGGTTTTGGATATATAATTAGCTCTTTTAATGTCCTGTGGTCTCGGATCAAGGTTGAATATACCACTGTAACTCTTTATTACTTCATGGAGTGGTTGCGTATGTATTAAATATACCTCTACGGTCAAGTATACCTTTACGAATATTTTTATTTACTTATGTGATCTTAGTTGATAGTATTTAGAGACATATTCTCTGTGGGTTGAAGTACTTCAGGTTTGTAAGCGGTTCTGTGGATTGAAGTCACAAGATGTGTGGTAAAGCAAAGTATAGACTGTAGTGATGGAATTTTGCCATGGTTAGATGGTGGAAATCGTTGAAGAATCAACAATATGTGTATGGATCCACTGGATAAGGGAAAACCGAGTGTGGCCGTGGAGCCTAGTTAATGAGAGCTCCTTATTCAATGTGGATATGTGAGTGGTCATATATGACCATCAATCTGTGTGACCTATGTATGCTTGTGAATTTATAATGCTGCAGTGAAAGATCCCTGCGTGAATAGAAAATTTTATCTCTTTTAAGGTGTTGGAGTTGTCAACGCATAGGGCGTTGAAGTACTGTTTGTAGAATGCGTGGGAGAGAGGAAGATAAATCATAAGGAAATATTTACAAAGTGTAAAGTTGCATTGAGAGAAAGTGGCTGCAAGCTGGGAAGACCAACATATCTGCATTTACACAGAGCTGAACAACGTTGCAAGGGTAGCACGATCATAGTAAGCGGATAGAGCAGCAGAAGAGGTAGTACCGTTCCTGTTCTAGAATTATGTTCTTGTTCTAGAAGTTCAGTTCCTGAACAAGAAGTTGGGTTCTTGTTCTGTTAGGAAATTATATATTACAGAGAAATGAAACACATAAATTATGCAGAAAACACAAGCATACAAAACACATAAAACCAGAGAGACACAGATATACATGGTTCACCGAGTTTGGGCTACGTCCACCCCGAACAACCAGTCCTTCCTTTCTATTATCCAGCAAAATGAAGAGACACAACCTACAACAAATCCATTGTAATATCCTCTGCTCTCTCTCATAATCTCTTGATCATTTTCTCGCTCAGAGAATACACCTAAAATACATAGCCGCAATACAATAACCTCATACAAAGCGAGGGGTTGCCTTATAGGGAAAAAATCCCTAAACTAAACATAACTTCTACCATCAGATCATCCGCCTAATGAATGGCCCAGATTGACTAGAAGACAACCCCCCTGGACCCCCCAGGCAGCGTTTAATTAAGGGTGGCATAGCCACCCCATTAAGGTATAGGGGTCCAACACTGCGATACAAAATAAACAAGATAATCAGGCTCCACACCCAACATGTTTTCACCTCCAACATTCTCATACATCAAGCTATACTGAAGGTAAATGAGAATATGGGTTTTTAGCAACAAAGAGTTAATATGTTAATGTGTTACCTCTATCACGCTCATGTATTCCATATAACGCAAAACTCAGAAAATTAATCCTTACATGTTTATGCATAACTAATAGGAGCGCAGTTTTAATGAATAGAATAGAGATAGGAAGGGTTCAAGTCCATTTCTTGAGACTTGCAGTGTAGCGTTAGTGTTTTAAGGCTTCTAATTGTGGAGTCATAGACCTAGTAGGTCATCAGAATTGTAGACTTGAATATGTCAACTGAAATTGTTTCTCTAAAATAAGGCCGAGTTGCCCTATTTATAGTGGTTGGAGCCTCATAATTAGCTGACTTGAGAGAGGGTGAATTGACATGGAACTTGGAATAAGTTATTTACTCCATTTTTTAGCATACTTGAAGGAGATATTTTCTACTTGGCCTTGGAGGACTTACATACTTATTTAATGGCTCATACAAAATGTAACATGCCCAAGAAGGGTCCTTGATACATGACATTGAATCATTTTGACTTTATGACCAATCCTAAGGACTCACAATGGGAGTCACACTAAAAATAAAATTCCTTGCTCATAAAACCCATTAGACAAGCATTACAATAACAATTTTATTTTTCTTCTTTGCATCAATTACATAAAATCACAATTACACATGTCCTTATCAAGACCGAAACTAGTTACATTATTCAACACTCTTAGCCCTTCTTAGAGAGTCCATCACCTTGCTTTCAAAGCAAGCAATCCATACAATTGAGTCTCCCTTAGGAATAGGCCTTTGGAATCACCCTTTATCCTCTCATTGACACATCCATTATGGTGATTACTCGTATACCAGGTCTCCCCCCATCAATGAAACTCTGTGAATAACAAGGAGCTTTAGTTGAGGTGGCAATGGGTTATCGCTCCATTTTTTACCTTGAAATAGTATTTTCTCTATAGGATCCCCTCTTAGGACCCCTACTAGTTTGAGCGATATCATTTTTGGCATTGTTTTCGAGGAAACGAGATGTGTGTCTTTTTACCCATACGACAATATCAATATATCATTCATGGAGACTCCATTGGAAGTAGGAAACCTTAGTTATTCATTGAAATTTAAAGTCAATGCTTGTAGGGTGAAGCAAGAATTTCTCTAGGCATCTTTAAATTCACCCTGGAAACTCCTACATAATTTACACGTATATCTCAATAGGATGTCTTTCTTTTATGATTTTCCCACTTTGGACATCGCTAGCATCCCTAGGCACCCTAATCATGTCACAAGAAGTATGGTACATGGGGTGCCCATGTTTGATGGTGATCCACTCTCCGCAATTGATCATGTAGAAAGATTTAATGCACATACTTTAAAGGAGAAAGTGGTCCACTAGGTTGTCCTTATCTTGTTGTTCACAAGATCTCTCTATGGTCATAACTCATGGTTGCATAATTAAAAACCTAGGAGAATCTCATCTATTGAGGATTTATTTGATGACTTTCTTAGACACTTTCAAGTATGCCCCAAATTAAACATTCAAGAGGAAACCTTCATTGAGCATCATCGTGACTTTAGGAATCTAGATGATGAGCAGGAAAGGGGGCCCTCCCTGGGTCTGCATGCTGAAAGATGGGATGGTGATAATTCTAAAAATATGTGTGATAGGGAGGATGAGTTTGTAGAGAGTGAAGTTAGGGTTAGCCCTAACTTTTCCAAGGATACTATCTCTGATGATCTACCCTTTGTAAAACTTGGATAAGGTGATCCCATAGCCCCATAAAACATTGATATCAATGATTACTTACGTATTGAAGAAGGAAAATGGGAGTTCCATGGAATTTTTTTCGGCAAGGACCCTATTTATGACACTAATGACAATGATATCGATAGGACCCTTGTCTTTTCTCAAAATCCTAGGGTTCTAGTTGAGCCTCGTGTGGACCCTTTCCTCAACCTTTATTACATTATTACTAACAATGGGTAATCTTCCATCCCTCCTAAGTGTGATCATCGTGGGAAACCTACTTATTTTTCTCCATATCACTAGTCTTCCTTTCCTACTAATCATAACACTATGGAGGCCGTAAAGCATGCCATAAATGGTAAGGACCATGATGGAAGTGATATTGCTGAGGTAGCCATTCATAAATATTTTATGAGCCTAATTGTTGACATCTCTATCATTTGGTTAGAGGAGAGGATCTCATGGACTAGATTACATCTATTTGTTCCCTCATCTCCCGTGATCATCCATATATGAGAATTCCATTTTCCTACCTCCCGCCCTAGTGAAACTCGATATGATTTTTATGTCCTTACTCTTGGATTTTCTACATAAGTAATCATTGGGAAAAATGTTTTTATAATGGTCTAATGATATCTTGGTTGAATTAGCTCTATGACTACACTTAGTGCTTCTATGATGTAATATGCATGTTAGGGTAGGATGCATTGTATGCTGATTTTGCTCATTATGACCAACATCACATGATACTACCTTGCTAGATTAGTTGCATTTAGATTAAGATTGCATTTGAAATTTTATTTACTTTCTTGTTGATTTTATGGCTTAATACTAAGCATGGGTGATCATAAGACAACAAGAAACATGTTTCCCCATGTGCTTAGTCCATGATATGCGCAAGTAACAGGTCTACAGTACCAAAAGATTGTTGGTGTTCTCATGACCTCTTATTCGATTAGCTTGCGCACTTTTTTGAGAGCCCATGTCCTAGTTGGAGCCAGATGTTACACACTAACTATGGGTAGTATGCATAGAAGAACGAATTTCTCCTAGATGGACCTCAAACGATAACCAACAACTCCTTGTAGCCACCAGATAGCTCGATGTGCCATTATCTTCGCCACTTGAGCCAACCATGTGGTCCCTGGCCCATATTTTATGGTCATATGCTTGAAGATGGGCCTCTCGACCCCAAAGGTATGACTTTTCATTGGTATAGTTGAGTAATTTTCCTTACTTATCATGGAAAATTTTGGGCATGGATTGGTGGTGGGATTCAGCAGAAAGAGTGGGCTAGGTTTGTACTCTTGTCTCCTCTGCTCGATTTGGTGGTTACTCTTGTATCCTAGTCTCGTGGGCTCTCATTTACTAGACATTAGCTTTATGGTTGGAAATACATGGGAAATATTGATTTTGGTTGTGTGGTCCCACTTCTCAACCATATACATCAGTCCCTTATGCTCATTCTAACGCCATTCATCATTTTTTCCATCTGTGTCCACATAGGTCCATTGGGTTCAGATAGGGATAACCTCCCCCTCCCCTTGCCCACACTTTGGGTTGGGTTTGTAATGATGCCTCAAAGGTTGATGTAGCTAGAAAGGAAAGAAAAAGAATAATTTCGCCACTCTCAATGGGAAATGCACCATAAAATTAAAAAGATATCCGAGACATACAAATTTAGCATGTGAGAAAAAGCCAAACATGAGCTCTACCCCTTATTTATGGCCATCTCCCTAGTTCCTATGGGCCCTAGATGAGCCCCCTCCACATAAAGGAACCCATGATTGTTCAAATCTCTGGTGGGAAATGAAATGCCCCACCTTAAAAAGGGGTACCTACGACTACATCCTACACATCATGCTCTCATCCCTTGGAGCCCTGAGCAGTTATGAATAAAAATCAATTAAAGGAAAAAGACATATGAAGAAGGGTGAAAAAACAAAGGTCGGGGTAACACATGTACCACAATTGTCTCCCTCCTACACTCATATACCTAAGTGTGGGCTTCCCTCATTATAGCTACCATCTTGTCCCTTGACATGTGGCCTAGATATTTCCATTAATCTACACTCTGATCCATTGTTATATCACTTTCCACCTACCACTTGATGGATGTACCATGGACATGTCACCCCCTTTAAACGCTAAAACCACCTAATAGGTTCCTTAGTTAATGTCCTTTTTGAGCTTGGAGACACGTGTACATGCCAAAGCCCGTTATGAAAGGGCATGCCACCATGAAGTGCCCCATTGATTCAATAATTTGTAATCTCTTTTACTTCAATATTATAATTATTTTTTGTATTGGAGGGCAAGGGGATGCATTGGATATTATGCAGGATTGCAGGTGGGTCTCTATTTGGTGCCTGATTTCCCTATACAGAGTCCTAGCCCTCAAGATGGTGATGTTGGCACTTGTAGAGTGAGCGTTGATAGCCATGGACCTCCACCATAGCATATATTACTTCATGGATCCACAACACTGGTCATTGATTGCTCATGCTCCACCTTTTGGATGAGGACGATGCACCTGGATCGCCATTCCCAACCAACTCCACACTTGCACCATACACTTGGCATGTGTTCCAGGGTCCAGATGAGGATGTGTCTCATTGCAGGAGACAAAGGGAGATCGTATGTCATCATCATAGCCATTACAAATGGTTTACATGCATTTTCGATCCACTTGGAGACCCATTAGGATGTCCTTGTGCCCCCACACCCACTTTGGAGCACCATAGGGATTTTCTTGGAAAAAAAGGGGCCAAGCCCTTGTCCACTATGTTTGAGGTTCATTCTCTCATCATGACACACTTTGGACTTCATTAGGCCGCCTAAAAGGCCCAAAAAATCGTGTTATTGATCATTCTACCCTTGTCAAAGGCTTATTCTTATGTTATTGAGCTATCTTGGTGGGCTTGTCACTAAGGAATGTTATTATTGCACATCATTTCATTATTTGGGGTTCAATTAGGCCAAATTAGGAAAATCTAACTCATTAGAGATTGTATAAATAGATGAGAGGCGATTCATTCTCTCATGTAGCTCTTGAGAATTTCACATTCCATTTTGGAGGACAAGTTTGGATGTTATGGATGAATATTGATGTTTGGATATATTTCTCTTGTCTTGGAGATTCATTATTGGCATAATATGATGATTGGATATACTCATTTGTACATGTAAGTGATATTTTCATGCTTATTCATTTTATTTACTTTGTCACATGAAATGTTGCTGGGATATTCACTATACAAGTATGAAATTTACTGCTTTTCTTGTGAAATAGTGATTCTTTTAATTTTTTGTAGCGTTTCATCATTGAATGGGCCATGTATGAATGGGTGAATGTTCCTAGAGATTATTTTCTTAAAATACATTTTTATAAGTCATCAATTATTTCATATCGAAATATAAAGATCTCAAGTAGCTGCTCTCATGCCATAATGTCATGCGAAGTTGCTTGAAGACCTCCTTGATTGGGTAAACCTATTCAAAACCATAAATTATCCTAACTCCATCTCTCCCAAAGGATAAGGAATTGGTCCTTCCATAGGTGGTCACTCTAAACACATATTTCTCTCACCTCTCCTCTTTCTAGGCTTAACCTCCATAGGTCATCTAGGGCATCACTTATCTCATGTTATATCCATCAAAAGACTTCAATTTATTTTCCATTTCTGTGCTAGGGTTTCCTCTAGAGGCCCTCCAAATTTCATGAAATTCCAATGGTGGGATCTTGAGATATTGCAAGCCCTAGCCCGAGGATCATTTCTTTCCCTAGCTTTCCCTTGGATAGTGACCTCATTTGGATCATTGTATTCTATTCTAATAAGATGTGTCCATTGATACTCTTCCCTTCCAAAATTAGGTCAAGCCCCTCCTTGATCAATCAATTCCACTTCCTTGACCTAATTTTGGGTCCACTTGGTCCTTTGTGGTCCGATAACTTTACAACTCCAACTCTTCAAAGATCATGTAAAGACCAAGTATCCATAAGAATTTCTAGTCCTAGGAATCATCTTTACAAGATACATTCCTAAACCCTAGCCTCAAGAATCATATTAGCCCTTCCTACATAGCCTATCACCTTGCTTTCAAAGCAAGAAAGCCATACAATTGAGTTTATATTAGGAATAGGCCCTTGGAATCACCCTTCATCCTCTCATTGAAAAATCCATTATAGTGATTCCTCTTATACCTGGTTTCCTCCCATCATAAATTCTGTAAAGAGCAAGGAGCCTTAGCTGAGATGACAGTGGTCTATCAATCCATTGTTTCCCTTAACCTATTAGTTTCTCTATAGGATCCCCTCCTAAGACCCCTTCTATTTTGAGTGGTAACAATACCCACATAAAATGCATATAAAATATAGTTGTTGGCCACTTGGAAACTTGGCCCCACTGGGAAAATTCACTTCAAATAATTTGACCTACAAAAATTGAATCACCTTAAGAAAATTGACTTTGGAGAATTACCCTCTCTCACTAGCAAGTTGGCGTCCCTTTCCCCTACCTTGTATGACCCCTGCGCACTAGATAAATCAACCTCCCTAGTTAATTCAACCTCCTCCACTATTCTACCCTCTTCTTTAACAACACAACCTCCTTGAATTTCTCCTGTTATTCCTTGCTACACTTCTCCTCACTTCTTTTAAATATAGTTGAGCCTCTCCCTCTAGATAAAATCTATTCCTCCACTTGTGTGTGTGTGTGTGTGTGTGTCTTGACCCATTCCTCACGCTTATTTTATAATTTCATTCAACCAAAATACCTAACCCTAATTCCATAAGTGAACAATGACGATTGAATCCTAAGCCTGACTTGAGATCAACGATTGAGATTATATCTAAGTCACTTAAGTAATTTATTATTTATAACTTTGGCCTAATAGTCCATGATAATTAGATTAATTATTGTTGAGAAATTTGTAGGGCTAGAGATTAAGCCAAATTCTCTTCTTGATAATTACTTGTGAGCTTATTTTATTTACTTATGTATTTTCTTCTTAGCTTATTTAGTTTTTCATCAAGTCAATTATCAAAATACAAGAGACACCAAAATTAGGCTCCTTGAGCCAGGGAAAAACCTCTCCCCCTTGGAAAGAAAAACCCATGAGAAATTATTCTTATAGATTTTCAGATGACAAGTACCAAGACCATGACTCAGACCCTTAACTCTTGAAAGCCCTCAATACCTTATCATTGCTTCCTGTTTTCCTCCTTTAGTTGCTTCTTCTTCTTTACACCAACCTGCACTGTCTTGCACTGTCCAGCACCCTGGACTGCTTCCTTCTTCATCTATACACAGTTCTGCACTTGCTCCTTCAATGGAACTCGGTCTTTCTCCAAATATATTGACCTTCACTAATTTCGCTTTCAAAAGGACTTTTCTTCACCTTTCAGTGCTCAACCTATATTAGCACTGAACAGTACACCATAATCGAACATATGTAATAACACAATATTTCTTACAGGATTACGCATCAAAATAAGGATCACGAGACTTATTTCTCTTCGCTGAAGTGAAGATTTTTCTTACTGACTTAACCATTTTTCTTCACACCAATTTTATTCCTTTTAGCACGTATTCAAACCAGACTTCTTTGTCGCTGGAATAGGTCATGACTCCCTAGATTTATGCGAGGTACAATAACTTCTATTCCATGGCTCCCTGGATTTATGCGAGGTATAACAACTTCTATTCCATGGCTCCCTGGATTTATGCGAGGTACATCAACTTAAATTCAGAGTTATTTATACTTCGTCCTTCTTCATGAATTATCCTTTATACCCTTCGAAGTAAGACTGATCCTTGGCTTGTATTTTTCTCATTGAACTTGTCTGAAAATATTACGTCAAATGAACCGCAGACCAACTTATATATATATATATATATAGAGGTATAATTTCTGGTTTTAGGCCGACTCATCAATCTGACTTTGGGCCGACTTGTCCACAGTTTTAAGGCCGACATGAAAAGCATTTCATGAGATATTTATTCACATGTATTCTAGCATTGTTAGAGAGTTGTCTTCACTATATTGGATCTTGACTTCCAACGCTTTTTGAGCTTGTATTCCAGCTTGTTTGAGGGCTGTTTTTGAGCTTCTTTACAAGGCCTTTGGAGATAGATATCTAAACTAAATCCTTCATGTATCTGACACTTTAATTATAGAAGAAGACAAGAACCTAAAAGACATCAAGAAGTAGTCTATCTACATAATAAAAATCTTTCTCATGAAACCCATGAAGCAAGTACACCAAAATACATTTTATTATCTTTGTCTTCTTCTTTACATAAACACATAATTACATAGTCAACATGAAGACCGACCTAGTTACACTTTTCAAAGGTCCCTCTTAACTAGGGAGGTATTCATACATATACATGGTTACTTTCAAATTGAAGAATCTCATAAGAAGAATAGGATTGGTAATCACATTTGTATAGCATCATATCAACCAACATTGTCCTTGTCCAAGGCCTTGAATAACAACCCCATCTCTCAACGAGAAAATGGGCTACAATGCTGGTGAGACACATGACTTATAGACACGATCGCCATTGTCTCTCCAAGGTAAATACTCCACCCGGGTGTTCCCAAAGTATGACCTTCCTGGACTATTATTCTCTTGGGTAGCTAGCCCTCAAAGAATATCTGTCCCCAACTACTCTTATCTTGAATGCCCTAATACATTCTCAAAGAGTATCGAATGCCAGATGATTACCCAATCCTCCATTCTGTCTTCCCAAGTGAAGACCAAAATGATGTGTCTATCTCTCCCTCTCAACCAAGGAGGACCTATTCCACAAGGGAATGTACTCATTCCTATACAAGGAATGTACCTAAGATCATTCTTAGGAATTACCAAGTTTCTTCCAAGTAAGAAAATTATCATCGTGCTCCCTCTTAACCAGGGACCTCCAGCAACAATGGTGATACAACCAACTTCTCATGAAGAATTCTTGTCCTCGATGTCATGGATTTCGATATTGAGGAATCTTCAACATTTAGCTTCATAGGGCACATATCATCCATCACTTTCAACCTGAGTCATGTCAACTGTCAGAAAGTGATTCATCAAACTTCCTTATCTAGTCCACTATTGTGCCATGCTGCTTTCCTTCGAATCATCTCCCAGGATCATACATCCTTTCTCATGATTAGCAGCCTTGCACAAATTCATCAAGATAAACATATACATATGAAAGTTTAAAACAAAAGTTACCTCAGTGGTGATCTTTCACCATGAAATATTCCTGTAGGCATCGACATCCTTCATACAAATTGACACATCTCCTAATGACATGTTTTTCCAAGGGTCTTCTTCTTTACCAAACTTCCATCAGAGTCTAGATATATTTCAAGGAGATCTCCTAGTCACATCTTCTTGGCCTCCGAATGATAACTGCCTCTTGACATGGTTGCATTTCATGATCTCTTCCTCTCTACACATTTTTGATTCACAGGAACATACAACTTTTCTAGTTTCTTGTTCATATACAACCACCTCATATTCCATGAGGACATATTATGTTGATTTCATATGTTTGTGCATTGAAAGATACTCCTCCATAGATCATACTTCTAAGTGCAAAAGTCCATTACCTGCAACCACATGACATGACTTCACAGCATCCAATGTCAGCATATAAATATATACATACCTCATACCTTTTCCCTTGATTCATCCTGTAGCTTCATTCCCTTGGCCTGCTTCACCAATATGTCATCACATCCTAGAAATATATTTCCATGATGACCCTTTCTCTTGATGACTAATTTTCATTAGTAATGTTTGTCAGAGAGGTTTTCTCGGAGCTGATTCACCAGGAGCTCCTACCATGCTTCGATCATGATGCTACATTGACTCCCATCATAAAATCAATAGAAATCACTTAAAGGAGAATATGATCTCAATTGTAGTGGAAATCCCTTGCTTCTTCTTTATTAGATTTCTTTGCATCAGGTTCTTTTTCTGAGGCATGGGCTTCTTTCCTATTTCTCTTGTCCTTTTCAGATTAAGGAAAATTTCTATTATAATACCCACGTTCATCTCATCCAAAGCATACTATTCTAAAGACCAATCTTACTTAATCTTCCTTTCTTTCTCGACGTGACTGCAAAGGCTTGATTCCCTTCACTTGATCCAGTAATACCTTCGAATTTTAATCTTGTTTCCTCTATTTTCATAGAGACCCTAAATTTGGAATGGTGTGACTTCTATCTTCCCGTATAATTGTGAAGTGAAATTTCCCCATTCTTCTCATAGATATTTTAGCACCACTGTAGTCTTTTCCTAGTTCCTGCAGTTGATCAGAGAGATTGCTTCTCCTACAATACTCACAAAGAATAGCTCCACTAATTTCTTATATACTCCTTTTGATGATTTTAGATTTCGTACATCGGAGATGATAGAGTCTTTTATGGATTCTATAAGAATCCTTTGGCCTATTATATCTCCCTTCATGAATTTGGCTTGACATCATTGTCCTTGTCTTCTATGGAAAGTTTGAAACCCCAAACAATTTGTTTCTTTCTTTTCAAAGGAGAAATTTTAATATATTCATATAAAGTTATAGATATACTTACTTGAGTAAATGCTTTTCTTCTTCTATCAGCTTGATTACTTTGAAGATGGTTGAAGCTTCCTTTGAATGGTGATTGATGAGGATATTCTGTTTCTTCCTTGAAAGATCAAGGATGATAGGTAACTTGCCTTGAATATTTTGATGGCAATACTTTGAGATAGCAATGATCTGCTAGCACATTTAAGATGATTCTATAATACTATCTTATTTCTTTCGCTGTGGAAGACTGACCTTTCTTCTAATCAAATCCTTGCTTTGATGCCATCCATGAAATATGATCCTTGAGTGTCTCTATGCCCTTTCTAGCACCTTAACTCTGAAACCATGTTGAGAAATTTGTAGGGCTAGAGATTAATCCAAATTCTCTTCTTGATAATTACTTGTGAGCTTATTCGATTTACTTGTGTCTTTTATTCTTAGCTTATTTAGTTTTTCATCAAGTCAATTATCAAAATACAAGGTACACCAAAATTAGGCTCCTTGAGCCAGGGCAAAACCTCTCCCTCTTGGAGAGGAAAACCCACGAGAAATTCTTCTTATAGATTTTCAGATGACAAGTACCAAGAACATGACTCAGACCCTTAACTCTTGAAAGCCCTCAAGACCTTATCACTGCTTCCTGTTTTCCTCCTTAAGTTGCTTCTTCTTCTTTACACCGACCTGCATTGTCTTGCACTATCCAGAACCCTTGACTTCTTCCTTCTTTGTCTATACACAGTTCTACAATTGCTCCTTCAGTGGAACTTGGTCTTTCTCTAAATATCTTGATCTTCACTATTTTCGCTTTCAAAAGGACATTTCTTCACCTTTCAGTGCTCATCCTATATTAGCACCGAACAATACACCATAATCGAACATCTGTAATAAAAAAATATTTCTTACAGGATTAGGCATCTAAATAAGGATCATGAGACTTATTTCTCTTCGCTAAAGTGAAGCTTTCACTTACTGACTTAACCGTTTTTCTTCACACCAATTTTAGTCCTTTCAACACGTATTCAAACTAGACTTCTTTCTTGCTGGAATAAGTCACGCCTCCCTGGATTTATGCGAGGTACAATAAATTATATTCCATGGATCCTTGGATTTATGCGAGGTATAACAACTTCTATTCCACGGATCCCTAGATTTATGCGAGGTACATCAACTTAAATTCAGAGTTATTTATACTTCGTCTTTCTTCATGAATGATCCTTTATACCCTTCGAAGTAAGACTGATCCTTGGCTCGTATTTTTCTCATTGAGATTTTCTGAAAATCTTATGTCAAATGAACCATAGAACAAATTATATATACAGAGGAATACTTTCTGGTTTTAGGTCAACTCATCAATTTGACTTTGGGCCGACTTGTCCACAGTTTTAAGGCCGACATGAAAACCATTTCATGAGATATTTATTCACGTATGTTCTAGCATTGTTAGAGAGTTGTCTTCACTATATTGGAGCTTGACTTCCAATGCTTTTTGAGCTTGTCTTCCAGCTTGTTTGAGGGTTTGTGAGATTCTTTACAAGGTCTTTGGAGATAGATATCTAAATTAAATCCTTCATGTATATGACAATTTAATTATAGAAGAAGACAAGAACCTCAAAGACATCAAGAAGAAGTCTATCTACATAATAAAAATCTTGCTCATGAAACCCATGAAGCAAGTGCACCAAAATACATTTTATTATCTTTGTCTTCTTATTTACGTAAACACATAATTACATCGTCAACATGAAGACTGACCTAGTTACACTTTTCAACAACTATTGTATCTTTCCCAAATTTGTTAACTTAGGAAAGAAATTATAAAATCACTTACTTCTCCAAGAAAACACCTAAAGAGACAATCAAATACATTCTACATGTTAAGACACCAAACCTATGCAAAATACCTTTCAAGGCTATAAAAAATTCAACACTCCCTCCTAGCAAGAAATGAATTCTCCATCATGCCAAACGTGTCTATGTAAAACACAAAATTTCCCTTCATTAGAGGCTTGGCAAGATTCTTTTCTACTTGTTCCTTTATGGAGATGTACTACAATCTCACAACACCTCTCTAGACCTTGTCTTTGATGAAGTGGTATCTAATCTATATATGTTTGGACCTACCTTGAAACACTAGATTATCAAAGAGCTTAATAGAACTCTGATTGTCAAAGTGAATCAACCTCATCTCAAGAGAAAATAATCTTGTGAGCATCTTGTGAATCCATATGTATTTTAAAACGTGTTTTATTCGTTGTCATGTACTTGAAATATACTAAGCTAAATGCCACTGAGTGCTACTTCTTTCTATACCATGAGATCATAGTTGATCTCAGATTGAAAAAACATCCAAAAGTAGATTTCATGTGTACTAAACTCCCTGTTGAATCAGAATTTGTGTAACCTTATAACTCCACTTCAACTTTAACATACCTCAATGAATATTCCATTATACTTGGAAGGTACCTCAACACATGCTTTATTTCCACCCAATGAGCTCTCCTTGACTCCACCATGAACTTTTTGAGTGTTTTCACAACAAAAAAAGTATCTGACCTAGTTTTGACTAGATACATCAAGGACTTGATCAACTACCTATACAAGGTGGGATCCACCAACTCACCCTCAGAAGCACTTATCTTCCTCAGGTTGGCGTTAATAGGTGTAGACATTGGCTTGCAATCCACCATCTTGAATCTCCTCAAAATTTCAACTGCATACTTGCATTGCCCTAAGAAAATCTCTCTTGGATGCTTCCACACCTCCAATCCCAAGAAGTAGTGCATAAGCCCAATGAAATTTATCTCGAAATCCGAAGCAAGTTCCTCCTTGCATATCCTTATGAGCTTCTTCAATCTCGTTAGGAAGAAATTTTCAACATAGAGTACCAAGATGAGCGGCTCTCCCACAACAAGTACATAATATAAGTTTGAGTCATCTTCACTCTTGATGAAGCCCAATCCAAGTAGATACCCATCAATCCTAGAGTACCATGCATGAGGTTCTTGGTTTAGTCCATATAAAGCCTTTTTAAATTTTAATACGTGGGAATCCCTCCCACACACCCCAAATCCCCGAGGTTGTTCAATATACACATTTTCATCAATTACCCCATTGAAAAAGAAAATATTAACATCCATATGATGAATTCTCCACCCCATCTCTAAATCAATAGATATGACTGCCTTGATAGATTCATACTTGGCAATAGGTGCAAAGGTCTCTTCATAGTCTATGCCCTCCTTCTGGAAGAACCCTTTCGCCATGAAATTCACCTTATACTTGACACTACCATTAGCTGTATGCTTGATCTTATAGATTCAGTGAGAAGTGACCATTGAATTCCCTTCAGGCCTTAGTACTATGTTACAAATTTTTTCCTCAAAATGGAACTATACTTGTCCACCATGGCATCCCTCCAAAATTTCTAATCTGTTGCCTCCTGAAACGTAGAAGGCTCAGATTCATTGAAGTTGCTCATGAAGGTCAAATAAATGGAAAATTTAGTTGGTGGTCTACTCTCACTAAAACCCCTGCCAGGAGCCTCCACATTCTCCCTAGCATTCCTCAAGGTTTTCTAATTCCATCTCAACCTTCTCTTGTTAGAGCTCAAAGGAATATCTCGTTGCTTCTCCTAATTTGAAGGTTGTTCCCTTGCCACTAGTGTTCATGGTCCCTCCTTGGACTTTGGAGCTTCTCGCTTTAATCCTCCTCCATTGTTGGATCTATCCCATGCGACCTCCTAAGATCCTACCCTCATCAAATATGACATCCCATCTGATAACTATCTTCCTTGTCTTGGAATTTAGACCCTGTAGGCCTTTGAAGTCTCACTGTAACAAAAAAAAATTCCCCTCTTTGATGTGGTATCCAATTTAGTCCTCCTGTCTAAAATAATGTGGACATATAATGGACTACCGAAGATGTGTTAGATAAAAGTAATACTGAGAGGGGGGGGGGGGGGGGGTGAATCAATATTACGGAAATACAAAAATAATTTCGGCAAATAAAACTTCTTCAGAAACATAGAACATGATCAAGCACATGAAAAGAAAAATTAGCCATCACATATAGGCACTTAGATTTTAGGTGGAAAAACTCCTCTCAAGGGAAAAAAAAACCACCAATTTTTTTATTGCTTATTATTATTATCTATTGCTTCAAAATCTCTCATTACATTACATCAACTATCACCCACTAGCAACGAAGCACCCACCCCTTGAATGAAATGAGAAATGTTTGCCACAACCAACTTGGAGCACCCACTCCTATAATAGAAAAATAATATGCACTAAGCTTGAAGCCCCTACTCCAAGTATAAAAAATCATGTTATGATATGATTCAGAAATGAAAGAAATGTTGCACAATCAAAACATGCAACAAATGAACACTCATGCAGCCACAGATCCACACTCCAATTAAGAGAACATAATTCTATCCACACACTCTCCAGATTGATTTTCAATTTCTACATACAACTCTCAAACACAGTTGAAGATTAATCTTTGAACCACACTGCAATTTTGAACTCACTGCAAAACTCATTAGTCGTGCACTTGCAACTCGAGCACACTCTCTCACTCACACTGCTTGAGAACTAGAAAATGAACAACTTTCCTTCTCATATTTGTAGAATCTGGAGATGGTGAAGTCAATTAATTTTTCAAATGATGGAGCACACACAAAACCTTGTCACACACTTCAGAAATGGTTAATATTGGAATACTGACCATATCAAACCACTCCTTCCACTATCCCTGTGATGATTTTAACTTTAACCACCTTCTAGAAGCCCCACGACTTATTTTGACCTTTTTCTAGGAAATTTCGACAATAAGCTCCACCAATAACAATTTAATTTCAAGAAAGCGTGAGGAATCCAAAGAGTTTTTCATATTTTTCCTCGGTCACACACACAACACTGAACAAACTTGACTCTGGTTTCTCACACAATAACTGCAAGCCAACAACTATAGAGATCCATTTGCCACCACAAATCTTCATCCATGCGATTAGGAATGTTATTTCTTAATCGCTCTCTCTGGAAACTGTAAGGATTCAAATGGAAATCTCAAGTCAATCCCATAAGCTTCTCTTATAAAGACTATAGAGTTTCAGTCGCTCTCATGACCTTCCTTCCATGCGACTGAGGTTGAAACTGGCCTGAAACATAAGCATTTTCCTTTAGACTTGCACCAGAGCTTCAGGGGAGTGAAGTGATCTATAAACCATCCCTCCAGACTCATCTCAACATCAGGAACCCAACTGTATGAATTCATCAAGACATCACACAACATCATCAACTAGACTTCTAGTACAAATTAGATCAGCTTAAGATGAGGCCTTGTTACCTCATGACACCTCTCCTACAGACCATCTGGGAATTATTACAACATGTTACATCAACATGAAAACCTTTAACATGTATACAAAAAACTCAAGAATTGACATTTAGACACATGAATATATGACTTCAACAGGTGACATCAGTGGCAACACAAATATGTCAACAAACTTCCCCTTTTTTAATGATGTCAACCTGTAGCTTTTGAAAATAAATATTACATTTACATAAAACATATGAAGTTAACTACATACAAAAATAACTCTCTCTCCCCCTTTGACATCAATGGAAAAGGGTTTTAGCTTGGCAAGAAAAATTACATAACACCAATGTGATACATGGCCAAAAATGAAGAACTCCCCTTGAAGAGGTGCAACAAATATTCCCCCTGAGTTCTTGAACATTATCCCCCTAAAAATATATGAGACCACAAAATCTTGAAGAAGAAATATACATGAAGAAGCAACCCATATTAAAATGAAGCAAGAAGAATCAAGAAAACAGTTCGTAATGCCTTGAAAAACATTCAAACAACCAATCACCACCCATTCTCCAAATTTTTCAATTGAAAGTGCTCTTGGTGGAAGCCATTTGACAACAAACAACTCCTTGAAAAACTCCTCAATTCCTTTGAGAAGGAACAATACCCATATTCTCTCTAAGATATTCAAATTTCTCTCTTGGAAGTGGCTTAGTGAAATTATTTGCAATTTATTCATTTGAAGCAATATATTCCAACATCACAAGTTTTTTGACCACATTTTCTCTTAGAAAAGGATATTTGATTGTTATGTGCTTGGCCTTGGAATGAAGAACCAGATTCTTGGAGATGTTTATTGCACTTGTGTTGTTTACCATGATAGGAAGAGGCTCTTTATATTCAACATGCATGTCTTGAATAGTCTGCTTCATCCATAATATATGTGTACAACAAGTGGTTCCTGCTATATATTCAACTTCATTTGTGGACAAAGAGGTAGATCTTTGTTTCTTGCTTGCCCAAGAAATATAAAAAACACCTAAAACATGAGCTGGTCCTGAAATACTTTTCCTATCATTAATACTACCATCCCAATAAACATCAATAAAAGTAATCAAATTGAAATGTTTACCTTTGTGATACCATAATCCATAGTCAAGAGTGCCTTGAAGGTACTTGAAGATCCTCTTTATAGCATTAAGACGAGTCTCCTTGGGATTAGCTTGAAATCTAGAGACCAATCGTACAAATTGCATGATACCAAGCCTAGAAGCTATTAGATACAATAATTTTCCAATCATGGAACGATACATAGACTGATTTACATCTGGTGATTCATCATATTTACTCAACTTACAACCGGTAACCATAGGAGTGCATACTGGTTTGCAATATTCCATGCCAAAATGTTTTAATTTCTCTCTAAGATACTTTGATTGAGAAATGAAAATGTCTTTTTCTTCTTGAATAGCTTGCAAACCAAGAAATAAAGTAAGCTCACCCAACATTGACATCTAAAATTGTTTTTTCATTTGTTGCGCAAAAATTTGGCCCATCTTCTCCAAATCGCTCCCAAAAATAATATCATCTACATACACAACAATAATTAGAAAGTGATCATCTTCAAATTTGATATGTATCCTTGTTGTTGTAGATGTTTGTTTATCTTTTCATACCATGCTCTTAAAGCTTGTTTCAAGCCATAAAGATCCTTCTCCAACCTGCACACTAGATTCTCATCATCACCCAATAAGAAATCTTCAGGCTGCTCTATATAAACTTCCTCTTCTAGATCACCATTCAAGAAATATGATTTTACATCCATTTGATAAATTTTAATTTTCTTGTAGCATGCAAATTCCAAAAACATTCGTATAACATCTAATCTAGATGTAGGTGCAAAAGTTTCATCAAAATCAACACCTTTTACTTGAGTATACCCTTTTCACACAAGTCTTTCTTTGTTCCTTACCACTTTGCCTTCTTCATCTAGGTTTTTCTTGAACAACCACTTGGTTCCAATGATGTTTTTTGTCCTTTGGCCTTGGCACAAGCTCCCACGTATTATTCTTGTCAATATGATATAATTCTTCATTCATTGCTTTGAACCAATTTTGATCTTCTTTGGGCTCATTGAAGCTTTTGGGCTCTATTTGAGACAATAGTGCAAAATGTGCTTGATTGAAGCTAGCCAATAATTTCCTCCTTTTTTTCACTCCAATCTCTTTCTTTCCAAGAATTTAACTTTCCGGGTGATTATTTTGAATGTGACTTGGTGGAGCCTTCTTTGTAGTTGAGGTATTTTTCTCTTCTTCCTCTTCTTCAGAAAATTCTTGGTCCTCATATTTTATGAAATCATGATCGACTGAAACATCTTTGAAATAATTAGAAATAGGAAAATCTTCATCAACAATAATATCAATACCTTTGATTACCTTATTGGTTCTCTTGTAGCAATTGTATCACTTTATCTTGAAGGAATAGCCAAGGAATATGCCTTCACCAGCTCTTGGTTTGAACCTGCCAAGTTTGTCTTTAGTCCTCTTGATGTAGCACTTGCTCCCAAATATTTTGAAGTGGTCAACTATTGTTGGTCTTCTTTCCCACAACTCATATGGATTTTTGTCACTGTTAGGCCTTAGAAGAACTCTATTGGTCATATATAATTCGGTTTGAGTTGCTTCTCCCCAAAAGGTAGTTGATACGCCAACTTCATCTAACATTGCTCGTGCCATATTTTGTACCAACCTGTTTTTCCTCTTCACTACTCCATTTTGTTATGGAGTTTTAGATATGGAGTATTTCCTCTTGAACCCATGCTCTTCACAAAATTCATCAAATTATTTGGACATGAAATCACCTCCTCTATCATATCTACGACACTTTATCTTAAAATCAACTTCATTTTCAACAAGTGCCTTCGAATATTTAAATTTGTTGAAAGCTTCAGATTTTTCTTTCATAAGCGTAATCCAAGTGGCTCTAGTGAATTCATTAACAAATAATATAAAATTATTCTTACCTCTTGGAATTTGTTTCCTTGTAGGACCACATACATATGTGTGTACTAGCTCCAATGGTTTTCTTTTAGTGAACTCCTTGGATTTAAATGCACTCTTGTTTGTTTCCCAAAATGGCATGACTTGCATATTGTGCTTTCTGGTTTGGCCAATCTTGGTAAACCTCTAATTGATCCACTCTTTCTATTTTTGATTAAATTATGAAAATTAACATGTCCCAATATTCTATTCCATAGCCAAGATTATTCTATTTTTATCATGCAATAGTTGTGTCTAGTGTCATAAAAAACATACATGTTGTCACTTCTAACAACCTTTGCCACCAACTTTCCTAAATTGTCATTTTTGATCTTGCACTCTTTAGATCTGAAAATAACCTCATGCCCATTATCACACATATGACTCACACTGAGGAGATTGTGCTTCAATCCATCAACATAAATCAAATTTTGAGCTTTGGTTTTCTTGTCCAATCCAATTGTTCCTTTGCTTCTGATGGGAACTGCTGCGTCATTTCCAAAACTGGCATTTTCCTTTTCATACTCTTTTAGTTGCAAGAATCTTCTCTTATCACCGTTCATGTGCTTGGAGCAACCACTATCAATAAACCATTTCTCATGCTCATCATGAGGTATCAAAGCAAGCTCACAATTATCGGCCTTTTTCTTCCATATTTTCCCAACTTTATGCTAATTAGATTTCTCTTGAGAGTGTTGCATGAAGGAATTTGGAAGGCTAGATCTGCATTCACTAGCTTTTTGACCAAATTTATTGCATATAAAACACTGTAGGAATTTATAGGGTAAGTTCTGTAGATCAAGAACCAAAGGTCACTGCTCCCAAACAGATCACAAATCAGTACACTAGTATAATCACGTGGTTAATACCTTCAAAGAGGGAAACAGTCCACACCCTGAGCCAACGCGGCCACTTCAGGGAATTTATTAATATAAAAGAAAAGTTACATATGTTTCTCTCATAAACAGTTTCTGGACAAATGACCCTCCATGCTCTTTAAATAGAGATCATGGACCAATCGGGTGTTAAGCCACGGATCAAGTGCCGTTAATACCGAGGTGAGAGATAACTGTCAGATCACTACAAATCGTGATCGTCGGATTATAAGTTACAAATGTACATGGTAAAGAAACACACTTTACCTAACTCTACACTAGACTAAGTTATTCTTAATTATTTCCTATGTGTCGGAATATCCTAACAGCCCCCTTAAGAAAAACTTGGGATAGGATTGAAGGATTTACAAAGGTGACACAAAAGGAGCCTATTTCCTATGTGTCGAAATATCCTAACATCCCCCCTTAAGAACAAATTGGGATAGGATTGAAGGATTTACAAAAGTGACACAATAGGAGAAGGAAGGAGGCATTAGAGCCTATCCCCCCTTAATGAAAAATTTCCTGAACTCCAAGCATGGATCGAAGTTTGGTAAAATTCACTTTTGTGAGAGCCTTCGTAAAGATATCAGCTACTTGATCATTGGTCGGACAATACTGCACTTCATGAACACGATCATGAATGAGCTTTCTGATGAAGTGTATGTGGAGTTCAATGTGTTTCATACGCTGATGCTAAACTAGATCTTTACATAGCTAAATGGCACTCTGATTATCACACCAAAGTGTAGTTGGATGTTGCTAATGAAGACCAAATTCAGACAGGATCTGACGAAGCCACATGGCTTCCTTGCTGGCTTCAACTGCACTACGATACTTTGCTTATGCTGAAGAAAGGGAGATGGCACTTTATTTCTTGCAAGACCAAGTAATAGGTCCTTAACCAAGAGTGAACACATATCCTGCAGTGGACTTTTGATCATCAGGGTCACCAGCCCAATCAGAATCAGTGAAACCAATCAACAAGGGAGATGCTCCTACACTGTAATGAATCCCAAACTGAACTGTACCTTGAATATATCGAAGTATTCTTTTAGCTGCTTTCTAGTGACTTTCATGAGGTTGGTGCATAAACTGAGCGATAAGACCAACGGCAAAGGAAAAGTCAGGACGGGTATGGGTTAGATACAAGATTTTACCAACAAGTTGATGGTATAAGGTAGCATAAACTTCAGGGGTAGTACAGTGGACTGAAAGCTTGAATCCAGACTGAAAGGGAGAAGGGGAAGGCTTACAGTCTTCCATGTGAAAGTGGTGTAAAATATTACAGGCATACTTGGACTAAGAGAGGGTAATGCCTTCCTTGGATTACAAAACTTGAAGACCAAGGAAATAATGAAAGTGTCCTAAGTTTGTCATTTCAAACTTCTTTTTGAGGCTAGACTTCACATGGTTTATATGGTTTGGATCACTACCAGTAAGGATAAGATCATCAACATAAAGAACAAGGATGGTGAAGGAATTGCCCACCTTCTTGGTGTAGACAGTGTTGTTAGAATGACACCTAGAAAATCCATTATCTAAGAGAAATCTATCCATTTTGGCATACCAAGCCCAAGGAGCTTGTTTGAGACCATAGAGAGACTTCCTCAGGCAACAAACAAGGCTGGAGTCTTTTTGGATAAAGCCAGGGGGTTGTTCCATGTAGATTTCTTCATGCAAATATCCATGTAAGAAGGCGGATTTAACATCCATCTGATGGACTTCCCATTTAAAGGAGGCAGCAAGGGAAAGAATAAGGCGGATAGAATTCATTTTGGAAACAGGGGAGAAGGTTTCAGTATAGTCAATGCCTTCAACTTGTGAAAAACCTTTAGCGACAAGAAGAGCTTTATGTCTATCCACTTTTCCATCTGGTCCAAACTTGGTTTTGTAAACCCATCTGCATCTGAAAAGTTTTCTTCCTTTTGGAAGAGGAACAAGATCCCAAGTATCGTTTGCCAATAAGGAACGATACTCTTCATTCATAGCTTCATCCCAATCTAGATGA
This sequence comes from Pinus albicaulis, assembly GCA_034641835.2. Classification (NCBI taxonomy): domain Eukaryota; kingdom Viridiplantae; phylum Streptophyta; class Pinopsida; order Pinales; family Pinaceae; genus Pinus; species Pinus albicaulis. The sequence goes on along the minus strand of CM076575.1, from coordinate 1,111,681,363 downwards.
CCGGAGGCTTCTTCAAAGGTTTCTGGATCAATTTTTTCTGGAACTTGAGCCAATAAGGAAGAGGCTCTTTCGAACTGAGAACATGTATGTCGTCGACCGGCAGGGTCGCCTGCAAGAGAACCTGCTGCATCTTGAGTAGAGCGAACCCATCTTGGAAGCGGTGGAGTATAAGGAACAATTTCATGAGCTGGAGGAGGATTATCATCCTTGCTTTCATCATTTGAAATAGAAGGAATGCTATAAAAAATAGAAGAGAGAGAGAGATAGGTGGCACATATGCTGAATCAGGCTCGCAGGCCAAAGGTGGCACACCCGCCGAACTAGGCTCGCAGGCCGATATATTTTCATCAAACTTTACATCTCTTCTAATGATTATATTTTTGGATTTTGGTTGAAGAAGTCTATATCCTTTGACATCTTTAGAATATCCAACAAAAATGCATTTTTCACTCTTAGGTTCTAAGGCTTTATGTTTCGCATCTGGAATATGGGCCCAAGCATCACTTCCAAAAACACGAAAGTGACTTACATCTGGTTTGATTGAGCTCCAAGCTTCTTCTGGAGTTATATTCTTTAAAACCTTAGTAAGAGTGCGATTTACTATGTAATTTGCACAGTTAATGGCTTCTGCCCAAAAATTGAGACCAAGTCCTTTAGATTGAAGCATACAATTAGCCATTTCTTTTAAGGTGCGATTCTTCCTTTCAACTACACCATTTTGTTGTGGGGTATATGAAACAGTATGTTGCAATTGAATGCCATGCTCAGTGCAGAAGTTGATAAATTTGTTGTTAACATATTCTCCACCATTGTCTGATCTTAACTTAATAATTTTATGTCAAGATTGTTTCTCAACAAAGGCCTTAAAGGCCAAGAACATGTTAAAAACTTCACTCTTGAGTTTTAAGAAATATACCCAAGTGCGTCTGGAAAAATCATCAATGAAAGTTAAGAAGTACTTGCAACCAGAGAAAGAAACAATAGGAAGTGGACCACATAAACCACTTTGCACAAGTTGCAAAGGGGTTGAAGCGTGCCAAGAGGCACATTTGTCAAAACTATCTCGATGATGTTTTCTGAGTACACATACGGAGCAAACACCATCTCGAAAAGATACCATAGGAAGGCCCGTCACCATATTTTACTTACATAGAGTTTGAAGAGAGCGATAGTTTAAGTGACCAAATCGCTCATGCCAAAGTTTGCTCACATCATCATTATGAGCAACAAAAATAGAGGGAAGAGATGATGACCCAAAGTTGTCAACTTATACAACCTTGTGGAATCATCAACAATGCTAGTAGCTAAAATATGTTTAGGATCTTTGAGGTCCTTGATTACAACATCATGAGGTGAGAATTCTACTATTTTCCCTTCACCTAAATGAGTTATCTGATAAACAGATAGAAGGTTGCATGACAAGGTAGGAACACATAGTACATCATTAAACTGACCATTATCTAGATGAATGGTTCAAGATCCTACAACACTAAGAGATCTATCATCACCAACATAAATATGTTTGGTGTTACAATCATTTAAAGAAGAAAACATGGATTTATTTTTAGCCATGTGGTAAGAAGCTCCAGAATCAATGAGCCACTCATGAGAAGGAGAAGAAGAAGATACATTTAATGCATGACTAGATCTTGATGCTTGACAACCACAAGCAGAAAGTGCCATGCCTGAAGATGAAGGTGAAGAGTGCTCCAAATTGATGTTGTGCTTCTTCATTATTATTATTATTATTATTACTCTTCGGGGTGTGTGCCTTTTCCTACACAAAAAACACAAAAAACGAGCAAAAAACGAAATGCAAAGCCTTACGGCAGAATGTTAGATTCTCGGTTAGCCTTACGGAAACTATCACTTTTTTCACTATTTCTGATTTCCCGAGATTGCACAAAGACGCGGGGAAAGAGCATACGTAGCAAAAAAAATCCCTTTTTCCTGTTTTTGATTTTCCGAGATCGCACGGAGTGCATAGCAAAGAGCATACACAGAGAAGAGGGTATAGATCCGGAAAATAAATAAAACCTTAATACAGAAAAAAAAAACTGAAATAAGTAGAACTATTAACAAATATAACTGCAAAATAGATGCTTTATACCTCCAGTTCTAAACTGACATAACTTGGGCAGTCAGAAACCTTTTCGCATGAAATGAAAGGCGTTCCTCACTCTAACATATGCTCCGGACACAACCGAGCAGTTATCCAAGCCAAAAAAATGTTCAGAAATAGTAGATCTACAAAACGGCATTCGCATGCAGTTAAACCAGCTTCGGATTTTGATCAACAACGGACGCGGTCCTCAAAATAGCTCTGATACCATGTAGGAATTTACAGGGTAAGTTCCGTAGATCAAGAACCAAAGGTCACCGCTCACAAACAGATCACAAATTAGTACACCAGTATAATCATGTGGTTAAAACCCTCAAAGAGGGAAACAGTCCACGCCCTGAGCCAATGCGACCACTTCAGGGAATTTATTAATATAAAAGAAAAGTTACATATGTTTCTCTCATAAACGGTTTCCGGACAAATGACCCTCCATGCTCTTTAAATAGAGATCATGGACCAATCGGGTGTTAAGCCATGGATCAAGTGTCGTTAATACCGAGGTGAGAGATAACCGTCAGATCACTACAAATCGTAACCTTCGGATTATAAGTTACAAATGTACATGGTAAAGAAACACACTTTACCTAACTCTACACTAGACTAAGTTATTCTTAACTATTTCCTATGTGTCGGAATATTCTAACAAACACTTGATCCCATTCATTAGTGGAGAAAAATAATTATTTCCATTTGGATGAAAAGTATTTGAACCTTGATAAAATCTTGATCTATCAAAATTTCTTCTAGGAAACATATTCAAACTACAATTTATGGCTTTGTATCAAAAATTATTACATGCAAAACAATAACCATAAAACAGTGTAGGATACCTGACTTTTTGTTGCCATGATGGGGGAGTGAAATTTGAGGATCTTGCTTGTCTTACTTCTTGTTTTTTTTATTTGATTTCAGCCTCATTATTTTGCTAATTATTGCTAGTTGCAACAAAATTATTTGATTTTATTTTCCTTTCAAAGCATTTGCATAAATGGTACTTGGCTAATCTTTGACATTTTTTAGAGGATGCTTAAATCCAAAACTTGTTTTTTCCTCCAGTGACCTTTGCATGTTGAGAATATTTTGTGATCTTTCAGATCTCTAGACAAATTTTTGATTTAGGCATGCTTTATATTTTTGTTTTGATAGATTGGCCCTTAATGTAACAATTTCTTCCTCAAGTTTGTGGAAATTCTCTTTTGATTCTTCTAGCTGATTGGTGAGCACATTCTCCTTCATTTTTGCTTCTTCCAATTCTCTCTTTAAGCAAATGATGTCTTCTTCATGATTGCATGCAATGATAGCTCCTCCAATATTCTACTTCAAATATTCATTTTCTTTCGGTCTTCAAGGAATTATCAACCAAAGAAGATTTATTCTCCTTTAATTTGCACATTTCCCCTTTCAGCAACTAATTTTTGTTTCTAGCTTTGTTCAGCTCATCAGGTGCAGTAATGAGCTCACCTTAATAATCATTCTCTCCATCCTCTATATTTGATTTATTTCTGGACTCAAAATCCATAAGAACACATTCATTGTGATCTTCTTCTTCTGACGAATATTTCTCACTACTTTCATCTAAAATATCACTTTCTTCTTTGGAGTAGTAGCTCCTTCTATTTTGAGCTTTAACTTTTCAAAATTTCTTAGATTTATCCTTGCTCTTCGTATCCTTCTTCTTTCCTCCTTAATTCTTTTGTGTGGAAATTTTGCAACAAAATGTCCAACTTCTCCACATTCAAAAAAATTGAAAGGAAGCATGCCTTTATACTTTCCAGTACCTCTCTTTAATTTATTGGAAAACTGAGCAAATTCTCCTTCAAATTCACTACTAGAGTGCTCTTCGTCTTCCTTGGTTTTATTTGGAAGTTTCTTGAGATTTTTGGCAATAGCCTTGACCTTCTTGAAGGCCTTGAATGCGACTTCACTAGATTCAAAATTCTCTTCTACAATGTGCATCTCATTGTTGATTTTTGGTAGCATCGGATGTGATCTAAGTCTCAAGCTTTGTGGAGAGGCTTAGACACATGTATTCCACATAACCCAGAAATGTTTTTGGGAAATTCCACCTGGAGATAGTTTTATTTGATGAATCAATTATTTTTAATGAGACTTTAACTCGAGACTTAGGAAATTAAAATAATTAATGGGTATTATTCTAAACTTTGGGTGAAACTTCTAGAAAAAAACAGATCAAGTCAAAATGTAATCTTAGCCATTGATTGGAGATCTAATCTCAGTCATTGAAGTCTAAAAAATAATATTATAAAGAGTAATTGAGGGTCATTTGGAAAAGATACACTGAGAGATCAAGAGATCAAATTTTCTGAAGTGAGCAGTGCTTAGAGGAAAACCATATCGAGAGATTCTCATGCAGTTGAGGGGCAAAAGAAGTTTTGGTCGATGGATCTTCTCCATGACCAAGAATACTTAGCAGAGAGGCAGAGAAAGACGTAGAGGAAGTAGTGAAGAACCCATAGAGGATGATGCAACACCCAGAGAGGGTGATGCAGGGCCACAGAGAGGCAACGCAATGTTTCTGAGCTATAGTCCGAGATTTTTCCAGGAGATCGAGATTCTGAGTCGGGAGGGCTGGAATCGGGTTTTCTGAGAGAAAATCGATCTCGCGGAGGAGGTGACACAGTCCTTCAGAGGTCCCCACGCATGCCTATGCAACTACTGTGCAAAGGTAGTGCAGAGGGTGTTGGGGGCTTGTCATTTAAGCTACCAGATCAGCCAGGACTTGCAGAGAGGTAATCTCACTATTTTTTCTCTGCTAGTGATATTCTTTGTAACTGAATTACCTGAAGTGACATTTAGAGATGTATTCAGATATAACTGCTGCTTAATAATAAAACCCTCAGATATTTTGCACCAGTTTTCCTGCATCGGATTTTTTCGAGGACATTTGTCCAAAAATAATGGTGTCCTGTGTGATGTTTTTCTTTTGATCAGTTTCCTATTTTCGCGTCTAAATTAATCAAGTGAAGGTTGTAGCAGTAATTACTTCAATGTTTCATATTTCAGGCTTCTACATTTATATTTTGTTATGGTGTATCTTCCGGATCCATCGCATCAAGTGAATTATTATATCGACGCTTCGAACCATCTAATGAGGTTCATTATCAAGATAGAAATGTGAGAAAGATTGATCTCAGAAATGAGGAATAGATAGGATAGGGTAAAGAATGGAAATAAATGAACCGATAGATCTAAATTATATTGGCATTTTTATTAATATTTATTTCTAATTATTAATGATTCTAATTTATTTCTAAATTTTTATATGGTTAGGTTTTATAAATTGTATTAATGTATTTTGTTAATGTGCTAATTTAAATGCATATATAACTATAATATTATTAAATTATAATGACAATAATTATTATTTTTTAAAATTTATAAAGTCTTGATCAATTAAATAATGATAAGTATTTGTAATTAAATATTTATAAAAAGATAAGTATTTGTTATTTATGATGAAAGAAATTACTAAATGGAGTAAGTTTTAAATTATATTAATCATGTGATAATAATATGAAATCATTATTATGTGAGTTAAATTAGTAAGGGGAGGACTAAAATTTATTTTATAGGTTTTAAGGTATGTTTTCAATAGATTGATGAGGTTGGAAATTTATTCAGTGCATTTAGGTTTAATAAATGAGATATTAATTTGAATAATTATAATGAAATATGAGCCCATTTGCAAAAAAAAATTGGGGTTGAGAGGAGGTTATCCTTGAGGTCAATGTGGGAATCCAATTCTCACTAATGTTCCACCCTTCGTCATGGTTGAGGTTATTGGGATGCTTATTAATTTCTAGGACCTCTCTGAATTCCCTGTGAAAATAATGGTCAATCTTGGCTATGATGCGAGAGTCTTCAATGCATATGTGATGTTTGGTCCTGCTTGAATGCTCAACTAGGGTAGAGGTTTTGAACCGATTGTGTTTTATGTCTACAGAGCGTTCTTGGATTCCAGTTTTGATGGAGCACCTAGTTTCCCTGATGTATGGTTTGCCAGAAGAGCAAGGGATGAGATAAAACCCTTTTTGGAATTTAGGGCCAAGAGGATCTTTAGCAGACATAAGGTTGTTGCAAATCGTGTTCATAGTTTTGAAAGTGGAAAATATGTTATTTTTTCTTAAAATGTTGGCAACCATATCAGTGATACCTTGGATGTAAGGTAAGTTGGACTTACCAATAGAGTTATCATTGTTTATAGTGTTTTTGTATTGTTATTCTTAGGTTTGTTACCATTACAGAAGGCCTGGATGGCTTGATTTTTTTATACCCATTTCTAGAAAACACATCCCTGAGATGTGCTTTTTCAGGTTCCAAACGATCTTTGTCAGAAATTCTTATACCCTGGTTGCTAAGGTGTTTAGGACACCAAGTTTTTGGGCAGGATGATGGTGAGAGGTGGCATGAAGGTATTTCTCAGTATGAATCTTTTTTCTATAGAGATGGTGGGATAGGGATCCATCAGGGTTACAAGAGACGAGAATGTCAAGGAAAGGGAAGCTAGCATTAATTTCAGTTTCCATGGTGAACTTGATCGAGTTAGATAGACCGTTGAGGTGTTGTTTGAAAATCTCTAATGTATCCTTCCCATGGGGCCAAATGACAAAGGTGTCATCCACAAATATTTTCCACCATTTAGGTTTGAGCGGGGCGTATTTAAGAGCTTTGGTTCCAAATTATTCCATGAATAAGTTGGCAATGATGGGGGATAGAGGAGATCCCATAGAGACACCACAAGTTTGTTCATAAATGTCATCCTTAAAACTGAAGAATGTATATCTTAGGCAAGTTTCGATGAGTTTACAAGTGTCCGGATCAGTTAATTTTCTCATGACATCCATGGATTCATTAATGGGAATATTGGTGTATGGAGAAGTAACATCAAAGCTAACTAAAATGTCATTGGGATCTAGTTTAATATTTTTAATTTCGTTGATAAACTGAGTAGAGTCTTTAATAAATGAATTTGTCTTGCCAACAAGAGCTTTAAGTTTTTTGGCTAAGTGTTTAGCAAGATGATAAGAGGGACTGCCAATGGTGTTTACTATGGGTCTGATAGGTATATCGTCTTTTTGGATTTTGGGAGCACCATAGATTCTAGGAGTATAGGGATTTCTTTCAACGAGGTTCTTGATGTCACGTAAATTTCTCATTTTGATTAAGTTATTGATTTCTTTGGCTATTATTTTCAAGTGGTTTTTATTTAATATTTTGTAATAACCACTATTAAGAAGGTGATCCATCATTTTTTCATTATAGTCATTTATATTCAAGATTATTGTGGTTCCCCCTTTATCTGCTTTTAGTACTATGATGTTGGGGTTGGATTTTAAAGATTTTAATGCAAGGAACTCATTTTTACTGATATTGCTCTTAGGTGGTTTGGATTTTCTTAAGATGACAAATAAATCTTGTCTTATTATTTCTTTTATTTTATCAGGGAGGTCCTTTATGTCATATTCTACATGGATGAGGATGTCTTCAAATGGAATGCGCCTAGGAACAATGGAGAAATTTAGACCCTTTTTTAATATATTTAATGTGTGTATATCAAGTTCTAAGCTGGATAGATTTATAATGCTATTATTTACACAATTATTGTCATGATTCGAAGAAATGAGGTGCGATTCGGTATTAGGGCTATTGTCAGAGATGGAACCTAGATTTTTGTGAACAATGTTGGGATGGCATTGAATCGATTTTTTAAGGCTGTCATGTTGGATGGGAGAAAAATTTATGCATGCTCCGAGGCCGACGTTATGTTGGTCTTGCGTGTTGAAAATGCTGGGGTGATGTTGTGGAACGCTGGGGGTAGCGTTTGTGCCTGGTCCGAGGCCATCGTTACGTTGGTCCTGCGTGTTGGAAACGATGGGGTGATGCTATGGAATGCTGGGGGAAGTGTTTGAGCATGGTCTGAGGTCGATGTTTCGTTGGTCCTGCGTGCTAACAGAACTAGGGTGATGTTGTGGACCGCTAGGGGCAGTGAATGTACATGGTTCAAGGTTGGCGTTATTTTGGTCCAAGTTTTATGTCGGATTTTGGAGAGGTTCACTGAAGCTGCAAAATAGATCAACTTGTTGGTTGAAAGTGTGAAGAATACCTTGCGTGTAGAGAGGGATATATGTGTTGAGCATGCTGACTATGCTACGATGGTCATTGAAAACGTTTGGAAGGTGCTCTGGAGGGTCAACGTTTGTTCAAAGATCGAAGAAACTGTTTGAAATTGGATTCTTTGATTCTGGAGTGGTAGGAACTGCCCACCAATTCATGTCATATGATTCGTCACGAATTGGGTACAGAGATGGGTTTGCAGATGAAACGTTGGATGAGAGAGTGGCGCACAGTGAATTATGCATAGATTGGAGTTAATGATGGATCTTAATGAATCAATTTGTGAAGGTTTCAGATGGGAATTTGGTCAATGGGAGATGGTAGGAGTTGTAAGGGCACATGAACCAGGAGAGTTCTTAAGCATTAGTTTAGTGAATTTCCAGGATTGATTTTTACTGGTTGATAACTCAATCTTAAGGGATTTAAGAGCCGAGGCTACATCGATTTTTAACCAGGGGGTTGGATTGATATTATTTTCTAAAATCATTTGTAGCTTAAATTTTTTAACAGAAAGAATACTTAAATCATGTCTAGTTTGTTTTATTTTGCTACGAAGAAGGGTAGAGCTGGGTTTGAAGAAGATGTGATCATTATTATGATTTCTAAGGGAATGCTTGATTATGGCGAACATGGGATAATGGAGGCATCCCTGCAGCGTTTAAGGAAAGTGAGATCATACTTTCCTCTGGAAATTAGAGATTTGTATCACTCAAATGTACACATATTTTTTTGTGTTCCTTCCGTATAGGTATGTAAGTTCCTATTTCAGACTTTTGCGAGTTATATTTTGTTGTGGTGTATCTTTTGGATCCATCACATCAAGTGAATTATTATATCGACGTTTCGAACCATCTACCGAGGTTCATTATCAAGATAAAAATGTGAGAAAGATTGATATCTTAAATGAGGAATAAATAGGGGAGGGTAAGGAATGGAAATAAATGAATAGACAAGTCTAAATTATATTGGCATTTTTATTAATATTTATTTCTTATTATTAATGATTCCAATTTCCTTCTAAATTTTTATATAGTTAGTTTTTATAAGTTATATTAATGTATTATGTTAATGTGCTAATTTAAATGTATATATAACTATAATATTATTAAATTATAATGACAATAATTACAATATTTTAAATTTATAAAGGGTTAAATAATGATAAGTATTTGTAATTAAATATTTATAAAAATATAAATATTTGTTATTTATGATGAAAGATATTATTAAATGGATTTAAATTATATTAATCATGTGATAATAATATGAAATCATTATTATCTGAGTTAAAATAGTAAAGGAAGGAATAAAATTTATTTTATAAGTTTTGAGGTATGTTATCAATAGATTGATGAGGTTTGAAATTTATTAAATGCATTTAGGTTTAATAAATGAGGCATTATCATGAATAATTATAATGAAATATAAGCCCATTTACAAAAAATGTTTAGGGTTGAGAGGAGGTTATCCTTGAGGTCAATGCGGGAATCCAATTCTCACTAATGTTCCACCCTTCGTTGCGGTTGAGGTTATTGGGATGCTTATTAATTTCTAGGGCCTCTCTAAATTTCCTATGAAAGTAATGGTCAATCTTGGATATGATGCGAGAGTCTTCAATGCATACGTGATGTTTGGTCCTACTTGAATGCTCGGTTATGGCAGAGGTTTTGGACCGATTATGTTTTATGTATGCAGAGTGTTCTTGGATTCTAGTTTTGATGGAGCACCCAGTTTCCCCGTTGTGTTGTTTTCCACAAGAGAAAGGGATGATATAAACCCCTTTTTGGAATTTAAGGTCAAGGGGATCTTTAGTATACCTAAGGGAGCGCCCAGTTTCCCCAATGTATTGTTTGCCACAAGAGAAAGGGATGAGATAAACCACATTTTGGAATTTAAGGTCTAGGGGATCTTTAGCATACCTAAGGTTGCTGTGAATTGTGTTCATAGGTTTGAAAGTGGAAAATATGTTATTTTTTCTTAAAATGTTGGCAATCCTATCAGTGATACCTTGCATGTAAGATAAGTTGACCTTACCAACGAAGTTATCATTTTTTATAATGTTCTTGTTATTGTTATTCTTAGGTTTGTTGGAATTACAGAAGGCCCTAATGGCTTGATGTTTGTTATACCCATTTCTAGAAAACACATCCATGCGATGTGATTTTTCAGATTCCATGAGGTCTAGAACTTGGAATTTTCACATGGTATCAGAGGTTGTGGAGCGTTGCAGGTGAAATAGGAGGAGCATATCCAACATTGAGCAGGAGGCTGAAGAGCTTCACAAAGCATCAATTCGAATCCCTGGAGTGATTGCGCAGTCTAGTGCAAAAGGGCTGAAGTTTCGTGGAAAGTCTCTCTCTGAGTGAGTCGACAGAGAGGTAAGGCTTCCAAATCAATATTTTTTCAAGCTAGAGGGAGCAACACAAAGCTGGCGGGACATAATTTTTTTGCAGGAAATTTTTTCTTGGCATAAGGTCGTCAGAAGCCAAAAAAGAAGCACAATGAGGTAATTTTCTTCCTCAAATATTTCCTAGCCGAGGAATTCCATTTTTTGTGATCTGAGCAATAGAACTGGGTGGCAGATCTACAAGATCCAATAAGGAGTGTGTAAGCCAATCCAGTGTTTCACAGAGGAGGAAGAAGAGGGAGCATATTCGACATTCTTGACGGCCATGGCAGCTCACGGGTTTAGAGATCAAGACCGGTTGGAGGGAGCCTCCATGTAATTTGGAAGGCGAGAATTACATGCCTTCTAGACGAATATGATCTCAAGATTTTCGTGACGAGTATGGTAGTTGTCCTTGTAGATCCGGATTCGCTGAAGAAGTACACAAATGATATTGCGAAGGCTAAGAGGTTGCTCCTTGATGGAGTCAAAGATCATACTGTGTCCCACATAGCCAGTAAGGACACATCTAGGAAAATGTTGGAAGCCTTGGCACTGTTGTATGAAGGCTCTTCCGAACAACGAAAGATGTACTTAGAGCATAAACTGAGGATGATACAGATGCAAAAATGGGAGCGTACTGATCTATTCCTGTCGAAACTTAAGGAAATCCATGATCAGCTAGTATCCGTGGGGTCCACACCTCAGCCTACCATGATGGTAAGGCTGTCCCTCAATGCATTCATAGAAGAATGGAAGGTTTTTTTCCAAAGAAACCTGGGTAGAGAAACCTTTCCGAGCTGGGAAGAGATGTGGGTTGCTCTTCAACAAGAAGAGCTAAGGAGGGCCTAGTCAAGTGCAAACTTGATGGAAGCAGTAGCAGTGGGTCGAAGATGAATAAGGAGGAGGAAAACACAGCCCTTGCATCCAAGGGGTAGCAAGAGAAATGAAGGCGAAAGAAGGACTTCTTGAAGATAAAGTGCTTCAGGTGTGGTGAACTTGGTCACTACGCTACCCAGTGTCCTTTGAAGAAAAAGGAAAAAGACGAGAAGCATGATCCAAAGGCTACACATGCAAATATTGAGGAGGATGAGTATGCCATAACTGCCCGCGCATCTCCAGGAGGGATATGGGGCAGTATTGAACTATAAGTTCACAAGAACTTCAGTTGGGGAGGATCCTTGAGGAGTCCACCTCTTGGATCATGACCTTGCTATGGGAGCCCAAGATCAGTAGTAGCTGGCTGGAGGAATTTTAGTCGGTGCGGAGGAGTGTTGGAGCGAGAGATACAGTGGTTAGCTGTAGAAATTATAAAAACATATGTATATTAATGGATTCAATCCGATCAAGCAATGTACTAAAGCTAGATACTGAATCCTTCTACAAATCAATTGATGAAATTAAACATGATCACACAATCACACCAAGTAAAAGAAAGAAAAAAATCAATCCACAACACAAATATTTTTCCTTGGGAAAGATTTCTACTCAAAACCCCTCTATCTCTATCATATATTCACCATGGAATCATGAAACAAATACAATGCACTCTTCTCACAAGAGTCTCCTACACTCTCACAACTATCTCACACTGTCCTGGACAAAATCGACCAACACTTAGCTAATTCTCAGCCTCTAAACAGGTTGCCTTCCTTGCGCAATTCTTGATGAATGCAATCCCTATTCTTTAGGAATTATTTCCTTCCAAAACTGCGCAAGGATCATGAGAAATCCAATGGAACTCTGGTTGCATGCAGGCAACCTACTAGTCACACAACTGATAGTTAACATCCCTTTAACCTCTGTCTCAACTCGGTCTTCATCAGAACTGACATGCATGCAAATATTAATAGTAAATCATCAGTCACTTGACAGATCACTGCATGTGAATTAAATCCGATTTAATTCACTTTATCTTTCACTAGTGCAACAATCAGTTACAACTAGTTAAACTAAATTTAACTCACTTAATTGAGTTAACTAATTTATCATGCATTAAACTAACGCACTAACTACATCTTGAACTCTAAAACACATAGAATCACTCTGCATGCCTCACCAATCACCCTCAACTCGAAATTCATGAGCTAACTGAGTCTATCAAACTCAGTTAACTATTACAAGTGTTTATGAGATAATATTACAATTTATTGTCCAATTCAATTAAGGGATAATTGTCAATTTTTGAGGATGTTCTATGCTTGATGCAATTTTACTTTTATAACAACAATCACATAAATAGTTAAGTAAAATGCTGATAGAACATACCAGTGGATCTATAGAAGACAAACCAGAAACAGGAGAATGTGTTGGTGCGTTACGGCAGTCAGCAGGATGCTTCAACTAGCAAAGTCTTATTGGTCGGGCAACCCAGAATGTGTCACAACAGTCCTCAAATCAATCATCCAGTCAACTCAAAGTCAACCCCAGAAAAGTCAACGTAGTCCAGAAAAATTCAACATAGGGCAGCAATAATAAAATCAACGCAGCTCCAACTTCAATCAACCTTTTGATCTCGATTTTTGTGCCAATGAGTACAACCTTCAAAAATCGAACTCTCCACAAAATTTCAGCTCAAACAGACCATGCGTTGACTAAATTCAACGCTGGTCAAACTTGCCCAGAAACCCTAACTGCAGAAATTTCGTCCTTTTTCCAGCTGCATCTACTTTGACCTTTTCCCACGTGAGAACTGCTTCTTAGATGCTCGTATCCAATGAGAAGTGTGTGGATGATATGAGTGAAAAGCTCTCCAACGTTGACTGTATTTATATCCATCATTGAGGTGTGTGACACATCTGTTGGGCGTGTAAAACCTTAAGGCCGACCTGCACTTAAATTTATTATAAATAATAAATTCAAAATAAATGTTCTGCTCATCAGATTAAAATCAATTTTATATCGATTTTACACCTCTTCGAAAGAGGAATCCAATACAAATATTGGAATCTTCATCTGAGCATCACAAGATGGAGTTTGGACCTAGTTGTCCAAATTTAACACTCCCTCTCAACTAGGGAGAACTCCATCCACCAGTGCAATCAAACATTGTGCATCATCCCACCGTAATTTGCTTTGCTGGACTCTTTATTTCAGAACAGAAGTGGGTCAGTCACAAAGACATCATCCCTCAACTAACAAATTCAGCCCAGAGGTCCGAAACCTCAATCAAACTCACAAAGAGTCTCCAACCAACCTGAAGTTGGTTCATCTGACCCGAAGTCAGGCAGAGGTTCGAGACCTCACTAGACTTGATCCCAGATGAAGTGGTTGGACCGTGCCATCCTAGATAGAGAGTACGGCAATCTCTAATGCGTCCATCAGTCTTTGCTACTGGTCTCTAGCTTTTCCCATCTCATTGGCCAAATGAGAGGTACTTCCCATGAGCCCTAAACTCAATGGGTAGGATGCATACGGGGCACAGATAATGAGAGGTGAGCCAACTCAATAATCTCAACGGTGGGGTCCAAGCACACCAACAAGGTTTGGCAAGCCTAGTCTTGTGGTTGCTCATAGCTCCGAGAAGTTGTCCCCAAAGCCCCCCAGAGCTCCTCGAGCTCATCGTCCAACAAGACCCACATCATAGGGTCGTTCCACGATACCAAGTCTCTCACGGAAGGTTAGGAACTTGACCTTCCCCAGGGGCTTAGTGAGAATATCTGCGACCTTCTCATCAGTTCATATATGATCGAGCCTTATGGTGCCTTGCTGTACCATATCCCGGATGAAATGGTACCTGATATCAATATGCTTGGATCGGTCGTGGAACACAGGATTCTCGGTCAAGCGAATCCCACTCTAGTTATCACAGAGTATCACGGTGGTATCTAGCACATGTCTAAACAAATCACTAAAGAGCTTTCGCAACCAAACTTCTTCACAACAGGCCATACTTGCTGTAGTGTATTCAGCCTCTGCGGTGCTCAAAGCCACCGACTTATGCTTCCTACTCATCCATGAAATCGAAGCAGAAACAAGATTGAAGCAGCATCCCGATGTGCTCTTACGATCCACCAAACTTCCAGCCCAGTCGGCATCAGTATATCCATGGAGTGTCACGCTCCCGACAGTGTATCTCAGCCCATGGTTTATCGTGCCCCGAAGGTATCTCAGAAGATTCCTTGCACCAACCCAGTGAAAGTGATGAGGCTCAACCATCTGTTGACTCAAAGTGTTCACTGCAAAACATATATCTGGACGGGTGTTCACTAAGAACATCAGAGCCCCTACGAGTTGACGATACTCAGTAGGATTTGCCAATACGGGCCCAGCAGCGCTATCACTCAACTTCTTGAAATTGAGTTCCATTGGTGTTGACACGGACTTGCAATCCACCATACCAAATCTTTCCAGAAGTTTCACAATATATTTTCCTTGAGAAAGGAAAATCTCTCCAGGTCTCTACTAGACCTACAGGCCTAGGAGGCAATGCATCAGTCCTAGGTCCTTCATCTCAAACTCAGCAGCAAGCTCTCTCTTGCATTGATGAATGAGAGGGTCAGCACCTGTCAGGAAGAGGTCATCCGCATATAGCACCAGAATGAGAGGCTTCCCCTGGACAACCTTGAAGTAAAGGTTCGGATCAGCATTACTTCGAGTAAAGCCCGACTTCATCAAGTAGCTATCTATCCTCTCGTATCAAGCTCTAAGTGCTTGCTTCAACCCATAGAGGGTTTTCTTCAACCTGCAGACATGAGTGTCCCGATCCTGAACTTCAAACCCCAGAGGTTGTTCTACATATACCTCTTCTTTTATTGCACCATGCAGAAAAGCGGTCTTGACATCCATCTGATGAAGACTCCATCCTTGCGTAGCAGCAAGGGCTATGATTGATCAAATGGTGGTATATCGTGCCACAGGTGAAAATATGTCATCATAATCTATTCCTTCCTTTTGAGAGAAGCCACGGGCAACAAATCTTGCCTTGAACTTTTCAACACTTCCATCAGATCCATGCTTGATCTGGTAGAGCCATTTCACGATGACAACTGATTTTTCCTTCGGTCTTGGAACCACATCCCAGACATCATTCTTCATTATGGACTCATATTCTTCGTGCATAGCATCCTTCTAGACTTTATGCTTTACGGATTTCTCAAAAGATCCAGGTTCAGATTGTACAATAGTACTCATGGTAGCCAGATACCCTTGGTATTTACACGGCTTCTTGCTTTCTCGGAATGTCCCCCTCGGGGCAGCATGTCCCTCGGCATCTTCGAGAGTGTCCCTGAGCCATGATGGTCTCTTTCTCAGTGAAGGAGATGGATCTATTGGGTACATTGGTCCTTCAACATCAGGCATTGTCTCATCCTGCTGTTCTTCTTTATTTCCAGGCCTTGCTTCATGATTTTCCTCAGATCTCGGAAGATCTACTACTTTCTTTAGGGAAGCATCTTCGTCAAAAGTGACATCATGGCATATTTCTACTTCCCTTTGACCAGGTACATAGACTCTATAGGCCTTAGAGGTTTTGTTGTAGCCCACAAACATTCCTTTCTTCCCAGAAGCATCCAGCTTACTTCTCTTTTCTTTTGGCACATGAAAATAAACAGGACATCCAAAAATTCTAAAATGTGAGACGTCAGGTTTCTTACCAGTGAAAACCTCTTCGGGAGTTTTGGAATCCAGGGCAGAATGAGGGCATCGGTTTTGAATGTATAGAGTAGTATTCACAGCTTCTCCCCACAGAAACTTCGGTAGACCCTGGTCACATAGCATGGCACGGGAAGCTTCCACAATGGTCATGTTCTTTCATTCAGCAACGCCATTCTGCGTAGGAGTATAGGCAGTAGTAGTCTCCCTCTTAATGCTAGCTTCTCTGCAAAAGTCCTTGAACTCATTTGACTCATATTCAGTGCCATTGTTGGTCCTCAAAATCTTGATCTTCTTCCCTATCATATTTTCCACCAAGGCTTTGAAGGTACGGAACCACATGAAAGCCTCATCCTTCTTCTTCAAGAAGTATATCCAGGTTTTGTGGGAGAATTCATCAGTGAATGTCATATAGTAAGAACATCCTCCCAGGGATGTCACGGGTAGCATACTAGATAGATCATAATGGACCAGTTGCAAAATATCAGATGTCATTGTGACACTTGAGGGGAAAGGTCCCCTTGTATGCTTTCCTTCGGCACAACCCTTACATACACCTTCATGATTATATCCAAAATTAGGCATCCTTGTCACCACCTTCCTTGCTTCGGGAAGGGCCTTGTAATGAAGGTGTCCAAACCTCCGGTGCCATAGTTCAGTTTGT
Organism: Pinus albicaulis; assembly: GCA_034641835.2. NCBI lineage: Eukaryota > Viridiplantae > Streptophyta > Pinopsida > Pinales > Pinaceae > Pinus > Pinus albicaulis. The sequence continues at coordinate 1,111,664,464 of CM076575.1, read as the reverse complement.
TAGATAGTATCACATGTCATAGCTCCTAGTGGACTTCCTTCAACCTGGTAGAGTGTTCCAACTCTAAAACCAATCATGATAGCTTCCTTGAGATTCTTCTTCCACATGTGCACCTTTCCATCAGTGAATTCCACATTGAAGCCTTTGTCTTCGATGGCTGATATAGACACAAGGTTCTTCTTCAATTTTGGTACATAGAGTACATCCTGCAAATGTAGGACTTGTCCTTGAGAGAAGTGGAGGGTCACGGTCCCTGTCCCTTTCACGGGATATGTGGCATTATCTCCCAAGGATAATCTCCAGATTAGTATCCTTCTCAACCATGTCAGAGAGTGCTTCCTTGAACCCAGTGATGTGTCTTGAGGCACCACTATCTATCAGCCAGACATCCATAGTGTCGGGCGGGGATGCAGCAGAGAGAGAAGATATAATAATGTATTCATTTCTGTCATTTTCGTATTCCTTCATTCTTGTCTCTTCTTGCATGCATCTTGACAGTAGCTCGTCAAAGTTAGGAATTGTATTATTATTGAGAATGGTAGCGTTGAATACTTTCCATTCATATGGGATCCCTCCAAGTGTGGTGAGTACCATCTCACGATCGGCTATTGTCTCCCCAATAGCCAGCAGATTGTTCCTGATCTCGGTCAATTTCAGAAAGTATGTTTGGACAGACTCATCCCTGCCTTTCTTTAGATTCTTCAATTGATTCTTGAAGAATAGCACTTGGTTTGCATTGTTTACTTTGAACATTTGTATCAGCTTATCATACATCTCCTTGGATGTGCCTAGCTCAGATATGTAGGCAACCATAATTTTATGTATGGTTTCCCTGATCATTAGCTTTGCTTTGATTTCCCCCTTCTTATACTTGGTTTTAGCAGCAGCAGTAGCATTGGATGGAGGTTCTTGTATCTTACCCAGTACATAGTCCATGAGATCATGGTCTTCCAATTTGAGATCTAATATCATCTTTCAGGCATGGAAGTCATCCCTTCCAGTCAGCTTGTCAGTCATCCTCCTTGAAGCCATAACTTGTGGAACTCATTTTTCTCAGTTGGTGATTGCTATAAGTTAGGGCTTGTCTTCACCTCAGCTCTGATACCATGTAAATTTTTGTAGATGTTTTATGCTTGATGCAATTTTACTTTTATAATAGCAATCACATAAATAGTTAAGTAAAATGCTGATAGAACATACCAGTGGATCTGTAGAAGACAAACCAGAAACAGGAGAATGTGTTGGTGCGTTACGGCGGTCTGCAGGATGCTTCAACCAGCAAAGTCTTTTTGGTCGGCCAACCCAGAATGTGTCACAAAAATCCTCAAATCAATCATCCAATCAACTCAAAGTCAACCCCAGAAAAGTCAACGCAATCCAGAAAAAGTCAACACAGGGCAGCAACAATAAAGTCAACGCAGCTCCAACTTCGGTCAACCTTTTGATCTCGATTTTTATGCCAATGAGTACGGCCTTCAAAAATCGAACTCTCCACAAAATTTCAGCTCAAACGGACCATGCGTTAACCAAAGTCAACACTAGTCAAACTTGCCTAGAAACCTTATCTGCAGAAAATTTCGTCCAGAAACCCTAACTACAGAAATTTCATCCTTTTTCCAACTGCAGCTACTTTTTCCTTTTCCCACGTGAGAACTGCTTCTTAGATGCTCGTATCCAATGAGAAGTGTGTGGATGATATGAGTGAAAAGCTCTCCAATGTTGACTGTATTTATATCCATCACTGAGGTGTGTGACACATTTGTTGGGGGTGTAAAACCTTAAGGCCGACCTGCACTTAAATTTATTATAAATAATAAATTCAAAATAAATGTTCTGCTCATCAGATCAAAATCAATTTTATATCGATTTTACACCTCTTCGAAAGAGGAATCCAATACAAATATTGGAATCTTCATCTGAGCATCACAAGATGGATTTTGGACCTAGTTGTCCAAATTTAACAATAATTAAATTAGACACATTTCCAATTTATTAAATAAATTGAATTTCACACTAATGTATCGCTAGGACCCATCACTACATGAGCTGTGGTCCCACACTAGTGTGTGTGCTGTCATGCTGTTTCTGGATGCTAATTTCAATGTTTCTTGTTGGAAACTTCAACACTCCCTCTCAACAAGAAAGGAATCAATATGTCCCGATCCGGTACCTTTGGCATGCTCTTGCATGCGCACATGCAACTCTTGCATGCGACATTCAACTCTTGCATGCAACACTTCTCTAGTGTTTCTCGCACATGCAACTCTTGCATGCAATACTTCTCTAGTGTTTCTCGCACATGCAACTTTTGCATGCAACACTTCTGAAACTTAATAGCCTCCAAACAACTGAATCAATATAATGCATCTGTCATAAGAGTATTTTGACTGCTGCTAACTACTGCACATGTCTACTGGACTCTCCGCGCTGTTGACATCTGCATCCATGCACACTGCACTGCTACAAAATTTGATCTGCGCTCCTGTATCTGACACCTGTCACTTTGATTTCTGTCTTCATGACATCTGATTGCATCAATCTAACTGGTCCTGCTACTGTTGTACTGTGGGTTCCTTGTAGCCAGGTTTGATCCATGAGACACACCATCTCTAAGATCCTGCCCAATTCTTCTCGGGATTAATTTTTCACATCGCCCCACCTCACACCTGGAGGTATAGCTGCATGTACTCCTTCTGCCCATCTAGCTCAAAATTTCTCTACTTGAGTGGTTTCTGCCACTCCATGATCCTCCACATGTGGCTGCTCCACATCTTGAGGTTAATTCTTTGGAACCAAGAGTTCCTCATCTGCATGCAAATAGATCTCCCTCTTAAGGGACAATCACATGGCTTTCTCACACTTCCCCATGGTACATACCTTGCATTTGTCTATCTTCGCAAGAGTACCATTTGGAAGCCCCGTAGAAATCTGCATGACCTTCAAAGCTCCATGGTGTAAATCACCCTCATCTTGGCTCACCACTTTGTCTGCTTTACCCATCAATGTTGTGTAACCATATACATCAATTTTATAGATATTCTTCACACGAATCCAAATATTCTTGGCTTTTCCCCTTGCTTTGTGTCAAATGAAATCTTTTCCTTCACTGAAAAACAACATCATAGCATCTATCCTCCAACATTGTGACTGAAACTAAATTTCTATTCAATCCTGGTACATGAATTACATCTTTTAATAAAAATGGTTTACCTGACTGTCTCTAGAAATTAACTGTACCAATCCCGATAGCACTATACCTTCCATCGTCACCCATTTCGATATGCATCTGGAGGTCCTTCTCCTCCAAGCTACTGAAAAGTTCTTTGTCTCTCGTCATGTGGAAAGATGCACCACTATCCAAGTACCACCCTGATCCCATCGCACCTGACACCATGCATGCGATCAGCGAGAAGTCCAACTCAAATTACGAGGCCAAAGCCTCACTAGCTGCAGATCCTGAAGCCTTCTTGTTCTTCTTCTTTTGTGGACATTTAGTGGCATAATGTCCATGCTCGTGACAGTGAAAACACTTCACTCTAGACATGTTGCGCTCCTTGCCTTCTTCGTCGGTCTCAGATTTGGAATAGGATTTCTTTCCCTTCCCCTCCTTCACCTTACCAGTGAAGGCACAATTTTCTTCATCATCTTCCTTAGATGAAGATCCATCCCTGGTATTCCGCCTGAATTCTTCTTGCACCAAATCCGACCAAAGTCGTTCCCAATCTGGAAGCTTCTCCCTCCCTTATTGATAACTATGCGAACTCTTAGGAAGGCCTAGAAGAGCTAGGCTCACTAAGTCATCATGCGCGATAGTAATTCCTACACTCCCAAGATCATCCTGACATTGGAAAAACTTTGTTAAGTATACTGGAATAGTTTTGCTTTTCTCCATTTTAATTTTCCATAGCTTGTCCTTCAGTGCCAATTTTATATGATCACTATTTCTCTGAAACAGATCTATTAAAGCCTTCCACTTTGCATGCGGATTCGCTTCTTCATGGAGACTTGAGACAATGTAGTCTCGTACTCCCTCCAGTAATATCCTCCTCGCCCTTGCAACCTTATTTTTCCAAGCATCAAGATTTGCAGCATCTGCTACAACAAGTTTGGGAACATCGTTATCAATGAGTTATTTCAACCCATTGTCCTCCAGTGCTGACACCATCCTGTCTTTACACGCAATATAGTTATAGCTTCCCTCGAGTGCATACTCCAATGTCAAGCCATTGAAAGCCATTTCGATCCTGAATCGCCTGTCGCAACAATAATACTTTTGGAAATTCAAATTATATTTAGTCACAAACTCAACTTCTCCTCCACTATAGTGATTTCCTGTGCTCCGATACCATGTATAAATTATACAAACATATGTATATTAATGAATTCAATCTGATAAAGTAATGTACTAAAGCTAGATACTGAATCCTTCTACAAATCAATTGCGAAAATTAAACATGATTGCACAATCACACCAAGTAAAATAAAGAAGCAAATCAATCCACAACGCATATATTTTTCCTGGGGAAAGCTTGCTGCTCAAAACCCCTCTATCTCTACTGTTTATTCACCATGGAATCATGAAACAATTACAATGCACTCTTCTCACAAGAGTCTCCTGTACTCTCACAACTGTCTCACACTGTCCTGGAAAAATTCAACCAACACTTAGCCAATTCTCAACCTCTAAATAGCCTGCCTTTCTTGCGCAATTCATGATGAATGAAATCCCTATTCTTTAGGAATTATGGCCTTCCAAAACTGCGCAAGGATCATCGGCAATTCAATGGATGTCTGGTTGCATGCGAGAAACCTACCAATCACACAATTGATAGTTAACATCCCTTTAACCTCTGCCTCAACTGGGTCTTCATCAGAACTGACATGCATGCAGCTATTAATAGTAAATCATCAGCCACTTGACAGATCACTTCATGTGAATTAAATCTAATTTAATCCATTTGATCTCTCACTAGTGCAACAATTAGTTACAACTAGTTAAATTGACTTTAACTCACGTAACTGAGTTAACTGATTTCTCATGCATTAAACTAATGCACTAACTGCAACTTGAACTCTAAAACACACAGAATCACTTTGCATGCCTCACTAACCACCCTCAACTCGAAATTCATGAGATAACTGAGTCTATCACACTCAGTTAACTTTTACAACTGTTTATGAGACAATATTACAATTTATTTTCCAATTTAATTAAGGGATAATTAAATTAGACACATTTCCAATTTATTAAATAAATTGAATTGCACACTAATGTATCGCTAGGACCCATCACTACATGACCTATGGTCCCAGACTAGTGTGTGTGTTGTCATGTTGTTTCTCGATGCCAATTTCATTGTTTCTTGTTGCAAACTTCAACATTAGCAGTGCTAGAATCTGATCAGCGTAGTGCAGAGTTGTAGCAGTGTAGAGGGACGCAATGAAGAGAAGTAGCATTGCAGTGATTCAGAGGGAAAAAGTGGGACTAGCAGCAGTCAGAGTTTCAACATCGAGATGCATCCTGAACAGTTTTTCAGATTCATGGATTATTTTCAGTTGTTTCTCTCAGCAACTGAGTTGCAGTGCAGAGTTAGAAGTGATAGTGATAGCATCAAATGCAACATTTGATAGGGAGTTGCAGTACAGATGCAGTTTTGATCATGGCAGGGTCAGCAAAAGTACAATTGTAGCAGCAACGTAGTAGTTGGTGGACAACATGTCAGACATCAGCAACGCAGAGGGAGATGCTTCAGAGTTAGAGTAGTGTGCAACAGGGCATGCTTGCTAGAGCACATTCCTCGCTAAGAAGAGTGTTGATTTTTGGTAGTATCAGATGTGCTCTAAGTCTCAAACTTTGTGGAGAGGCTTAGACACATGTATTACACATAACCCAGAATATTTTTTGGGAAATTCCTCCCGGAGACAGTTTTATTTGATAAATTAATTATTTTTAATGAGACCCTAAGTCTAAAATTAGAAAAATAAAATAATTAATGTGTATTAATCTAAACTGTGGGTGAAAATTCTAGAAAAAGAAAATCAAGTGAAAATATGACCTTAGCCATTTATTGGAGATCTAATCTCAACCGTTGAAGTCTCAATGAGAAGACTATAAAGAATACTTGAGGGTCATTTGGAAAAGACACACCAAGAGATCAAGAGATCAAATTTTTTGAAGTGAGGAGTGCTTAGAGGAAAACCAAATCGAGAAATTCTCACGCAGTTAAGGGGCAAAAGAAGTTTTGGTCAGAGGATCTTCTCTCAAGCCAAGAATACTTAGCAAAGAGGTAAAGAAAGACACAGAGGAAGTAGCGCAGAGCCCAAAGAGAGTGACGCAACACCTAGAGAGGGGGATGCAGGGCCACGCAGGCCACACACAGAGGAAGTGCAGCATTTCCTAGCTATAGTTCAAGATTTTTTTAGGAGATCAGGATTTTCAGCCGGGAGGGTTGGAATCAGATTTTTTGAGAGCAGATCAATCCAATAGAGGAGGTGACACAGTCCTTCAGAGGTCCCCACGCAGACCTATGCAACTACTGCGCAAAGGTAGCGTAAAGGGTGTTTGGAGCTTGTCATTTCAACTACCCGATCAGCTAGGACTTGCAGAGTGAGATAATATCACTATTTTTTCTCTACCAGTGATATTATTTATAACTGAGTTGTCCAAAGTTACATTCAGAGATGTATTCATATATAACTTCTTCTTAATAATAAAACCGTAAGATCTGTTGCACCGGTTTTCAAGCATTGGGTTTTTCCAGGGATATTTGTCCATAGATAATGGTGTCCTGTGTGATGTTTTTCTTTTGCTCAGTTTCCTATTTCTACATATAAATTAATTAAGCGAAGGTTGTAACAATAATTACTTCAATTTTTATAGAAGAAATCTACAAATAACTTGTTAATGTAATTTTCAAGTAGGAGAAGATAATTCAGTTTGTTGCAGTAGGATTCCAGATCTAGGACTTGGAATTTTCACACTCATAAGCTGTAAGAATTCCAAGAAATTTCTCCATAATGAGAGTTCTCAAATCAACCATTTCCTCAATAGCAGAAACCTTATCTTGCTGGTAAATACCTCAATTTTTTCTGAATAATGACTTCATATTCAAATTTTAAATCGACGCTCTTGATCAGATTGGCCACTATTTAAACTCTTCTGAAATATTCTCCAATAGTTTCGTCTTCCTTCATTTTCAAGATCTAAAACCCCATCCTATAGGTTTGGAGCTTCACTTTCTTCACCTTCGGATCACCTTCATATCTATTCTCAAGTTTGTCCCAAACTTCTTTAGGTGATTTGCAACGCATGCCTTTTATCAGCTCATTCTCACTAAGTGCTGCAATGCATGCTTTATGTCTTTGGCATTGTTTTGATACTTATTATTTTCCATCAGTTTCTGAAGTAAGAACATCAACAACAACATATACAGACACCATATTAGAGAAGACATCAACACCCAAACTCATGAGATGCCCCTCCATTCTCATTTTCCATAGGTTGTAGTTTTCACCATAAAAAAATGAAACTTTCACATCATGGCCAACCATTGTCCCTTCTCGAATTCTCCTTTCAGTGGTCGTGGGTTGCTGTACATCTACCTCACCAACAGCACAGCACATCATATGGGGGGGGTGAATTAATATTACAAATATATATATATATACCATCATAATATATATATTGCAAATAAAACTTCTTTAGAAATTAAATTCAGAAATATATAACATGATTAAGCACACGAAAAGAACAATTAATTATCACATATGGACACTTAGATTTTAGGTCGAAAAACCCCCCTCTAGGGAAAAAATCCACCAAACTGTTTTTTTCTTCTTATTATTATCTATTTCTTCAAAATTTTCTCATTACATTACATCATCTAGCACCTACTAGTAATGGAGCACCCACCCCTTGACTGAAATGAGAAATTTTTGCCACAACCAACTTGGAACAGCCACTCCTACATAGATAAATAATATGCACTAAGCCATAGGCCCCTACTCCAAGTACACACAATTATGCTATGATATGATTCATAAATGAAATTAATGTTGCACAATCAAAACATGAAACAAATAAACACTCATGAAGCCACAAATCCACACTCCAATTGAGAGAAAAAAACTCTCTCCACACACTCTCCAAACTGATTTTCAATTTATGCATACAACTCTCAAACACTACTGAAGATTAATCTTTGAAGCACACTGCAATTATAAAATTCTGAACTCACTACAAAAATCACTATTTGTGCTCTTGCAACTCAACGACACTCACTCACACTACTTGATAAACAACAAATGAGCAACTTTCCTTCTCATATTTATAGAATCTGGAGATGGTTAAGTTAATTAATATTTCAGATGATGGAGCACACACAAGACCTTTTCACACACTTCATAAATAATTAAGATTGACATCTTGACCATATCAAATCACTCCTTCCACTATCCCTTTGATGATTTCAACTTTAACCACCTTATAGAGGCGCCATGACTTATTTCGACCTTTTTCTTGAAAATTATGACAATAAGCTCCACCAATAACAATTTAATTCCAAGAGAGCGTGAGGAATCCAGAGAGTTTTTCGTGTTTTCCTCTGTCGCACGCAAAACACTGGAAAAACTAGGCTCGAGTCACTCACATAGTAACTGCAAGCCAATGACTATAGAGGTCCAATCACTCCCACAACTCTTCATCCATGCGACTATGGATATTATTTATCAATCACTCTCTCTGCGCTGTAAGGATTCAACTGGAAATCTATAGTCGCTCCCATAAGCTTCTCTGGAGAGTTTTAGTCACTCTTAAGACCTTCCTTCGATGTGACTGGGGCTGAAATTGACCTAAAACATAAGAATTTTCCTTCTGAATTTCACTAGAGCTTCAAGGGAGTGAAGTGACCCATAAACCATCCCTCCAGACTCAACTTGAAATTAGGAACCCAGCTGTATGACTTCATCAAGGCATCACACACACATCATAAACTATAATTCTAGTACAAGTTAGCTCAACCTTAAATGAGGCCTTGTTACCTCATGACACCTCTTCTATAGACCATATGGGACTTATTACAACGTGTTACATCAATATGAACACCTTTAACAGGCATACAATGGACTCAATAATTGAAATATAGACAGATGAGTACATGACTTCAATAGGTGACATCAATTGAAACATAAACATGCCAACAAGATGTGCACATGACTTGCCTTTCGTTTCACTCCTGTAAAAGCCTCCTCAGGAGTCATGTCCTACACTAACTTGTGAGGACTCTTGTTCTATAGGTAAAATAATGTATTACAAGCCTTCACCCATAGGAACATAGGTGGATCCTGATCATGGACCATGCCCTTGGTTGTTTTAACCATACCCTTTTTCTTCCTCTCTACCACTCCATTATATTGTGGATTGTTGGGAATTTTCAACTCTTTCTTGGTTCCTCCTTCCCGACATAAATATTTAAACTTATTGGAAGTATACTCGTCCCCATTGTATGAATTTAGGACTTTGATCTTCTTCTCGGTTTGGTTCTCCACAAGATTTTTGAACTCTTGAAATCAATTGAAGACTACATGCTTGGCCTTCAAGATGTAAATCCATGTCCTCCTAACATAGTAAATATGAATGTCACAAAATAAATTCTCTCCGAGATAGAATCCACTGACATAATACCATATATGTTGGAATGCACCAAATACAACACACTTTTGGACTTGATATCACTATTAGGAAAATTCTCCTTGTCCTGCTTTACTAGTGCAGATCCTTTACATGCACCGTCATACTCTATACTGAAATCTGGAAAACTAGTGACTATCTCCCATAATAGTGGTAGATCCATGTAGTGTATATTCCCCATCCTATTGTGCTAAATCTCACTCTGATTGTCACTTATATGTACTAGAATTTCAATCATTTTCCTCTCAACATATATAGGTTTTTCTCCTTGATTCCTATGACTCGCCTCATGCTAAGATTAGCCCCTTTCAACTTGGAAAATACCTCAACTCTTATGAAACTAACCTCAAGTCATTTTTCCTCCATGGTTGAAACTGAGAGTAATTTTTTCTCCAACCTAGGTACATACATCATCTCCTTCACCTCCATAAGAGTCATAGAGTCTAACTAGAACTGTATGTTTCTAATTCTCTCCACTGCATACCTAGTGTTGTCACCAACTTCACATGTAGATCTCTGTTCTCCTTTCCCATACTAGTGGAGATATCACGAGATTTGATCATGTGACAAGATGCTACATTACCCAAAAACAAAACCCCTCTTGTAATGGTGCCAAAAATACAGGATACTAGAGAAAATTCCTTCTCTAATTTGTCATCCAACTCATCCATTTATGTATATGCGACTGTTGTTGTCTTCCCTTTCCTTTCTTCTTGTTTTTACATTGTTCGACATAATGAATGAACTTATAACATGCAAAGAACTTGTATTTTCTCATATATTTCTACCCTTATGAAGATACTTATCCACTTTGGTTTTGCTTGGCTTTACTCTCGTCTTTATTTGCTTGGTCAACAAGAGTAAGGTTCTCCTCATCTCCACCCTTGCATTATCCACCAGTTATTGATTCCCCCAAATATCCTTTTGGGTGAAATCATCACATAATCTGGCCAAATCAAGAATTTTATCTCTGGCTATGATACTTGTCACAAATGCATCCCATTGCTTGATAGACTCTTTTAGTTCTACTTTGACAAGATCCACCTTAGCCACCTCTTACCCAACAGTTGAAATTTCATCACAAAATTATTGAATCCTCATGAAGTATGAGGCCATAGTCTGATATATGCTCATATTGATGCTATTCAATGTATCCCTTAGCACAATATTTGTATGCTAGTAATCACTTTGTTAAAGCTTGGTCAAATTTGACCACATCTGATAGGTTGAATCTTTCTTCGTTATGTGAGGGATTATGTGATCCTTCACATCATCCAAAATGATGCTCTTGGCTCATGTATCTTTCAACTTATGTTCAACCTCTTAGGTAGCATCTCGAGGAACCTAAATCAGTTGGCTTGCAATTTCCCACAAACCATTTTCCATTAAGACAACATTGATTCACTCCTTCCATAGATGGAGGTATACAAGTACCCCCAATTTGTCTTCATATATTAGAATTGATGATTCCATATTAGCATATTGACTTCAGACACAAAAATCTCGCTGCAAATATTAAAATTATGTTGTTGTAAAATAATTCGATACTATAAAACCCTTGTGATATTTAATCTATATAATAGAGTTTCAATCAATTTGATACCATGTTATTTTTTCTCATACCATATATGATTTATTTCGCTTCAAAAATTTATTACAACCCTAGAAAAATTTGTGTCAAATATTTCTAAATTTACTGAAAAATAATATGCTGGTATATTAAATTAAAAAATGTAGCGGAAATAAAATGAAGAGATTAGTCACACAACTACAAAAAAATTACACCCACCAAAATCTTACTTCATGAAATTTCACGAGAAAATTCTGTGTTAGACCCATAGAGAAACGATAGGAAAATACAGTTGCTTAGCACCTAGAAATTCAACCCCACATAGAAAATTGGCCTCAAAGAATTCAACCTCTGAAATTAAACCACCTGAAGCAAATTGACCCTTGAGAATTAACCTTTCTCACAAGAAAATCAACCTCTATTTTTCCATGACTCATACAACCCTTGCGCACAAGAGAAATTGGGCTTACATGAATAAATTTAGCCACCTCCACAATTCGACCCTCCTTTTCAACAACTAAGCCTCTCCCTTTTTTGAACTCGACCTCCTTGAATTTTCCTTGAAATTCCCTATCGCACTTCTCCTCACTTCTCTTCTTGAGCCTCTCACTCTAGAGAAAACTATTTTCTCCAATTGTGTCTATGTGTCTTCATCTCTTGCTTAGGCTTATTTTATAATTTTGTTAAAGCCAAAAACCCTAACCTTAATCTCTTAAGTGATCAATGACTTGTACTAAATCATAAGCCTCACTTGATTGTTGATTTTTGGGTAGCATCAGATGTTCTTTAGCTCCAAAAATTTGTAGAGGGGCTAGAACACATGAGATCTCCAAGGCCCACAAAATCGTTTGGAGAAATTCCACTCGGAGCTTAAGTTATTCAAATAATTAATTATTTTAATGGAGACCTTGAGTCTAACTTAGGGAAATTAAATAATTAAAGTGAATTAATTTAACATGTGGGTGAGAATGTTCTAAGTGACGAGGTTCAAGTATTTTCTAATCTTGGTCGTCGATTAGAGATTAGAACACGATCGTTGATTCATCAACTGTAAAATTATTCAAGGAAGGCTTGGGGTCAGTTGGAAGACACACACAGAGTAACAGCACTTGAGCTATGTTGAAATTCTGGGGCGCGGTTTGCTGAGAATTTTCGAGTGAGCTTGCAGTGCAACAAGGGTTAGTTCGGCAGTGGATTTCTAATCCAAGGCCAAGAATACAATAATAGAGAGGCAGATTAGCATCAGAGATGGAGCGTAGGCCTAGGAAGGGTGACATAGGCCCAAGAGGGTTGACGTAGGCCCATCCAGGCTCACGCAAAGCCAACGTAGAGGCTCATGCAGGCCCAGAGGGGTGACATAGGCCTAAAGGACTTGACGCAGAGCCAGAAGGGGCAGCACTGTGGTTTTAGTGGGCTAGATTGAGCTTTTATTCATCATATCAAAAAGACTGACGCAGCCACACTGAAGGGTGATGCAATCTCAGCATTGTGGGGTTCCTCATTCTGAGATGAATCAAACATAATATATTTCTTTAGAGATAGAGGTACTTCACCCGAGATTTTCTCTGTTGGGTAAACCATTACTGGTACCCTAGTTTGTATTAAAAAATCTGCATAATAATAAAAAACCTCAAGAGTTGTTGCACCGGTTTTCCTGCATTGGGTTTTTCTGGGGACATTTGTCTGAAAAATATTGTGTGTCCTTTGTCAAATGTGCTTATTTATTTAGTACTTGATCTGTATATTTGCGTAGGCAGTAGTGTATTCACTTCGATGTTTTCCATGTATTATTTAGAAAAACAACTTGTTAAGTTAATAAAACAAGTAGGAGAAGTAAATTAGACTACTACTGTAGGATTTCTGTATAGTAAATTCAGAAATTTTCACATCGTATCAGAGCTATTGCAAATAAGGGAGAGCTAAAGCCATCATCAAAGACACAATTTTTTTTTTGCAAGAAGGCGATTGTCCCAAGTTACAATGCAAATCCAGGAAGAGGCAGGGTAAGCACCAGAGGGACAACACAAGCCCAAGAGGGGTGATGCAAGACCAGCCTAGCTCATGGAGAGATAACATAGAGGCTCATGCAGACCGAGAAGGGTGATGCAGTCTGAGTGGAAGTGACACAGAGCCAATGCAGAGTGTTCGAGTCTTCATCCTTCCGGTTGTCGTGGCTGGAAGTGTAGTTTGTTCTTCGGAAGTTCCTAGTGGGGAATTGTTTCTGTCGGTGTAGAAAAATGTCTAGCAGGGTGTGACAAAGTAAGGGGACGCAGTTCCTCAACATAATTTCTCACCAAGAAGTCTAAGATCTGATCAACGAAGTGATTGGAGAGGGTTGATTTGACATCAGTTGGTGGAGGATTTTCGAGAGGGAAATCACTTGTCAGAGAGAGCATATTCTCTAGAGGGTTTCTAGCGCCAAGAAACCCAAATTTGAGTCTTTTGCTGAGGGCAACATCAAATGAAGTGATAAGAGTATTCGCTTCGACATCTTTTGAGCAGAGATGGCCGCACATGGATTGAGGGATCGAGACAATTTGGATGGAGCATCCAACTTCGTCGTCTGGAAGTCCAGAATCCTATTAGTTCTTGATGAATATCGCACCAAAGATCATGCTGAGAAGGTTGTAGTTGTTCCTATTAAATTTTATTTGTTGAAGAAGTATGAGGAAGCGTAAGAAAGGGCCAAGTGCTTGATTATGGATGGGGTCAAGAATCATGTGGTCCCACACATAGCTGAAAAAGAACACAACAAATGAGATGTGGACAGCGTTGACCACATTGTATCAGGGGAATTCTGTCCAGAGGAGAATGCTTCTTGAGAATCAACTTCGGTTATTTCATATGAAAAAGGAAGAGGAAATAGACCCCTTCCTCATCATATTGAAGGCGATTCATGATCAACTGGTTTCTATGGGGGCCACTCCTGATGAGGGTCTATTGGTCAGGACAACCTTGAATGCAGTGTCTGAAGAGTGGGAAAACTTTGTCCAAGGCATTTTGGGTAGAGCGACACTTCCAAATTGGGAAGACATGTGGGAAAATATTTTACAAGAAGAGATCAGAAGGATGACCAAGGCAGGAAACAACAACGGAGGAATCAAGATCAATAAGGAGCAGGAGGAAGATGCGGCTCTCGCATCTAAGGGATAGCAGGGGAAAAAACAAAAGAAGAATAAAGACCTTTCTAAGGTCAGATGCTTCAAGTGTGGTGAACTAGGACATTTCACCACAACTTTTCCTATGAAAAAGAAGGGCAAGGAAGATTCTGATTTAAAGGTTGCAACATCTAAGGGTGATGATGGGAGTGATGACGATGTGGCTATGAGTGCTCATGTGTCTCGGGAGAAGAGGTGGGGTGACATTGATTAGTAGTTCTTTTAAACTACAATGGCAAGGGCAGAATCCTTGAGGTGCCCAAACTCTCGGATCACATACGAGCTATGGGATCCCTTAATGATAGTAGAAGGATGACTAGAGACAGTTGTTGTGAGAGATTATGGAGGCACATTAGCAGAGCTAGGACACTGAAGACTTGAGCAACGGAAAGAAGAGGAAACAAAAACGTAGAAGCAACAGTGCAGAGGTTGATGGGATTTCAGTAGCACAGAGGAAATTCTTACGTAGTGCATAGCAGCAGGAGCGCAAAGCTCTAGAGGGCCACCACATATTAGTAGCAGAGGGTGCTTCAATATCGAGGTGCATTGAGACTGACTTGTCTGCCAGGATTTTGGGTGATGTCCTTCAGTTGCTTACTTCTCAGCAACTGAGTTGCAATGCAGTAGTTAGTAGTGGTAGTGCTTTGGGTAGCATGATACAGCATTTGAGAGGGAGTTACTGTACATACGATGGAGTGTCAGTGACAATGACATGGGCAGCAGTACAAATAGCAGTAGCATAGTGGATGAGGGGCAGGAGCCAAGCATTAACAATGCAGAGGACCGATGACGTGGATCAGGGTGATGCTTCAGGTTGAAGTGTTGCTAGAGCACATTCCTCACTAATAGGGAGTGTTTATTTTTGGGTAGCATTGGATGTGCTCTAGCTCCGAAACTTTGTGGAGGGGCTAGAACACATGAGATCTCCAAGACCCAGAAATCCTTTGGAGAAATTCCACCCGGAGATTAAGTTATTCAAATATTTAATTATTTTAATGGAGACCCTAAGTCTAACATAGGAATTAAATAATTAGCGTGAATTAATTTAACATGTGGGTGAGAATGTTCTAAGTGACGAGGATCAAGTATTTTCTAATCTTAGCCGTCGATTAGAGATTAGATCATGATAATTGATTTGTCAAATGGAAAAGTATTAAAGGAAGGCTTGGGGTCAGTTGAATGACACACACAAAGTAGAAACATTTGAGCTATGTCGAAATTCTGGAGCGCGGTTTGCTGAGAATTTTCGAGTGAGCTTGCAGTGCGGTGAGGGGTAGTTTGGCAGTGGGATTTCTGATCCAAGGTTGAGAATACAATAACAAAGAGGAAGATCAACAACAGAGAGGAAACAAAGACCTAGGAGGGGTAACGTAGGCCCAGGAGGAGTGATGTAGGCCCAGCCAGGCTCACGCAGAGCTAGCGGAGAGGCTCACATAGGCCCAAAGGGGTGATGCAGGCCCAAAGGAGTTGATGCAGAGCCAGAAGGGACAAATTTTGGGTTTTAGTGGGCCAGATCGGGCTTGTATTCAGCATATCAGAAAGGGTGATGCAGCCACACTGAATGGTGATGCAGTCTCAGTGCAGAGCTTGCTGGGACCGCGTAGGCACTTGTGGGGTTCTTCATTCTGAGCTAAATAAACCATAATATATGTCTCCAAAAATAGAGGTACTTCTACTAGTATTTTATCTGTTGGGTAAACCACTACTGGTACCCTAGGTTGTATTCAGAAATCTGCATAATAATAAAAACACTCAAGAGCTACTGCACTGGTTTTCCCGCATTGGGTTTTTCTGGGGATATTTGTCCGAAAAATCTTGTGTGTCCTTTGTCGAATGTGCTTATTTATTCAGTACTTGATCTATATATTTGTGTAGGCAACAGTGTATTTACTTCGATTTTTTCCATGTATTATTTATAAAAATAACTTGTTAAGTTAATAAAGCAAGTAGGAGAAGTAAATCATATAATTGTTATCGGATTTCTATCTAATAAATTCAGAAATTTTCACATTGAGATCAACAATTGAGATTATATCTAAGTCACTTACGTAATTTTATTATTTATCCTTAGAACATAGATAAATTATTGTACATTTTCTAAGTTAACTTTGGGAAAGAAATCATAAATCAGTTCTCCAAGCAAGTACCTAAAGAGACAATCAAATATCTTCTACATGCTAAGACACCAATCCCATGTACAAGGTGAACATATAAAAAAAAAAATTCCCCTGCGCATTCGCCTCTGCGCCCTAGCTCCCCCATCGTTGTTCACTCTTCAAGCTCCCATGGCCCCTCTGGAGTCCATCCTAGAGGAGGAAACTCCCCTTGATCATGCTTCAGACTTATTGGCCCTCCTCTTTGGACCCCCCGTGCCTGTGACCCCCAACCTCGAAATTTGTGATGAAACTGGATGGAATATAGGAAGTCTCTCCGCCCCCAGCAATACATTGAATGGAAGGCCTCTCCCTCGCTGAGAAAGGGCTTGTTGGAAAATTTACGGGCCTATGGCCTTTACCAAAGACCGTCTAGAAATGGGTCAAGCATAACTGGCTGGAAAAAACACAAGGGAAAATCTCCATTAGATTCTGTGGCAGGGGTTTCTTCACCTTTCATTTTGAAACCAAGGAAGACAAAGACCTGATCTTCAGAAATGGACCCTACTTCAGGGATACCAGGGGGCTCTATTTGAACAAATGGATGCCAGATTTTGACCCAAATTTAGACGTCACAAACGTTGTCCTGGTTTGGGTCTGGCTCTCCTACCTTCCTCTTCATTGTTGGGGAGATGACTCTGTAATAGCAATCAAGAATGTAGTCGGAAAGTTCATAGATAGAAGTGAACTGAAGGACAACATGCAGTCCTGATCCAGAATATATGTTGAGGTAGATCTT
This sequence comes from Pinus albicaulis, assembly GCA_034641835.2. Lineage (NCBI taxonomy): Eukaryota > Viridiplantae > Streptophyta > Pinopsida > Pinales > Pinaceae > Pinus > Pinus albicaulis. Next base: position 1,111,647,156 of record CM076575.1, on the reverse strand, counting down.
GGCAAAGGACTTTCAGAAGAAATCAAGCTAAAGGTGGATAACTGGACGCACATACAATAGATGGATTATGAAAAAATGCCTTTCAAATGCAAGGTATGTCATGAATATGGTAATTTTGCAAATAGATTCCCAAAAAAGATTGAGATATAAAACTCAATAAATCTCGAACCCTAGTGAAAAGTTATCAAAAATAAAAAAAACCTCCTAAAATTCTAAAAAATCAGTGCCTCAGACCTCCCATCCCCCCCCCCCCCCCTTTGTCGGTCGGCCCTAGCAACCCTCCTTCTCCTGAACCCTCATTGGTCTCCTCCCAACCCTCAACCGAACCCATCTCTTCAAACCCTTTCTTTGCTTTGGAATCTCTGGAAGAAGATCCCCCATTCCAATCCTCCCCCTCTAGACTTATCCCCCTCCCTCTCCCTCCAAATCTACTCCTCCCTCATCTTGTGAGCCCTCCTTCACTCAGATCATCACAAGAAATGTGGTTAAGGATCTAGGATCTATCTTGGAATCATAAAAAAAATCAGGGTCAATAAGGAAAATAACCAAGCACCACAAAGATGAGGCAACTCAGAAGGATATAGCTCTAGGAACGCAACATCCACTAAACACCTTTATTGGAGGGCACAGTAATAAAGAAACAAGTCAGAAAATCTTAGGAGGGAAGTATGGGTCTATATCCTTAATCCTTAAGCAATGAAAGCTCTCACATGGAACTATAGGGGATTAGGGAATCTCTCTAAAACCAATGCCCTAAAAGACCTCATCAATTAATAACAACTAGACATAATTTTCATACAAGAAACCAAACAAGAAGAAAATGATACGGAAAAAATCATAAGCAGACTCAAGCACTACTTAGGCAGAGCTATAGGATCTAGAGGTGCATCAGGAGGAATAGCTCTAATATGGAATAATAATACATGGCAAATCCAATAATCTCAAAGATCCATCACTGGATAAAAGCCAAGTTACAAAATATGCAAGGAGACATTGTGATCACAGTTTACAATATATATGGGCCAAATCACTATCGTGACAAAGAAGTGCATTGGCGTTCTCTCCAAACTGATATGGAATGTGAAGGTAGCAACAAATTTATCATTGGAGGCGATTTAAACTTGGTTATGCACCCAAAGAATAAAAGAGGGGGATTTTTTACTCCTGATCCCTCAAGAGATTAGCTGGAACAAATTTTGAGAGATCACAATTTGGTGGATATAATACCAAGGAATAGAAGCTACACCTAGAGCAACCACAATATTGGACCATGTAACATAATGTAGTGACTGGATTTCTTTCTTGTGGCAGTCTATCTCATCACCCTTCTAAACATTTCCACCTCCTCTATTCTTCCGTGCTCGGCTTCGAATCATTACCCTGTCTCTTTGTTCTTAGGTGCGCAATCAAATTTTGGGCCCTTACCTTTCTGCTTTAATCTGATATGGTGTGACTTCTAGGAGGCAAGAGATATTTTTGAAAGCACATGGCAAGCACAAGTAGAAGGGTCTCCTTTGTTTAGATGGGAGACAAAATTAGAACTCATTCGGACAGCTCTTCGAAAATGGGAAAAAGAGCATTACGGAGAACCGAAGTTGGTCAAGCAGGATATCAAATGGAGGTTAGAGGAGACAGAGAATGAAATAGAGGATAAAGGCATCACCAAGGAAAAGAAAGTTCAAGAGAAGCAATTGTATTGGGAAATGTACAACTCGAGCAAAAAGGAGGAAGAAAAATGTAGGATTAAGTCCATAAGTATTTGGCTCCAAGAAGGGGACAAGAATACCACTTTCTTCCACAACTAATCCATAATAATAACTTCCAAAAAAAATATCACAACTATAAAAGACGATGAGGGCAACATCTTAAATTATCAAGTTGAGATCAAATTGGCAGCGCACCAACATTATAAAAGTCTCTTAACAGAAAACAATGGGATAGAGGATTATGAAGATCTATTGAGACACACCCCAACCATGATCACTGAAGAAACCAATGCGTCCTTATCCAAAGATATCAACAAAGATGATATTATGAAGGCGATATGGACTCTTCAACTAGACAAAACTCCAGGAACAGATGGTTTTTCTATTAGTTTCTATCGGACCTTTTGGGAGGTAATCAAGAAGGATCTCATCAAAATTATACATTGGAGCCAAAGAAAGAAAAATATATGTGGATTCACCAACTCAAACTATTTAACCCTCATACCCAAAAAAACCCATCCTTCTTCCTTCTCCATATTTCATCCTATATCCTTATGCAATTCCTCTTACAAAATCATATCCTTGCTACCCGCATCAAATCCTTTCTCCCTAGCCTTATCTCTAAAAATCAGGGAGGCTTCTTAGCCAATCAGAAAATCTGTGATTCCATATTGCTAGTTCAAGAAGCCATACATTCCATTATGAGCATAATGGAAAAGGGGCTTGTGCTAAAGTTGGATCTTGCCAATGCCTTTGACAGAGTAAGACACTCCTTCCTCTACTTTGTATTAAGAAAAATGGGCTTCAATGAAGAAATCATCTCTCTTATACAAGCATGCATCTCTCTCCCTTGGATCTCCCCTCTGGTCAATGGGAGACCAAGTCCTTTTTTCCATATTCTAGAGGACTTAGGCAAGGATTCCCTCTTTCCCCTTTCCTCTTCATCCTCATGGCTGAATCCTTCAGCAGAGCTTTGGACTTCAATCAAAAATTAGGATTAATTAATGGCATAAAATTCTGCAATGGGACAAAAAACATGAATCACTCGCAATTTGATGACGATACCTTACTGATGGGAGGGGCTTCATGTATAGTTTCCAGTAGATTTAAAAGCCTTCTCGACAGATTCATGCATTAATCTGGAGGAGAAATCAACTCTTTTAAAAGCTATATATATGGCTGGAATGCCACCCAGAACACAATTCATAGCATAGTTCAAATTTTTGGAGTCCCATAGAAATGGAACTGGAAATATTTCAACTATCTCACAATGCCAGTAAGTAGTGGACCTTTGGGTAATGAGGAGTGGAACATAAATCTTGATAAGATGAAGAGGAAGATTCTTCAATGGGGAGCCTCTTGGCTCAACATGTTTAGGCGCATAGTCATAATAAAATCTGTTCTTTCGGTACTTCCTCTATACCACTTTTCCTTGCTGCAAGCGCCACTCAGTATTCATAACAAAATGGAGGCAATCGTCAGTGATTTTTTATGGCAAGGTGGCAAGCAAGAAAAAAGTAAGTTCAATATGGTAAAATGGAGACATGTCATCGATATGTATGAGAATGGAGGCCTTTCCATACACATTCCTCAATTACTGAATCTGGCCTTTGGAGGTAAAATTGTTTGAAGGCTTATAACAAGACAATTGTCATGGTGGAAACAAGTTTTGGAGAGGAAATACCTCTCTGCCCCAAGACAATGCTTACTGGATCAATCCATCCCCAACAGACCTTGTTCCTACATTTGGTCTCTTTGAAAGAAAGTTGTAGCCTTCCTGCGTGATCACACCTCCAAAGTTCCTCATGGGGGCCTCAAAATTGACATATGGAATGAAAAGATCATGGGGAAGCCACCCCTGGCATATGATTCAGGACTCTTTCGCATTCAACAACACCTCCAAGGGCTAGACATTAACACAATAAATCAAATCTCTACCTGGAACAAAGCCAATCGACTTTGGGATGGTTGGCTGCTTCCAAACCTTCCTCATCATCTCCATAACGACAGATCAATGCTTGTGAGTATGATCAATGGTGTCGATCCCTTGGAAATGGAAGAAGAAGACGGTTTCAGATGGGGCCCCACTGGGTCTTCCTACTCTATTAAAGCAGGGTATGAGATCCTTCAGGACGAACTCTCATCCTATTCACCGTGGGCTGTCTGGAAGCAAGTATGGAAATCAGAAGCAAGACCTGGAGCCTAACTGTTGAAGCCATCCTTGCAAATAAAAATAGCTACTTCAATGTTAACGACATGCAAGTTGAGGAAAGACAAAATTTCAGAGGTGTGCTCGACCACCTCCCTAATTACCAAAGGCCTCCGGCAAGGCAACCCACTTATAACAAGTAGTGGAAGGTAAAACTAAAAGAGAAGGAATTATTAGAATGGATCGATGGTATCCATTTACCCAATCTCTTCTTTGATGGTGCATCAAAGTCAAATCCAGGGGCAGCTGATGTGGGGGGCCTCATCATAGATGATCATGGAAATCATATTGCTTCCTTCAAATGGGGCGTGGGCTTGATGTAGAAAAACAAGGCGGAAGCATATGCCCTGATGCAAGGTCTCTAATTAATTAAGAAGCTCAAAATAAAAAACGTACTGGTTTTTGGAGACTCCTCCATTGTTGACCCCCAACATTGCTCTCAATAGAATTATAGTTAGAAACCTCATCCTGGCTCAGAGCATTGGGGATATATAATTCTATCACATTTTTAGAGGAAATAACAAAAAATTTGACTCTATAGCCAGCTCAGCTTGCTCCAAATCCCCTGGTCTTCTCTTATCTCAAGGTACCTCTCAAATCACCCCAATCCCTTGATTTTTCCCATGTACTCCCTTGTCATGATGGCCTACTTCAATATATGTGCCTTCTCGATTTTATTTATGATCCCCTGTCATGGCCATCCATACCCCCTCTCCTATACCGTGACCCTATCCCCCTCTCCTCTCCTTTTCCCCTCCTCCCTCTTCATGCTTCCCTCCTTCCTCTCCCCTATTTATTTCTCTCCCTATCCCTCTGTATCATTCACTCTCCCCTGCTTTTTCTTTGGCGCTTAGACTCTAAGATTCTCCTTTCCCGCCCCTATTTTGTGCACTCTCCCCTCCACCCTCGGTGTTCTTGTGCCTCCTGTATGTGCAACGCTGTTATCTTCCTGCAACTTCTTTCAAAGACCTTCCCTGCATTTGCTGGATCTCAGATCCTCCCCTCCCCTCGCTCCTCCTACTATAGTTTCTCTTCAATCTTCTCTTCCTACAGTCAACATGAAAAGTGAGAATTGTTTTCATTGCTCCGACATGCAAGTAGAACTAGAGCAGATAAAGGCACAACTCAAGATCACCCAGGAGAAGCATGTCTCGAACATTAAATTTATCCATTATAGAGCTCATTCCCTTACAAAAAAATTGAGAGGAGTCAACAACCGTTGCGCGCATATTGAAGAAGCTCTAGAAAGCATCTGCTACATGATGGAAAAAAGAACTACGCCAAGCACAAGCACCAATAATGCAGCCAACACTAACTTTGACAACAACCTCGGGACTCCGGATAACTCCAGCGAGCAACAAAACCAAAGGGGCTAACTTTACTCCATCCTTCTTGCAGGGCTAGCGACAACCTTTCTATTATGTCTTTCAAATTCACTATCATGTTGTTTCAGTTTGTCACGATTTACAAAAAGTCAGGTGTTAAGTATAGTAATAGTAGTCACTTTCCAGGAGGCTGGGTTTTTGATGTGATACCCCTCCTTTGTCGCACTCTTTGTAACTCGGATGTAATGGAGCTTTGGCAACCCTCTTCTTTTTTTTTGAATATAATCAACAACCAAATTTGTAAAAAAAAAAAAGACACCAATCCCATATAGAAGACCTTCCAAAGCTACAAAAACTTTAACATGGGAAGGTGGTGTTTAGGGGAAAGCGTGGTCATCAACTTTGCAAATCAACGAATTGGAAAAATATTAGCAAAACTTGACAAGAAAGAACGTGGATTGAAAACCTTGTTCAAACTTTATGCTTTTAAACATTGGTGGAGATTGGTGATTTTTGCAACACTTGATTGTGAAAATGACAAAAAGCCAATGGTAGTTATCAACTCTATAAATCAAGAGATTTGAAAAAGCTCCAAACTGGACAAGCTAAAAATCGGACTTGAAAATCTCTATTAAACTTGGAAAGCTTGATGGCTTAGGAAATTAGAAAAATCAGTGGAAATTGGACATTTTTGCAACACTAGAATGATAATCCATAGCTATTTAAACATGAGTTGGAGAAGTGTTCATTGAAATATGTTTGGAATTGGTGGTGTTTACGTCGTTATAAATCAATTGAAATATTATCTTATTGGAAATTAAACTCTTGATTGGTTATGTCCCTTGGAAGTTCAAGTTTAGACATGAGGAAAAGATAGAAAATTATGTTGAATTGTTGAAATATGTTATTGAGAATACACATGAAGAGAAAAGTGTGGAAAAATATGTAAATAAGTTAGGAATTTGAGTCACGCAATTATGAGAAAGGGCATGTTTGAAGTATCAAGGAAAAGGTGAGTGGGAAACATGAAATGCACTAGGAAATCAACAAATCATTTGGTGACTAACCAATAGAGGAGACGACTAGCTAGTGCAATAATGCTTGATCAACAAAGGAAAAAATATTTGACCGGTCTAATGTTGAGTCTTTCATTTTAGTGTAAGATAAACATACAATCATTGGGTTTTTGGAGGACAAAGAGGAAACTCAAAAAAATTGGGGGGAGAAAGCACAATGAGAGAAGGAGGATTAAATATTTGTGTGAGAGAGGAAATATCATTATGAAAGAATAAATAGAATTGGGTCTTTCAAGACTACTTTCTTTTTTTTTTCTTTCTTTTTTCAATTTTATGTACGCCAAATGAAAGTCCAAACTTGATAGCAAAAACGCAATAAAAACAAATAGAGGAGTAATTGACGAAGTGTGATTGGGTTTTGGCTAGTAGGGTAAGCCATGAAAACTTCCATGTAGGAAATTTGAGAGAGTGAAAGGATTCTAGGTCTCGTGAGACTCCGATGTCTTCTTGATCACTATCTAACAAATTCATTTTAGAGACACTTTGAAGAACAATGGGGTGTGTTTGATTGTTCAAATAGCACAAAGTATTTAATTAGAATTTCTTTGAAGAGTGGGTATGATTAGCTTAGAATCAAAGATGCGTGGCAGAAAAAATTCAAAGTGAAGAATGTTTTATATGAATAATTGGTCATGATATTGTGTTATTTTTGAGAGATTGATTATAAAAGAAGCATTGATGTAGTGGCACATGCATCTTGGAGTGCAAAACAATATTGAAATCAATGTCAAATTCGTGGATGTAGCATAGTATATGCATTCAAGGATGAAAATCAAATACCATTATTTAGCATTCAAGGCTAAATTCAAATACTATTAGTTATTTTATAGGGAAACAACTATGTACATTATACAAGGTTCCTTTACCCTCCACTTAGGACCTAAACCTTATTACATACTACATACACTCTGTTCTTCCAAGTCTAAAAGTCCCAACTACATGAAATTTCAAATATTTAAATTTTTTATCATTGTTTCGTTCCAAGCATTTTCATTTCCTGGGGTGACCTAAGAACTCTTGATTACTTAGTGTTACACATGACTAAGACTAATCTATTAAAGTCTCATATCTATTAATCTCTAGTCCACATAGCTAAGAGTAGTCTCTTAAAGTTCTAGACGCAACCTATCAAGTCAATCTAGTATTTTTTGACTTTCTCCTAGCATATGATTTGGGACTTGGGAAAAACCCTTAAATTGAATATCTTGTGATGAAAATATGTTAGAAGGTATCGAAATGTGTTCCCTACGCCACATCCAAACTTCAGAGCCACATTGGAATATTTCAAGTTCGGTCGAGCTTAAAGTAGATCCTTCTCATTATCGATGAGGTGCACCTTGTGTTTTCCATTGTGCTTGGTTCATGGTTTAAGTATGTCTCTTGTATTCAATGTTTTGTAGTGAAATTTTGTGGGAGGGAAGATGAATGCATCCTCTACAATTTATCCATTGGAGCTATGTTAGAAGATCTTAGGTTGTATTGGGGTAAAAATTATATCACTATCATTGTTGATGAATGCACGCTTATTTTGCAATGTGTTTGGCTCAAAGCTTTGACATGACCCTCAACTCAATATTTTTAAATGAAATTTTGTGGGATGATAGAAGAAAAATACAATTACCGACTTGAAAATAAATATGACTTCAAAATAAGAACTCTGACTCTAAAATCCCATATTTTTGTGTGAAAAAAACTAAAATCAACCTTTGAAATGAGAAGTGGTGCCACTAATAACATTGTTTTTCTTTGGAGTTGAAATTAACACTTTACAACCATGGTCTTAATAACCTTCTAATGTTGCCAATGGAAACTTTAAACTTCATTCCTAAATTAAAAAATGACACAAATGATAGTTCCATTTTCTTTATGGGGCTAAAATTATAAATCTTAAAATCAACCCTTGTATTAAAAAAAGTGTCACTAATAGCATCCCCTTTTTAGGTGCAAAATAGCAATATTTTTTTTAACTATGATGAAAAGCCTTCATCTGTTGCAAATAAAATTTGATAAAAAAAAGGGAAAAAAATGAAAACATGTGCTTTTAAAACAAAAATAATCATTTAAAAATGTATTTCAAATTAAGCGGGAAAAATAAAAATATAATTAAAGAAAATGAAAATACAAAATGTAATCTCTTAAAAATTAAAGGAAAAAATAAAATAAGCATCAAATATTCAAAAAACATCATTTGAATATATAACGAATTCCTCATTTACATATGAATTTCTCATTCTCCATAGTGAATTTCCGACCTCGGAGAGGACTTTCTGCCCTCACGTTGGCCCCATTGCATCACCCTCTGCGCAGTGACTACGTCACTACCTCTACGATGGTGATCTGCATCCCTCTTCTGTGCTGGTATCACCCTCTGCGCAGTGACTGTGTCACTACCCCTACGCTGGTGATTTGCATCCCTCTTCTGTGCTGCCTCTTTTTGCCTATTCCTGTGCTCTCGAATATTGTTGATACCCTCTCTCTCTCTCTCACCTGCAACTCTCACTCTAATTTGATTTTCTGTTGCCGAACTTCAGCCACTAAGAAAATCGATTTGCTTGGGCAACTGAGTACTTGCACTGGTGTGTTCTCCAAGTGCACATCAAGTTCTTTCTTATAATCTCTCATTGAGATATCAATGGGCAATATTAAAACATAATCGATGACCAAGATTAGCTTGGACTTGATTTTCATATTCATCTAGAAGATTCCTCCGCTGCTCCTCTCTTACTCCTCAATCAAATCCTCCTCTCGCCTCTTCCTGCCCTCTCGACTATTGCTGATACCCTCTCTCCCACCTGCAACTCTCCATGGGATTTTATTTTCTCTTGCCAAACTTCAGCCATTGAGAAAATCGATCTACTTGGGAAATTGAGTACCTGCACTGGTGTGTTCTCCAAGTGCCCATCAAGTTCCTTCTTATAATCTCTTGTTGAGATATCAACGACCAAGATTAAAACATAATCAATGGCTAAGATGAGTTTGGACTCAATCTTCGTCTTCATCTAAAAGATTCTCACTAGATCTAATTAATACAATTTAATTAATCACATTTCCTAAGTTTAGACTTAGGAATACATTAAAAATGATTAATTATTTTAATTAAATCATCTCCACATGGAATTTTCCCAAGAGATTTCTGGGTCCTAGAGAATGCATGTGTCTTAGCCTCTCTACAAAATCTTGAGGCTAAAGCACGTGTGATGCTAAAAAATCAACAATTAGCGACTTGACCAGAACTATGACTTCAAAATAAGAACTTTGACTCTAAAATATATATTTTTGTGTGAGAAAAACTAAAATCAACCTTTGAAATGAGAAGCGGTGCCACTGAAAACATTGTTTTTCTTTGAGGTGGAAATTGACACTTTTCAACTATGGTCTTAATAACCTTGTAATGTTGCCAATGAGAACTTTAAAATTAAATTTCCGAATTAAAAAATACACAAATGATAGTTCATTGTATTTACGGAGCTAAGATTACAAATCTTAAAATCAACCGTGGTATAAAAAAGTCTCATCGATAGCATCCCCTTTGTGGGTGCAAAATAACAATATTTTTTAAATTATGATGAAAATTTTTAAGCTATAATGAAAAGCCTTCATATCGTGCAAATAAAATTAAAAAAAGAAAAAGAAAACATGTGCTTTTAAAACAAAAATAATCATTTAAATATGTATTTTAGGAAAATAAAAATATAATTAAAGAAAAAAAATTGTGATCTCTTAAAAATTATGGAAAAAACAAAATAAGCATCAAATATTTTAAAAAATTATTTATATATATTTTATTGGAATTTTACACTACTCTAAGAGTGTGATTTTTTATTATTGAATGTATAAATGGATTCAATATCCTAAAAATGCTAAATTTTTGCAAATTAAACAATTTAAACTTACAAAATTAACTTTGGATAATACAAATTTTAATAAAATTGTAATTTCTTATTTTTAGATACATAAATAAGTTCAATACCCTAAAAACACTAAATATTTACCAATTAAATAAATTAAAATTACTGTTTTTTCCCATCTCGTCAAACCCACCACCTAAACCCTCATCTATATCTTCGTCCTTCTGCCTCCGTTGCCCCGTCTCCCTCCGCGTCTATGTCATCTGCGATTACGTGCTGTAACATTAATGTCAACACCTTGCGACTGCCTCCTAACTGTAGCTTCGATTCCCCACGGAATTCAAACACCAGTGGTTAATTCCTACTTCCTGCTCTCGACTCACTTGTTCTCCTTTCTCGGCATTCAACAGAGTTTATTTGATGCTAAGGGCCTAATCCACTGCAAACCACAAACCAGAAAGATGCTTCGACACAGTCCCCGGAAGTCCAAGGAAGCAAATCAACTGAGAGTTAAAGCCTTCCACTAGGTCCATAAATGGAAATGCAAATCAAATAGTAACATCATCTCATATCGCACATAGGAAAAGCACATGTAACAGAATTATCTTCTTTCATATTCGTGAATTTGGCCAAACTTGGCGCTCTCAGTTTTATTGAAACAAATTTTGAATTTAGTGCTTGAAATTTGCCAAATACGGTAACATAGAGGATGAGGCACATTTAGAATGTAGGTGAGCATGGTTAAGCAAACAACAAAACCCATTAGGAAGCTCTGTGTGTGAGAGAAAATGCCACTTATGCCGAAATCGGAGTACAATACAGGTCTGCACTCATTGATCTTCACCCATATCCCTAACACCATGCTAATTCATAGCCTTCATAACCTAGTTGTTGAAGCGGACGAGGGGAATTCCAGTTTTAATGAAGTGGGTCTCAATAATTATGATGTTTTATCCTATGGGGATCTATATTATTTAGATTTACAGTCAAACAAGGAAATTGGGGACGAGGATGAGGGACATTTAGAGAGATTTTGAAGGGTCAAGAAAGCAGGGAAAGTTCTCAAGGATTCTAAATCTAGAGAGGTGTATAATTATGAGTTTCATGCCTTGAAACATAATGCAGAGGTTATTGCAAATGAAATAGAATTGGAGGAGATGAGCAGCGAAGAGGATGGAGAAGGACGAGTAGTTGAATATTTTTACCCCTGTAGATGTGGGGATTATTTTGTAATTGCAGAGATAGAGCTGGTGGAGAGGTGATAATAATATTTCTAATTTGTATCCAAATGATATCAGTGTGAGGAACAAAACCAGAGGTTGCAATCCGGAAAAAGGATTATACGGTCCACTGTAGTAGAGAATAGAGGCAGGATCATTGTAGGAAGATTTGTAATTCATCGGTGCAAGTCTTTCTCTTTGAAAATAAAACTATGTTTTTGATGGAACGCATTAGGATCTTCATCCAATTTCAATAAATTTAGCTTCATGGTTTCGGATAAAGCCTAAAGGCAACTTCACTATTTCATCAAGCTACAAGGACTAGTTGCAAAGCCTGGATATTTTCTTGATATAGTAGGACCATTTGGCCCCTCCAAGGGATTTCTCTATTTGTCTAGAGACTAATATTCTACAAAATCAATCTTCTTTTCTTCTTTTTTTAGAAGAAAAAAACAAACTGATCTTTATTGATGTAAAATTCAGTTTACATGTTCAAAACATAGTTACCAAGTTCGAATTCGATACGATACGATAAAAGTTCGTAGTGAAAATTTTCAATTCGGATAAAATTCGAAAGTATATATCATAAATATTTAAATATATATATATATTTTTTCTTCTCATAACAATGTCTTTGTCATTTTCTTTCAATTTATTTAGAAATTTAAATAATTTTTAATGATTTTATTCAATATAAACAATTTTAAAATTACATTTTACTTACCAAAACCACAACCACACTTATCTTATTTCCAAAAACTCTCTTTACTCAATATTGTTTTTTTTCTTAGTTATCTTAGTTATATTGTTTTTTAAATCTTTTAAGACAACACTAAAATAAAAAATCAGAAATTTTCTCCACTCACAATTAATTTCCATTTCTTATGTGGCAGCTTTCTCAACTTTCTTTGTTATTTCAGCTTTTTAAAGCTTTGAAGAGAGCACTAAAATAAAAAACCAAAAATTTTAGTTTCCATTTACCTGCGATCCAATTGTGATCTACTTACCATTGTCAAAATCACTACACTAACTATTCTCACTGCACTTGCAATTCTCAAATTCCTGGAAAAAAGCAATAAATCGTGAAATTTCTGTCATCCAAAATAAGCTACGCTGAACCGAACCGAATTTCCAACGAATTATTCGATGTACGGATCGAATTCCCGAATTTCCGTATTTTTTCCACCGATACGGACGAATTTGGTAGCTATGGTTCAAAATATATCAGAAGTTCATATACGGAAAAATAAAATATATAGTGCCATATGGCCAGAAAGAAGTATCAAGAGAGTCTCATATCTACATCCACAAAAACTGCAAAAACGCCCAAGTCCATCAAGTCCATGAAGTAAAATCATAACAACTATTGACCGATGAAAGGTCCATCCCAAAACAAGAGAAATATAGAGCGTGAAAGATATCAAAAAGCATATTGCCAGAGGAATCATAAAATGTGATCATAACCAAGGCCAAAAATTATGGAAGATGAAGACTTCCATACTGTGTGGCAATGTGATCATAACCAACGCCAAAAATTATGGAAGATGAAGACTTCCATACTGTATGGCAGTCCCATGTGATGTCTTGGAGAAAAAAAGATGGCCATGTACATCCCGAAGGCCCATCTTCGATAGGGTGTCAGCCACAGAGTTGAAATCTCGAAAAATATCATGCATTTGGATATCTGGAAAGACTGTGTGATATGGTGTATCTGCATCATCCAATTCCTGAGCAATGGAGGATCAAAAAGTGTTGAGCCAAAAATACCATCTATGACCGTCTTAGAGTCTCCATATATATGGATGTTGTGTACCTGATTGTGTGCATCAAACCAGAGAAGACCCCACAAAGCCATGAGTTCGGCCTTGGTATTAGTACCGGGGCCACCATAACAGTGTAATTTGTAGACCAATTCCCTGTGAAGGATAAGAACCGCACCCACATATATTACATTGTGTCCCGCCGTCAAAGAAGCCATCGGGGTGCTGGATGGGGGGGCATATTTGTCGGGGTGTACGATCTATATCCCTCTTGATCTTCAACTTCGTGTGTTCCATCTATCCCATAATTCTAGAAACAATGGTGTGAACATTAGCTCTCCTGCCTCGGAAAGTAGCATGATTCTGAGACTTCCAGATTTCCCACAGTATGTAAGAGGGAAGGTGCATGAGAAAACCCCTGCAAGCCAATCCCCATCTAAGGCACGTTTCAATAATGTTGAAATGCATGACAACACTGTGGAAGGCAACAACTGTGAGGTTCCAAACCTGTAGAGAAAAATAACAATATAAAAACAAGTAAAACACATATTCTTTGTTAGATAAACATAGTGGACATATACCAGGGCCAACAAAGCCCCTCCTGCATAAGTTATCCCATGTAAGAACCTTGCGCTTCCACATGAGCCAGGTAAAGAATTTAATCTTGCCGGGGATGTGCAATTTCCATATTTGTGGAAACTAGGTAGTTGTGGCCAGTCCCAGTTTTTGTTGTAGTAAATGGCGATACGTTTCAGAGACCACAAACGAGCCCCAATGGATAGTGCCACCGCAAGTGATTTTATCTCCTGTCAGTTGTTTGTGTTGATTTGTGTAGCTTAGGGGGTACTCCAAGCCCTAGGGTTCAGGATTTGGAGGGAAAAGCATCACAAGGGTAGCTTGGGGGCTTGGAACCCAAGTGAGGGGTTTTGCACCCATCGTGATTTGGTCCAAAACTGTGATGTAGATATGACATGTGATGGATGAGGATGATAGTGCACAGTGATACAATTCCAAAGCATCAAGAATCGAGCAAATCCAAGTTGTCATTAGAGAGAAATGAATTTTTGAAATTGACAAGGTAACTATTGGCTACCAAATCATGTAGGCTTGGTGTAAAAGGATGCCAATAGGTGCGTCTCTTCAAGTAAATTCGTGGAGGCTTCATGTCTATAAATAGAAGATGATTTGGAGTAATTTTAGCATCCAAAAGTGGCAATACATCTTTGAAATTTGAAGGATCCTAAGTCGCAACAAGGAGAGCCTAAAGGGACAGTGTGGAGGAGCTAGAATGACATCGTGGAATCTGTGAGTGCGCGTAGTACTGTAGTGACAACATGGCACATTTGGAGGGTTGTTTGGGCTTGCATTAAGGGCTGGAAGTTGGGAAGATTAGGTTGCATGCCTAGAGGAAAAAATAGAGTTGTTTGAAGGGTTGTTGGTGGGTTTTTTGAAGGGTATGTTACCCTACAAAAACTATTGTGCTAGGCTACAAGCTATAGCCAGTATTTGGGCCATTTCTTGTGTTTCGTTTAGGGTGCAACAAGCACAACAAGACCAACGTGAGGGTGTGGGAGTATCCCCTTGGAGGACTTCATTTTTTGGAGGGATAATGTTGCGCTATGAGGAGGTTAAGGGTTGTAGGTGATGCCCTAACCAGTGGTGCTGCGGTGCAGTGTGGTGACAACAATGGTTTTATGAGGTGTATTGGATCAAGATGTGACCGTGTTGGATCAATTTGAGGAGTAGCCTATGCAAGCCAAGTATATGACATTTCGAGGAGGTGAAGTGTCATATTAGGTGCAGATTCAATAGTGACTAGATTTGGAACCATAGGATTGTTGGAGGGCAGCGTGTTGGCTACCCAAAGTAGTCCTAGACGAGCTATCTTGAAGGATGAAGAGTAGTTGAAGGTTGGGTGAAGGTTGTTGCTGAATTGCAACACTTTTATGGACAAAAGTTGTTGCTAGCCTGACATATTGGAGCTCAGTAATTAGGCCTACCCAGAGAGAAAATTGGATCAACCCATGTACACTCCACAAAAGCATGTGCAACAGTGTTAGGTGGCGGCCCTCCTAGAGCCTCGATGTGTAGATGCCTTGATTGACTAAGGAACTACTAGTGAGTAGTATGGAAGCGAAAGATCGGCTGGACAAGATACGACATTGTGTTTTTTAGTGTATCTTATATACCATATACTGTTGTATTATTCATATTTGGTTTAATATAACGAAGATTGGTGATTGGAAATTATTGTACAATTTTGTTTAAAACTGTGTATATTGTGCATATGTGATTTACTGCTTTATATTTTCTACTGTGCAAAGTAGTTCATGGTTGAGATTCTTGGTTTGGTAGTGTCAGTGATTCAAGACTCTAACCTAGACCTAAGGTCATGGAAATTCAACATGGTATCATAGCATGTCTGAGCTACTTTGGAGGCTAGTAAATCAGAGTTTGTGCAACGAAGTACAACGTGAGAGGGAGTTGGTCACATTGTGAGTGAAGGAGTCACTACAATGTCGAATTTGCAGGCAGGTCTCCTGTATGAGGACAGGTTGGAAGGGTTATCAAACTACACTCATTGGAAGGAAAGGATCAAGTTGGTATTGCAAGTCAGCAAGATTTGGGATTTTTCCGAGAAAGAGATCAAGCACCCAACCGACCCTAAGGAGTTGGAAATATGGGAAGATTTGGATACGAAAGTGAGGTTGATCATCCTTGATGGTGTGAAGGATTTCTTGATACCTCATGTGTATGAGAAGAAAAATTCACATGAGATATGGAAGGCTCTTCAGAATTTTTTCCAGAATAAGAACAAGAACCGGGTATTGGTATTGGAGGATTAATTGAAATCCACCAAGATGATAAAGGGTGAAGAAACGACTTCGTATCTGACAAGGTTGTTTCAGGTTTGAGATGAGCTTGCTACCATTGGGGTCAAATTTTTAGATGTAGAGATGGTAAGGATTTCCTTGAAAGGGTTCACTAAGGAATGGAAGCCCTTCATCAAAGGAATCTTTTCCAGGGAGAAACTGCTAGACTGGAATACACTGTGGGACGACTTAATTTAGGAGGAGTTGCGAGACAAGGATCTTCGAAGGTAGATGAGGACATATCACTTGCAACGAGAATGAAGGGTTAGTCGAAGAAGGACATGAGTAAAATTAAGTGTTTCAACTGTGGTGATATGATTCATTTTTCATCGATATGTCCAAAGAAAGGTGATGAAGAGAAAGGAAAGAAGAAAGGAAAGCATATCGGCGCTTCAGCAGAGATGGATGATCTCGCCGGGAGATTGGAAGACAAGGATTTTTCTATGATTTCTTATTTCTCGGAGGGTACTATTTGAGAGGATGGATGGTACATGGACAATGGTGTGATGAAGAACATAACAGTGTCACGGGAGGTTTTTGAGACTCTAGCTGAATGGGACTTGAAGTTGTACATGGTGATAGGCGACAAGAATCAGTTGGAGATCCGAGGATTAAGGTGATGCCATTCAGGATGGAGACAGGACGCATGATGCGGGTCTAAGATGCTTTGTTTGTACTAGGAGTTAGATATAGTGTAATTTTTGTCTCGATGATGGAGAGGATGGGGTTTGAGGTCTTGTTCCAAGATGGGAAGGCAAGACTCAGGCCTAGATGCTCTAAGTCCAATGGGATTGTGCTTGGAGTCAGGGAGCATGGTCTCTATAGGCTGATAGGCAGGCCTGAGGATCATGGGAAGAAACAGGTACATGTACAGGTTCCAGAGAAGCAAGAGTAGGTGTAGGTGCACGTGCAAGCTTCAAAGGAGAAGGTACACTTTTCAGAGAAGGTCCAGGTTCCAGAGGCTTAGAGGGAGTCAAGTTCTATAGGGAGTTTGTAGATTTAGAGGGAGACTTTGAAGCCCGAGAAGAGTGCTTGGTTAGTGGGGAGCAAGGGTGCTTCCACATCTGGAAAGAAGGAATCATGGCGAGATTGGAAAACGATATGTGGGAAGAAAAAGAAGCAGGAGGCTTCTAGTGACAATGACACTTTTGAGAAGGGTGTAGTTCAGAGTACAAGGATTACTGCGATTGTGAGCACCAAGCATTAGGCAAGTGTTGTGAGCAGTGATGACAAAGACGAAGTAGTTCCTAGTCATGGAGGTACCTCCCTCACTAAGAGGGAGTGTTGATTTGTGTATATTGGGAGGTACTCCAAGCCCTAGGGTTTAGGGTTTGGAGGGAAAAGAACCACAAGATGGGCAGTTTGTGGGCTTGGAACCCAAGGGAGGAGTTTTGCACCCATCGTGATTTGGGCCAAACCCGTGATGGAGATATGACATGTGATGGATGAGGATGATAGTTCTCGACGAAATGATTCCAACGCATCGATAATCATCCGAATATGAGTTGTCGTTAGAGAGAAATGAATTTTGAAGTTGACAAGGTAATTATTGGTTACCAAGTCATGTAGGCTTGGTGTAAAAGGGTGACAATAGATGTGTCCCTTAAAGTAAATTAGTGGAGGCTTCATGTCTATAAATAGAAGATCATTTGGAGTCATTTTAGCATCCAGAAGTGGCAATACATCTTTGAAATTTGAAGGAGCCTAAGCCGCAGCAAGGAGAGCCTAAAGGGACAATGTGGAGGAGCTAGAATGCAAACATGGAATCTGTGATTGGGCTGCAGTACTGTAGTGACAACATGACACATTTGGAGGAATGTTTGGGCTTGCGTTAAAGGCTAGAAGCTGGGTAGATTAGGCCGCATGCCTAGAGGACAAAACAGATCTATTTGAAGGGTTGTTGGTGGAGTTTTTGAGGGGTCTGTTACCCTACAACAACCTTTTTTCTAGGCCACATGCTATAGCCAGCAGTTGGGCCATATCCTGTGCTGTGATTAGGGTAGAACAAGTGCAACACGACTAACGTGAGGGTGGAGGAGTATCCCCTTGGAGGACTACAGTTTTTGGAGGGCTATTTGCTAAGTTGGGAGGAGGTTAAGGGTTATAGGTGATGCCCTAACCAGTGTTGCAGTAGTGCAGCATGGTGACAACAATGGTTTTGTGAGGTGTATTGGATCAAGGTGTGACCATGTTGGATCAGTTTGAGGAGCATCCAGCTGAAGCCAAGTATATGACATTCCGAGGAGGTGAAGTGTCATATTAGGTGTAGATTCAACAATGATGAGATTGGGAGCCATAAGACTGTTGGAGTGTTGCGTGTTGGATACCCAAAGTAGCCCTAAATGAGCTATCTTGAAGGATGAAGATAAATTGAAGGTTGGGTGAAGGTTGGTGTCGAATTGCAACACTTTTCTGTAAAAAATTTGTTTCTAACCTGGTAGATTGGAGCTCAGTAATTAGGCCTACCCATAGAACAAATTGGATCTGCCCTTGTACACTCTACATAAGGATGTGCATTGGTGTTAGGTGGCAGCCCTCCAAGAGTCTCGATGTGTAGATTCCTTGATGGACTAAGGCACTACTAGTAATTAGTACGGAAGAGAAGGATCGATAGGAGAAGATATGATATTATGTTTGTTAGTGTACCTTGTATACCATAGATTTTTGTATTATTCAGATTTGCTTTAATATAAAGAAGATTGGTGATTATACATTATTGTACAATTTTGTTTAAAACTGTGTATATTATGCATATGTGATTTACTGATTTATATTTTATGTTATGAAAAGTAGTTCATGGTTGAGATTCTTGGTTTGGTAGCGGCAATGATTCAAGACTCTAACCTATACCCAAGGTCATGGAAATTCAACATGGTATCAGAGCTTGTCTGAGCTACTTTGGAAGCTAGTAAATCAGAGTTTGCACAACAAAGTACAACGTGAGAGGGAGTTGGTCACATTGTGAATGAAGGAGTCACTATAATTATGAATTTGCAGGCAGGTCTCTGGTATGAGGACATGTTGGAAGGGTTGTCCAACTACACTCCTTGGTAGGAAAGGATCAAGCTGGTCTTGCAGGTCAACAGGATCTAGGATTTTTCTGAGAAAGAGATCAAACAACCAACCGACCCTAAAAAGTTAGAAATATGGAAAGATTTGGATACGAAAGCAAGGTTGATCATCCTTGATGGTGTGAAGGATTCCTTGATACCTCATGTGTCCGAGAAGAACAATGCCCATGAGATGTGGATGGCTCTTCAGAATTTTTTCCAAAAGAAGAACGAGAACCAGGTACTAGTATTGGAGGATAAATTGAAATCCACCAAGATGATAAAGGGTGAAGGAACGACTTCGTATCTGACAAGGTTGTCTCAAGTTCGAGATGAGATTGCTACCATCGACTGTGGGACGAATTCATTGAGGAAGAGTTGCGAGAAGAGGATCTTCATCCATCCAGGAAGGCAGATGAGGACGTGGCACTTGCAACAAGAATGAAGGGTAAGCCGAAGAAGGACATAAGTAAAATTAAGTGTTTCAACTATGGCGAGATGGGTCATTTTTCATGGAGATTTACGAAGAAAGGAGATGACGAGAAAGGGAAGAACAAAGGAAAGCATATCATTGCTTCAACAAATATGGATGATCTTGCCAGGAGATTGGAAGAAGAGGATTTTTCTATGATTTCTCATTTCTCGTAGGGTACTATTCGAGAGGATGGATGGTACATGGATAGTGGTGTGATGAAGCACATGACATGGTCACAAGAGGTTTTTGAGACTGTAGTTGAATGGGACTCGAAGTTCCACATGGTGTTGGATGACAAGAGTCAGTTGGAGATCTGAGGATCGGGGGTGGTGTCATTCAAGATGGAGACAAGATGTATGATGCATGTCCAGGGTGTACTATTTGTACCAGGACTAATTTCTATCTCGATGACGGAGAGGAAGGGGTTTGAGGTCTTGTTAAAGAATGGGAAGGCAAGACTCAGGCCTAGAGGCTCTAAGTCTGATGGGATTGTTCTTGGAGTGAGGGAGCATGGTCTCTACAAGTTGGCGAACAAGCTTGAGGATCATGGGAAGAAGCAAGGGCAGGTACATATTGCAGAGAAGTAGGAGTAGGTGCAGGTGCAGGTGCATGCTTTAGAGGAGAAGGTACAACTTCCCGAGAAGAAGGTACAATTTTCATAGAAGGTCCATGTTCCAGAAGCTCAGATGGAGTCAAGTTCAAGAGGGATTTTGCAGATTCATAGGGACACTATGCAGAGCAAGAAGAGCGCTTGGTCAGTGGGGTGCAAGGGTGCTTCCACATCTGGTAAGAAGGAATCCAGGTGAGATTGGAAAGAGATATATGAGATGAAAAAGAAGCATGAGACTTCTAGTGACAACAACACTTCTAAGCAGGGTGTATTTCATTGTACATGTACATGTATTGTTGCAATTATGAGCACCAAGAGTTGGGAAAGTGTTGTGAGCAATGATGATGAAGACGGAGTACTTCCTAGTCATGGAGTACCTTGCTAGATAAAAGGGAGTGTTGATTTGTGTAGCATGGGAGGTACTCCAAGCCCTAGGGTTCAGGGTTTGGAGGGAAAAGCATCGCAAGGGCAGCTTGTGGGCTTGGAACCCAAGTGAGGGGTTTTTCACCCATTGTGATTTGGGCCAAAACCATGATGGAGATACAACATGTGATGGATGATGATGATAGTTCTCATCGATACGATTCCAACACATTGAGAATCTTTTGAATCCGAGTTGTCGTTAGAGAGAAATGAATTTTTTAAGTTGACAAGGTAATTATTGGTTACCAAGTCATGTAGGCATAGTGTAAAAGGGTGCCAATAGATGTGTCTCTTCAAGTAAATTCATGGATGCTTCATGTCTATAAATATAAGATGATTTGGAGTCATTTTAACATCGAAAAGTGGAAATACATCTCTAAAATTTGAAGGAGCCTAAGTCGCAACAAGGAGAGCCTAAAGGGACAACGTATTGGAGCTAGCATGAAAACGTGGAGTCTGTGATTGGGCCACAGTACTATAGTGACAACATGGCACATTTGTAGGGTTGTTTGGGCTTGCATTAAGGGCTAGAAGAGGGACAGAGTAGGACGCAGTCCTAGAGGAAAAAACAAAGTTGTTTGAAGGGATGTTGGTGGAGTTTTTGAGGGGTTTGTTACCCTACAATGGATGTTGTTCTAGGCCATAGGATATAGCCAATAGATGGACCATATTATTGAGATTCAACAAGATGATGAGCTTAGTGAAAATGAGTCGCCTTCACTAAGTGGGCCTGCAGGCAATTTTTAGGTGCAAGTCTATTTTTAGACTATGTCTATTTTTAGACATGGTGATCATATTTTAGAAGTTGCAGGATGCTATTTATGGATGGTTGGTCCAGTTGGAAAAATATATGAAATTCTATTTTTATAATATTTGGCGAAGTCTATTTATAGATCGTCGATCTAAAAATAGAAGTGTCGATTATTATTAGCTCTTAATAATAATCCAACAATAAACATCAACTTATTCTCTTGGAGCACTTAATTTCAGTGCACAGATTTGGAAAATCAGTGGGCTGAAGGAATTACGCAATTCCTAGGGTTTATTGGTGGTTCATGCATGGAGGACTCAGTTAGAACTGAAGTGGAAAAGTTATGACAGAGTTGGAAGAGTAGTTCATGGAGTTGTTATTCAGTTTAACTCAATTAATGGAGTTAAACTCAGTTGAGCTAGTTGTATCTAGTCTAACTGAATGATACACTAGTGAGAGTGGAGTGAATTAATTAGTTAATTAATTCACAAATAATAACTTATTAATCAACTGAACAATACAACAGTTAACTACAGTGCATGTCAGTTCCAATGGAGACCCGGTGGAGAGATAAGTGAAAGGGCAAGATGGACTATCTGTTGTGACTATAATGATGCATTGATTTCACCACACACACATTGGAGTTGCCAATGAGGATTGCGCAGTGCAAGCAAGGTAGAGGCAAATTCATTCAGAGCTATTCTTCAGCAAGGTTTGTGCAATGGAGGCATGCTATCAAGTGGCAAGAAATCTGTGCATGGATTTGCAGATTTCTTCTGATTAGTGTGTGACGATTGATTTTACTGAGAGCTTGATGTACTAAGCTTTGTATGATATTGTTACATGATATCCATGATACATAATATATGATAGTTGGGGTTTTCAGCTTCAGGATTTCCCATTAAACAATTGTGTTATGTGCGATTGTTTTTATTGCTTCACGTGTTTGCAATTGATTTTAATTTCCGCAAAAGATTAACAGTGGAAGGATTTTGTATTTAGCAAGAAGATAAATATTGTTATATCAGGAGAATCTGGATATATACATGCATCTTTTATATAATTTCTACACATCTCTTGTGTTGTGTTTAGGGTGGAACAAGCACAACAGAACCAACATGAGGGTGGAGGATTATCCCCTTAGAGCACTGCTGTTTTTGGAGGGCTAGCTGTTGAGTTATGAGGAGGTTAAGGGTTGTAGGTGATGCTGTAACCACTAGTGCAACAATGCAGCATGGTGATAACAATAGTTTTGTGAGGTGTATTGTGTCAAGGTGTGACCGTGTTGGATCAGTTTGAGGAGAAACTGTTGAAGCCAAGTATATGAAATTTTGAGAGGTGAAGTTTCATATTAGGTGCAAATTAAACATTGATGATATTGGGAGCCATAGGACTATTACAGGGCAGTGTGTTGGCTACCCAAAGTATCCCTAGACGAGCTATCTTTAAGGACGAAGAGAAGTTGAAGGTGGGGTGAAGGTTGGTGTCGAATTGCAACACTTTGGTGGACAAAAGTTGTTGCTAGCTTGGTAGATTGGAGCTCGGGAATTAGGCCTACCCAGAGAGCAGATTGGATCACCCTATGTATACTCTACAGAAGTGTGTGCATCAATGTTATGTGGCAGCCATCCTGGAGTCTCGATGTGTAGATGCCTTGATGGACTAAGGAACTACTAGTGAGAAATACGGAAACGAAGGACTGAAAAAACAAGATATGACATCGTGTTTGTCAGTGTATCTTGTATACCATAGACTGTTGTATTATTCATATTTGGTTTAATATAACGAAGATTGGTGATTTTACATTATTGTACAATATTGTTTAAAACTGTGTATATTGTGCATATGTGATTTAATGCTTTATATTTTCTTCTATGCAAATTAGTTCATGGTTGAGATTCTTGGTTTGGTAGTGTGAGTGATTTAAGACTCTAACCTAGACCCAAGGTCATGGAAATTCAACAGTTTGCAGAGCCTAGAATTTTGCAAAACCTTTGTGTATTGTTCCCATTCCAGCACCTTGAGTTCCTGAAGTACGTTTTGAGAAGTCGTCAATCATGTTGGAATACCGTGGTCCGAATGAGATATAATATTTTCCAAATAAAAGTAGCCCCTGCGATGGATGGAGTTGATGGTGTCCATGGAAAGAAGTCTCGACTCATTAATCCAAGAAATGCCATCTTGTCCAATAAGGAGAAGATTTCCATGCCCGAAATTCCAAACCATATTGAGAAAAAACCATGTTTTAATTTTCCAAAAGATGGCCCAAATGATGGAGCCATGTTTTGAGTTTAATTCTCTCTTCACAATCCAGAAGGATCAAGGAAGATTTTTGAGATATTTCGTTGCAATAATGTGGCTCCAGGTACTGTCACAAAAAAAAAAATCCCGCCAGAGATATTTGAGAAGGAGTGAAGTGTAAAAAACCCAAGAGTCAAGGATCGCCCATCCATCAACATTCTTAGGTCTGGAGATGCTATCCCAAGGTGTTAAATGAAAATTTTTCTCCTTGTTAGCAGACCATAAAAACCTGGATAGACGAGATCTTATGAGGTTGGTCACCCTATTAGGAAGGGCGATAAAATGTGAACATTATGTCGTGATCTGTTGTAGGACATATTGGATGAGATTGAGGTGACCACCAAAGGATAGGTAGTGGGAGGACCAACCACTAATCTTCCGGTCGAATTTGGTAAGGAGCCACGCCCAGTCTTCGCATCTGTAGCATGTCGTCTTGAGTCGGAATCCAAGATATGACATTCCATGTTTAAGCAGATCCATCATCATGTTAAAAAGACAAACAGTGTGACCTCAAGGAGGTCACCAGAGGAGAAATAAATGCAAGATTTGGGGCCATTCAAGTACAGACTAGGCGCCACTCCCATCCTTTGAAAAATGTTATATAGAGCTTCCCACTGTTCCTTTTTAAGTATACCGAAATACAATATATCATCAACAAAAAATAGGTTTGTTATGCATACCTGGGGTGCCATCCTCAGTCCTTGAAAAATATTCATATCTTGGCCAGTGTTGATTTTCCTACTGAAGCCATCCTTGGTGAGGAGGAAAGGTAATGGCGAGAGTGAGAAACCCTGTCTGAGGCCCCGATCAACTCTAAAGAATTTGGTGGGGTATCCATTAATGAGAATTTCAATCCAAATATTGGATTGCAGACCATTATCCATTCCACATTCTCGTATGTGAGGCCAATATTAACAAGAATGAAGCACAATAATCTCCATTCGACACAGTCATAGGTCCGTCGTAGATCAATCTTCATTACTATCACATTTTTCTTCTTAGTGTGCATGGAGTGCACACATTCCTAGGCAATGGAAATTACGTCGTGAATGGAGCGACCAAGGAGGAAACAAAATTTATCCTTAGTGATGTGCTTAGAGAGAAAACCCTTGATACGTTCAACGATAACCTTAGAAATGAGTTTGTAGATGATATTTCATAAAGAGATGGGCTAGAAATCATAGAAAGATGTTGTGTCAGACTTTTTAGGAATCAAGGCTATAAAGGTAGTCTTAATGGAACCAGGGATGAACTTAGGGTTGTGGGATTCATCAACCATGGCACGAAGGGCTCCCCCCATCAGATTAAAAAAGTGTATAAAAAATTCAACCGTTTAACCATCAGGTCTAGGACATTTTATTTTGCAAAAGAGCAGAGTACCGAGTGAATCTTTGCCAGTGTGACCAACCGATTCAACTCTATGTTTGCATCCAAATCAAACAAAATAGGATATTCCTCAACCGCCCAAAGTATGTCTTCCATATTAACCTCCTCTCTTTCCTTGAATAGGGACTAGAAAAATAATACAACCTCCCTGCAAATGTCCTCCTTGGAGTATTTAATATCACCATCCTCCCTGCAGATGTTCCAAACAGCGTTTGTGTTCCACCTTCGATTTGAATAACGGTGGAAAAATTTGGTATTTTTGTCGCCCTCATGTATCCGAATGGCTCAGCTCTTCAGCCTCTAGGTTTCCTCTTGAAATTTTAGAAACTTTTGCTTCCTCAACTCCAGGTACTTTATAGTTTCCATTTCTAGCTGTGTGGGCCATTTCTCCAAGAGGCATGCACTAAGGGCGTGAGGTTCCTTGGAAAAAATCTCTAGTTTCTCATATAGGCTTGTTTTTTTTTGCGCTCTGACTTCAAAACCCTACTTTTGAGAGTGTCCAGGAAGGAATTTATGAAGTGCATAGTGGACTGGTGAACCTATTTTTTAAAATTATTCCACACCTCATTCATAAGAGTATTGAAGTCTAGATCACTGAGCCAGATATGGTTGAATTTGAAAGGGATCCCTTTATGCATATGTTTTGTTCCCCATTGATGTAAAATATGAAAACGATCTGATATGAAGAATTTGACCACCATGGAGCACATGTTACCCAAATATTCCAGTATACATAGTTGGACAAAAAAACGATCCAGTCTCTTGCCAATGAAGTCATCCCAGATCTGCCATTGTTACAGGTAGGTAGGAGAGGGGAGGGAGCAACATCAATCAAATTACAATCTTAAAAAAAACCAGATAAATAACTCTATAAGGGGTCGTAGGGCCTGTTCGACCCCAACACTCCAAAGGGGAAAGTGTAAAATTAAAATCCCTTGCAACAATGAGAGAAGGAAAATTAATAATCATGGGGTCTCTCACCTAATTCTAGAAGGAGAGGCGATCCAAGAAAGGGGCATAAATGTTCAATATGTGAATATTTTTTGGAAAACCATAAATCCGACCCGATAGAAAGATCCCAACAAAGAAATGATAAGCCTTGAAATGCCCCCACATTGGATCCCAGAGGGCGATGAGCCCCCCTCGAAAATCCAATGGAGTCAGGGTGGCCATGTGCTAGTGGGGGAAAATGTGCTTGAAATACGCCAATGATCAAGTCACGTCGACCATGGTTTCCTGAATGAGAACCAAAAAGGGGTGGCGAGAAAGGAGGTGGTGCACATAAATACTTTTGGTTACGAAGATTCAAAGAGATAGTTGTCATGGGTCCCCTGTCACATGGGGTAGCAGATCTCTAAGGGCCCCAGAGGAAGATGAATTGAGAATCAGAATGTCTTGTAGGTTACTGTTGTAGAGGTAAATCCCCTCTGCGGACAGAGGCGATCCCTACTAGCCCAGATCGGGTCTAACAACAATCGTATCATGCTAAGGTGCAAGTTCCTAATTGCAATAGACCAAATTGCGAAGAAGGCCTACCTTAAGTCCAACGTTGTTGTTCGTAGAGAAGATAGCGCTCCCGTTTCCTTGCTCCAACAGATCACAATTCTCCCGCTTGTTGCGATTAAACACCTGCACACACAAGAAACACGACAAACACACAAGCGTAAAAACCCAATATATACAATTATGTATCTGTCAGAGAAGACACAACTCATGATAATAATGAACAATACGAGTGGAACCATAACCAAAGTCGCTTATCATTAATTAATACAAAGGAAAATAAAATTTGGCTCTGACGCTGAATCTTCCTTCGGCGGGTCGATAGCGGAATACGTCTCGGTAATGCTCGTCGGGCATGGGACAAGCCTCTCTCTTTAGTTGTCTTGACAATAATCTCCTTGCTACTGATTTGGCTCTATGAGGACTATCAAGGCTCTTGTAGCATTCTTTAGGCTATGAAGGCTCTTGGAGACTAGCTTGCAAAGGAAAATGGCAAGCTTATATAGATGGTGGAAGGGGAGTTGGTATCCCTACAATCATGGGATTGGCCCTATCCTCAAGGAAGCTTCCATGAGAGGTGGAAAACCACTTCCTCTACATGGAGATCCGGAGCCAAACCTCCCAACTCAATTTAGAGACCAGTTCAGGAATTGGTTGGAGTCAATCTTCCGCCATTTATTTTTAAAAAACACTCCTTATTAAGCCTGGCGCGGGTGCAACACTAGGACAGAGCGCCAGTTGGCGCGCCCTCTTTGGAGAATTTCCCCCATTGGCGCGAGGGCTGAACTGGCTAGTCGCGCCAAGGAAAAAAGGCTATTTTTAGGGTTTTTCACAAGGAATTGTCTTCAGGGGAATGAATTTCCTTGTCCAGAGGGATGCCATGAAAGTGTTTTCAGGTCATGCCACTGCTCACAGGTCACGGAATAAGCCCTCCAATGTGTGAGACAGGGGATTGCAGGGACGGTGACAAATTGTTGTGTAACAGATGCCCCCTAAAGCATGAGGCCCGAAAGAGAGAGAGGGGTGAAATGCTTTACGAGAATGTGTCCAACTGAAAACACTTCCGTCGGAAAACCTGCTTAGAGAAGTACAACTGATATCTCAAATACATGATATACGTGGTATGGGTGCAACCATCCATAACAGAGTATACAATAATCCAGATCCAAGGCAAGACAAAGCCATCCAGTAAGGATCAATAAAGAGACTCAGGTATGGTCGCAGCCATCCAATCAGTGAGTCATGTAACCAATCATAATAATCCACAAAATCGCAGCCTGGATTCTAACAGACAAAATCCAGGGTCTTGCGCTCCATCTCGACCTGAACAGAGTACAAGTTCAAGCATGTGAATAGGTGAGCTGAAGTTGAACATTCAAGAACATCGTCTGATTACCAGCCAATGATGAAATCTGTTAACAGACGCGAGAGGTACCACCAATAGTGACAATGTTCCTCAAGGTACTATAGGTACAATCTACTGCATGTGAATCAGTGAGCTGGCGTCGAACACCCGTAGAATCACTCGATCGGAGGCCAATGATGAAATCCTCACGTCGAACGCGAAGAACCTGCCATTGAGGCATGCAGGCTCCAAGGTTCCAGAAGGGAGTCTCTAGATTAGCTTCCTGGATAATGAGCTGAAGTCGACAGGAAGTGACCTTGATCGAAGGTGGGCCATATTGTTTCCCACATCATCAACATGAGACATAGGAGCATAATGTCTTTGTGAATCAGGATCAGATGAGAATCAGAGGAAGGTTGAAACTTGCAGAGGTCAACTTCTCTTGAACATATCGGCGACACGACAGTGGATTTGGCAGCATTTGACATCAAAAGATCAGAGGTCAAGATGACGAGGCAAAGAGAAGATGAGAGGTCAAAAGGGATCACCCAAACCCATGGAGGCAAGTGGAAAATGTGATGAGATGTCCCCAACCTGACACGAATGCAGACAAGTGCCATGTTCAAGAGCGACATACTGCCGAGACGACAACGATGTTGGTTCCATTTTTCCCCACCATTTCTGGCGAGTACCCCAATTATTTTTAAAAACAAGCTTGAAGGGGATAGCATATGCTTGTAATATAAGTCTATCCTTCGGACGAATCCATCCTAGTACATTTAACGAGCCCTAGGAAGGAGAAACTCGAATATTGTCATTACGACTGAATCCAATGTCATCAGGATTTAACGAGTCTGACAAAGGAAGAACTCGGCGTCTTTTCATGTTTAGAGAGTTTGAAAAGATAGCGGAAAAGTAAACTCCAACGGTCCCTTTTCGTAAATAGTACCTCAGATCCGAAAAGGTAGAAAACTATGTCTGAGAAAACCTCCTAGTCGCGATAGGCTAGGGTATTCATTTTTTGTAAATAATCTATCCCAGCCCGAAAAAGGGGTAAACGTATACTGGGTAGATGTTGTTTCGCGGCCAATTTAACGATATCGAAACAACAAGGGACTCGACAATCTTTTCATGTTTAGAGAGTCAGAAAAGAGCTGAAAGATGACTCCAAAATGACTTTTTCGTGTTTTTACCAAGTCCGAAAAAGTATAAAATATAACTCGTATCACCGTTCAAGTCGTGTAAAAACCTGTCGCTGCACATAAAAGCAGGTGTAAAATCCATTTTTCAACAAAATATATTAAAATATTGAGAAAAATGACTTTTAAAACCTAATTTTGACTTCAAAAGTTATAAATATGCCACAGATGGTAAAAACATATTTACTTTTACTTTTTACCTCATTTGGAGAGCAACAGTGGTCTTTTTGTGTGCGAACTTGCGGCGGTGATTGCGACTGATCCAGAACACCATTCAGATTCTCGTCAGTTCCAGGTAAGAGGCGCTCCCTTAAGCTCTATTTTGATCCATTTTTTATGAATTTCCATTGCGCATTCGATCTCTGGGGGAACCCTTTGAAATTTTAGGGCTCGGCCCATTGGCGTGGGTATCGGGAACGGACCCGTGCCAATGGACTTTTGCTCACAAAGGGGTCGCGCCAACTGGCATGAATGTTAGGAAAATAGTCGCGCCAATGGTGCAACGCGATTTTCTGCCTTAGATTTTCAAAATGTGAGCCATCCATATGGATTTTTGAATGCAACAGAGATCTAACAAGGAATTTTTAATCATGTTGATGTAGATATCCAGGCATAATGGTTATTGAATGGAAATAGAGGGAACATGGAGAAGAAGACGAAATGGCCATGCAAAACGAAGCTTGCATGAATGCACTCCGAGATTGTGGTCTCAAGAAATTCTTCCTCGCGCCATGTTTACGAGCTCAACCTGAGCTATTACAGTACTTGGTCAGCATATGGGATGAAAACGAGGAAGTGTTCAAACTTCGGGACCAAGTGCTAGAACTGGAGGTTTCCGATGTCTATTTCATAACCGGAATGTCGTGCAAAGGCCCAGTGCCAATCATGATAGACAACAGACCTTCTGGAGAGAAGATAGATCAGGTAATGGCGAGAGTGTGCCCAAGGGCACAGACAGGATCGGGAAGTGGGAAAGTGGACATCCACACCATCCGCGACCTAGCACCAAGAGTAGTGCTTCACACCATTATGCGGGCTGCGGGATCGCAGGCACCGCATGAGGCAACCAAGGCACAACTCCTACTAGCCTCTGAGTGCATGAATCCTACACTGTTCGATTGGGCCACCGTAGTGACAACCAACATCAAAAGGCAGCCAAAAAAGTGCAAGAAATCCAAACTGAAGCAATTTGGATACGGTTCCATTCTGGTGTCATTCATCCTGAAACGACTACCCATTTTTCAGGGCCAAGGGGAAATAATTGTCGTGCCGACACCGAGGGAGTCGAGGATGGCTCGCTGGGCAGCACTTATGCCCAGGTCAGGAGGGGGCCAACAGATGTCCTAGAGGCCCGAGTTCTTTGTGTGGTTACGACGTCAATTGATCGTGGTGGAGGATTGGCCCTATGCTGGGACCGATTTCACTGGAGACCCATATCTTCCGCTCCCGGAGGGGGAGGAATGGGACAAGGAGCTGGGTATGACTCTCTTTTTTTATTTTTATGTATTTATGATTTTTTTGATACATGCCCATTCTAACAACAGTTCTATGTGTATGCAGATGTTGCCCAGAGAGACCTGCCGGCATGTCGCCTATTGCACGAAGAAATCCCCTCGCATATGACCCTCAGGCAGAGGGTGCCGAAGGAGGAGAGCTGATCCAAAACCTTGAGGGCATTGCCCGGGGGATTCCAGACTATGCCCGGCTAGCAGATGTTCCGATGGCATATCAAAGACACACGGTGGGGGTGCCTAGTCGCCTCCACCGACTCCTGAGACGCTTGGTGCGCGCAGTGACATGTTACCACGAGCACCATGCTGATTAGACATCTAGGGCTTTTTCATGCATATATTTTTTGAGAGACATGTCATCTCCGGCTATATTAGGATGAACATGTATATTTTTTGACTTTATGTGATGTACCCAAACTGCAAACTATTCAACATATATATCTATATATCTATTTCTGGATGGATATTTTTACATGTGATGATGTTTTATATGCCATGAAAATGTCTAATACAATGTTATCTAATGTATCAGTTGCATAACAAACGACCCAATGAAAAATTTCACAAAATGTATCTAATCACACATTTTATTTTTATGCAAGCTTAAAAGCACACATGGACACACATATGCAAACTATGCTTTGAAAACAAGGAAAACGGGCATGCCCCCCAGCATGGTGTCTCAATTCGAGGTACATGCCCCCCAAGCTTCATTCCATAGGAAATGGAGTGAAGGTTCAACACACAAGAGATTTGACCTAAATCTAACAAAATTCGAATTGAACAGGCTCGTGTTTCATTATTTTAACGAGGTTGACACACTTAAAAGAACTGTCCTCATAGCAACTTGTTTCATTATTTTAGGAGCTTGACACAAGTAGAGGAACTATGCTTCGACGAGCTCAACGGAGGAGGCTCAAGAGGGGGATAACCAGATACATCACGCTCTAGACAATCAGAAATTACCCCTAGGCCAAGCATAAAGGAGGAACGATGATGTCCATCGCTCCAAGGCAGCTCCTCAGGAGACATTGTTTCAACAATGGCTTCATCAAAAGGGAAGATCTCTTTTAGAGGATCAGGCGAGTCGGCCTCGCCGAGCCAGGGGGATTTAGAATAGATATATAAAGCCATGCTCGAGGGAGCATGTTGAGGGGGAGGAGTATCGGATGCGGCGACAATTTCACAGTAATTAATCTCTACTGGAGTTAAGGGCATCGATTCTCCAAAATCAGTCACCTGTTCAGGCGAAGGGATGATCCATGGGTCGTCAGACCTAGAGATCATATTAACTTGAATGGTGTGCGGTGGTGGCGCGGGAAAAATACCCATGAGGACGGGGTCCTTGAAGAGACCAGGTCCTACACTATCAGGGGGATTGGGGATCTGATCCATGTAAGGAACATTGTTCTCAGAGGATGAGGGGAAGAAAGAAAATTGATCCACAGTAACTATTTTTCCCTCATGAGGGAACTTAAGAAGCCGGAAGAGGGTGGATGGCACGCATAGCATAGCGTGAGTCCAACTGCGGCCGAGAAGCAGATTGTAGTTAAGCTGGGCGTCAACCACTTCTACTTCTACGTTGACTGTCTTCCCTTGTAACGTAATCAACAAACTCTTGAGAACACCTAGGGGTTTTGATTCCCGACCATCAAATGCCTCTAAGGCATTGGGAGACGATGAAAGAGCTGGAGAGCGAATGGCCTTCCAGCAGGCGGATGACATGACACAGGTAGAAGCACCTTCATCCAAAACGGCTCTATGGATGTTGAGGCCGTTGATCCTGACTTGTATCACAAGAGCAAGTTGATGTGGAAGTCGGGGGGTAAAATTTTCTAGGTCGAAGGTGAGAAGATTAGAATCAGTGGGATCAATTCCACTGATTGCGGACAACAGAGCTTTCTGTTGCGATGGGAAACTTTGAAGAACTTCCAATGCAGACATGGTAGAAGGCACCTGTGCCAAATCCTCAACAATACTGTAGTGCTGAGTGGCACGGGCATTTGGGTTGTAGGAAGATCTTCGCAGAACACCTTTAGAGGGTGGCCTAACAATAGGTTCAACGCTGGGCTTCTCAATTTCCAAAGGACCGGAGACAGGTGGGGGAGGTGGACCATCCACAACTTCCTTTCCAGCTGCCTGATGCGATCCGGCATAATCCTTCGAATGCGTAGCAATTGAGACAGGTGTAGCACCATTCATCATAAAGACCTGGGACCCAAATGGTGTAGATGGTGAAGGTTGCTCAACCGTCTGGGTCTGCTGAGACGAGAACGGTTCTTTAAGAACTGTCGGAGTCCCTTTGGAGCCTTTAAGGAGTTGAGTGATTTCAGATTGTCGAGGAAAATCTTTGGTATAATGGTATCCTTCATAGATAAGGCAGGGATACTTCGTTTTATGTTGGGAACCGTCATCAGTACGAGGTTTAGAAGACTCTGGTTTTGGGGTGTCGGGTTTGGATTTTCCTTTGCCCTTCTTCTTTCCTTTGGAGGCTTTTTCCGTAGGATTAGCCTGAACGGCATTGACCTCCGCAGTCTTGCCATAATTTGAAGGGGCGGGAGGAGCAGAATTATTGGAAGAATTGGAATTTTGCTTCCCATTTGAAGATTTACGAGAATTTTGAGACACGGAACCAATAACACCATCCACCGCTGGGGTAGGTGGAGCTTTAGAGGTTCCTGGCCGTGGAGCATCAGTCAAAATATCATAAAGCGTGCCAGACTGAGAGTATACCAGATCAAGATACTAGGCACGCGCAATGGCTTGTTCTTCAGTCACACACGCCCCCATAGCAATATCTTGGGCGATTTTGCTAACGAAGGAGGTGGTGAACCAATGAGTTAGTAGCTGATCAGGTATATCAAACTTGATCAGTCTACGACAACGTCACCACTCATGAATGTGATCAGATATGTGGGTGGCTTTATCCTGCTTCAAAGAAGTCAGGAGATGCGTCCCGGCTTCGTAACGAACCGGTAACTGGAAGTGAGTTAGAAAAGCCATGGCTAACGTATTGAAATCTTGAAAGATGCCACGGGGTAATTCAATACACCACTTAGCGGCAGCGCCAGTAAGAGTGCGCTGGAAGAGACGTAGACGAATTGAATCATCCACCCAAGAGTTGGATGAACACCAGAGATGGTAAGTAATTACATGAGCTTGGGGGTCCTCTCGAGCTTTACCCTCAAATTTAGGGCAGTCGTCGGGTACCTTGATCGGAACTGGAGGCCAATAAGGATTGTGAAGAATCGGATCATTGGTTAATTTAGAAACGTCCGGTAATTCCAAGGTAGCCAAGAACAGAAATTGCGGATTGAACGCAATGCCAAGCCCTCAATAAGGATTGATACCTGTACTCCATGCTGGTTGAGCATATCCTTGCCCCCATGAGTTTTGTCCCAAAGGATTCTGATCATAGGGGGTATAGGGCGTATAACCAGTATGATTCGGTTGCTAGTAACCAATGTACGGGGTTTGATAACCAGAGTATGGACCCTGATTATATGTCGGCCCCGTTTGAGCAGTATGCGGATTCGGCTGCTGAGTATAGGTGTAGCCGGGTTGTTGAGGATAATAGTTAGAACCTTGGGGCTAGTTATAATTCGGTCGAGATTGACCTTGAGGATAGTAACTTCCTTGAGTTTGAGCGAGCTTCTGATAGGTGGGACCCTACTGAGCCTGATAATTAGGGCGCATTGGTTGGTTCGGTTGCGGCATGGAATAAACCGGCTGTTGGGCAGGGTTGACAAGATGTGCAGGCTGGCCTGGTTGGACAGGCTAACTTGGATGAATGGGCTGCCCTAGTTGAACAGGTTGACCCGGGTGAAGAGGTTGCGCCGGTTGTGTGGGTTGACCTGGCTGATGTGGGACACGAGGTTATGTTGGATGGGTCGGTTGGCCTGGTGGTGGAATGGGGCCAGGTTGTGCCTGGTAACCGGTTTAACTTGCAATAGGACCATACGATGATCCTGGCTGATGTGCAACATTCGGACCAATAGGATACTGAGGTTGAATGGGTTGAGAAGGTTGGACTTGCCCCCCAGGACCATATACTGGCCCTGGTTGGTACCCCGGTTGACCTGTGAGTCCTTTAGGTTGCCCAGGTTGGACCCCAGGGTGAGGCTGCATAGGTTGACCCGAAGGGTTGTAATACTGTCGTATGAAGACCCCTGCTTGCTCGAAGGGTAGCCTTGTAAGGGCTGTCCTTGCGAGTCTAAAGGATAGCCAGGCTGGCCCTTGCGAGTCCAAAGGATAGCTAGGTTGGCCCGAAGGTTGGCCTTGAAAAGGTTGTCCTTGCAAGTTATAAGATTGCCCAACCCGGTTAGACGAAAAACCTTGAGCATGAAGGTGAGCCTCTCAAGCGGGTAAATGTGAAGGATTCCCGAACTCATCGTATTGATATGGAAAAACGTAAACAGGTGTACCGTCTTGTGCATAATGCGAAAATTACAGGAAGTTGGGATCTTGAGAGGATTGTTCGACCTCGGGGTTTGATTTTTGTAGGGACAATCGATACTCCTCAGGAGAGATGTTCTCTGGCATATCAGACGCTATATAGACGTCTTCGGGAAGCGACGCAGCCCTTACGGACTAAGTGGTAACATCGGGTGTAGATGTGGCCACACAGACAGTGGGCTTGATGGGTACAGAAGTGACCTGAGGGGATGACGTGATGGGTGTCCTAGGAGACATCCCCAATGAAGGAATAACTGACCTCGTAGAAGGAGTTGATATCCCAATAGAGGTGACGGCGGTCATAATCTGACTTAAAGATCTATACCCTGCTGGTAGTGAGGGACCAGGTGAAGACATAACAGATAATTCGAGGTTGTCTTCTAGGAACAACTGGTAATCTTCACCAGACGTGGGGATTTCCTCACTAGGAGAATGGCTGGATGCACCCATATCTGAACCTGCCGCTAGATCTTGTAGCAGACGACGAGGACTAGGAGGAATAACAGCAGCTAGAAAAGGTGAACCCGATGTAAGAGGAGGGAAATGTTCCCCTACTCCAAATCCAGACCAAGCATCAGATAAGGGCCAATTGAAATCAACTGGTCCTCCAAAGGGAATCTCAGACAAAACCAGTCCCCCGTCGGGAAACTCGGAAACAATGGGTTGCTGATGTTCAGCAGAGGATTGAGAAACCTGTGATGAATCGTCCGTATATGGACTACCAGTAGACGAAACTGAGGGTTCTGCCACTGTGACAGTAATGAAAAAAGGAAAATATTGAACACAACACACGGGTTGAAAAAATCAAGGCACACAATCAAACGGCCAACAAGCAAAATCTAAAAGGGCATGTGATCGCAGGTGATTTATTTTACCACATTGAAACCTAGGAACTTCACCATTTCATGTTTTAAGAGTCGAGAAACGGATGAAAGGTGACTCTATCTCTTTCAGTATTGAAACAAGCGTGAAAGGACAAGCGCTTGATGATCCTTTCAAATTTAAAGAGTCAGAAAAGATCAAAATGACTACTCTAGTAATCTAGGCAAAGGGTGTACCAAATAACCGTGAACTACAATATACACCTTGGTTTTAAAATGTAATATAAATCAACCAAGGACTTAACGTATGTGCAGGAAATCTCCCCGAATTTTGTGTTTGGTGTATCACGGGTATAGGGTGGCAGACTCGGCTTCCTATGGATAAAGGATAGCAACCTAGTGGGGTCTCCCTTTATATACGCAACGGCACGGGGAGCACAAGTCCGTACTAGTGCTGTCTAAAGCCAAGAGGTGAACGAAATCTACTAGGTTTAACGACGCCGGAACACGTCTCTAACCTAGACCTCTAAATATTTCATTAATGTTTCAATGTTGGTAAATCCCCTCTGCGGACAGAGGCGATCCCTACTAGCCCAGATCGGGTATAGCAACAATCGTATCACGCTAAGGAGCAAGTTCCTAATTGCAATAGACTAAATTGCGAAGAAGGCCTACCTTAAGTCCAACGCTGTTGTTCGTAGAGAAGATAGCGCTCCCGTTTCCTTGCTCCGGCAGATCACAATTCTCCCGCTTGTCGCGATCAAACACCTGCACATACAAGAAACACAACAAACACACAAGCGTAAAAAACCAATATATACAATTATGTATCAGTCAGAGAAGAAAAAACTCATGATAATAATGAACAATACGAGTGGAACCATAACCAAAGTCGCTTATCATTAATTAATACAAAGGAAAATACAACCTGGCTCTGACGCTGAATCTTCCTTCGGCGGGTCGACAGCGGAATACGTCTCGGTAAAGCTCGTCGGGCATGGGACAAGGCTCTCTCTTCGGTTGTCTTGAAAATAATCTCCTTGCTACTGATTTGGCTCTATGAGGACTATCAAGGCTCTTGCAGCATTCTTTAGGCTATGAAGGCTTTTGGAGACTAGCTTGCAAAGGAAAATGGCAAGCTTATATAGATGGTGGAAGGGGAGTTGGGATCCCTACAATCATGGGATTGGCCCTATCCTCAAGGAAGCTTCCATGAGAGGTGGAAAACCACTTCCTCTACATGGAGATCCAGAGCCAAACCTCCCAACTCAATTTAGAGACTAGTTCAGGAATTGGTTGGAGTCAATCTTCCGCCATTTATTTTTAAAAAACACTCCTTATTAAGCCTGGCGCGGGTGCAACACGGGGACAAAGCACCAATTGGCGCGCCCTTTTTGGAGAATTTCCCCCATTGGCGCGAGGGCTGAACTGGCTAGTCGCGCCAAGGCAAAAAAGCTATTTTTAGGGTTTTTCACAAGGAATTGTCTTCAGGGGAATGAATGTCCTTGTCCAGGGGGATGCCATGAAAGTTTTTTCAGGTCATGTCACTGCTCATAGGTCACGGAATAAGCCCTCCAATGTGCGAGATGGGGGATTGTAGGGACAGTGACAAATTGCTATGTAAAAGTTACCAAAATCAATATTGAGCGGAGAGCCATGGTGTCGTCGAAAGTGGTGGACACCTTTGCCAGTTTTATGACACGTGGTGATATTATTGGCAGAGTTGGGGCTGATGATAGATGATTTACCTTTGTGCACCGTAAGGGAGGAGAGGTCCATCACTAGGTTATGAAGAAGGAAATTTATGTCATTGTCAGTGGAAAAATGGGGAGAAGAGGGTAAGGTGGGAGAAGGGGAAATCACCGACGGGGACAAGGAGGTGGTGGGGAGAGAGGCATTATGATGAGTCATGCAAACGAAGGGGGCAAGGGAGAGGGGAAGTGGGATGTTTGGGAAAGTTCGACGAAGGCGCGGGAGGATGAGAGGGTAGAAGGTGAGGCTCAAGGTGGGGTCGATCCTCATGGGAAGATGGAGGAAACGAAGCATAGGCATGTGGAAAACGCGAAGATTGTGAAGAAACATACAATGATATGTGAGTATAATGAGAGGGGTCATCAAAAGGAACATAAGTACCTAGTTTTGAAGATGAACTGAGTTGTGATGCCGCTAGTCCCGACTCTAAACCATGAGAATTCCGTCTATTCAAGGCCGCTAAATTCCTGCGTCATGGGCATCTATGAATCAAGTGTCCAGTGTGGTGACAATGTAAACACCAGAAAGGAAACCCCCAATAGTCGATGCCATGAGTGGTGTGACTAGGATCCCATTCCAATATGATTTCCTCTAGAAGACCACTCGCTTAGTCCACCTCCACAAGAAGCCATGTGACCCACTTATCCCAGGAACCCAGTACTTTCGGATCCATATAAATGAATTTACCCACAAAATTACCGATAGCCTCCAAGGCTGACCTGGTCCAAAATTCAAGCAGTAAGCCTGGTAATTTCACCCATGTGTACTGATTATGCGAGATGCTAGTAAATGGGTTACAACCCACGTACCAGTTGTTAAGCTGCAAGAAACTGTGACCCCACACCCATGGCCGCACCATAATCTTCAAAGAATCCACCTGGTGGGGGAAGGGGAAACTAAACCATTGGTTCATCAATCAGCTCACCTTTGGTGTATAGCCTAGGAGAGGCTTCCATTGTGGAAGGACACAACTCTCCATATCCAAATTTTGTGCGCCATCAAAATTCCATCTACCAACTAAATCCATGTTTTGTAGGTTGAGTACATGATCCAAAAGAGCGTCATGAAAAAAATTGAGAAGCTTTGGAGCAAAATCTGCATGGACGTGTTTGTGTCAACGTCCCCTATGTGGTCGTCGAAACTCAAGGCCCCCCTCTTGTGGATTTTCATGTGTAGTGTGCGTGTTTGCAGAAGGGGCAACCACATCATCAACCCAACAATCTAGCAACCTCTGTCCCAAGTGGTCACTCCTGCGCACCCAACTCTGCTCCAACGCCAACGTGGCGTGTGGGAACTACTTCTGGGTAGAAATTTCCGCATTAAGTGCAGCAAGGTAATCCTCCATCTACCCGTAGGGCATAAAACAGACACGTAACGCAACCAGTCCAAGGAAATTCCCCAAAACTGCCACCTCGGGAGTGTTAAAAAACCTCGAAAAACCACAAAGTAGGGTAGGTAATCATGCACAACTAGATAAGAAATGGAAAAAAGGCCTGAAAGGACAAGCATAAAGGATAATTCGAGTCAATAAGTGGTAAAATGTCAGCACAAGAGAAAGTCAGGAGCATAAAATAGTCACGACAAGTGGAGGCTAGGTCATAAGGTGGTGTCAGAAGAGAAGGAATGTTGCAGGCCAGTCAAATAAGTGGAGGAAACGCCAGATAGAAATGAATGGAAGGTTTCACATGTCCCAAGGGCAAAGATCTGTTGTAGACACGTATCGAAAGGAATGTCAACAACCCCCCATAAAAATAAACACAAAGCAAGTATCTACCGGAAAATTACATGTCGGAAAAATAAACACAACGTTGTCCGATCGCCACCATCTAGGAACATGCATGGCCACCCCATCGTGCTAGATTGGTAGAACAACAGAGTATCACCGCCCACCCGCCACCACCAAAGCACCACCACTCACACGAAACGAAGCCCAAAACTAAAACGCGAAACCCGAAAATTGTATTTTGTGGATCAACAAACATGATCATCTATCTCTGTTGGATTGAGGAATATTGTACATCATAATGTTCCTGAAGTATTCCCAATTTCCATAAAAACATCACTATAGTATTCCTAAAGTATTCCCAATTTCCATAAAAACATCATTTGAACACAATAGAAGTCTTACTCAAGAAAAGGAAATGCTCCAAATGAGCTAATCTAGCATCAAAATCCAAGTGCCATTTTTTTTAGGAAGAGAGGTTGTGGTTCCCACTTCCACTAGGTTTAGAGAATTATATTGGTCTTGACCACATACCTAAATATCCATACCAACCACCCATTTACCAAAACTACCAGAATTTTTTCAAGCCTATCCTATTTTCACTCTAATTTGTTCCTTTATCCAATCCTTTAAATTACCACCTACCATTCTTCTATGTGCAGAGTGAACCACTATAGTCAAGTCACTTAAGTGCATAATCTAGTCGAAAGTCAAGTATCTAAGTCCATAATCTAGTGGAAAGTCAAGTCATCTAAGTCCATATTCTCATGAATTTCCATTGGTGTCAAGTCATTTCAATCCATGATATCATGAAGTTTTATGTTTCCACCCATCTGTAATTTATTATTTTTTACTTTTTTTTTCTTTTTTTCTAAGTAACG